>OX451738.1:928997704-929648789 GCA_948472305.1 Vicia faba | reverse complement strand
ATGAAGATCCTATTGCTAAGGTTTAAAAACTTATGGATGATATTAACTCTGATTTTATATCTAAGATGTTGTACATCTTATGAATATATGAATGTTCAAACAAATATACCAAACACAATTCAAAAGTTATAAACTTACTGAAAGTAAGGTAATCTAGCTTGATATCATAGTATTCAAAACTTGTTAACTTTCTGAAAGTATGAAATTCGGACTCAAAGCTCAGAAGTTGTGCTCTCATGAAAGGAAGACAAGTCAACATTCTGATGCATGCTCTCATACAGAGATGCCACTCAGAATCTATGCTCTAATAATGTGTGCTTCTGCAACGTACGCTCGATTCAGAAATTGTGAATGGTCTGGATGTCTGATACAGTGGATAATATCATATTAAATGCTGATTCTTGAGAAGCATAGTGTTTTGGTTGTGATATCAGAATCATGTTCTAAAGCGTTGATACATAATGCGTGGAATTATTCAATCAGGCTCAAATAAATTTTTGATTCTTCATCAAGTGCTGATAGAAACCAGGTTCTGAGATGAAGACCATGCGTTCTAGTTAGACTCTGATGAGTTACTGTAGGGAAGTGCTACTTCTCTATTCTTATGTTTTGATACTCAAAATTTATTTTGTGAGTCTTGGGCTCAGCGGGAGACTCTGAACAAGCTTAAATATAATTTTGGGTTTAACAGATTCAGGGGGGAGATATGAGCTTAACTCTGAATTTGCTGTTATGGTGATTAAACTGTATAAATTGTTCTATCAAAATACATGGTTTTGTCATCATCAAAAAGGGGGAGGTTGTAAGAATAATAAGTGTTTCCTACATCTAGCCTTGAGATTTTGATGATAACTTCACATGTTATCTTAGAGAACAATTATATACATTAATGGTTTCGTCTAGTGTGTAGATGCTACTATAATGTTCTGACTCTGGTACAAGGCATATGACATCATCAGGTTCTGAACATAGACTCTGGAAGAAAACATGTGGTTACATGTTTCATTAAAGTCAAGGTTCTAAACTGATCTTCTGTAACTTGTCTTAGGAACGTTAATACAAGAAGTTCTAATCATGGCTTTATGGTTTAGCTTTGGAGGCCTTCTAAAGCTTTACTTTCGTGTTACAAGTTCTTAATATTATGAAGACAAGGTTCTGTTGAACAAGTTCTGGTGATCTTAAGAAAAGGAAGTTCTTACAACCAAGTGTTAAAGACTCTAAAGAACAGGGTTATATGTGACAAGTTTTAAAGACTCCAAGACTTAGGTTCTAAGGCTCATAAGAAAGATTCTTCTACAACAAGCTTCAATGTTCAACATTCAAATATCTAAAGCCTATGAAGATAATAGGAAAGTTCAAATGGTTAACATGTGAAGTTATGCAAAAGGTATATAAAGTGTTTGTGACCTCTACCATCTAGGGTGCCATAAGGACAATCATTTATACTGTATTGACTACCACTCTCATTGTGACCATTGGGAATAAATAGTTAGATTTATAACTATATTTCTTTACTTAACGGATCTCTGTTTACAAGTGTGATACGGTGGGAGAACTGACTTGAAGGTTTTACATTTGAACGCAAATGTTGTGGTTAGCAAGAGTCGCCACCGACTTTTCTTTTATCCAAAAGGAAAGGTGAAAACGCACAGGAAAGACCTTTGAGATTATTTCTTGAGTTCGGGGGGTAGATTATGAAAAGGGAAGGTATTAGCACCCTTTTCATCCATGGTTTTCCATGGGCTCTTAGTTACTTGCTAGATCACTTGATTCTTGTTTGTAAAGAGGCCATTGTTTAGGAAATCTTTGTAAAGAGGCCATTGTTTAGGCAATCTTTGTAATGATTCTTATTTGTAAGAACGTATACAAATATGTTTGATCTTTTGAAAATGTTTTCAAGTTTGTAAGATGTTTGAAAGTGTAGGTGTTTGTTTTAAAAATAGCAAGGAGTTTTGTTTGAAATTGAGCAAATAATTAGGAGCATTCTACCTACTCAAAAGTCTTTCTTGTTCATTTTCTTTTCCTTTGACATTGTTATCATACCATTGATTTGGTAAGTAACCCTATCTTTGGATGTAAATGGGACAGACGTGGGTCATCGTATAACCATGATTAGCAATGTTGCAAGGTATCTTAGCATTCTTTTTAGGGACTAAGATCATTTGAAAGGCAACTTAGATAGCGTCATCGAGGGACTGTGATCTTGTATTTGCTTTATTTTTTGCTTAAAATACCTTACATGCGTAATATGGCCATTTTGTATAAGGCAACCAAGTGGAATAACCCTAGGGGTGCTTGTGTGAAGATGTATTGTTTTCATGCTTGTTTTTGTCTTGAATTAGGGTTTTCTAAGTATTGGTTTTAGTCTTTCCATACAAACCCTAATTACTAACATGTTATATATAAAGCGATAAATTACGGAATTTAAAGTTACTAAGCTATTGCAACATTTGTGGGGAGGGGGGGTATACAATTCTTAAACGGGGATTGCAAGAATGTAAACCTAGTTAGTGTATTACAACCATATTGAATGGGTATTAATGTACAAGGAATTTAAATGAACACAATGTACAAAATGAATAAATGTATAAAAATGCAAAATATAAGGAAAATGGATCTTTGTTTGGATTTTTTATAGAAAAGGATTTTGTCTTAACCTAATTAATTAAAGAAAATAATTAATTAAACTTGAATTTATTTAAGAAAAGGTTTAAATAAAAAAAACTTAGTTCTATTAATTGATTAAAAGAAAATGAGTTTAAGAAAGATATTTTTTGGTATTTTTGTCTTGGAAATATTTATAGCATTATAAAATGTTTTTGGCCCTTTTTATATATTAAAATAAATATATTTTAATTAGTATGAAAGAAAATAACTAATAACCTAGTTTTAATTATATATACAAGACTAGTTAATAAAAATAAATAAAGTATAGTTGAATAAAAATATTTTTTATGAGAAAAATAAAATAAACTAAGTCAAAAATAAAAATCTAATTTATGTATTTTTTAGTATTTAGGAAAAAAATAATTAAGAAAATATAAATGAAATAAATAAAAAAAAAGAAAAATAAATAAACTTGGGCCAGGGGGCGCAAATAGCCTGCAGGGGGTTAGTTAGCAAAAAAAAAACAAAGTAAGCCCAATAAGGCCCAGGCGCTCAAAAAAGTCAGAAATGCCAAAATGTGTAAAAAAATGTAAAAGGGTACCACTGGGGCTCGAACCCAGGTCCCAAAGGTTACAGACGCGCGCTTCTACCATTGGGGTGGCTATACATCCGTTAATATAAGAAAAATAATAAATATGTAAGGCAAAACGCGCCTTGAAGACTTCATCTTCAACCTCCAACCAGACCAACTGTAACTTGCTCATTTCTCATCAAAAATGAAAACTGTAAACATGAAACTTGTAGCAAATTTTCTCATTGTTTCAGAAATGTAAATCATTAAAACTATAGATCAAAGATAAGCATGAATTTTAATGGCCCTAATCTGAATCCTAAAAATATCAGAAATTTCAGTTTCAAAATTCTCTAAGCTCAAGCAAAATTAATGGAAACTATGGACATGGTTAGCTTCAGGGAAATGATATCTACATGTTTTGCTCACAAATAAACTATTGATGATGCCTGTATGAAGAGTTCCAAGTTGAGAAAACTTACCTCAAAACTGGAAACCGTGTTTTGAGTTTGAGCTTGTTTCAGGTGATGGTGATGATCAGGTTAGCTTCCTTGAGGTCCTAGGAAGCTAATGCAATGATTAGCTTGAACAATGGATGGCTGAAATGGTCTGGAGAAGTCAATGTGCAGAGCTGAGTTTTTGAAAATGGAGGATGGTATTAATGGTATTACAGTTCTAAAACAGGGTGTGGGATTGATTCTATGTGATGTTTAGAAACTTTAGAAACCAAAAGGCCATCAAACGCACGAGTAGATTATGAGTTTCAAGTTTTTTGTCATTTTGTGTAAAAATGGAAGTGTGAAGTGTGATTCTGAGTTTTTGGTTCTTTCAAGGCTTGAGAATTCGTGTGTTTGTGTCAAATGGTTTGTGTATGTATAAACAAAAGTGTTTGAGAGCTTTGGACCATAAGAAGTACAAGTTTCTAGCTTTTGGCTAGGTTACTTGATTTTGAAGAAAAGAGGGAAACAAGTTTCAAGGAGAGGTACAAGCATGGGATGGGTGATTGTAAGTGTTTGAAACATTTCTCATGAGTTATAGGACCTATTTGATCAGAAGAGAAAAAGTGCAAGGCTCAAGAACAAGTTTTGTACAAAAAGTCACTTTATCAAAATGGCAATGTAACATTTCTTCCAAAAATGAATAAAAAGCATGTACATGCATTGAATGCTTGAAGTGAGGTCTCTAACAGCTGTGTAAACCATTAATTATGAAGTTCCTAACAAGTTTGAGGCCTGCAAAGTAGTGTTTATGCAGCATGGTTTGAATTTGAATTTTGTTCATCACTAAAATGACTTGTAATTAAAGTGATAAAACCCTAACTTCATCTCTTCGATTCTCCCTACTCAAGAATGATCTCAAGGAGTTCTTGGACATTTTGGAAAGCTTTCAATGTGCTCTACAACCCATATTTGAATTTCTTTTGAAGATTCCCATTGGAACTATATGAAAAAGTGTTATGAAGTTGGGTCAAAATCCTGACCAAATTAGGGCAAAATTTCACTAAGTGTTTTGTTTCATGACCCTATGTTCTTAAAATTAAAACTTGAGATCCAAGCACTTTTGGTAGGAGTTGTGTAAAGAAAAGTTGTAGATTTCATGGAGATCTACAACTTTCATGATGGAAGTTTCTCTTGAATCATCTGGCATCATGTTGAAAAATTTGTTCAAAGTTGTGAAAAACAATGAAATTTCCAACACTTGGAAAAATTTCTGTTTAGAAATTTTGACTTTTCGAAATGAAATCTTGAATTTTTTATTTCTTGATGAATAATTTTCATATTTTGACATGCTTTGATGAATTATGATCTTTGGCACTTGAATTTGACCAAAAAGTCAAAGTTTGACTTTTTAGTATACAATTGACTTTTGATCAGTTGACTGAAAAATTCATCTGTCAATCCAATGGGCTTGCAATGTTTTGAACCATGTCATTAGGTCAAAATTATGCAATTGTACTCTTGATATCATTCCTTAAACCAATTGGCCATTTTCTAGGTCAAAAATCAGGAATTGCCCTTTCCTAGTAAAAACCCTAATTTTGACCATTTTGCCCTTTTGGAGATTTGATCAAATTTCTTGAGGAATTATGGTCTAAACTTGATCAAATGATACATATGGGTCTAAAATGTTGATGTGAATCAAAAATTATGGAGTTTGACTGTAAATTGGCCATAGTTGACGTTTTCCCAAATACAACTGATTTTTAGGTCAACTGCTCCATTGACTGATCAAAAATATGATCCAAGGCTTGAAACTTATCTTGAGTAATCTTGGGGGTCCATAATGATCCATGAAAATCATACGGGGCATTGAAAGTTCAATTATCCTTGTGCAAACTCAAACCCTAATTTTGGTCATCAGTGCTTAAGGAGGAGTTTTGAGTTGATCAAACCCTAATGCAGTCTTGAATCAAGGATATCTTGTGAGAAAATTCTTGATAAATGAGAGGGAAAATTTTGGGGTAAAATATCTGCCCCTGTTCAATCTTCTTAAGCCTGAAGAGTTAGATTGGTGAGTTTTGCCATTCGTGACTCGAAGGTAGAAGATGATTGGACACTAGAGTGCCCAGAAATGTGCACTCGATGATGTGAGAGTTGAGGGAATGGGCTTAAAGATGCCATTTGGAGAGGTGATAGAACGTTTTTGGAGATGGGATTGTAGATTCCGTCCAGAAGTGATTGTTGAATTGTAATTTATAACCTGAACGCATGAGTATCAAAATGACGTTCGTATCTGGAGGCTAATTTTGAATGAGTATTAGAATTGCATTCGTGTCCGGGGCATATCTGCATTGTATCTGGAAGTTGAAAACTGAATGAGTATCAGAATGGAGTCCGTGTTTGGAGCATATCTGAACTGAATCTGAAAGTTGAATCTGAATGAGTATCAGAATGGAATCCATGTCTGGAGCGTATATGAACTGTATCTGTATGAGTATCAGGATGGCATCCGTGTCTGGAGTGTATCTGAATTGTATCTGAGAGTTGACTGAGCTTCAGGATGGCATCTGTGTCTGGAGCGTATCTGAACTGTACCAAAAGTTGAGTCTGAATGAGTATCAGGATGGCATCCGCGTCAGAAGTGTATCTGAACTGTATCTGGGAGTTGAATCTGAATGAGTATCAGAATAGCATCCATGTCTTGGAGCGTATCTGAACTGTATCTGAAAACTTTGAAAAATGTCAATGGTAGTTGTTAACCTTATCCTGAAAAGGGTAAAATGTTAGCTAAAATGCAAAGTCATGTTGTGTGGAATTCATGGTATAATGCATTTGTGTTATCAATGTTTATGATATATGGATGCAATGTATGTGTATGTGAGTTAATCTATTGCGCTGTTATTGGATTGGGGAAAATAAATCCCTGACCACTGCTGAGGATATGTAAGTCTTCACGTTGTGAATTTGAAGTGTTGATGAATTTCCACTTAGAGAAATAAATTCTGTTGTAAGGGAAATGTCGTGTACTGCTTGAAAAATCCTGCTTGGGGAATCCGGAGAAATTTGGTGACTTCTACTGGGGGTTGATAGCTGGGAGCTTTGTTCTGCTGGGGATTAAACTGCCTATTGTGGGGGATTTTTATGGAAATAACTTAGAGAGATTTCCCTATCCCTTTAAGCCATTAGTGATTGTCTTTTTATTTTGTTTATTTGTAAACAGTAATTATGTTCAAATGCATATGTCCAAAAATAAATCATTGGACGTTTTTGTAAACAAAACGCAAAAGTAAAGAAAAATAGATAGTTTTGCACTTTCAAAGGGGTATCCTTGTATTGACTTTGAGTAAGTTTTTTTTGTACAATGAGACAAATGTTCTAGTAAGAGAATGTTCTCATAAAAAATGAAAATTTTGATACAAAGAAAAGATAGCTATGTGAAATAATCCCATGGGGTTCTCATTTTGCTATAGCCTTTGTATCTCTGAGCATCTTGTCTATTTGTTGCCTCGTCTGAAGATGATTGAATTGATCAGAACCTCTGAGTTTGTCACTTGAAGTAAAAGGTCATCCGTAAGGTGATCTAATAGGACATAGTCATACGCTTTAATTTCCTAACTTTTTCTTGGACCGCCCTTTTGGGTTTTCAGTCCACCGGGATACTCTTTTTTGCCCAAGCCGCCCTTTCGGGTTTTCAGCTTGCCGAGTGTACAGATTTTTTTTGTTTTATCCCTAACTTTTTCCCGAACCTTTTTGGTTCACCGGGATGCCCTTGTTTTTCCTAGGTGTGTCAACCTAGTGGGTCTCTTATGCGTAGTATCTTTTGACTATGTCTGCGTTCGCAGGGTGCGGCAGGTCGTCGCCATCCATGGTGGTTAAGATCATTGCTCCACTAGAGAATATGTTTTTGATTACAAATGGTCCTTCATATATTGGAGTCCATTTGCCCCTGGGATCACCTTGTGGCAGTATGATACGTTTGATCACCAGATCCCCAACTGGATATACTTGGCGTCTGACCTTTTTGTTGAAAGCCTTGATCATCTGCTTTTGATACATCCGACCATGACAGACAACAGTAAGTCTTTTCTCATCAATCAAGTTTAGTTGATCAAGTCGAGTCTGGATCCAATCTTCTTCGTTCAGCCCTGCATCCTTCATAATTCTCAGAGAGGGGATCTGGACCTCAATAGGCAATACAACTTCCATGTTGTAAACCAGAGAGTAGGGTGTTGCCCCGGTTGATGTGTGTGTCGTGGTATGATATCTATGGAGAGCGAATGGTAGCATATCATGCCAGTCTTTGTATGTGACTGTCATTTTCTGTATGATCTTTTTATTGTTCTTATCTGCGGATTCAACAACACCATTCATCTTCGACCGGTAAGGGGAAGAATTGCGATGCTGGATCTTGAATTGTTCGCACAAGGCGGTGATCATAGTATTGTTCAGGTTTGTACCATTGTATGTAATGATCCTCTTCGGGATACCGTAACGACAAATGAGATTCTGCTTGATGAGCCGGGCGACAACATTCTTGGTAACGGAAGTGAGAGAAGCTGCCTTCACCCACTTGGTAAAATAGTCAATGGCCACTAAGATGAAGCGGTGTCCATTAGAGGTTTTTGGTTTGATTTCCTCAATCATATCAATCCCCCACATAGCAAAGGGCCAAGGAGCCGTCAAGATATTCAGAGGAACCAGGGGTACGTGCACCTTGTCAGCATAAATCTGACACTTGTGGCAAGTTCGAGAGTGTTGATAACAATCTGCTTCCATGGTAGACCAGTAATAGCCTGCCCGTAGGATTTTCTTTCCCATTGTATACCCACTGGAATGGGTGCCAAAAGTTCCTTCATGTAATTCAGCCATGATCCTTTCAGCTTCAACCTTTCCTACACACCAAAGTAACACAGAGTCATGGTTGCATTTGTAAAGAATGCCATTACTAAGGAAGAATTTAGCAGAGAATCTCCTTAAGAACTTCTTATCGTTTACTGAAGCTCCTTCTGGATATTCCTGAGTTTCGAGATACCTCTTGACTTCATGAAACCAAGGCTGGTCCACTACTTCTTCAGTAATAATCTCGTGACAGTGTGCTGGTTCTTCCCTTCGTTCAATGGTGATCTGGGGAGCCTCGTTATCCCATTTAAGTTTAAACATGGATGACATTATGGCTAGTGCGTCTGCTAGATGATTTTCTTCTCACGGGAAATGCTCGAAGGTAATCTTCTCAAAGTGTGGGAGCAATGTCAAAACAGGTTCTTTGTAAGGGATAAGGTTAGGGTGTTTTGTGTCCCATTCCCCTTTGATCTGATTGATGACCAAAGCTGAATCTCTGAATACATTCAAGGATTTGATCCCCCAGTCTATGGTAGCTTCGAGACCAAAGATGCACACTTCGTATTCCTCCATGTTATTTGTACAGTTGAAGCAGAGTCTTGCCGTAAAGGGAGTGTGACATCCTTCCGGAGATATGAGTACAACACCAATACCATTGCCGAGTGCGTTAGATGCCCCATCAAAAACCAGGGTCCATCGGGATCCTTGTTTAGGTCCGTCATATGGCCTGAGTTCTTCATATTTGTTTACCATCATGATGTCCTCATCTGGAAATTCGAACTTCATGGACTGGTAGTATTCTACAGCTTGGTGAGCAAGGTGATCAGCTAGTACACTGCCCTTTATTTCTTTTTGGGTAGTATACTGTATT
The DNA here is from genome assembly GCA_948472305.1 of Vicia faba. Lineage (NCBI taxonomy): Eukaryota > Viridiplantae > Streptophyta > Magnoliopsida > Fabales > Fabaceae > Vicia > Vicia faba. The sequence goes on along the minus strand of OX451738.1, from coordinate 929,639,461 downwards.
TCATATTCTGTCAGGATCATCTACCATCTCTCTATTCTCCCAGAGAGAGCATGTTTCTCAAAGATGTATTTTATTGGATCCATTTTAGATATCAACAAGGTAGTATGAGTCAGCATATACTGTCTTACCCGGCGAGCAGCCTATGCCAGAGCGCAGCAAGTTTTCTTGAGCAGTGAATATCTTGTTTCACAGTCGGTAAACTTTTTGCTCAGGTAATAAATAGCATACTCTTTTGGGCCAGACGCGTCATGCTTCCCCAGCACACACCCCATTGAATTTTTCAAAACAGTCAGATACATGATCAATGGTCTTCCCTCGACTGGTGGCATCAACACAGGAGGTTCTTGTAAGTACTCTTTGATTTTTTCAAAAGCAATTTGGCACTCATCATTCCATTTTACTACCTGATCTTTCTTCAGTAGTTTGAAGATTGGTTCACAACTAGCTGTCAGGTGAGAAATGAATCTGGCAATGTAGTTCAAACGTCCCAAGAATCCTCTGACTTCCTTCTCAGTACGAGGAACAGGCATCTCTTTTATTGCTTTCACCTTGGCAGGATCTACTTCAATACCCTTATTGCTGACAACAAAGCATAGGAGTTTACCAGACCTTACTCCAAACATACATTTATTTGGGTTCAAACTCAGCTTGTACTTTTTTAGTCTCTCAAACAGTTTTTGTAAATGATAAAGATGCTCTTCTTCTGTTTGAGATCTAGCTATCATGTCGTCCACATAGACCTCTATTTCATGGTGTATCATGTCGTGAAATAGAGTTACCATGGCATGCTGATAGGTTGCCCCAACATTCTTCAGTCCGAATGGCATAACCTTGTAGCAGAATGTGCCCCATTGTGTGACAAAGGTTGTCTTCTCCATGTCCTCAGGGGCCATTTTGATTTGGTTGTAACCTAAGAAACCATCCATGAAGGAAAACACTTTGTGTTGCGCCGTATTGTCAACTAGATTATCAATGTGGGGAAGTGGGACATCATCCTTAGGGCTGGCCCTATTCAAATCTCTGTAGTCCATGCACATTTGTACCTTGCCGTCCTTTTTGGGAATGGGAACAACATTGGCAACCCATTGCGGATAGGAGGTGACGGCCAAGAATCCAGCATTGAATTACTTCATGAATTCAGCTTTAATCTTCTTTGACATATCTGGTCGCATTCGACGGACCTTTTGTTTTACTAGTGGGCAATCCTCTTTTGTAGGTAGACGATGTACCATAATATCTGTATCAAGTCCTGGCATGTCTTCATATGACCAGGAAAAGACCTCAACATACTCGTGTAGCAACTGAATTAGACGCTCCTTGACACTGGGTTCCAGATTGGCACCCATCTTGACTTCTCTTTTGTCTTCCTCGATACCTAGGTTGATTGTATCCACGAGCTCCTCGTGGGGTTGAATGGTTCTCTCTTCTTATTGTAGCAATCTGGAAAGTTCCCCTGGTACTTCACAATCTTCCTCACCTTCATCTTCGGCTTGGTAGATTAGATTTTCAGAGTCACAGAAGGCCATAGCAGAACCGTTACCCATGGGATCCCGAATGGATGTAGACCTGTATTGTGAGTGTGAGTGTGTGTAAGAGTATAGCTATCTTTGAAAGAAATGAAAATGTAAAATATAAAAACAATGAGCATAAAGTTTGTATGCAAAAACGTCCATGATTCATTGATGTCATATGAAAATGAGATAATAACCCTTACAAATGGACCATTGTGTCTCGGGTAAGACACAAGGTTTTAAGAGTATTAATTGTTTTAATATTACAGATCCAACAAAATGTAAAGACAAATTACTGTGGGATAAAAGTGATCGGGACAAAGTCTCTGGCCTCCCAGTTGTTGAGCCCTCCACTAACAGTTGGGAAAATTCGATCCTCTAGGTTGTAGTTGTCTTCATCATTTTCCACTGCATTAACTTCGCGGTTGTTAATCTTCAAGGGTGGTCCTCCGGCACGAGCACGACGTACAACCTTCTGGGAACCTAAAGTCAAACGCATACCAAACTTGTCAGATTTGTATGGGATATCTGGGAGTTTTCCCCAAATAGTGTACCCACCTTCTTCTATCACTGTCTTGGCATCCTTTAAAGATGACATCCTGAGTGGAGGCCTTGTAATCTTGGGAACTTGAGACACAACCTTGGTCACTGCCACATCTTGCGGGACTTCTTCAAAGTGTTGGAATGGAGTTTCAATAAATTCACCATCTAATTTCACATATCTGAAGGAATTGAGATGGTTGATCATATACTCTTCTTCTCCATGAACGGTGATAATCTTCCCTTGAATTGGATATTTTAGCATTTGGTGCAGTGTAGAAGTAACAGCGCCAACATTGTGAATCTACGGTCGGCCTAGCAAGCATGAATATGAAGGGATAATATCCATTACATAAAGATTTGAATCAAATGTTTGGGTTCCAACCTTTATGGGGATATCCACTTCCCTATGCACCATCCTTTTTGAACCGTCAAATGCCCTCACTACTATGTTGCTTGGCTTTAATGTCAGTCCCTCACAGTCAAGCCTATCAAGAGCCTTTTTAGGTAACACATTCAGAGACGACTCGGTGTCCACCAAAACATGAGCCAAGGTTTTTCCCCTACATTCCACTGAGACATGCAATGCCTCATTATGCTTCCTTCCTCTTGGCGTTAAATCAGCATCTGAAAAACCTAGACCATTATCTGCAGTCAAGCTAGCTACGCAGTCTTGGAACTGATCGGAAGATGTTTCTTAGGGTACATGAGCAGTTTTCAGGAATTTTACCAAGGCTTTTGCATGAGCCTCAGAACATAGTAATAAAGCCAACATGGAAATTTTTGATGGAGTTTGCCCCAGTTGCTCGACTACATTGTAGTCGCTTCTTTTTATAATCTTTAGAATTTCCTCCATCTCCTTCCGGGAGGTCTCAAGGATAGCCAATGATTGTGCCTTCGTGCGGACAGGCTCAATTAGAATACTTTTACCTCGAGTCTCTATTGACTCGGCAACAAGAATGTCAGTTGGGGTGATAATAGGGATTGTAACAGCTTTGTCAGCAGGAGTATTTGCAGGACTGGGAATACCTTTGGAGGAGCAACAACAACATGAATGATTACGGGTCCAGAAATTGCTTTTGGGGGAGCAATTTCTGGCGAGAATATCCTTCCGCTTCGGGCAATCTACTGGTGCCTGCGATATTACTTACATCAGAGTCAATCTTCTCAGAACTTGAATCTTCGGCAGCTGGCCAATCTTGCTTGATACCGTGGTAGTAGACATCCATGCCATAATTCCCTGATACGGTTTTGTCTGACGAATACGGGATTGGTCCAGGCATTGTAATTATCAAAGGAGCTACTTTTGGAACTGATGTAATTCTAACAGGTCTTTTGGTGGAGACCCTGGAAGAATTGTCGGAAATGGTCACGATGGAAACATCATTATAATAAACGGTTGGAATTGAAGCCTTCTCGAAAAAAAATTCCTTGTTATCTATTAGGCACTTGTTTACAGTTATTTCTGGTAAACAACCGCTAGTCCTCCAAACTATCAAATAATCTTAATGACTGTTATTTAATCTCTCTGGTAACTTGCAGGATCGACTAGATTGATCCTAGGATGTATTGGTCATTTGGATAATTCTCATTATAGAACTGATATTCATGGTTGGTATTAGAATGTTGTGTAGGTGTTCAACTTACTTCGATTACTCTATTAAAGATCTAATGACATGATCAAGTAAATGCGTGCGAAACTAAATTGCATGAATAAAGTTCAATTGTAAAGACATGTAAAACTGCAGAAAAGACAAGTAAATGACTTCGAAGCATAAAAACATGTAATGTAAAAGCGTTTCTGGAATGTAAAAGATTCGAAATATGAAGAAAGCGTTTAAATGCAAGACATCAGTAAAATGACTTTGAATGAAAAAGGTATTCGAATGATAAAAGCATGAAGATAAAGGCATGAAATATACAAAAGTTTCTGAAATGTAAAGGATTTGAAATAGAAAGAAAACATTTAAATGTAAGACATCAGTAAAAAGACTTCGAATGAAAATATTTTAATGTAAAGGCTTTTGAATGATATTGACATGAAGATAGAGGAAAAGACTGGAAATGATAAAGAGTTTTATTGAATCATAAACAATTGGTGTTATCATACGTACATTGTTCGTGCATTCGTTTCCCTAGCCATGTGGTATTTTGAATGTTTACTGAATTTTTGTACAATAGATATGACACACGAAATCCTAATGCTAAGACTTCTATTTATACTACTTTGACCATAACGGTCTTGCTATAAGATTCTGCCACGTTCAGAACATGCAAAGCAATGCCCCTCTCAAGCTTCCACGCGTCTTCGAATGCTCCAGCACATATATTTTAAATTTCGAACATCCCGCTTGCGTTTTGAATTTCAAATGTTTTGGCACTCTTCGTTTCGAACTCATTTCTTGGATACAGCCTTGTTACCATTTCGAGACTTCTTTGAATATATCCCCATAACTGTCACTTGAAGCTCAGAGTTTTGACATGCCCATTCGAAGCACTGCTTCTACCATTTCGAAACATGGCATCTTGCTTTATTCCAATCGAAACAACCAACATGCTTCGCTTCGAACAATATCATCAAAATCTTCAACCAACAAAATGCCCCTTTAAAATATGTATTTCGATTCCTTTGAGAAATACTTATTTTAAACATATACACAAGATTTTGATGCGACCTTTGAATCATCGTAACATTTATTGCATATGACTCCAGTCACGTCAATCATGACGCTTTTCAGATTCCTTAACCGCCTTGAACCATTTCACAGCATGGTGCAGTTACAAAACAATGATTATTATTTAATCACGCCTATTACCAATATTAACTTTTACGCCACCTCCTTCTCAATCCAACCCACGACTACCACGTATCACAATCTTACTCAGTGGATGTTTAAACTTCCACACTATAAAAACCCATCAACTTAGTCTTTTATTTTTTCTACCCACATTCTGAATCTTTTCTTCCTCTCTTCTCACCGAAACCCTAAAAAACTTCCAACACTCTTCAAACAATGTCTTCTTCAACATCATCTCAACTGAAAAAAGCTTCCAAAAAGAAAGGAAAGAACACAGGAACCATAATGGAAAGCAAGGTTGGCACCTATCAAGGTCAGTCTGTGCTTATTCCCCAGATGATCTCCAAAGAGAAGGAAATGCTCTACGCATCACAGGTACTAATTCCCACTAACGCCGCTAGCAAGAGGTTAGCTTTAATGGGTCCTCTTACAGTCTTTGAAATCTTAAAAGACACTAGAAAAATCTTTCCTGTTTGTTATAATTTTAAACCTTTGTTTAACAAAATGGATACCCCCAACACAGGGGAGTCTTCTGATTCGACCACCGTGGAAACTCCAATCATTCCCCCAAAGGACCCTTTTGTGCTAGATTATGTAAAGAGTAACTTTAAACCATTTCGATCCTGCCCCACCTCCGACACAGCCTACCACAACTGGTTTACTAAAGTAGAAGCCAAGAAATCCCAGCAATGGGAGGAACTAGGCATTTACAACTTGATTAAACTATCGAAACCAGGCTTTACCTATAGCCACCCATTATTATTTGCGTCCTTATATTTCTGGGACAGTACCTACAACACTTTCCATCTCCCTGGGGGGATGATTACACCCACCTTTTTTGACATAGCAGCCATTACTGGGTTATCACCAATAGGAGAAACCTACATTCCTGACAATGAAGAGCATTCGAGTATTATTGACTTCGAAGTCAAGTTAGCCAGCTTTTCAAAGTTCATTAGCCACTATCACACTGAAGGAGACAGTGTGTCGGATGTGGAACACATTGCTTTCCTTACCTTATGGTTATCAAGGTATGTCTTTTGTAGCAGGTCCCTACAGGTAGCCAGCAGGTTTATTCCTCTAGCTAGAGATTTACATGAGAATCAGAGGGTGTGTTTAAGCGAACTGCTACTTGTTGATCTTTACGAAAGTCTAAGATCAGCTGTTTCGAGTTTGAAATCCCACACCTCCAAAAACATCCTGCTAGCTGGCCCCTTTTGGTTACTCCAGTTATGGCTTAATGCCATGTTTGAACCCTCACTATCAACTGCCAATACTATTGCTGAACAAGATCCGGAAATAGCGGACAGAATCATCGAAGGTACTAGGCTGCAAAGACTTACCCCAAACGATGATAAAGATGACTTTAAAGTTCTCTTCTCAAAATACATAATGATCTTCTCCAAGAGACACAAATTCGAAGAGACCATGGCGCCCTTTGCCTCAAGGACTCATGGACCATCATGGTTCACCATGGCTCTCTCAGAAGCAATCAAAAGCAAAGAAATTCCAGATGTATGGAAAGCCTTTTTGCTTCCCAGATTAATCTCCTCACAAATTACTCATGCTAAGAATCAAATCTTCCTTTTTTCTTATCAACCCAACTTCGTTTCGAGACAATTTGGCTTGTGCCAACTAATCCCTGAACCCCTATTCCAAACAGAAAGTGCCATCACCTCTGGGCGAACCTTCAAGGCAAGAGAAGCCAAACTACAACAGGAACAATACCAAGGCTTCGCCCACTTTGAACTAATATCTTTCGAACCTACACACCTCACAGCAAAGGGTTTTCTGGAATGGTGGACAAAGTTCTATCAGTCTTATATGTTCGATACCCTCACTATTCAACAGGAAGTAACTGATGCGTTCGATGTGCAGGTACAATCCAAGAAAGGTATGTTCACTCATGCCAAAGAGATTAGGGCTTTTCAAAATTATTTCGAAACTACTTATGATCCCACACACTTGGAATCCACTGTGCATCAAGCGGCTGAGACCTTGAAGGAAAAATTCAAAGAAAAAATTTCTAAGTTAAAACTTCCTTCAGGGTTGTCACCTGAGGATAGGTATAGGTTGGCATTCGAAATGCATCCACCTAAATTTCCTAGATTGCCTACCTCAGAACTGGCTCTGGCTTGGTTTCCTCCATACCCTTGGTGGTTCACTTGCAAAGAAATGTTCAAATATCTTCAAAAGAAACCAAAGCCATCTGAGACTGTGACATGGGCTCGACATTGGCTCCACGATTTCCCAGGACATCTTCGCTATGACCTTTCTGCCATGTCGATTAAATCTGATCAAGGCGCAGGTGCGAATGCTTGGGAAAATCCCAAATGTTTCTCACTTTCTACATTTTTAACTTTTGCCTTAATTGTTTCGATTTTCAGCCATCGGGATAAAGACTTCTTCTTCAAAGTCAAAAGAGGGAAGCGCCTCCCAAACATCTGTCGAAACCATTGATAATGTGACTCTATCCAAATCAACAACAACTGCTGCAACAACAACAACACCAGTAATAACCACTGCTCCAACTCCACAGGTAATCAATTAGCCTTGATGTTTCAAATACACTAATGTTTCGTGATTTGTATCTAACTTATTGTTTTAATTTTTTTTTAGACTAACAAACTCCCGCCAACCACTCCAAAGAAAAGAAAAACAAACACTACTGGGAAGGATCCCAATGCTGGAGGGAATTCACCAGCTGCTTCGAAGAAGAAGCAGAAGAAGGAAATTTCCAAAAGTGTTGTACCAACTAGTGTCTCTGGACTCGATTCCAAAGATGCTGCTCCCTCAACTAAATCCAAAAATCCACCTTCGACCTCCAACGTAATGTTGGAACATATAGATAGCAACCTCTCTTCTGAGAATCCACAGGTAAATTGAACTCTAATTTTTAACAAAATAATTATTCATTACCTTGGTGCATGCTCTTAACATTCTTTGCCTCTGTATGACATTTTGAATCCAGCTCTTACCACTTCGACTTCTCCATCGAAAACTGCTGCTCCCATCAACTCTTCTCCTCATGGGGATTCCAGCAACCTAGTGCAGAACAAAGGGTCCTCCAATATGGCGGTCCTGACTGGGGCTTCAGAGCAGCAAGATGACCAGAGTACTTCTCCTCCTATAAAAGAAACAAATGAAGGAATGCTTCATGAATCTGCAGAAACTTTACAAAAGATTTCTCTTCAAAAGTCCCCTCTTGAAACCCTTCAAGAGAATCCAAAGGACGTTCACGCTGAAGGAGAGAAAGATGATTCTGATCAAGGAAACGAAGAATCTGCAGAGGAAGGGTCTGAGGACGAAGATGCCCACGATGGTTTGACTGCTGGAACAGAGTCAGATGCAAATAGCAGTGAAAATGATGATATCGAAGTGGTGGATCTGGACGATAATGAAGAAGGCAATGAGCGAGAAACGAGTGAAGGTGACGGTGACGCGACCAATAAACCTATGGAAGTCGAAATGGATGTGACTCCCTTGCGCGTGGAACTCCCTCAACCGTCTCTATCCCGAATGACTGAAGAGGAGCTTGCTCTCCTAAGACGAAATGACCCAATTGGGTACATGAAGGTGAAGCTAGCTCAAAGGGATATTCCACCTGCTAGGGCTGGTACAAGTTCGACTAGCAATCCGTTGCCCACAGATGATAGAATTGTACTTCTTAACAGGATTAGGAGAACAATTCTTGATGTGGATTTGTTCGAAGTGCTCAAACAGGATAGCACAACTTACAAAAGTCAACCTTGCTACCTGCTCTTTGCCAGTTAACACTATCTTGTTCGATCTTCAATCTCTGCTAGACAATGTGACTGGGTGCCTTCTCCAAGATGAATTTGCTACCAGAAAGGTCCAAGAAAAACGAACTGCAATGGATGCTGCTTATGAGCATGCTTCGAAACTCTCTCAAGAAGCTGAGGATCAAGCCATGCATCTAAAGCAAGCAAAAACTGATTATGAAGCTCGAGCTGAGTCTATCCTTCTCTGGGAAAGGCAAATTCAGGAACTTCAACAGAAGGTTAAGGAGGCTCAAGAACAACAATTAGCCTACGAAACCAATACTGCTGGCAACCAATTCGAAGAGCTCCTCAACAAAGGACTTGCAGAAATGGAAACCGTAGAACAACTCAAGGGAGAAGTGGCTACCTTATAGGGAGCAAGACGTTTTACTCAACAAAGGCTTGAGTCTTTTCGAAGTACCTTTAATAGATTGAAGAATAATGTCTATTTTTAAATCTTAGTTTTAATTAGTTTTGAAATTTGGTTTTTTGTCTGTAATACCTGAACAACGCCATCTTGGCAATCCCATATTACCATTTTGGCATTCCTATGATATTTTGATTACGTTGTTATTATTCGAATCTCCTGCAGGCGTGGCTTATATTTCTTTAAATATTTCCCATTAACCTTTAGGATACGTTTATCATCCATCAACTCTTCGATTTCATATGCATTGTTTGAAAATACCTTTATTATTCGAAAAGGTCCTTCCCAATGAGGTGACCATTTACCTAATGTTTTATTTTTCTTGTCCATGGGCAATATGACTTTCCAGACTAAGTCATTAACAGTGAATGCTTTTCCCTTCACCCTTTTGTTATATGTCCTGGCCACTCTTTCCTTTTGTCTCATCAGGATTTCCAATGCATGCAATCTAACTTCGTCCAATTCAACTAACTCATTCATCATCATCTCCCAATATAATGCAGCTGGAATTTCGTTTTGTCTTTGAATTCGAATTGATTGTAGATGAATTTCTACTGGCAGAACTGCATCATGACCAAACGTGAGTTGGAAGGGTGTGGTGTTAGTAGCTTCTTTAGGAGATGTTCTACAGGCCCATAGTATTTGGTCCAAAGTTTTATGCCAGTTCCTTGGCTTTTTACCAATATGTTTCTTGATTAACCCTATTATCACTTTATTAACTGCTTCGACCTGACCATTTGCTTGAGCATAATATGGCGTTGATGTCAGTAATTTAAACCCCATCTCTTGAGCAAATTCTTGCATCTTTCTACCAGTAAACACAGAACCTTGGTCTGTGGTTATGCTCTCTGGCAATCTGAACCTATAGATAATTTGTTTCTGTATGAACTCAATAATAGCATTTTGATCAGCAACTATTAATGGTATTGCTTCGATCCACTTGGTAAAATAATATATTCCTACCAAGATATATTTCTGTCCTTTAGACGAAGCAGGATTTATTTCTCCTATTAAATCCAATGCCCATCCTCTAAAGGGCCATGGTTTAATGATTGAATGCAACTCACTTGCAGGGACATGTTGAATCCCTGCATGCTTATGGCATTCTTCACACCCTTTATCAAAGTCTATACAATCTTTGAGCATACTGGGCCAATACATGCCATATCGAAATAACAACCATTTCATTTTATGACCTGCTTGATGTGCCCCACATGCCCCATTGTGGACTTCTGACAATGCTAAGTATGCCTCACTTTCTCCTAGGCATTTCAGTAATATGCCTTCTTGGGTCTTTTTGAACAATTCGTTTCCCATGAGGACATATGACAATGCTCTATATTTTATCTTCCTATCAACATTCAGAGTTGGGTTTGTTAAATAACTCACAAGTGGACTTCGTCAATCTGCATCTGATAAGGTGTCTATGGCTAGTACTTCGAACTCTTGTTTCTCAGCATAACCTAATTTTATACTCTCTAGATCTGATGGTATGAATCTAGTAGCCATAACTCTACCTCTTAATTCGACCAGATCCTCAAAGTTTTTGGCAGAAACTTTATAACCTGAAGCCAACTGTGCTAAGTCATTTGCTTCTTGGTTTTCTATTCTTGGTATATGTTGAATATCCATGTATTCAAATTTTCTAAGTAGCCTATTAACTATGACGAAGTATATCATCAGATTTTCCTTTATGCATTTGTACTCCTTTGTTATTTGCTTGACCACTAACTCTGAGTCTCCTTTAATTTCGACTCTAGTTGCCCCCAATTCCAACAAAGCTTCAAGTCCAACAATAAGCGCTTCGTACTCAGCTTCGTTGTTCGAGCAACGAGGACCATCTAATTTATACTTGAATTTTGTTGGAATTCCTTCAGGAGAAATTATAAGGACTCCAACACCACTACCATTCCTGTGGGTCGAACCATCAAAGTATAATTTCCATGGTTGCATTTCAACATAACTCATGACAGTCTGTTCAACCAATGAATGGTCCACAATGAAATCAGAAATCACTTGGCCTTTCACAGCTTTTAAAGGCATGAAAGTCAAAGAATATTCTGTTAAGGCTAAAGCCCATTTACCAACTCTGCTATGCATTATTGGTTTCGAAAGCATGTGTTTGATAACATCGAAATGAGATGAAACATAAACATCAACAGGCTTTATATAATACTTGAGTTTCATACAAGAAAAGTACAAACAGAGACATAGCTTTTCTATATTTCTATATCTAGTCTCTGATCATTCAATACTCTACTTAAATAGTATATGGCTTTTTCGATGCCATTGCTATCTTCTTGTGCTAACATACTACCTATACTAACTTCAGAGGCAGATATGTACAATCTCATGGGCTTTCCCCATGAAGGTGGAGACAAGATGGGAGGCTGAGAGAGATATCCTTTTATCTTGTCAAATGCCTCCTGATGGGATTTGTTCCACTCGAAGGCTTGGCCTTGCTTCAGACGAAGTAACGGAGAGAAAGCTTGGGTTCTTCCACTCAGATTCGAAATGAAACTTCTGAGAAAGTTAATCTTCCCTAGCAAAGATTGCAGCTCCCTTTTTGACGTAGGTGCTTTCGTCTCCATTATGGCTTTGGTTTTTATTTTGGTTGATCTCAATTCCTTTTTTGTGAACCACAAAGCCAAGGAAATCTCCAGCCTGCACAAAAAATGCACATTTAAGGGGATTCATCTTTAAGCCATGTTTTCTCATTCGTTCGAATGATCTGCTCAAATGATGCAAATGGGTTTCTGCAGATATAGATTTGATGACTATATCATCAATATACACCGGCATAAAAGTTTCAATGAAATCATGGAAAATCTAATTCATTGCCCTTTGATAAGTTTCCCCAGCGTTTTTTAAACCAAAAGGCATCACCACCCATTCGTAGGTGCCTAAGGCTCCTGGGCAACGAAATGATGTCTTGGCAACATCTTCTTCAGCAATAAAAATCTGATTATACCCAGAGTATCCATCTAACATACTTAAATATTCGAATCCTGCAGCAGAGTCTACTAACATTTCTGCCACAGGCATGGAGTACTCATCTTTAGGGGTTGCAGTATTTAAATCCCTAAAATCTATGCAGATTCTCAAAGAACCATTTTTCTTAATAACATGCACTATATTTGCTAACCATTCGACATACCTTGTGGTTCTGATGAATCTGCAACGCAGCAACCTTTCGATCTCAGCTTTGATTTTGTGAGAACCGCTGGTGCGAATCTTCTAGGAGTTTGCTTGATGGGCTTCTTGCCATCCTTGATTGGAAGTCTGTGTTCCACTAACTCCCTCTTTAAACCAGGCATTTCGTCATAATCCCACGCGAAGCAATCTTTGTTTTTCTTGAGGACTTCGATCACTTCCTGCTTGAGTCCTGGGTTAAGTTTTGCACTTATGTAGGTTATTCTTTTCGTGTTCTCATCCCCTAAGTTCACTTCTTCGAGTGGATCCTGCGCCAACATTTTGGCACCTGAGTCTATGGGGTCCCTCTCGAAGCCTAAGGGTTCTTTATCATAGATGGCGTCCAACCTTTTATCTATTTCAAGTTCTTCAAAGGGTGAGCCTTTCGAGCTACCCCCATTTATTTCGTTCATCTTTACAGCCAGTTTATTTATTTCAGCCTCTAAGGCCGCCTTTGATTCGTTCTCAGCCATATAGGCCGAAATCCTTTCGAAAAAGGAGGACTCAGTCATGAGTAAGGTTGTCGAATTCCCTGCCTGCTGGCCGTCTTTGTATAGTACCTTCGATTCCTTCATCTTCACTGATTATTCTTCTATCCCAATATATGCCATCATGGCGAAGGGTCATATAATAGTGTGCATTTCTGGTTTCGTTGATTTCATCATTTGGGACACAAGGAGCAATCTTTGCCAGATGTTTGTCATAATTCCTCTTGTCAACTAAGTTGACTGCTGACATGAAGTAACTCTGGTCCACTTCAATGTTTTCCACGATCCCATCTTCTCTCCATAAAACTAATCGCTGGTGCATTGACGAAGGAACTGCTCCTACGCCATGGATCCACTCCCTTCCCAGCAACAAGTTGTAGTTGGCCTTGGCTTCGATCACCATGAACATGGTGGGCCTACAGCTTGATCCTATCGTCAAGTCCAATTGAACCACCCCCAATGTTTTGCCTACTTTTCCTTCATAATTGGATAAAACCATGTTGTGTGGCTTGATGTCTCCTTCGCGTATTTCTAACCTTTTCAGCATGAAATGGGGTATCAAGTTAACTGCAGCGCCCCCATCCACTAAAACCTTATTTACGCCATGGGCACCAACCTTTGCCCGAATGAATAATGGCTTCAGATGATTTTTCATAGCTGGTTCTGGACGCTCGAAGAACGCATTCTGCTCCTCGACAGCTCCGTTATCCATCACGTAGTAGCACACAGGCCTATGCTTCATCAGATCTATGGTATCTTCTTCCTCATACTCGTCAATTTCAGTTTCCTATCCAAACTCACAAGGAAGCACAGATACCACGTTGCAATTGATATTGAACGAAGACTCCCCCTCTGATTCGAAATTGTCCGTTAGCATATCTTCGTCTTCTTCTGGACCTGGAGTGTATTCCTTTGGTTCATTTGGTTGTACTTCAGAGAAGAGCCTCCTACTAACTGGGGGTTTGTCTTCAGTTTGATTTTTTGGTGTGGGTTTGTTGGTGCTAGATTCACCTTGGTTTTTTATTGAAGTTGCTCCTTTATTTGCCACAGCTTCCCTTTCAGCCTTTCGAATTCTCTGTTGCCTTCGCCATTGAGATCTTGACATGGGGTTTCTTCCTTTGTAGTTCTCTAATCTCACTTCTTCCCTCTTCGCTATGTTGAACTGCCTTCTATATGTCATAGCATGGCGTGCGTTTCGTTCATTGTTTCTCCATTTGTCTTTGCATTTGTCAGTTCTGACTTGCAGCCATTTGTCTGTTGGCACTTCAGCAGGAATTTTGAACGTCACTCTTCGAGCGCCCTTGGGATGAGGGCTATCAGGCCTTCGTTGATTGTATTTGCTATCGAAATGTGGGCCCATATGAACAGTCTCTTGGTGGTTCCAGCACGGGGCGAAAGGGATTGTTTCGAAGGCTCTGGCCATGCTTTGATCATACACAGCAGAACACCTTGGGCATATCAAGCATTTGGTTGCCCCTTTGTAGCAGCGAAGCACAAATTCCAACAAACTTTCTCCAGCTTTAGGATAACACCTGAATAACTGGTTATCCTGGCGCCAGTTGCTGCCAGTTCGTGCCCTTTGTACCCTCTCGAAGTTTGCAGCAATTCTCTGGTTGCAGAGGATGCTGCACCTAGGGCATAGTATCATTCCCGTATCTCCTTTGTGGCACATCATGAGGTAATCCTTAAGACTGGCATCCCCAGCATGATTATCCTCCATTTTATACTTCTCTTTTTCTAAGTATCTCTCCACCTCCTCCATTTCAGAGCGAGGTCTCTCCATATCCACCATGTTTACATCAACATCCTCCCCCTTAGTGTCATTATCTCCCCATCCTGTAGGTTTTATATCTTCAATTTGGATTTTTGAACTCTCTGGGGCAGAATATTTGACCAAGTAGTCAAACTTTCCACTGGGTTCCCCTAAAGTATCCCATATTTCTTTCTGAGGGGAGGTTGGCTTCGTGATTTGGACTTTCTCCAATTCTAGCCTCAAGCCTTCAGTAACCTGTGTCAACTCTTGCTTTTGGTTTCCCTGGCCTTCAGTAGCCTGGATTTCTTTTGCAACAGCTAAAGATGATGCTTCGATCGAAGTCTCTGGTTGCTTGTGGACGTCTTCAGTGACCCCCTTGTTGACTTCGACTAACACCCATCTTTCATTTTCAGCACCTTTCTCTCCTACTGGAGCGTCATTTTGATCAGCTTCCACCACGTTAATTTCTCCAATGCATACAGGCTCGGAGTAATTGGTGTCTGCAACATCCAAAGGATCTTCATCTACTTTCATTTTTGCTTTATCAGCGAACTTCAGTCTGCCATCTTTAATTGCATTCTGAATTAGGTCCCTGAAAAGAAAACACTGTGAGGTTTTGTGGCCTAGGAAACTATGATACTTGCAAAATCCTCTTTTCTTCCTTTGATCTAAAGGAGGTATTTTGACATTTGATGGCACAATGAGTTGGCCATCTTTGACAAGTAAATCAAAAATCTCGTCACACTTAGTTATATCGAGGGTATAAACCTTCTTTGGGAATTTGTCACTTTTCTCATTTTCAACAATTTCCTTCCCTTTTGTGGGAACTAATAATTTGCAAGAGTAAGGTGGTGCCTGTTTTAATTCAACGAGGTCGATTTCGACCTCTTCGAATTCGAATTCAGGATAATCTTCTGCTTCCTCAGTTCCAACATAGGAGACCCTTTCCTTCTTGTTATTTTTAAAAACTTTGGCCTTTTCGGCTTTTAGGCTTTCGACTTGTCGAACCCTATCGGCTAATTGAGCCATATCCCTCAAGTATTGAGTGTCTAATTTCTTTCGAATAGAGTAATACAGGCCGCCAGCAGCCATTTCGACTAACTCATGTTCAGGAACTACTGTAAAACATCTAGATTTCAAGAGCCTGAATCTATTCAGATAATCATCTATGGGTTCAGTAAACTTCCTTTTGACACTGGCTAGTTCCTTCAGACTTATTTTAGATTGTCCCATGTAGAACTGTTCATGGAATAATCTCTCCAACAGCGCCCAAGTATCTATGGACCCAGGAGGTAAAGTGGTGAACCATGTGAAAGCGTTCTTAGTCAGGGAACTTGGGAAATATTTGATCCTAAGGTCTTCATTATTGGCTATATCTCCTGCTTCGGTTAGATATCTGGCTATGTGTTCGACTGTTGATTCATTGGTATCCCCAGCAAACTTTGTAAACTTAGGGACTTTATATCCCCTTGGTAAATCAGTGTGCGTTATGTAATCTAATATGGGGGAGGCATAATTTGGCCTTCTAATTCCTGTGTGTGAGGCCATTCTGGGCCATGATTCTCTCTATCATGGTGGTTAAATTATTTTCTGCCAAGATGTTATCGTTTCGAATTCTATGAACGACTGCATCAGCATCTTGATTTCGACCACCATGACAACCCCTCTAGGTTGTTCTTCTCGAAACTCTGGAACTTCTAGCCTTTCGACCCTTACCCCTGGTTCCATAATTTCCCTTTGTGGGCCTTGAATCATTGGGGCTTCTAACCTTTGAGCCCTTGCCCCCAAATTAACCTCCTCTCTGGCTGGTCTATAGGGTGGGTCGTTAGCAACTTGTTCTATAATAGGTACGTTTGCTCGAACTCCCGCCTGATTCTGCCTACGCCTTTCTGGGGGAGCGAAAAAATCTGCTATTCGACTCATGTTATCCGCGTTTTCTCTGTTTGTCACAGTTACATTTTGTACTATTGGGGCAAAGATTTCCTGCATAGTTTGTGCTAACACTCCTATCATATTATGGTTACTGTCATCCATTAATTGCCTAAAGGCCAACTGATTTTCTGTGGTTAAGATATGCATTGCACTATAACCCACTGAACCTTGGTTATTTGTCATAAATTGATTTACCCCAGACCCAGACCCTAATTGTGGTGATGAATTCGATGTGGAATTGTGTAAGCCTGCCATAAAAGATGTTGGCATTCCATAAGAGGAATTTCTGGTTCTGTTACCATCGAAACCGGGTGGTCTAGTTAGTGGGGTGGCGAAATGGGTTTGTGTCCCTGGTGGTGGGACGAATCCCCCAGGATAACCAATGGTTCCAGTATTTCCTAGGATCGAACTGTTAGTTGATATGCCACTTGTTCCATTAGTGGCTACGCTACTGGTAGAGGATGCAACAGACTGTGCATTCGAAGGGATTGCATTAGATGTTCCCATCGAAGCGGACATATTAGTGCTTGTTGTATGTGGGATATTTTCTTCCCCTTGTTGATTGTCTGGATTAGACATCTTGTTTAAACGTTTTCTTCTGGATAAGGGTTGGTTGCTATTGGTTATTCTACCACTTCTAAGGTTCATAAAACAACAAACTTATCACTCAGAGAGTACTTTTACAATGGTTATGTCTCAACAATTTTTTACTTTGTTCTAAATTTCGTAATGACCAATGACGGGTCCCACCGGGTGTGCCAATTTGTTTACAGTTATTTCTGGTAAATAACCGCTAGTCCTCCAAACTATCAAATAATCTTAATGACTGCTATTTAATCTCTCTGCTAACTTGCAGGATCGACTAGATTGATCCTAGGATGTATTGGTCATTTGGATAATTCTCATTATAGAACTGATATTCATGGTTGGTATTTAGAATGTTGTGTAGGTGTTCAACTTACTTCGATTACTCTATTAAAGATCTAATGACATGATCAAGTAAATGCGTGCGAAACTAAATTGCATGAATAAAGTTCAATTGTAAAGACATGTAAAACTGCAGAAAAGACAAGTAAATGACTTCGAAGCATAAAAACATGTAATGTAAAAGCGTTTCTGGAATGTAAAAGATTCGAAATATGAAGAAAGCGTTTAAATGCAAGAAATCAGTAAAATGACTTTGAATGAAAAAGGTATTCGAATGATAAAAGCATGAAGATAAAGGCATGAAATATACAAAAGTTTCTGAAATGTAAAGGATTTGAAATAGAAAGAAAACATTTAAATGTAAGACATCAGTAAAAAGACTTCGAATGAAAATATTTTAATGTAAAGGCTTTTGAATGATATTGACATGAAGATAGAGGAAAAGACTGGAAATGATAAGGAGTTTTATTGAATCATAAACACTTGGTGTTATCATACGTACATTGTTCGTGCATTCGTTTCCCTAGCCATGTGGTATTTTGAATGTTTACTGAATTTTTGTACAATAGATATGACACACGAAATCCTAATGCTAAGACTTATATTTATACTACTTCGACCATAACGGTCTTGCTATAAGATTCTGCCACGTTCAGAACATGCAAAGCAATGCCCCTCTCTAGCCTCCACGCGTCTTCGAATGCTCCAGCGCATATATTTTAAATTTCGAACATCCCGCTTGCGTTTTAAATTTCAAATGTTTTGGCACTCTTCGTTTCGAACTCATTTCTTGGATACATCCTTGTTACCATTTCGAGACTTCTTTGAATATATCCCCATAACTGTCACTCGAAGCTCAGAGTTTTGACATGCCAATTTGAAGCAATGCTTCTACCATTTCGAAACATGACATCTTGCTTTATTCCAATCGAAACATCCAACTTGCTTCGCTTCGAACAATATCATCAAAATCTTCAGCCAACAGCACTGAACGCATGCTTTTAACAAAGGACAGCTGGTTGGTGAGGACAAACAGAAATGACAGCTTTCATCACAGCCAGGGAAAACACTTTCATCTAATAAGTTCTTTTTGATAATCAGGAGTGGGGTCATAAGTTCAATAACTGAATTAACAAACATATCTTCCTCAATGGCGTTGGTATTATGGACATGTTTGGGCATAGGGGCGGAAATGATATTGGGCTTTTCTGGCACATCGAATTCAATCTCTTGGGCTTCAAGGAGGTCTTGTACTTTGTTGTTTAGATCCCAACAATTGTTAGTGTCATGGACGGGACTCTCAGAGTGGTATGCACAGTAGGCATTAGGATGATAGTGAGGAGAGGTTGTGTTAGGGTTCTTTGCAGCTTCTTTCAAGGTCACTAGGTTGGATCTTAACAAATGAGGCAATACTTGAGAGAGTGTCATGTTAATTCTGGTGAATTTTCTGACTGTTCTTTCCATTCTTGGTTGGTTGTTTCTTTGCTGATCAGGCGCAAGTTTAGGAATCATAATATCCCCCACCATTGGATGGCGTTCGGCCCTATCTTGATTTCTATGAGGATATACAGCGACCACTTCTTTATTTATGATGAAGGGCTTCTTTACAACATCAGAGGACGTATCCTTTTGAATCTTTCCATTCTTTATCCCGGCTTCTACCCTTTCTCCGGTCAATATCAATTCAGTAAAACCTGCCGATGAACTCCCAGTTAGGTGATTGGAGAAGGGACCAGACAAGGTGCCCAGAAACATGTCTACCAACTCTCTTTCAGATAGGGTAGGTTGAACTCTTTTGGCCAAGTCTCTCTATTTTTGTGCATAGTCCTTGAAGCCTTCACTTGAAACCATGGACATACTCTGGAGTTGAGTACGGGTAGGCGCAAGATCAGCATTGTATTGGTATTGTTTGTAAAAGGCTGCAGCAAGATCTTCCCAGTTATGAACATTGGCTCTTTCTAACTGATAAAACCAATCAAGTTGAGTTCCAGACAGATTGTCTTGGAAGAAGTGTACCCATAAATCCTTATCAGCGGTATGAGGCTGGATTTTCCTCACATAGGACCAAAGATGCATTTTAGGGCATGAGACTCTGTCGTATTTGGAAAACACAGGTGCTTTGAATTTGGGAGGAATGACAATCCCCGAAACTCGGCCCAACTCCTCAAAGTCCAAGCCAAGCACTTTTTGGATTTCCATTGCACTCAACTGTTCTTCTAGATGCTTATACTTGTCGTCGGCTGGAGGGTATTGTTCTTCAGAATAGTCTTCTTCTTCCTCTTCCTCTTCTGAATCAAACTGAACAACTGTTTCCTTTCCTTTCTCGTCTTGATTGTCTTTCTCACCGAATGTTATTGCAAAGTCTAAGGCCCTTCTTGTCTGCCCTTGGAATCTTCTTCCCATGTTCAGAATTCCGGTTATTTTCTTCGTCTTCTTTTTCTTCTCCTCAACCAGCAAGGTCTTCAACTCTTCTTGTCCTTTGGCTAGAGTTAAGAACAATTGTTGAAACTGTGCATTCTGAGCTTGGAGGTCCTTCACCGTTTGCTCGAGATCCATCTTACTGAAATAAACAGTAGAGAGATGAGGAGACTTGTTGCAAGAAACCTGCTTATGTTATGATGAATGATAAATGCATATGCAATAATTTCAAGGATTTTAAGATTCAAATTTGTTTTAGACAAAAAGGAAACACACATTATATTAATATATTAAAGCTCGATTACATTAATGCCTTCTTGGGAAAAATAATACAAAAACTCTAAGATAAAAAGGTAGTACGCATCCTCTTTGGTGCAATGTAGGCATTCAGAGTCTGCTCCTCATGAAGTAGTCTAGTAAGTTCCAAAACCTTCTTCTCACTTGCGTAGAATTGGGTTTCGAAAGTATCTCGCTACTCATTGAGTTGAATCCAATCCCTTTGTAGGTCTTAAAAATAGGTGGGCATGTTTGGATGTAGGATATTAAATGGAACATCTCCTTCCATGACAGGCTCAATGATTACCGGGAGAATGGAGGGATAAGGAATCATGAGACTCTGAGCATGAGTTCGTACCCATTTGGGGTAAGGCTCAAGAGGGATGGAATTCTTGTGCCCCAAAGTCTTGCTATCTACCTTGTTCAACATCCTCCAAGCTCAGATAAATCTCTGGCGAAGACCCTGATCGTTATTATCGTAGTCAAATACCAAACCTTGAATCAGGATCTCGTACGGGCCATCCCTTCGGGCGTAACCAAACTGTCTTAAGGATAATCAGGGGTTGTAGGTGATACCTCCCCTAATGCTAAGTAAAGGGACATTAGGAAATTCTCCACAACAGTCGACAATAGTAACATTCTCTATAGATCGGGAACACCAATAAATGTATGAATGTTTGAGCGTCATCAACCTTTATGACCACCTTGAACCTTGCTCATTCTTCAATACATATTGGGGAAGATGTGAAATAAACCATCTTGCCAAGAGAGGAGTGCAACACATAATAACACCTCTTTTCCTCATTGTGCGAGTGTGAAAAGAATGCAGGATTTCCCCTAGCAAAGTAGGCACCGAGTTACGAGACATGAAGATCTTGACAGCATTCACATCTATGAGTTGGTCAGGATTTGGAAGCAAAACCATCCCGTAGATGAGGAGAGCCACAATTTCCTCAAAGGCTTTTAATTTTAAGGAGTTCCAACAGTTTTGGGCTTTCTCAAACAAGAACTTTGCTAGGAAACCCTTGATACCACTCCTTGTTTCCCAATGAGTTGTGACATTAGATGAGTGTAGAGCTTGAGCAATCTCTTCTGGCTTTGGGTCTCTTTTCATACTGTTGAAAGGTAGTTGATTGAGAATGGGAATTCTCAAGAGTCGGGAGAATTCTTCCAAAGTAGGCACAAGTTGATAGTCGGGAAATGTGAAGCAATGGTGTAAAGGATCAAAGAACTGAAAGAACACCTTCATCATGTCCTCATCTGTGTTGGAGGTGACCAAGTTGAGTAGGTGACCATGTCTCTCGGTGAATGGAGAGTTTTAAGGAATCCTTGAAGCTAGTTCCTTAAGTTGTTGAGGGATCCTTACAAGGTTGACTTGAATAGTTTTCCTGCGAAGAGAATCCATATCCTACAAAACAAGAATAAAGATGAATCCCAAAATCCTTGAAATGGTTAGTGAATGTGTATGATGTTATGATGTTCATGATGTTATGTACAAGTATGTATATATAAACAAAGCAAACAAGTCCTTAGGTTTAGGCTTGCATGGTGTCTCATAGGTAAGTACCCTCTTGAAGTTTAGTTGGCTCAACCTATCCTAGTAATAATAACCAGGTTCTAAGGAGCTCAATATCATCGGTTTGTTTCCTTGGTCATTGTTTCAGCACAAGTCTCTTTAATGGCGACCGAAATATCCCAAGAAACCAAACTTCAATGAGTGTAGTATTGAGTATCTACCAAATTCGGACTGCACCAAAGCCGGTCATCTCACTACGTCCTAAAGGCCAAGTTGATCAAGTAAAGGTTCTAAAAGTTCATTAGTGCTTCATGACATCACTCAGCGGCCCCGTATTCTCTTTGATTAACTCAAAGGCTACCGGTACCTACAAATATGTCGCACAAACGTAGCTATTTCTTAGACCATGTCGGTATACCCTGCACAGTTTCCACAATGTATTGCTACTTACTTATAATGCATCCTAAATCCGGGTAGAGGATTCAAACCCAAACAAAGAACCATAATGTAAAACATACAAGTCAAACAATGCAAGCAAGTAAATGTGATCTAACCCTAAGGTAACCCCACTTTTAGAATAGTCCCCAACAGAGTCGCCAGTTCTGTGATACTGTGAGAGAACTGACTTGAAGGTTTTGCATTTGATTGCAAATGTTGCGGTTACCAAGAGTCGCCACCGACTTTTCTTTTATCCAAAAGGAAAGGTGAAAAAGCACAGGAAAGACCTTTGAGATTATTTCTTGAGTTCGGGGGTAGATTATGAAAAGGGAAGGTATTAGCACCCTTTTCATCCATGGTTTTTCATGGGCTCTTAGTTACTTTCTAGATCACTTGCTTTTTGTTTTGAAATTGTGCTTTGTGTTTTTTTTAAAGTATTTTGTAAAGTGGTCACTGTTTAGGCAATCTTTGTAATGATTTTTATTTGTAAGAATGTATACAAAGATGTTTAATCTTTTGAAAATGTTTTCTAGTTTGTAAGATGTTTGAAAGTGTAGGTGTTTGTTTTGAAAATAGCAAGGAGTTTTGTTTGAAATTGAGAAAATAATTAGGAGCATTCTACCTACTCAAAAGTATTTCTTATTCATTTTCTTTTCCTTTGACATTGTTATCTTACCATTGATTTGGTAAGTAACCCTATCTTTGGATGTAAACGGGACGGGCGTGGGTCATCGTATAACCATGATTAGAAATGTTGCAAGGTATCTTATCATTATTTTTAGGGACTAATATCATTTGAAAGGCAACTTAGATAGCGTCATCGAGGGACTACGATCTTGTATTTGCTTTGTTTTTGCTTAAGATCCCTTACATGCGTAATATGGCCATTTTGTATAAGGCAACCAAGTGGAATAACCCTAGGGGTTCTTGTGTGCATATTGTAGTACCCCAAAATTTTCCCTCTCATTTTACTCAATACATACTCCTAAAGGTCCTCAATTTGCTCAAGTTTGCCCAAGAGTTGACCAGACAAACTCTCTCCTAAGGCAGTGTGTCTCAAATTAGGGTTTCCACTTTCATCAAGATGTGTGGATCACAAAGGCCCCAAATGATTTCCAAGGTCCTAATATGTTCCCAAGATTATTCATGTCAAATTTCAAGCCTTGCACAAGAAGTTTGCTCAGTCAACTGCACAGATGCTTGAGAATCAACTAAACTAGGTCAAAAGTCAACTATGGCCCACATACAGTCAAACTTCAAGATTTTTGGTCAACATCAACATTTTGAAGTGGTATTCATCATTTGATCAAGGGTTGATCATGATTCCTCAAGAAATGCTCCTAACTCATCAAAACCCAAAAGTTGTTAAATTAGGGTTTCTTAGGAAAAGTCAACCAAACTTTGACCAAGCATAACTTCTTCATACTTTATCAGAAATTTTCCATCCAAGGCTCATTTTTAAGAGGATGAAATTCCCTACAACTCATATTCATCCCACAAGTTCAAAATATGAACGCATAAAAAGCTATGAATTTCTACATTATAGGTCCTTTTAAAAAGTCAACAAAAACACCTTTTGGGTCAAAGCTTGTTACATGAACATGGAAGACCCAATTGAGATGAGAGAAAAAGGGTTACTTAGGGGACATATTAATCTTTCTAAAAAGTCCAAGAACACCTTGTTAGGGTTAAAGTTGAGGGAGATATGTATTGTCAAAATTGACCAATTTTTGGAAATGTGCATGAAGTCAACATTGATCAAAATAACTTTTTTTCCAAACGGGCCCATGTTTTCTTGTTTGAAACTTGTTCCTAAGATGGCCCACGACCCTTGATCTTATCCACCTATTATTTTATTATTTTTATTATTTATTATGATTTTTTATCCATTTAAATCAAAATAAATCAATTTAAATAGTAGAATAATCAAATAAAATCAAAGATTTGATTTTATGAGCATATTATGAGTCCATAAACAGTTAGAAAATCAAAAAATTTGTGAAAGAGCCAATTGATTGGAAAAGATCTTAATTTGGTCTATTTTGGAAACAAATCATACAAGGAAAAGAATGAAATCAAATCTCCATAATTTGCGAAGATATAATCAGTTTTTGTTGGCCTAAATCATTCTATCATATATACCTAACATCTTAAAGCATAAAAGATGGTTTGGGGTCGTGAAAACAAGGGGAAGAAATTGCAAATTTTGGAAGAAAAAGTGTAGACTGTATTCTCTTCCAGAGGTCGTTTCAAGTATTTCCAAAGCCAACAATCTATTCTTAGACGTGTTCTGAAGTCATTCCAATCATCCTCAAGCCTTTAAACCTTCAGAAATCATGCCTCACAGTGCCACGGTTTACATCTTTTTTTCAAGATTCGTTTTCAATAATTTATCCATCATAAACATGTTTTGATCTATATCCATGTTTGCTATCATATTTGCAATGTTTTTGATTGGTTTGATTGAAGTTTAAGTGCAGGAATGACACGATGCCATTGTTAGGGTTTTGAGGTCCCAAATTGGGAATTCTATATAAAGGAAAAATTGAACAAAATTAGGGGTACTATCATGCTCAGGAGATGATTTGCAGTTGATCCATATCTTTGGTTTGAATTTATTCTGCTTGTGCTGCATTTTTATTTTTATTTTACAGGTTTATGGCTACGAACAAAATCTGTCACTATAACCTTTAGTGACGGAAAAGACTGTAGGCAAAAGTGTGGCAAAAAACAACAGTTATGGGGAAGAAGACAATTAGGTGGCATAATCCTATTGGGTGATTTAAATCACGCGCGCGTTTGGGAAAGACCACTTTATTTCCTTTATATTTTATTTATGTTATTATATATACAACTAACCATCCCAGCAAATTTTGTTTTCTTACTTTATTTCTACAGATCCAATGCATCATCATCCAAAACGTCTACCATGCGCTACCACCATTTGGCCATTGGATGTATCAATAATTCAGATCCAATGCCTAGAACAATGAAGGACTATAATGCACTCTCAAGCTGGCACACACATGCCCATTCTTTTCTTTTCTATTTTAATTTTTTTAAATTGTTTTACTAATTATTTTCCTTTATTAAAATAACACCAAAAAATCATTATTTTTTATTTAATCAAAAAATCATTAAAAAAACATAAAAATCATGTTTTTTCACAAAAATATTTTATTTCCTTAATTAATTAGTATAATTTAATTTAGGGAAAATTTAATTCCTTTTTTATAATTTAAATTAATTAGAAATTAGGGTTTTAATTTGTACATAACCTAATTAATTTTTCTCAAAAAAAACTAACCAAATCTTTTTTCAATTAGATTTTTTAGGTTTCCTAAATTATTCTCGCATTTAATTCGCTGCGCGCATTTTTTAATTTCCTTTTATTATTATTGTAATTGTTTCGAGGTTGTAATAGTAATTAGGGTTTAAATTTCGAATTTTTTATTTTCAGTCCAAAATAATTATGTATTTGTAAAAACCTTGTAGTAGCTAGGACTTTAAACTTTCTTGCTTTTAATTCCGCAAACTATAAACTGCTTAGATGTATGTTAATAAGATTGTATGGAAAGACAAACTAAAAATTAATACGATAGAAAACCCTAAATATGCAAAGATAAATTAACTGAAAATTACACTCGCACATGCTCACTCCTAGGGTTTGCCTCACTTGGTTGCCTCGGAAATAATGGTTGTGTCCCTCGAACATAGGGATATCTTAATAAAAAGACCCACAATCTAAAAGTCATCATTAAGATCATAGTCCCTCAATATCCCTCGAGTTGCCTACGAGAAATGATCTTGTCCCTCGATGTTGCCTACGAATATATGATGACAGTCCCTTCGAACTACTAAGGTATCCTTACATGTTGCCTTCAATGACCATTTTATCCCTTTCGATAGTCCCTCAAACTCTAACGACGGTGCTACCTATTCCTTAATAATAGGATATCACTGTCTAAAGGAAAACGAACAGTCTTTTTCGAGTAGGTAGATTAGTTCTTAAGTACTTGCTCAAAACAAACAAACTTTTTCACACCAAACACTTTTCAAACAAAGTTTTCAAAAACAACTTCATAACACTCTTGAGGACAGAAACAAGGGTTAAAACGAAGTAAGACAAAACTTTTCCAAACAAGCACACTCAAGCAATTTCAAAATGAGCAAGTACCTAAGAGCCCATGGAAAACCATGGATGGAAAGGGTGCTAATACCTTCCCTTTCTATAATCTACCCCCCGTACTCAGAATATCTCGAAAAAGGTTGTTTATGTTCTTTTTCCTTTTCGTGATTGGATAAAATAAAATTCGGTGGCGACTCTTGCTTACCGCGACATTTTGCGAACAAAAAATACAAACCAGTATAACAGTCGGTTCTGCCATCGTATTACAGAACTAGCGACTCTGCTGGGGAGACTAAATAAAGTGGGGTATACCTTAGGATCTAGGTTATTTCAAATTGCTTCCTTGTTTGTTTTCTTTATTCTTAAAGGGTTTTTGCTTGGGTTACTATAGATCCTACACCCGGATCTGGGGGAACTTATTAGGTAAACAACAATAGATCGTGGAGACTGTACGGCATAGACCGATATGGTTTAAGCGATGGTTGTGTTGGTGTGGCACTTTGGCTGGTACCGGTATCCTTCGTGGGGAAACAGGGAGAATACGGGGCCGCCGCGTGGTGTCGTGAAGCACTAACGGACCTTAGAACCTTAGTTGAACAAACCTGACCATTAGAAAGTAGTGAGATAGCCGGCCTCGATGTAGAGCTGAGGATTGGTTGATAATCGATGCTACACTCATTGAGATCAGACTTTCGGGATATTTTGGCTGCAAGAAAAGATTGCTTGAGCTGAGACAATGCCCGATAAAGGATGGTCAGTGATATTGAGATCCCTTAGAACCCGGTTACTATTTATAGGACAGGCTGAACCAATCCAACTTCAAGAGGGTACTACCTTAAACTCAAGCAAGCCTTAAACCTAAGGACTTGGTGTGATTTGTTTGTGCTTGTTATACCTGTGATTTCTCAACATAATCATGACATCATGACATCATAAACATGGCATATCATACTAACCATTTCAAGGATCTCAAGGGTCTGTGATGTAGGTCATGGCGAACCAGATGTCTAGCAAGGGGATTTATTTTCCTCTAGCCAATATTGTCAAAGGATCTTGAGTCAGGGGCTATGACCCACTCGATATGGTGAGCTTGACTCTTGAAGAAGGACTCTCAATGACACAAAGTTTCTTCAATCAAACTGCAATCAAATTCTAACAGTTTCTTGTTTACCTCGCGAGATCCTTAAAAAAATTGCATGCATATCATACACATCATTACAGGTACCATTATAGGTTTCTCATCTTCTTCGCTGTTTATTTCAGCAAAAATGTCTTCTGAACAAAGCATCGAGGACCTTCAGGCATAAAACGCCCAATTCCAGCAAATGTTCATAAATTTGGAAAAAGGGCAGGAGGATCTGAAAACCCTCATCCTAAAAGAGAAAAAGAAAAAGAAGAAGGTTGCTGGTATTCTGAATATAGGCAGAACGGACCATTGAAGCGACAAGTCGATCTAACCTCTTCATCTAAGGAAGGGAAGAATCAAGAAGAAGAGACAAGGGAGAAAGATCCCAGTCCTAAAGTTTCTGACAATGATACCGACTACAATGATGAGCAGTATCCTCCCACTGAGGATAGATACAAGAAGTTGGAAGATCGCCTTAATGCTATTGAGGTCCAGAGAATACCTGGGTTGGATTTCTAAGAATTGGGATTGGTGTCGGGAGTGGTCATCCCACAGAAGTTCTAAGCTCCAATTTTTGCAAAGTATGATGGGGTGTCCTGCCCAAAACTCCATCTCCGCTCTTATGTCATAAAGATCCAACCCCACACCGCTGATAGAAATTTGTGGGTTCACTTCTTTCAAGACAGTCTGTCAGGGACTCAACTTGAATGGTTCTACCAACTAGAGAGAGCCAATATCCGAAATTGGGAAGATTTGGCTGCCGCTTTTTATAAGCAGTATCAATATAACGCTGACCTTTCCCCTACCTGTACTCAACTCCAGAGTATGTCCATGGGCGCAAGCGAAGGTTTCGAGGACTATGTGCATAAATGGAGAGATCTGGCATGGAGAGTCCAACCCCCTTTGTATGATAGGGAGTTGGTGGATATGTTCCTTGGTACGTTGTCTGGTCCTTTCTTCAATCACTTGATTGGCAGCTCCTCGGCTGGTTTCACCGAGTTGATATTGACTGGAGAAAAAGTATAAGCTGGGATCCGGAGTGGCAAGATCTAGAAAAATACCTCTTCGAGTATAAAGAAGAAGTCATTTGGTGGCAAGAGGGAAGCCAATGCTGTGCACGGCCAGAAGGGGCGTAGCAGGGCAGACTACCACCAATCTGTGGGGGCAGTGCTGATCTCTAATTTGGCACGCGCACAACAACCACAACAATGAAACAATCAGCCAAGGGTGGAAAGACCTCAAAGGCAGTTCACCCAAATCAACATTCCATTGTCACAAGCATTGCAACACATGTTGAAGATGAATCTGATTACGGTGATAAACCCTCATCCGAACCCTAAGACTTCTTCTCCTAACTGCAACCCGGATGCAAGGTGTGCTTATCATTCTGGTAGCCTGGGGCACGATACTACCGATTGTTGGGTACTGAAATACAAGATTCAGAATACGATTGATGCCAAGGAGATCGAATTCGACCCTCCTGAGACTCCAACATGATCACTGCTCCCTTGCCAAAACATGTCTAGGATTGAAAACATTTTTGTTCATTTGAATTCTGAAGTTGTATTTTCTTTGCTTATTCGAACAATTATTGTCATGTCAAACTTTATTATTTCATTAATGCATTACACATGTTTGTCTTGAATTAATTTGTTTTCATTATGCTTAAACTGCTTTATACTTCCTTTTCATGATATTCAACTCTCGACTAAAAACTCTAAGCCTTAGAGGAAGGATGACGAAAATGATACCACAATATCTACGGTATGCTTTTGAACAAACCCTGCTAACAATGTACAGACTTTTTTTTTCAAACCCCAAACAGTGGAGTTATAAGGAAGATAATCCCTAGTCAACCCCTTTGAGCCAAAGAAGTAGGAGTTTTTCTTTCACACAAATTAAAACCCTTAATCACAACTTGGGGCAAGGTAGTTTTCTCAGTTAATCCAGGTGCCCAATAAATGGCATCGAAGACGTCCTTCCAAAACAAAAGACGGTGATGGTTCCCTATAATCGTCAAGACAGACAGTCATTATCTCTCGAAATAAAAGCCCATTAAATCAAAACCTATGAAGGAGACTTAAGAAAAAAACTGGGGCATCCCGCTGACTGTAATCACAAAAAGAAATAGTTCAGGAAAAAGACAGGGATAATAAAGTCAAAAAGAAAGAGGTCCTACAAACCCTCAACAAAAATGACTGCCTATTCAAAATAAACTGTCAGTATCCGAACCATCACTGGAATATCAGAGCAAAGACTCAAACGAGATCTAAATGCACAATTAGCTGAGTTTAGGATCGAAGAACATCACGAATAAAGGGTGGGTACAAATAAAATTTGAGCCTTTATCCTTTGTTTCTTAAACCGTGAACCAGGCCACATTATAACCCTTAAAAGTCCTAGCTGAAGCATGGGTTAGTTCGAAAGCATACTGTTACAAAAGGTATCCTGACTCCTGAAGGTCCGTTACAAATCATGAGTTGATATCACATCTTTGCAAAATTCTATTTTTTCTTAAAAAACTGCATTTTCAAAACTTCAAGACAGACGTAAGCTTTGCATTCTTAAAATAACATTGTTTGCATATGACTATTTGTTTAACAGTAGAGAAATTCGCATGACGAATATCTAGTGAATAAAAACCTTCTCAATAAAAAGGATCACCTCAAGTGGAAAAACACTTACAACCAAGGGGCACAGCATGATCATTGTCCATCATTTGGGGAAGTCAAGTCAAGATTCAAGGAATCTCTCAAAGATGCAAAATAGCTAGGGGAAGATCTCCATCTGAATCAATTGGGGGAATTGGGCATGAATTCCAGCAATGAATCATGTACGATCAAACAAACATCTTCTGGTAGTGTGGCAACACAACACTACCAACAATGACAACTCCCTACACCCTGAGAGCATGGACATAGTTAGAAAATACTGCGCATGAAAAAAGACCCGCTAGGTTGACTGGCCTAGGCAAAAATAAGGGCATCCCGGCGAACAAGGGTTCGGGAAAAATTAGGGATTAAAACAAAAAAGATATGTACACCTGGAAAGCCGAAAACCTAAAAAGGCGGCTTGGGCAAAAAAGGGTATCCCGGTGGACTGAAAATCTGAAAAGACAGTCCAGGCAAAAGTTATGGATTAAAGCGTATGACTATGTCCCGTCATCTTGTCACTTGCCTATCAGTAGAAGACTTATCATTTTGATCGAAAGTTACCAAGCACCTCATAAGTTGGGATAACACTCAATCC
This sequence comes from Vicia faba, assembly GCA_948472305.1. Classification (NCBI taxonomy): domain Eukaryota; kingdom Viridiplantae; phylum Streptophyta; class Magnoliopsida; order Fabales; family Fabaceae; genus Vicia; species Vicia faba. The sequence goes on along the minus strand of OX451738.1, from coordinate 929,608,959 downwards.
ACAAGGCCTCCACAGGCACTTTCTCCAGCAGGTACAGGGGCAGAAAAGTCTTGATACAAAGTCATTGTCGTATCCTTAGCATGCGTCCCAGTAACATCTACACTCCCCACAGAGTAGAGGCAACCAAAGTTTTGATCTCTGCCTCCCCAAACAGCAGCTACTTTCCCCAGCCAAGCTCTTTCAGAGAGCCAACGTCTATATTCCCCAGCCGAATTTTGTAATCGCAAGCGGTTCATAAAGTTTTCTCCCGAACAGAGTTTATTTCTCTGAATACAGAAGCTCAATCCCCGACAGAGTTTATCCCTTCTGCTATGGAAGCTTCTCTCTTCAACGGAATTATTCCCCCGCAGAGTTGTTCTCAAGCAGAGTATCTCCTCGGCAGAATATCCGTAAACAAGGGGAAAATCCCCAGCATAGTCATCTCTGGTTCACCATCTCCAGCGGGAGTAGAAGAACCACTTTTTCTACGACAGTCAGGAACTCAATTTCCATTACTCTCCAACAGCAGTCAGGGATTTATTTTCCCAAACTCGGATGTGCCACAATAGCATTTCATGTTCATATATCATGACGTGCGCATACATATTGCATACGGCATAATCTCATTTATTTTGAGAGCATGATCATACAATGCATGTCATGCATCATATACGATTAATCATGTACCTTTTCAGGAAAGATGGTTATCATTAACAACTTCCAACAAGTTCAAGATTAGCTCCTGAAACTAAACAGAATAATCATCTGCGCGACCAAATGCAGCTTTACGCGGGTTTGTCACGAAGCAATCTTACACGGGTTTCTCCTAAGTACAACTTCACACGGGTTTATCCTGAAAAATCTTACACGAGTCCTTTCTCATACATTTCCGAATAAAGTTTTACATGAACTTATCACAAAGTAACCTTACCCAGGTTCCTCCTGAAATTTTACACGAACTCATCCCAAAGTAACCTTACCCAGGTTCCTTCTGAAGTTTTACACGAAATTATCACAACGTAACCCTACCCAGGTCCCTCTTGATGTTTTACACGAACTTATCCCAAACCAACCTTACCCAGGTTCCTCTTGAAGTTTTACACAGACTTAGCCCAAAGTAACCTTACCTAGGTTCCTGCCGAAGTTTTACACGGACATATCCCGAAGTAGCCCTACCCAGGTTCCTCCTAAAGCCCTACACAGACTCATCACAAGCAACCTTACCCAGTTTCCTTCTGAAGTTTCACTCAGACTTATCCTGAAGCAACCTTACCTAGGTTCCTTCTCGGTTCAGATGCAGTTTTACCCAAACACCTCACAAAGCAACCTTACCCAGGTTCCTTCTCAGTTCAGATGCAGTTTTACCTAAACTCCTCACAAAGCAACCTTACCCAGGTTCCTTCTCGGTTCAGATGCAGTTTTACCCAAACTCCTTACAACGCAACCTTACCCAGGTTCCTTCTCGGTTCAGATGCAGTTTTACCCAAACCCCTCACAAAGCAACCTTACCCAGGTTCCTTCCCATAAGCCCTACTATCCATGTTCCTTCTCATAACCTTACCATCCAGGTTTCTTTTCTCTTATCTCCAGACAGCAGTCCACAACACTTTAAGACCTGGACCGGATCAAACACGATCAGTTTCACCTTTCTCCAGTAGGTCGCGATGCAGCCTATACACTGACCAGATATGCAGTTCACCTCCAGAGTTAATTCCCTAGTAGAGTAATGGAAAACTGAAACTCCTAAAATTCTATTTCTCCGAAGACAGATAACAACATTCCTCAACAGATTCCTCCTCAACGACAGGAACATGGATTCTCATCAAAGGAATATCTCAGGAAATCAACATCCTCTAGATGGCATCTTTAAGCCCATCTCCGACGGTACTCCATCACGTCTTGGATGACATCTTTAAGCCCATCTCCAAAAATTCTCTAGCAACTTCCAAATGACATCTATAAGCCCATTCTCGATATCACAAACCAAGTATCACTTCATGCGAGTGCAAATTTCTGGGCACTCTAGTGTTCAATCATCTTCCACCTTCTGATCACGAAAGGCAGACGAGCCAATCTATATCCTCAAGTTTAAGAAGATTGAACAGGGGCAGCTGTTGTACCCCAAAATTTTCCCTCTCATTTTACTCAATACATACTCCTAAAGGTCCTCAATTTGCTCAAGTTTGCCCAAGAGTTGACCAGACAAACTCTCTCCTAAGGCAATGTGTCTCAAATTAGGGTTTCCACTTTCATTAAGATGTGTGGATAACAAATGCCCAAAATGCTTTCCAAGGTAATAATATGTTCCCAAGATTCTCCATGTCAAATTTCAAGCCTTGCACAAGAAGTTTGCTCAGTCAACTGCTCAGATGCTTGAGAATCAACTAAACTAGGTCAAAAGTCAATTATGGCCCACATACAGTCAAACTTCAATATTTTTGGTCAACATCAACATTTTGAAGTGATATCCATCATTTGATCAAGGGTTGATCATGATTCCTCAAGAAATGCTCCTAACTCATCAAAACCCAAAAGTTGATAAATTAGGGTTTCTTAGGAAAAGTCAACCAAACTTTGACCAAGCATAACTTCTTCACACTTTATCAGAAATTTTCCATCCAAGGCTCATTTTGAAGAGGATGCAATTCAATACAACTCATCTTCATCCCACAAGTTCAAAATATGCACTCATAAAAAGATATGAATTTCTACATTATAGGTCTTTTTGAAAGTCAACAAAAACACCTTTTGGGTCAAAGCTTCTTACATGAACACGGAAGACCCAATTGAGATGAGACCAAAAGGGTTGTTTAGGGGACATACTAATCTTTCTAAAAAGTCCAAGAACACCCTCTTAGGGTTAAAGTTGAAGGAGATATGTATTGTCAAAATTGACCAATTTTTGGAAATGTGCATGAAGTCAACATTGATTTAAATGACTTTTTTTTCCAAATGGGCCCATGTTTTCTTGTTTGAAACTTATTCCTAAGATGGCCCACGACCATTGAGCTTATCCACCTATTACTTTATTATTTGTATTATTTATTTTGATTTTTTATCCATTTAAATAAAAATAAATCAATTTAAATAGTAGAATAATCAAATAAAATCAAAGATTTGATTTTATGAGCATATTATGAGTCCATGAACAGCTAGCAAATCAAAAAATTCGTGAAAGAGCCAATTGATTGGAAAAGATCTCAATTTGGTCTATTTTGGAAACAAATCATACAAGGAAAAGAATGAAATCAAATCTCCATAATTTGCAAAGATATAATCAATTTTTGTTGACCTAAATCATTCTATCATATATACCTAACATCTCTAAAGCATAAAAGAGGGTTTGGGGTCGTGAAAACAAGGGGAAGAAATTGCAAACTTTGGAAGAAAAAGTGCATAGTGTATTCTCTGCCATAGGCCGTTTCAAGTATTTCCAAAGCCAACAATCTATTCCTGGACGTGTTCTGAAGCCATTCCAATCATCATCAAGCCTTAAAACCTTCAGAAACCACGCCTCACAGTGCCACAGTTTGCATCTTTTTTTCAAGATTCGTTTTCAATTATTTATCCATCATAAACATGTTTTGATCATATATCCATGCTTGCTATCATATTTGCAATGTTTTTGATCGGTTTGATTGAAGTTTAAGTGCAGTAATGACACGATGCCATTGTTAGGGTTTTGAGGTCCCAAATTGGGAATTCTATATAAATGAAAAATTGGACAAAATTATGGGTACTATCATTCTCAAGAGATGATTTGCAGTTGATCCATGTCTTTGGTTTGAATTTATTCTGCTTGTGCTGGGTTTTTTGAATTTTACAGGTTTATGGCTACGAACAAAATTCGTCACTATAGCCTTTAGTGACGGGAAAGACTGTAGGTAAAAGTGTGGCCAAAAACAGTAGTTATGGGGAAGAAGACAATTAGGTGGCAGAATCCTATTGGGTGATTTGAATCACGCGCGTGTTTGGGAAAGGCCACTTTATTTCCTTTACATATTATTTATGTTATTATATATATACAACTAACCATCCCAACAAATTTTGTTTTCTTACTTTGTTTCTACAGATTCAATGCATCGTCATCCAAAACGCCTACCATGCACTACCATAATTTGGCCATTGGATGTATCAATAATTCAGATCCAACGCCTCAAACAATGAAGGACTATGGTGCACTCTCAGGCTGGCACAACACATGCCTATTCTTTTCTTTTCTATTTTAATTTTTTTTAATTGTTTTACTAATTATTTTCCTTTATAAAAATAACACCAAAAAATCATTATTTTTTATTTAATCAAAAAATCATAAAAAAAACATAAAAATCATGTTTTTTCACAAAAATATTTTATTTCCTTAATTAATTAGTTTAATTTAATTTAGGGCAAATTTAATTCCTTTTTTATAATTTAAATTAATTAGAAATTAGGGTTTTAATTTGGACATAACCTAATTAATTTTTCTCAAAAAAAAACTAACCTAAATCTTTTTTCAATTAGATTTTTTAGGTTTCCTAAATTATTCTCGCATTTAATTCGCCGCGCGCATTTTTTAATTTCCTATTATTATTATTGTAAGTGTTTTGAGGTTGTAATAGTAATTAGGGTTTAAATTCCGCATTTTTTATTTTCAGTCCAAAATAATTATGTATCTGCAAAAGCCTTGTAATAGCTAGGACTTTAAACTTTCTTGCTTTTAATTCCGCAAATTATAAACTGCTTAGATGTATGTTAATATGATTGTATGGAAAGACAAACTGAAAATTAATAGGTAGAAAACCCTAAATGTGAAAAGATAAATTAACTGAAAATTACACTCGCACATGCTCACTCCTAGGGTTTGCCTCACTTGGTTGCCTCAGAAATAATGATCGTGTCCCTCGAACATAGGGATATCTTAGCAAAAGACCCTCAATCTAAAAGTCATCATAAAGATCATAGTCCCTCAATGTCCCTCAAGTTGCCTACGAGAAATGATCTTATCCCTCGATGTTGCCTATGAATATATGACGACAGCCCCTTCGAACTGCTAAGGTATCCTTACATGTTGCCTTCAATGACCATTTCGTCCCTTTCAATAGTCCCTCAAACTCCAACGATGGTGCTACCTATTCCTTAATAATAGGATAGCGCTGTCTAAAGGAAAATGAACAATCTTTTTCGAGTAGGTAGATTAGTTCTTAAGTAATTGCTCAAAAAAAACAAACTTTTTCACACCAAACACTTTTCAAACAAAGTTTTCAAAAACAACTTCATAATACTCTTGAGGATAGAAACAAGGGTTAAAACAAAGTAAGACAAAACTTTTGCAAACAAGCACACTCAAGCAATTTCAAAATGAGCAAGTACCTAAGAGCCCATGGAAAACCATGGATGAAAAGGGTGCTAACACCTTTCCTTTCTATAATCTACCCCCCGTACTCATAATATCTCGAAAAAGGTTTTTGTTGTTCTTTTTCCTGTTCCTGATTTGATAAAATAAAATTCGGTGGCGACTCTTGCTTACCGCGACATTTAGTGAACAAAAAACGCAAACCAGTATAACAGTCGGTTCTGCCACCGTATCACACAGATGTATTGTTTTCATGCTTGTTTTTGTCTTGAATTAGGGTTTTTTAAGTATTGGTTTTAGTCTTTCCATACAAACCCTAATTACTAACATGTTATATATAAAGCGATAAATTGTGGAATTTAAAGTTACTAAGCTATTACAACATATTGAATGGGTATTAATGTACAAGGAATTTAAATGAACACAATGTACAAAATGAATAAATGTATAAAAATGCAAAATATAAAGAAAATGGATCTTTGTTTGGATTTTTTATAGAAAAGGATTTTTTCTTAACCTAATTAATTAAAGAAAATAATTAATTAAACTTGAATTTATTTAAGAAAAGATTTAAATAAAAAAACTTAGTTCTATTAATTGATTAAAAGAAAATGAGTTTAAGAAAGATATTTTTTGGTATTTTTATCTTGAAAATATTTATAGCATTATAAAATGTTTTTGGCGTTTTTTATATATTAAAATAAATATATTTTAATTAGTATGAAAGAAAAGAACTAATAACCTAGTTTTAATTATATTTACAAGACTAGTTAATAAAAATAAATAAAGTATAGTTGAATAAAAATATTTTTTATGAGAAAAATAAAATAAGCTAAGTCAAAAATAAAAATCTAATTTTTTTATTTTTTAGTATTTAGGAAAAAAATAATTAAGAAAATATAAATGAAATAAATAAAAAAATAAAAAAGTAAAAAAACTTGGGCCAGTGGGCGCAAATAGCCTGCAGGGGGTTAGTTAGCAAAAAAAAACAAAGCAAGCCCAATAAGGCCCAGGAGCTCAAAAAAGTCAGAAATGCCAAAATATGTAAAAGGGTACCACTAGGGCTCGAACCCGGGTCCCAAAGGTTACTGGCGCGCACTTCTACCACTAGGGTGGCTATACATTCGTTAATATAAGCAAAACAATAAATTTGTAAGGCAAAACGCCCCCTGAATACTTCATCTTCAACCTCCAGCCATACCAACTGTAAATTGCTCATTTCTCATCAAAAATGAAAACTGTAAACATGAAACTTGTAGAAAATTTTCTCACGGTTTCAGAAATGTAAAGCATTAAAACTATAGATCAAAGATAAGCATGAATTTTAATGGCTCTAATCTGAACCCTAAAAATATCAGAAATTTCAGTTTCAAAATTCTCTAAGCTCAAGCAAAATTAATGGAAACTATAGACATGGTTAGCTTCAGGGCAATGATATCTACATGTTTTGTTCATAAATAAACTATTGTTGATGCCTGTATGAAGAGTTCCAAGTTGAGAAAACTTACCTCAAAACTGGAAATCGTGTTTTAAGTTTGAGCTTGTTTCAGGTGATGGTGATGATCAGGTTAGCTTCCTTGAGGTCCTAGGAAGCTAATGCAATGATTAGCTTGAACAATGGATGGCTGAAATGGTATGGAGAAGTCAATGTGCAGAGCTGAGTTTTTGAAAATGGAGGATGGTGTTACAGTTCTAAAACAGTGTGTAGGATTGATTCTATGTGATGTTTAGAAACTTTAGAAACCAAAAGGCCAAGAAACGCACCAGTAGATTATGAGTTTCAAGTTTTTGGTCAGTTTGTGTAAAAATGGAAGTGTGAAGTGTGATTCTGAGTTTTTGGTTCTTTCAAGGCTTGAGCATTCGTGTGTTTTTTTCAAATGGTTTGTGTATGTATAAACAAAAGTGTTTGAGAGCTTTAGACCATCAGAAGTACAGGTTTCTAGCTTTTGGCTAGGTTACTTGATTTTGAAGAAAAGAGGGAAACAAGTTTCAAGGAGAGGTACAAGCATGGGATGGGTGATTGTAAGTGTTTGAAATATTTCTCATGAGTTATAGGACCTGTTTGATTAGAAGAGAACAAGTGCAAGGCTCAAGAACAAGTTTTGTACAAAAAGTCACTTTATCAAAATGGCAATGTAACCTTTCTTCCAAAAATGGATAAAAAGCATGTCCATGCATTGAATGCTTGAAGTGAGGCCTATAAAAGTTGTGTAAACCATTAATTATGGAGTGCCTAACAAGTTTGAGGCCTGCAAAGTAGTGTTTATGCAGCATGGTTTGAATTTGAATTTTGTGCATCACTAAAATGACTTGTATTTAAAGTGATAAAACCCAAAATTCATCTCTTCGATTCTCCCTACTCAAGAATGATCTCAAGGAGTTATTGGACATTTTGGAAAGCTTGAAATATGATCTACAACCCATCTTTGAATTGATTTTGAATATTCCCCTTGGAACTATATGAAAAAGTGTCATGAAGTTGGGTCAAAATCCTGACCAAATTAGGGCAAAATTTCACTAAGTGTTTTGTTTCATGACCTTATGTTCTTAAAATTATAACTTGAGATCCAAGAACTTTTGGGAGGATTTGTGTAAAGAAAAGTTGTATATTTCATGGAGATCTATAACTTTCATGTTGGAAGTTTCTCTTGAATCATCTTGCATCATAGTGAAAAATTTGTTCAAAGTTGTGGAAAAAAATGAAATTTCCAACACTTAGAAGAATTTCTAAGTTTAGAAATTTTGACTTTTCAAAATGAAATCTTGAATTTTTTATTTCTTGATGAATAAGTTTCATATTTTGACATGCTTTGATGAATTATGATCTTTGGCACTTGAATTTGACCAAAAAGTTAAAGTTTGACTTTTCAGTATACAGTTGACTTTTTATCAGTTGACTGAAAAATTCATTTGTCAATCCGATGGACTTGCAATGTTTTGAACCATGTCATTAGGTCAAAATGATGCAATTGGACTCTTGAGATCATTCCTTAAACTAATTGGCCATTTTCTAGGTCAAAAATCAGGAATTGCCCTTTCCCAGTCAAAACCCTAATTTTGACCATTTTGCCCTTTTGGAGATTTGATCAAATTTCTTGAGGAATTGTGGTCCAAACTTGATCAAATGATACATATGAGTCTAAAATGTTTATGTGGATCAAAAACTATGGAGTTTGATTGTAAATTGGCTATAGTTGACTTTTTCCCTAATATAGTTGATTTTTAGGTCAACTGCTCCATTGACTGATCAAAAATATGATCCAAGGCTTGAAACTTGTCATGAGTAATATTGTGGGTCCATAATGATCCATGAAAATCATATGGGGCATTTAAAGTTCAATTATCCTTGTGCAAACTTAAACCCTAATTTTGCTCATCAGTGCTTAAGGAGGTGTCTTGAGCTGATCAAACCCTAATGCAGTCTTGAATAAGGATATCTTGTGAGAAAATTCTGGATAAATGAGAGGGAAAATTTTGGGGTACAACAACAAGCTTAATATAAAAATATTATTCATAGGAAAAGGTGGAAAGCTATCATTGAACAGTGACAAGATACAAAAATATTATTTTATACTGTCTAAACTCTTACACCTTATTATATCCGTTGGTGCAGGAAAAGTCTGTTCTATCCTCATAACATCTCTCTATATCAAGGGCTATAAAAGTATATCAAAGGTTCAAAAATATATTGCTCATTAGCGGTTTAACAGTTGCCATTGGCCAACAAGCTTCATTCTGTGGAAGGAAAATAGTGGACTCGGAAGATGTTAAAGCTGGAATGCTATACATACTGAAGACCACTTAACAAGAGAGAAAATAAAGAAAGAAGATTTCAACAAGGTGCCATTAAACTATCATCATATTCATCTTGGATGAAACAGAAGAAATAAGGAGTTGTTGCTCGTAGCTTGCTCAACAAGAAGATGAAGAAGAACACTACAAGATGATACTCAACTTATGATCATATACATCTCTGTAGAATATTGTAATGAACACTAAAGTTGTTGCTCGAATAGTGTTTCTGTTCATATCTCTTCATGTAAATTGTTTTAACACTTGAGTTGTTGCTCGAAGAAGTGTAAAATAATATGTGCTTAAAACACTTGTGTATCTACTTAGAAAAATCACTCATGTAAACACAAAAAACTCCATCAACAGTTGTTGATTAGTTTCTTGAGAGAATGAGTGAAGGTATGATCTCAAGAAGATAATGGCTACTGGTCATTGTGGGAAATTCCGATAGCAGATTCTTGGGTCGGATTCTATTAGGTCAATGATTATTATATCCGGTTGGATCACTGAACATATCATTATAAGTTTCCTTGAGAGACTGGATGAAGGTTTGATCTCAAGAAGATAATGGTTGCTGGTCATTATGAGAAATCCTGATAGGATATTATGAGGAATCAGATTCTGTTGGGTCAATGGTAATCATATCTCAAAGAGGACTGAGTGAAGGTTAGACTCTTGTGAGATTCTTGATGGATATCATGGCAAGGAAATCCTGGTAGGATATGTTGATGAATCAGATTTTATTGGTCAATGAACGTTATATCTGGTTGGATCCCTAAACGTGTCATTAGGTGTTAGTCACTGGTGGTTGCCCGTGCGGTTGTAATCAGTTTGGTTATAGTGGATTAAGTCCTTGGATAAGGCGAAATCATCCTTGCGAGGGTTGACATGAGTAGCCTAGTTAACGACGAACCTGCATAAAATACTTGTTTTTTTTTATCGTCATTGTCTTTATTGCTATTATCATTTGAGTGCAAAGAATTTCTAATGGGGAATGTTTTCTAAGAACACAATTCAAACCCCCTTTTCTTGTTTTTTATCTACCTTCAATCATATGTGGCACTTATTTAAAGGTCTGGAAGAATCGAGAAGAATATTTTCTTTCTAAATAAGGAGACTTTTTAGGAAATATTTGATTGAAGACCTATTTTGTTGCACAATCTTTTGCAGAATTGTAACAACTAATATGCTGAGATTAGAAGCCCAAATCCAGTTGGGAGATAGGTTATAAATAGAAGCATTGTAATATAGGATTGGTACCAGCTGATAGTTGTAAAGATGTAATCATTAGGGATGAGTTTGTACTACTCTCTAGGAGAGTTGGTTGTGTGTTCCACTCGGTTGTGAGTTAGACTGATGTTATAGAGTTGTAGTCTCTATTATTGTTCTCCTCGAAGTTATGAAGCAAGAGTGAGTATTGTTATTGAAGGAATCTTTTAAGTAACTCCAAGTTATTTTCTTGTCAAGTGTCTTGATGAGTATTGTCATGGAAATGTGTCTTCTATTTTGCTGTCATGGAAGTGTGTCTTCCTGTGTTTTGTCCAACCGTTGTCTGTGATTGATGAGGGATTGAGGAGGGCCTCATATCTAGGTGAGTCTTAGATAGAAGTCTATCAAGTGTAGTGATTAAGTGAGAAGATCATAAAATAGTATGTTTGTTGTAGGGTCTTTGAATTGATACTATTTTAGTAGACTTATCCCCGGCTTGGTATGCCCTAAGAGTAGGAGAGTTGCTCTGAACTGGGTTAATAATTTTGGTGTGTTGTTTATACTTTTCAGTACTGTTTTATTATTGATTATACCTTTCCTGTGTGTTTTAAGTGGGATCAGATGTCCCAACATGTCATAGGATATATGTAGTTTGATATACTAGAATTTCAATTGGTATCAGAGCAGGCATCCTGTTTTGTTCTGGGTGAGATCCTAGAAAGATACTTTCTGGTCATGGGCAAGGAAGGGGTTTTACTGAAAATTTGTTTGAACTTGGATAGTTCATATTTTTGTTTGAATGGTCCCTTGAAGTGGAGGGTGGACTATTTGTGACAGGGTATGTATTGGACTTGTCTATGATGTTATCAGGTATGTAGCTTTGGTGGTGAGCTGATGTGTTAAGGTTTGATTTATTTTCAAACCTAGGTTGTTTGGTTGTGTTCAAGGTTTTATATTGTGCCTGATGGATGTTGAGGAGCATTTGGTGTGTTTTTCCGCTGCATGGTATCTGTTGTAACCCTGGTCGGCATGGCATTAAGGTTTGGTCTCCTTAGTAGGTTTATCCTATGGTGATGGGATATGTGCAAGACTGCTTCAACCAACTTTGTAAATTTTCCAATGATACTTGAGTTTTATTTCTCAAGTCCACTCATAAAGGCACTTTAGTACGTGGTTGATGTATTTTTTTTCAAGAAACCTAATATTTATTTGACATACTATTGAAGAAAGGATAGAGCCATTTAATTTTGATTCTAAAAGAGTCTTCCTAATTCTTAGACTAATTTTGAAGACCTTGAAGGTGATCAAGGGATATTTTGGTGGCTTTAGAACCAAGTTCAGTTTTGTGTTCCAGAAGAAGGGAACTTATGTCCTACCATATGTTGGGACATCATGTCAGCAGGTGTGCAGCTTCCTATTGAAAATTATATGCTCTGGGTGCTAAACAGATATGTTATCACATATGTTTGGAACCTACTCCTGACTTGGAAGAGGAGGCATCTAGGTTGTGTATCTAATATATTTTATCCAGAAAACATGTCTTATATTAGTGGGTTGGTTGAAAGTTGATCAACCAATTAGTTACTTCTTGGTTCAGTTTATTTTTTATCCAAGTTAGTAGAAGTGCAGAGGCTGAGCTCTACAATCTAGTAGAGTTGTGTTATCTCAACCAGGGTCCTTGTACATAAAGGCCAAATTTCAAGGACATTATCTCTAATATCTGTAGGATCCTTCTGATCAAAGGATCCAGATTTATGGAATCTTGTTTATGGCTGTTATACCCCAATTTCCCCCCTAAGATTTCTCATCATCTCATGTCACAATGCATCAAAACACACACATTAGGGTTGTTTCTCTCTTTATCCTATCTTTAGGTTTGCTCTTGAGGTATAACCAAGCATCTTGAAATGTGTATCCTATACATGTGTTCTATTAACTAACCTCAATATATGTATATATGTTTCTTTGAATGTTCATATTGTAGGTGATCACAATTGCATTCATCTCACCATCTAATTTAGGGTTTGAGGGGTGATTCTCAATCAAATGATTCTATAATGTATTTCAAGAGATAAATATTCAAGTTCATGTCTATGGCATCAAATATTTGTGGTTCAAGGAGTTCTCTCACTTTATTTAGGTCACGATCTCCTCAAAGTTGGTGGTGGAATTCATTAAGAAGATTCATAGGTTCATGTGTTTATTCCCATGCCTTCTTCAACAAGCTTCATTGAGACTTAAGCTCCATCTTTGAGTTTTCTTAAATACAACACCATTTCAAGACCTCTTATGATTCATCATAATTATTTTTACAAGAAAGTTCAAAAAGATTCAAGGTTGACTCAACAAGTTTGACCTAATTGAGCAAATACTAGATCTAGTGATCACATGTGCATAACTCTCTCAATTTTCAACATTTTGAGTTGGTTCTTTTTTCTATGGATTATTATCATCATCTACAACAACCTCTCTTCACATGAAAAGATCTAATTGTGCAAGAAAAATCATCAAAAGTTGAAAGATGTTTCAAGTAATTTTGACACTCTCTGAGCTAGGGTTTGTTGACTTCTAAGGACCATAGCTTGCTCATTTTTTGATATTTTTGATTGACTCTAAATATATGATTCTTTTTAAAGGGGCCTTAACAATCTCTCTTCAGGAATATAAGTCTAATTTTGAATGTAAGATCATTAATGGTTGAGAAAGATTACAAGTCTCCTTGAAAATGCCTTTGAATTTTAGGGTTTGACTTCAAATGTTCATAACTTGGTCAATTCTTATCACCTTGAGCCCATTATTTCCCATAATAACCTTTGGTATGTCTACTACAACTTTGTTTTTATGTGCAAGACTTGAAGATGCTTGGAAAGTTGTTGAAGAATTGAAAAGATTATAGGTCTCTTGTGATTTTCCCCAAATTTATTCATCATCTTCCAAAGACCATAACTCTTTCAATTTTTATGATTTTTGAGTGATCTCAATTCCAAAATTCAATTCAAAGGGTCTACTGTATTCCATATTCAGATATCAAGATCAAATATTGAGTGGAAAGTAATGAAATTTTGAGGAACATTATAGGTCATTTTGAAGTTCAACACTTAGAATTTTTCTAAGTACAAAAATTCACAAATTCAAATGGACATAACTTTTTGCTCAAACATCCAAATGATGTCTTTCTTGGCAGATTGTTAAGTTTGTTGTGAGATCTTTCCATTTCAAAAATAATGAGATCATAAAGACTCCTACATTGTGTGCCCTATGCTCTTGAAGTTGCTTCTATGAAACTGAATTTTGGCTTGGAGTCAGTTTGTGATTTCCATATTGTGGCTTCTAATGATCATTTTGCTGCGTGTTTTTTTATTTAAACATGTTTAAAAAAGTTCCAAAGCATGATTAGAGCATTGAAACACAAGAATTAGTTGAGTTTTGAGCAAGTTCAACTCACACTTTTCTCATTTTCGGGATTCACTCAATTTCCCTCCAAACCTCACTATTTCTTCCAATTATTTTCACCATTCACTCTCATATAAATAGAGGTACATATTGTACTCATTTCCTCAAGCTTGGATATCCAAAATTAACCTGCCACTTTCTCTCCATAATTCACTCTTTCTTTGTTTTTCAATTCAATTTATTGTGCTATTCTTCTTCAGTGAACTTGTGTGAGGCTTCTCAAAGAAAAAGCAAGCCAAATCATACCCTATTATGTTCAAGCAAAGTCAAGTTTCAGAGAAATTTTAGTGGGCTTCATTTAGGTAGATTAAGGCACAAATTCTTCTAACTCAAATTACAAGAGTGATCTATGATGCTCGTTAATGCTTGCTATTAAATTTATTTTGGTGAATCAATGCATTTGATGCTTCTACTTTTTTATTTCGAAATTTTCAAAACTCTCTGGTTTTTTCCAAATTGAGTAAGTTGTGCTTTATATAAATTTGGCGTGAGGATATCATTGTGATCGTCTTGAAGAGACGCATCCAGTGATACCACTATGAGCGTTTAAATTTATAGATTTAAGAATCTCGATCTCGCCCTAGTTGTAGGGTAGCTGGCGGTTAAAGATGACTTACGTGTCTTCTTCAACCAATGAGAGCGTGACAATTGAAATGTTGTGATTAGTCTAACTTTTGTGACTTCAGTGCATGCTTGTTGACCATAGATCACCATACATCGTCACTCCTGAGCCTTTAGATGTGCCAACATGTTTTAATAAGCCAGATCCAATGCCTCATATTATTTCTAATTTATTTTATTTTACAAAATTTGTTTTAATTTAAAAAAGTCATAATTCTCTTATTTTTTATTCAAAAATTATGAAAAAATATACAAAAATACTTTGAATTATTTCTGATTTTGTGAATATATTTTCATATTTTTATTTGGATGTTTGATATTTTTCTATAATTTTTGTATTTTTTGCCTTATTTTAATTGTTTTAAAAACAATTTTCATAATTTTTAAATTCTGAAAAAATTATGGAAGGATCTAATGAACTCTTGACAAATATTGGTAACCTCATCTCATTTTTATTTCTGATTTTTCTATTTTTCATAATTTGTGGTTTATTTTGCTTATTTCTTTAAGTTTTAAAAATAATTTTTGACTTTAAAAATTTTTTTAAAATTTTTGTTAACACTTATTGACTCTTGTTTGACCTCTGACTATTTTTTTTGGGGGGGGGGGGGGGTTTAGTTTGGTGTTTTAATATAATTTGTATAATTTACCAATTATTTCCCTTTTATTAATCATTTAAATATTACTTTATTAATATTAATTTCTTATTTTTGTTTGATCCTGATTTGGGTGTTATTTTGGGACAAGTTCCTCAACCTCATTGGATCTTGGGTTGGTTATAGGTTGAAAAACCAAATCCACCAAAATGGATGAATGATATTGATGATATTTGAAACCCTAATTTCATATGATACATCCCCTCCCTCTTCATCTTATCCCTTTCATACTTATGCTACATGTTGTTGGAGAATAATCTACATATCATTTCTCTAACATGTGGTACATATATTGCTATTGACCGACCTAAAAATAGGTGTGACTTCTACATAAGTCCATTTAAGATTGCTTAATATTGCTTAACATAGCGTTAAATTTGTCTCGACTCGAGAAATGATCATTCGTGGCCCAAACCTATGTTTGTAAGCCGAAGTATATTAATTTGAAACCTTTGATCTAATAACCTTGAGGTTCATTGTTATGAGGATTTAATCTTATCAATCCTCTAACAAATTTTCATGAATTTGGTCTAAGTGGATCACTTAAACATCATTGATCATATATGCTTACCTTTAGTACTTGAAATGAATGATATACTTGACAAAAAGCAAATAAAACATGTTGTTGAGAAGCTTTGATTTTATCAATCTTCTAATGAGTTTTCAAATGCAAGTTTCAAGATGGTCATTCAACTAACCTCTAACTACTAGTTCACTAACAATTGACTTTACTTTGTGCATTTACTTTATGCCCTTTATTTTATGTCCTTAATTTTATGCACCATTTACTTTAGCATTTACGTTTCATGTTGTTTTCATCTTTTCTCATTTGAGCATTTATCTTTATGTCATTTTATCTTTGCTCATTTGAGCATTTATCTTTATGTAATTTTATCTTTGCTCATTTGAGCTTTTATTTTCTTTTTTGAAGACAGTTAATAATCAACTTGAACAATAAAAAGCTTTGAGGTTACTTGGACTATCTGGTTACTGTCCTTGGCATAATGGAGCTATGGACTTCTTGAACTTATAATTAGAAGCCTTGATTACCCTTGGGACTTTGTGACTATGTTGTTATTTTGTCTGAAGTTCACGGAGTTTACTCCAAGATATTGGGTTGATTTTCTTTGTGTGCAAGTTATTCTTATTATGTGCTTTGTTTGTGATTGAGAATTCCTATGTATACAGCCGTTACTCTGCTCAATTTTTGTGAAGACTTAATGCATCTGAAGCTTGGCATTCTTGAGAGGTTTAGTATATGTGTGAGTTAAGTCAATCCAATGGCTTAGTCTCAACATTTCTACCGCTACAATGGCCATAGAATAGATTCTTCTTGAAGGGAGTAATTTGGGTGTACCAACCACAGGATGTGCAACTATTGAAGGGGAGAATGTATAATTCCCTTAGGAGTTCTCAGCAGTTAATAAGGGGAAGTCCTTAATCTGAATCTGGAAGAACTTGAAGATATGTTAGATGTACTTTCTTGACATCTTTGTGTTGAGAATTTATTTTTCTCAACTTGTCTGGTGGGTGTTCTTCATATACAGGATGACGGTTTTTTACTCAAACTTGATATCACTATCAAGTCTATGAGAGCATGAAACTCTTGTTCTATAATAGAAGATACATCCAAGGGATTATCTGCAATGGAGTTGTGTCAACCTGAGCTAAGTGGTGGATTGGTGTCTGCACTATTGAAGTGTCATCTGAATCACCTAGGATGAGCACTTCATACTTTTGTCTGGAGTAAGGAGGAGGAGTTTATTTTGGAACCAAAGGATCATTGTTCTTACTGTTTGGGAAGTTTTTCCTCATGCATGGATTCAATTATGTGGTGGCCTTACATGATGAAATATTTGTTTTTGCAAGGATTGAAGGGCATCCTTATGTTTTTGAAGATTGGGAGAAGCAGAACAGTTTATGTATGGTGTGATGCCATGTTTATTGAAGTATGCTCAAGAGACCTATTCGAGGGAATCTCTTCTATAGGTGCATAAGGTCGGTGTCCTACATCTCAAAGCCAGACAGGAGGTCTGAACATTAGAAGAAGATCCTTGAGATGTACAATATGCATGTCTGCATGTGGTTATGATCTGGTCGTGAAGGTTGATCAGCTATTGATGGTTGATCCTCTTGTTTTCATTGAAAGAGTTGTGTTTTGACTACTATGGGTATTGTCTCCAAAGCCATAATTAATGGTCAAGTCCATGTGTTTTAGGCTGATGTCTGAACTAATGTTGGAACATCATTTCAATTCCTTGTTTCTTCAGCCAAGGAAGTTTTTTTTGGAACTCATTATGGAGTGTAAGGTCAAGCCTCTGACCTAATCTAGAATGGTGTGAATGGATGTCATGACTGTTTGTCATGAAGAAGAATCCTATGGGGCCAGATGTGTGTAGAAGAAGGTTATCAGATCAAATGTTCTAACATTTGTGAGAAGGGAGTTCCATCTGCAGCCTATACCTCTAAAGGAGGTTGTGAAGGAAGGAATGTGAGGAAATATTTCTATGATGACAAATACCTTGTCGGGAGCTGGGTATAAGTATGATCTGATGAAGATGTGCATGTGAGTGATGGTAAAGACCTTGTCGGGAGATGGGTACTTATTTGATGCATGGATGCAAATCTACTTTCTAAACTCCTTGCTTTAGAAATTGTGTGATTTTATTTCTCTCCATGGTGTTCAGGTGTTTGTGATAACCTTATTAAGATGAAATGGCCGTTTTTTTTTTCTTATTGAAGGACATCTTGCATAATGAGTCCTCTGTATTTTTTAAGAACCAGGGTGATTGGGTTATGTGATGAGAAGCTACTATCCCAAATGATGTTGTAACATCATGCTTGGTGGTTGTGTGGTAATTTTTTTGAAGAAGCTTGGGATTGTGAAAGTGATATTGGGTTTTCTACAATATATTTAGAAGTGGCTACACTAAATATGTTGAAGTAGAATGTGAAGCTTTTGACCCTATCTTATAGGGTGTGTGGTGAATGCATGACTTATATCATGATTGAAGATAACAATTAGACCAGCAATTCCTATGAGCAGAAGAAGAATATCAGATAGGATGATCTGATCAATATGCTTATAAGGAGGTGGTTTCTTCTGCTACAAGTTACACCAGAAGAGTTTGGTTTAGTCTGGATCTCAGTAAAGCTTCTTAAGCAAGCTGAGGAGTTTGTGCTCAACTTAAGCATTGTTTATCCATGACAGAGTAGTGAAGTACTTGTCTATGGGTCTGTATGGTTCCAGCCATGTGAAGTTGTGTTGTATTGTCCTACTCCAAACGATAGTGTTTGTATTTGATAGAATTTATTTTTCTCTACATATTATGGAAGGACTCTATGAATTTGGATCTTGATATTTTGATATGTGTTGGCCAAAATAAGAGTGTGTAGAATCCAGAGGAAGGCATTGTGTTTATGCTTTAGAACATATGGAGAATTTTGTTAAGCATTTTTCAGAAGTGTTGGTCAAGTTGTTTTATGTGCCTAGAAGAGCAAGTAGACAATGTATGACATGATGTCAGGATATTTATCAGGTATTTTTTTCCTTGAGCCAAACAAGGAAATATTTTGGACGATGCAATCTTTACGCGTCAGGAGGAAGTATAAAACATGCTTGTTGACTATGCATGCGCCTTTATTGGAAATAACTTTTTTAGAAGAATCAGTCAAGAATCAATGAAGGTAGTCAAAAGAAATTGTGGAAGGTGCATTTGTTTTTAGTATGTTTTTCTCAAATACAATTTTGACCAAGACCACTGACTCAGTTTAGGATCGTTAATTTCTATGTCATTGCTTGGGTATTTATGGAGGTCATTCCTTCTCTTCCTTCATTTTGAGGTTGTTTGGTGGTTGCATAAAATCCTTATGGCTTTTGTTTGGGTATGGGTAAGTACCTTTTGGGTCTAGTTTTGTGAGGGATTAGTTTGTCAATTTTTGGCCAAAAAGGGGGAGAAAGATATTGTTCAGATGTAGAGAAAGGTATTATTAAGTCTGAGATCTGTATTTTACAGTTGCTTTGCAAAAATTTCGAGTAAAATGTCCTAATCTTGTGTATTGGTATTCTGTTGGTATTTTTAAGTGTCCTTGTGTCTTGTGATCTGAGTTATGAACATAGCTGTGTCTTGTCTTCTGAGTTATCTAGGAGTAACAATAAGGTATCCTAAGTTGTTGTTGTTTAAGTTCTCCCTGTGAGGAATGTTTCTGGGTTGTGGGGGGGGGGGGGGGGGGGGGGAGTTTCGGCCATCTTCTTCCTTGTGTACATCAAATGTCTTGAGGTTTCTATTTCCTGTGATGGAGCCTATTTGGCCATAATGGATTGGTTCGGCTGATTATGAATGCTGTGAAGAAGAAGTCGAGAAAATTGGGAGTTTTTCCTTATCCATGTGGCCTTTGTCATATAATGGCTAAAAAGGGGGTGAGAGATCATGTGTGGAACTATGCATGTGTTTGACTGTCATGAAGAAGTTCTATTGTTGATGTTGTTACATCATGTGAGAATACAGTGAAGACAAAAGACTATCAAAGATGTGAAGACTAAAAACTAATTGCTTCTGATGTTTTTAGTTTATGGTTACTGCTGAATGTTTTTGTATTGTTTAACCTATGATTTATTGTGTTACTGCTTCTATATGCAAAGGTTGTGTAAATTAGTTTTATCCAAAATAAGCCAAAGGGGGAGATTGTTAATTCTCTGAATAATGTGATTGGCATTATGTTTGATAAAACTAATATAGCAGCAATATGTTAAATAAGATTTTCTAACTTGTAGAGAAAATAAGTTGATGTTCTATTTTATGAAGAAACATGTTGACGTGAGATGTCTCATCATCTGGAGCAACATGTCGGATAAGATGTTCTATACAGGATCATACAACATCCCGCCTGTGCTGAACTGGTTTTTTGGATTCTGTTATGATTTAACAGATGCAGAATATTCTAAGAATATTATTCTATCCTATGTGGTGTTGATTTAAAGGTTTGTAAGAATCAAGAAGAATATTGAAGAATATTGACTTTCTAAATAAGGAGACTTTTTAGGAAAGATTTGATTGAAGACCTATTTTATTGCAGAATCTCCTAAAGAATTGTAACAGTTAATATATTGTGATTAGAAGCCTAAATCTAGTTGAAAGATAGGTTATAAATAGAAGCATTGTAACCTAGGATTGGTACCAGACGAGAATTAGAAAGATGTAATCATTAGGGTTGAGTCTGTACCACTCTCTAGGAGAGTTGGTTGTGTGTTCCACTCGGTTGTGAGTTGGACTGATGTTATAGAGTTGTAGTCTATATTATTGTTATCCTCAAAGTTGTGAAGCAAGAGTGAGTATTGTTCTTTTAGGAAGCTTTTAAGTAACGCCAAGTTGTGTTCTTGTCAAGTGTCTTGATGAGTATTGTCATGGAAGTGTGTATTTTGTTTTACTGTCATGGAAGTGTGTCTTCCTGTGTTTTGTCCAATCGTTTTAATCCTCGACCGGTGCCTCTTCGGCTTCCAAAATGGCGATCCTCTCATCGAGCCTTTTATTTTACTCGGCATGGGAATCTTTCATGCTAGACACCTCCTCGACTAGCTTGTCCATCTCGGTTTTCTTCCCCTCCAGTGCTTTTTTCTCAGATTTCAGATTGGTTATCCTCTCCTCGAGTCACGTTGGTCGCCCAGACGTCCTTCACCTCCTTGATAGTCGGGGTCCCTTCCCAAGTATGAATCACCGCCAACTCTAAGATCCTCATCATGGCACCAACATCATGGGAAAGAGTCTTCCTCTTACTTGGTTGATCCGGACCCTCTAAATGTAAGGATTCTACCCGCGTGACTTTTAAAGAGGGATCCTCTCGAAGTAACCTCTTTCCAACCAACAAGGAGGCAATTCGAACTGATCCATAGTCCTCTCCATGGTCAGGCCGATAATCCTCCCTCCATGGGATGACGCTTTCTGGCCGAAGTCACTTGCTTGGGAGAAGACTGCTCGGCAGCGGGGGTCGAAGAGGAAGTCCCCGATCCAACAGGAGAAGGAGGCACGTTACCACCTAAACAACTCTTTTAAATATGAGTCTTCTTCAACTTCCTCACCTTGTTGGACACGACCATCTTAACCATATGCTCATGAATTATGCCAGAGCGCCCTCATGAGTGTCACACTTGAAGAACCCCTTTGTGTTAGTAAGTCGGGCCTCCATCATAGGTTCCCCGCCATCGCCGAGGAAAAGGTCCCCACCCTTAGTCATGCACTAAGTAGGAACAAAATTGTTGATGAAAGCCACGAGCGTGTTATAACTAGCCCGGTCATCCTCTTCCAAGTGGGTCGATTGAACAGGGTAATCCTCGGTTTTTCAATCAAAGTGATCTCAACTCCAGGCGAAACGAAATTTTTGAACCTGATGCCTTCTCTGCCGACCATCCTCGTTAAGGAGGGGAGTTCCAATCATCAACCGTCATAACTCCCAGCTAAACGAAGAAGCAATGGCCCTCTCAGACACAGGTAGAACTACATAATACTTATCCTTAAAAGTACAGATGGACTCTGAGTACGCCTTAAAAAACTTTTTCGTCCGCTTCAAGGAAACCCAAGCAACCAGTCATTCTGAGCTCTGTCGTTGAAGGTGGAAGCAAGCAAAAAAAAGGGTGATTGTGGCCCTGATCTTTAGGTAATAATAGACCATCTCGAACGACCAGTTAAAAGCTAGCGAGTTAGGATGAAGCTGCGAGGATGCCAAATCCAAATGGGCCAAAACTCCCACCTGGAGATCCGTAAAGGGCAGCTGAAACCCCATTTCTTTAAAGACGAACTCGTACGTCGGGAATCGATCAGTGTCGAAAGGAGAGAAAATTTGCTTATCTTCGTCGGGAAAAAGGACTTCCCAATCCTCCTTGGGGTTCGACGAGTCCGCCTCCTCCCCCACATTGGTTAACGCCTCCCCGGGGAAGAAGCAAAGAGTGAAGCTATCCCCCAGGGCTCAAGAGCTATCCACTCTTCCTGGGAATCTTCGCTCAGCTTGACCATATTCTCATCCTCGGCATTATTAGTCATTTTACATGAAAAGCAGAGCACAAAAGTGAATTCAACGATAAAATCAAATCCATCCTTCCACCCCTAATCAAGTGAAAGGGCATGCAAAGACACGAGAACAATGTCCCCGTTAAAGGCCCTTACTCAAACGGCAAGAGAAGATGCAAGGAAATCCTCCCTGACTAGTTTGTAGCCTCCCCGACAGGCATATCCTTAAACCATCACGAGGAAAATCTCCCCGGTACATTACCCAAAATTCCATTTGAAGATTCATCGGAATCTTCATACGGATTAATCTAAAATCCCAGAAAACGATGAACGTTCATCCGAAAAATCACGAGTCCACCAGAAAACTCATAAGCTCTGCCAGTAGCAAGCTCGTTCGCCACCGTAACCACGACCTCCGATCATCCAGAAATGCATAAACCTCTAGCTAGACCTCACCCTCTCATCGACAATTGCATCTGAAAGTGGCACAACCACCATCAAACACGAACACTCACAGGAAAATTGCCCTCACCAACTAACTCATCTTATCTGAATGCCTTTCTAAGAAAAACAGAGCTAAACCTAGCCCTGAGAAAAAAATAGAGAACTTACGTGGCCGGGAAGACTGTAATGGTGGTCGGACGATTTGGGGACGACGGTGGACAGCAGCAGCAACGCGAGAAGCTGAAAGGGAACGTGCACATGCACACGCGCCAACCTAGGGAAGAATAAGGGTCATCATTAACTCTAGCTCCTATCCTGGTCATCATTATGCCTTAAATGATAACACATGGCTCGATGCAAGTGTGAGACGCAACCTCTTCAAGTCCAATCACGTGTTCGGCTCCCTGAACGACGAACATAGAAGGCGACACTTGGTTTCCTCGTACGAACATGTCCTCAGAGGACTCACGAAACGTCCCCGTCACAAACAACAAGCGCTTGCAACATGACTCCCTCCTTGACGCACGAGTTGACTCTAAGTCATTACGCTTGTGCCTAGGAGCAATGAGTTAGGGGGCTCCTGTTCTAGTCTGGCCCAATCCACTTCCGCCTTTAGAATGACCCAATAGCTTTGGCCTAATTAGTTGGGACAAACAAAAAGCACTTTCCTTTCTGCCCTCAGCAGGGGACGCATGGGCGGTTATCCCATAGGACCAACGAGACCACCAGTGCCCTTAGCCGTACCTCTGCCCGCGTGAACGGCTAGTTTCACTCTGCCCGTCATGTGCGGAGCAACCATCCTGGATCAACCATAACGCGCTTTCCCGTGACCATGCCCCTGCTCGAAGCAACGACTAGTTATGATCACTTTTGCCTGTTACATCGGCTAGTTCCTGGTCATTTACCTATTTTTGGGGACCTAATATCCATGCTCAAAATATGAACCCATGGCCAAACGTCGGAGGCACTATATAAACCCTCACACTCGTAAGGGTCGAGTATTCAATACTCACTTAAAAAACCCTAAACCCTCTCTTGTATCTCCTTACACTATTACTTGAGCATCAGAGTGCTTTGCAGGTACACCTCATCCTCTTTGATTCCAGCCTTACAAACGCAGAAATCGATCCATTACAGGTTGTGATCACCGGTAAAATCAAGTAATAGATAATATATCAAATAAAATAGATAAATACACATTATAGTACAAGTTTATACCTACGTTATAATTTATATTATTTTAAATAATTTAATCTATATACTCTTTAATAGAAATTTTTTATACCTCACTTAATTTTTTTTTAAATTTAACTGTTAACATAATAATTATATTTATGAATGATTGTAAATTATCAATCATATTAAAAAAATACATTATCTAAAAAATTTAATCATGATAAATTATCTCTATAAATGTAGCTATATTTAACATTAAATTTTTAAAAATTATAAAGAATTACTATTATTGATTTTAGAATCATTAGAAATGATTATACATTATTTAAAAATCATAATACTATTTACTATGAATTATTAGGAATTTAATTTATTTTAGTTGTATTAAAAAAATTTATTAAAAATAATTTAATTTAGTTTTATACTTCACACAATTTTATTAAATATATCTATATTAAAATGGATTTTAGTTTATAACGGGATTTGATTTATAACTAAAAGATAACTTAATATTTATAATATATTTAAATTAATATTAAGAGTATGAAAATTGCATTTTTTTAATGATAAAAATGTAAGATTTATATTATAAATTGTTATAAATATTAGTTTGTTAAAAAATATGAGATCATTATAACCGGTGAATACACAATTTTCTTATGAAACACATTAATTTATCATATTTTTAAAATTTAAAACATCACTAAAAAAAGTGAATATATATATATATATATATATATATATATATATATATATATATATATATATATATATATATATATATATATATATATATATATATATATATATATATAAAACAAAATTTTACAAGCAATTAATACGCTATGATTTCAGATATAAATTTGAATTTGTTTTCTCTATCATAGAAGAAAACAGTAACAAAAAAACCCTAAGATTTTTTATAAGCAACCTTTAGCAAAAATCTTTTTTCATGATAAGTTGGTTGAATCAACACAAGGTACTTTTTGAAGTTGTTTATGCCTCTTAGAATATATCTGTTTATGTTTTATTGTTTGTAAATTTAGTTTTTTTTTTTTTTGTAATATAGTCTCTTTAAATAGTTGTATATTTTAAAGTTGAGTGTTTTATCATTTTATTTATTTATAAATTAGATTATTTGATTGAAGTCGATGCAACATGTATCTAATCAAATAGTTCAAAATTTGAATCAAGAAATTAATTATTGAAGTTGTATTAAGTCTCGATTCAGAATAACATTTTATTTTTGTGAAAATTTAAAATATTAAAGTGTGATTCAGATTATAAGAATGATTTACTCAAATCAAACTATTTGTGTAAAATCATAATTTTGCTTTTATGAATCTGATTCGAATTATGAAATTGTTTTACTCGAATCAAACTTAGATTTGAAAAACCTTAATTTTTCTTTTTCTTTTGTGGGTTTCATTCGAATCAGAGAGATTTAAAATGTTTAATAGATGAAACTTGAAAAAACAAAATGAATATAATTTTTGTTGAACAACTATAAAATATATAAAAAGCTCTTAAAGTTTTGTAAATAAAACAGTAAGTGTTATTGGCTCTAAAAATATGCAGCCCAATAATCCACTAAAAGCGCCCATAATCACCCGTCAAAATTGAAATCAGACCGAACTAGATAACTATTTTAGATCTAAATTAGTCCAACACGACCTATTGTCTAACCCTAACTAACACCTTATTGTTTTAGCTCTTTGAGTTTGTCTTTAGATACACTCCTTTTTACCTAATGTAGCCCAAATAAGAATTTTTTGCTAAACAAATTTTTCTAACCTATTACCCCAATTAACCTTTAATTCAATTTAAATACTAAATTATTTTATTTAAATTTTTATTTATTATAACAGGGTTTTCAATATTATTTACGTCCCATGTTAATTTAAAAGGAAGTGATAATAGCCTACAACCTCCTCCTCTTAATTTGATTTTTATTTTGTTTTTTTATTATTTGTTAATTATTTAATTTTAAATCATTTTATATTATTATTTAATATAATTATGATTTAAATAATTTTTTCATACCAAATGGTTAGATAAACTTAATTAATAAAATATAAAAAAATTAATTAGGCAAATGAATAAAATATTACTCGAATATAATAAAGTGTATTATAATTTTCACATTATCAATTTGATACATCAAAGTGATCACTGGTTTCACACTGGAGATGTGCTAATTGTTATTGAGAGCTTGGAGGCTTTTGTTGAGGTGGCAGTGGCAGAGAAGAAGTACATGCGCCTCTATCAGACAAAAACCTGTTGTTGTACCCCAAAATTTGCCCTCCCATATTTCTCAAAACATTTCAAGAATGATACTCAAGTTGCTCAAGATAGTCCAAGGGTTGGCCAGACAAGCTCTCTCCTAAGGCGGTCTACCTCAAATTAGGGTTTCATGTTGTATCCAGATACTTGAGTCCAAGGGATCCCAAATGCTCACCAATGTCCTAATATGTTATCAAGATCATCCATGTCAAGTTTCAAGCCCTACAGAGGAAGTTTGCTCAGTCAATTGCTCAAAGGCCTGAAAATCGATTGTGCTAGGACAAGAGTCAACTGTGACCCACATACAGTCAAACTTCAATATTTTTGGTCAACATCCTTATTTTGAAGTATATTTCATCATTTGATCAAGGTTTGATCATGATTCATCAAGGATTTCTCATAATTCATCAAGACTCAAAAGTTGCTAAATTAGGGTTTTGTAGGAAAAGTCAACTCAACTTTGACCAAGCATAACTTTCTCATACTTTATGAGAAATGACCCATACAAATCTCATTTTTAAGAGGATGAAATTTCATACAATCCATCTTCATATCCCAAGTTCAAAATATGCACTCACAAGAAGTTATGAATTTGGACATTATAGGTCATTTTGGAAAGTCAACAAAAACACCTTTTTTGTCAAAGTTTCATACATGAGCATGGAATATCAAATTGAGATGAGACCAAAAGGGTTGATTATAGGACATCTCAAGCTTTTTAAAAAGTCCAAGAACACCTCCAAAGAGTCAAAATTGAGGAAGTTATGCATTGGTGAAGTTGACCTTTTTTGCAAAATTGCCAAAAGTCAACTATGCCTAAAACTTCAAATTTTGCCCAATGGGCCCAATATTTTTCACTTGTTTTGAGTTGGAAACATAGTCCACGAGCTCTAGCCCTTGCCACTTGTCCTTATCATGTTTTTATTATTTATTTTGATTTTTATTTGAATTAATTCAATTTAAATCAAAACAAATCATATAAAATCCAAAATATTGAAAACAAAAGATTTTGTGCTTGTTTCAGGTTTTATTATACAGCTAGCATCAAATCAAACTCGTGTAAAGGCATGTGTGCACAAAAAGATTGGATTTGGATCAATTTTGGAAAGATTTTAAGGTGAACCAAATCAAGATCAAGGACATTGATGGAGGAAGAGTGAGGCCAGGTTTTCAAACCTAATTCACTCCTCAATACATATAGAAGCAATGCAGATCAAAAGCTAGGTTATAAGCAGGCGCAGCAAGCAGAACAAAAACTTGAAAAATCAAGAAAAAGTGCAAGATCGAATTCAGTGTTCCAGGCATCCTCAAGGCCTTCCAGCTATCTCAATCACTTCCTGAAACTCCCAGCAAGTGAAAGCAATCGAAACCAAGCATTTTCAAGCCCTATACAGCATTGTAAGTCAGTCACGATACCCAACATTTCTTGAATTCGAATCCCATGATTTAAGCATTGATAGCATGAACTAATGGTATATTCTTGATCCTTAAGACATATGCAAACTTTCTGTATTGTTTAATTGCATTTATATGGCCTGTGGTGGATTTCACCATTGTTAGGGTTTTGGATTCTGTTTTAGAGTTTTTGCTTGCAGGTGAAATTAGCTTTCATGAAAGGTACCATCATGTTCAGGAGGATGAGACGAGTCCAACCAATGCATTAGATGTCATTTATATGGCTCATAGAAGATTTTGGAACGAGCTCTGCTTGTAGCTACGGAAAAACGTCTGTAGGTAAAAGTTTGGAACTTTTACCCACGGAGCAAGGTCAGGGACGACCTATGTGTCATCTCTCCATTGGCCCATTCAAACCTGGCGCGCGTTTTTTTACATCCTCCACTAATTCTTGTTTTTATATATTATTATTGTTATTCATTATATGTACAAACAGAAGCAGATGGCCCAGTGGTAGCCAGGTTAGTGTTAAGGCGTTGAGGAAGCTTGAGGTCAGGGGTTCGACCCCTGCCTCTAACATTTGTGTTTTTCCTAATTCCTTTCAGGTGATCACATGTGCATACAAGTCCAGGGCCTATCATACGCCCTCATAATCCAGCTTGCCAAATGTCTTGAGATCCAGATCTGATGGCCAACATGTGAGAGACCACCATGGGGCCTAGTCAAAGCAATGCACTGGAAGCTAAGGTCAACGTGGACCTCACTCTTTTGAGCCCAGAAAATGGCTTCTCACACCCCCCATATTGCAGGCCCATATCTCTTGCTCTCTTTTCTTTTTTTAATTATTTTTATTTAATTAATTTATTTAATTTATTTACTAACAAATTAAATTATTTTCTTTTATCGAAAATCACACAAAATATTACTTTTCATAAATTAGATCTAGATTTTATTTTTATTTAAAAAATTAATTAATTTAATTAGGTTATTAATTTTAGATAATTCTAATTCTTTTTGTACATAATTAAAATTAATTAGAACAAATAGGTTTTTTTTATTTAATTATTTTCTTTTCTTAAAAATAATCAAAAACCAAAAATAGGTCATTTTATTATTTTTATTAATTAATTTAATCGCTAATTAATTTGTACATTTATTTCTAAAACCTAAATTCTTTTCTTTAAAATATTAAAAAACAACAAAAACATTTTTTCTTTAAAATTAGGATAGAAGGGTCAAAACCCTAATTTCTCATCGATCTAATTTTTCATCGCGCGCTTTATTTTATTTTTATCCCAATTATTGTATCTGCCTACAATTTGTAATAGTTTAAATAGGACGTTTATTTTATTTATCGCTTTATTTTTCAAAGGGTTTGTTTTTGGCTATGTAAATACCCGAAGCCTTGTAATAGCGTAGTTTAATTTCCGCATTTTAAACTTCACAAATTATTAACTGTTAGGTGTATGATATTAGGATGCATGACAAGAATGTATGTAAAGCTTTAAAACAGTTAGGTAACCCTAAATGTGCAAAGATAAACAAACTGAAATTGAATCACTCGCACATGCGCACTCCTAGGGTACAATCCCACTTGGTTTCCTTCGGTAAATGGTCATTAAGTATAGGATGCTTTAGTGGCTGTCCTTTTGTCCAAAGATCAAAGTTGCCTCGAAAAGGTTGCCTCGGATATTGTTGCCTCAGATAATTGATCTAAGACATTAGGGTTACTACTAAGACGTCCTAACATTGCTTTAGTGGTCGTACTTCCCTTTCGAATTGACCCTCAAAACTCCAACGACGGTGCTACCTACTCACTAATAGTGGGATATCGCTGTCTAAAGGAAACGAATACAGAACAATTGTTTTTTCGAGTAGGTAGATTAGTTCTTAACTACTTGCTCAATCAAAACAAACTTTTTTCACACTTACACTCCTTTACAAACAAAGTTTTCAAAACACTTCATTACACTCTTGAAGATGGAAGCAAGAGTTAAATCGAAGTCAAAATAAAAACTTTTCAAAGCACATAAACACAAAGAAAACAATTTTGAAAATGATGAGCAAGTACCTAAGAGCCCGTAGATAACTACGGATAGAAAGGGTGCTAATACCTTCCCTTTCTATAATCTACCCCCCGTACTCAGAATATCTCGAAAAAGGAATTTTTCTGTGCTTTTTTCCTTTCCTTGTTGGATAAAATAAAAGTCGGTGGCGACTCTTGCTTACCGCGGCATTTTGCAAACACAAACGCAAAACGCAAACCAGCATTTCAAAACAGTCCGGTTCTGGCCACCTATCACAGAACTGGAGACTCTGCTGGGGATCTATAAGTGGGGTGTACCTTAGGATTAGTTCATCATATTGTTTTCAATTGATTGATTTGTTTGCTTTATATTTGTGGGCTTTGTATCAGAGTTACTATAGATCCTAACCCGGATCTGAGGGACACCTTTTAGGTAAGTAGCAATAGACTGTGAGGGAACTGTACGGCGTATACCGGTATGGTTGAAGCAGTAGCTACGTTGGTGTAACACATTAGTTGGTACCGATATCCCTTGTGGAGGAACAAGGAGAGTATGGGGCTGCTAATGGGTCATTAAGCATCAACTGACCTTAGAACCTATAATTGACCAACTTGGCCATAGAAAGTAGCAGTATGCTACACTCATTGAGACCATACTCTCGCGATGGTTTCGACCGCAAGAAAAGGTTGCTAAGCTGAAACTATGACCGATCGAGGATGGTCAGTGATATTGAGAACCTCTAGAACCCGGTTACTATTACTAGGACAAGTTGAACCAACTAAATTGAAAGAGGGTAATACCTAAACTCCATGCCAGCCTGAAATTTAAGGGCTCTTGTGTGACTTGCTTGCCTTTACCATGTTTGCTATCTATGATACTTGTTGTGTGTTCTATCATGACATCATGCATCATGACATCGCATGCATATTTCATTAGACTAACCATTTTAAAGACCGATGGGATTCATCTTTGTTCTGTTTTGTAGATCATGGCATCTATGCGCAGAAATACCATTTGGATCAACTTCATGCAGATACCTGC
This sequence comes from Vicia faba, assembly GCA_948472305.1. NCBI lineage: Eukaryota > Viridiplantae > Streptophyta > Magnoliopsida > Fabales > Fabaceae > Vicia > Vicia faba. The sequence continues at coordinate 929,578,547 of OX451738.1, read as the reverse complement.
TCAGCTTAGAGAGTTGGTTTCAAAATTTCCTGATACTTCTTCCTTTTTTAGAAGACATGGTCATCTCCTTAACCTGGTCACTTTAAAGCTGGATGAGCAAATGATGAGCGTGTTGTTCCAGTTCTTTGACCCGTTGCATCACTGTTTCACCTTCCCGGACTATCAGTTGGTCCCTACTTTGGAGGAGTTTTCTGATTTACTTGGCATATCTATTCTAAAGCAGACACCCTTTACAGGTTTGGAGATAGCTCCTAGGCCAGAGGATATTGCTTCAGCCCTACATCTAACAATGGATGATGTAGTATCTAATTGGGAGACTTAGAGTGGAATGAAAGGTTTCTTGGCTAAGTTTTTAATTGATCAAGCTCAACAGTTCTGGGATAGTTTGGACTTTCAAGCATTTGAAGACATCCTGGCTCTCCTCATCTATGGCCTGGTTCTGTTCCCAAATTCAGATTCTTTTATCGATGTGAACGCAGTCAAGATCTCCATGTCCCGTAACCCAGTGCATACACTTCTAGGTGATATTCTACATACTCTTTATACCCGTACTGTTCGGAGAAGGGGAACTCTCATATGTTGTGCACTGCTGCTCTCAAGGTGGTTTATTTCTCACCTCCCCAAATCTGTATTAAAGAATGAGGAAGGTATGGGTTGGGCTTACAAAATCATGTCCCTTGCTCATACGGACATCCTTTGGTGTACTAAAGATATGGAAGAGGTAGCTGTCATTGATCAGTGTAGGGAATACCCCAATGTTCCATTGCTTGGAATTAGAGGAGGAATAACCTATAATCCTTGTCTGGCCTTACGATAGTTTGGACGAGCTCGGAGGGACGATCCTCATGAGTTGCTGCTTCCAGACATTGTCTTTGACTTCAAGGGGGATGTTGAGGGACATCGCCACAGATTTATACGAGCCTGGGATAGTTTAACGACACAAAAATTGCGACAGTTATGTGATAACTGTCGTAATTGACATATAGAGACAGTGTTTACGACGGTTGACACCAACCGTCCCTAATATTTATTTTGCGACGGTATATTTAACCATCATAATATTATTATTACGACGGTAAAACAACCGTCGGCCCCCATTTAACACTTTTAACATTGATTTTTCACCAACAACTAGTCACGACGGTAAAATTAACCGTCCTAAAAGGCATATCACGACGGTAAAGCACCCGTCGCACCCTTAAACCTTTCACGACGGTAAAATTATCCGTCCTAAAATTCATTTCACGACGGTAAAACAACCGTCGCACCCAAAACCTTTAAAAATTCTCATGGGCACGACGGTAAAATACCCGTCGCAGTAAAAAAGTTAAAAATACCAAAAAAATACCAAAAAAAGTGAAGGGCCTTAGGAAAAGGTAGAAAATCTCGGTCCACTAGAAGCAAGATCCATCTCCAACCTTTCGATTCCCAATCAACATTATCTCCTCATTTATACTTATGATAAGAGAATAACAGAAAAAATAAATAAAGAAATATGTAAAAATATCAGAACGGTGCTATATTGGGGTGGACATTAGGGTTCAAGTTTGTGTCGAATGAACTTATCAGAGTATTTCTTCCTCTTCTCTCATCAATGGAGGCCGTGCACTATTCTTTCTACTTCTCTCCCAACGTGCTGCCGCTCTTCTTCTCTAAAACCAAATCGGCGGAGAACACAACGACCTTATCTCCTCTATATCAAATTCTCAATATTCGCCTGTCTTCACCTTAAATCGATTCAACCTTCTTCTATTTAGATTCAGTACTGTTTACCTCCGTCTCACTCTTCTTAACTCATCGTGGCTTCGATTCCAATTCAGTTCCATCGTCTCAACCATAGTTTCATCGTTTTTGATTCGAAGCTCTGAAAAATTCCGCTCAATTTCTGTTTCATGCCTCAACTGTGATTCAAAGCAAAACGAAAATGTCACATATGCAAAAAAAATGATGAGAGAAGAAAGAATACTTACACGTCGGAGTCACTCCGCCAACGCTTCAATCGTGATTCAGGTATGCATTCTTAATTCCTCATTCTTCTATTATTTCCGATTCACACGTATTTTCTATTGATTCGGTACAATTCAATTATTGAAGTTTGTTGTTGTGATTGGTGTTGAAAATAGAGGGAATGCTTCAAGCTTGAAGTCGCGATGATGCCATTGATGATGAAGGTTGACGAAGCTGTGTAGAATATTGTAGAGAGGTTGTGTATAGTTGGCTATTAGGATGGGATGGCTTTAGATTTGAATGAAACTGAGAGTTAGTTGCTGATTGTAATTTGAGTTAGCTAATTGTTAGTGTGAAAAAGAGTTAAAATCGTCAATATTATTAGGGCCTGACTGTTAGGAATATCAATTGAAATGGATAACTGTTAGCTTAAAGTTGTTAGAAATTGTTATGTGAGGGATTAGGTTTGTGAAGTGGATATTTAAATTGACTTGAATCTATGTGATTGACTGAATCAGTTTTGCTATGCATTGGCCTTTTTTAATTTTCTGAATGAGTGGACTATTTTTTATGGTATTCCTGAACCGATTTTATGTGTTGTAGGGTTGTTAACTGATATAATGATTGGTATTATGTCTGTTGCATTCACTTATTTTTGGTATTCGAGTTGAAGGAGAGAGTGACGCTGCTATATTGATTTCCGAGGCTACTGCTGCGGCTGGGATGGGGTTGGTTGAGCTTAGGAGGATTGAAGCTTCCAGGGAAGTTGCTGGAACGCTTGCGAAATCGCCTAATGTTACTTATCTTCCTGGTGGAAACAACATGATGATGGCTCTTAATCCTGCTGGTTGATTATCACGGTAATCATCTTTTCCTCACTTTTCAAATTTTTATTTATTTATTTATTGAGTTTGGTTTATTGGCTAAAGTAAGGCTAGAAGATGGTTTATTTCTGTCAAATACTTCAATAGTCAGTTAGTTTTCCTGGATGGAAATTTCTATCTTACCTGCATGGTTAATGTTCCTGGATTATTATCCTCTTCCCCATGGATAAGCAAGATAGGCTTCTTAATTTTATTAGCGGACATGAAGGGACTCATCTCGACATAGGTATTAGTGGCCTCCCAAAGAGTTCTATCTTCATTCTACAGAAGAAAGTATTGTATAAGATGTAAGATATTCATTTCTAAAGACAACTCATGGAAAATACTATGCAATTGGAATAATAAAAATCGAGGCATTATATAGGTAGTACCTGAAAACCAAAAGGTGTAAGCGTTCTATTGTAAGCACCAGAACGAGCAATTCCACAACAAAAGAGATGAGGGGCGTGTGCTAGGAGGTTGGCAGTCATGAATGCACCATAGGAATGTCCACCAACAACTATTTTCTTTGGATGAGCTACCTAGAGGGGATAACCGAAAAATGCTTGATTCAAACGATATTTATATTGGATTGATAACTTAATCTACTACACAAGTAAAAACAAAAGCTTACCCCACGCCGGATAACTTCTTCCACAGCAGCCTCTGCACTTGCAACTAATTGCCCTACATAGCAGTAAGCTGAACCCTATCTTTTCTTTGATACCTGATCATCTCTTTCTGCAATGATGCAAGCTGAGGGAAATTTGTAACCTTAACTCTTTTTGCATTTGGCCAGCTAACAAAGTAATACTGGGTGTTCTCTGTTTTTGACTCTTTTGAAATCAGTATTTTCAGCTTATCTAACTGTAAATCCCCTTCTCCTTGATCCGACATTAGAAAAGTATCTAATTGTGCCCAAATATGTTGTTGGCTAAATGTGAATCAATAATTTGTATTCATACCCATAGCGGAGATCAAGCTTGTGTAATATCGAGATTGAAGGTAAAATTTTCATTCAACCTCTTCTTTTTCTTCCCTTTGCTTATCTACACAATGTCTGCATAAAAACAAACTGATTTCTAGTGAATCAACAACTAATGCTGTTTTAACAACTGAATCCATCAGCACTTATTGGTTTCTTGGTTCTTTAATACTAATCTAGCTCTAATTGCTTCTTCAACATTTAACCACAGGAACAAGTTGCTTATAATCACTACCATAATTCTAGGTAATTATTCATTCTCCTTACTTTTAAAATTTCTATTTCTAGCTTCAAATTATTTATGTTCAAAGATGTACTATATTGAGAGTTGATTGGTTCTTAGATGAAAATTACTTTTTTGTTTTATTTTACTATCTAGAATATTCCAAAATAACCTTGTCTTTCTCTAGTAGACTTTTCTCTTTCATTATACTCAGAGATTCACAAATCTGTTATGTAGTTGTAGGATACTACTCCTTTTAATGAGAACTACTAGTGGTGAAATAGTGGAGACTCTACCAAGATCCTTTCAGGTATATACATATAAATGAATAGCATTTGATTTCACTATTATGTTTATCAAAGGTGTTAGAACTTAGAACTAAGGATTCTATTAACAGGTACATAGTAAAATATGCATGGAATTGATGAGAATATTGGATGATATCATGAGGATATTTCCAGATATAGAGGATGCAAGACCAAAATGTTCATCAGGAATAGAATCTCTGGTTTATCTGAACAACTCAATTCAGAAAGCTAAACTACTTCTACAACATTGCTCTGAATGTAGCAAACTCTACCTGGTGTGTTTTCTTCTTCTCTAAAGCATATCTCAATAATAATTTTGTATAACTTTCTTAACAAGTAAGCTAAATATGACCACTACTTTCAGGCAGTGACAGGAGATACAGTACTTTTAAGATGCCAAAAAGCAAAAAAGTCATTAGAACAAAGCTTAATTCCCATTCAGAGTATGGTTCCAGTTGTGTTGGCTGTTGAGGTTAGTCAATTTTTTCTTCAAACGTTGTCTAATCTGACTTTTTATAAGTCAGTGATTATTCATAAAAACTAATGACTTATTGTAGTGGAAAAAATTCTATAAACAAGTTAATCCAAACTGAGTTTTATCTTTCCTGAAATGTGACTTGCAGGTTTCTAGAATAGTTGATGATCTTGAGCGTGCTACATTTGTTCTGGACTCTGCTGAAGAATAGGCTGGGAAAGTTTTAACAGAATTGCTTCAGCAAGGTACTTCGAACTTGGTTTCAGCGGAAGATTTTGAACTTAAAGCTCTTGAGTTTGCAGCACCAAGGCTGAATATAACATCACAAAAGGCCTTATTAATCGAGGGACGATCTATTAAAAAGTTGCTAGATAAAATTGGACCAAATGACCAGAAAAAGAAATCGGTAGTTAATCGACCTGGTTTTCTTTGTAGACTTATAGTGTAAAGTTATTGATTCTTTCTTGTCACTAATTTATAATTTTATGTTGATGTTTGCAGTTGGTATCTTTGGATCTTTGTGGTCATATTTTTGTTGCTTAATATCCATGGTACGCTACAAGACTTGGCACTTTTGTTCTGTTTCTCAGTAGTTCTGCTGCATGCTAACCATATTTTCTACCTTAAGTATAATGGTTATTATTACCTGTAACAATGCTTTAAAAACTGCATTAAAACCCGTTCAGTTTAACCAGTTGAATCAAGAACTACCAGTTTGATGTGTAGTTTAATCTTGGTTATACCACAGTCTCGTTGAATTAACAATTATGTCATTGTCCAATCGAAACTAAGATTTATTTTTATTGTTTCAGGTTGGCATGCATATTTCTGGATTGCATTCATTCCTATTATTGTAAGTATCTTTATAATTTTTATTTTCTTTTGGCTCTTTTCTCCATTCAAGTAAAGTTGATATATTTATTTTCCAATTTCTGTAGGACCATGATCCTTCCTAGAAGTTAGAAGTTTGTTTAAACTTGCCCTAAGATATTGCTTATGTTTTGTGTGAATCTTGCAGGCTGCTAGGTATGCGTAGCTTGGACCAAATGGTAGTCAAGGAAGGATCATGGTCCTAGCATGGAAGTTTAACACAAAATCACTTAACACTAAGGACTTTCATGAATTTTGTAGAATATTGTAACATTTTTTGTAATTCTCTCAAGTTGTAGCAAACCAATGTAAATATTAAAATGAAATTTGGCCTTTGATGATATTTGAATTTTTCTTGTTTATTGGTAAAATTTGCACTTCTTTTTACCTTTGATCACATTTTTTTTGATATTATTGATGATTATTTGATATTAAATGTTTTTATTGTAATTAACTTTATTATGTTGAAAAGTGATAGAAAATAAAATAAAAATACTATAAATAAAAAAATATTAAAGTAAATAATAATTTAAATATAATAGTAAAATATTATAGTAAAATAATATTATATTTAAAATTATTTTACTAAATAATAATTTAAATAAAAATATTATTTGAAATTTATAAATCAGATTACGACGGTTAAAACCGCCGCAATTTCTAACCTACGGCGGTAGAGTAACTGTCGCAAACAACAACAAAAACAAAAAATAAAGTCAAATTCACGACGGTATATAACCGTCGCTATCTGTTGTGCGTGACAGTTTTGCAACCGTCGCGAAATAGGCTGGGGACGCACGATTCTGCGACGGTACTTCTACCGTCGTAGATTGTAAATTGCGACGGTTTTAACCGTCGTAATCAGCCAAAATAACCGTCCCAATCTATCATTTTTCTTGTAGTGCATCTATGCGCAGAAATACCATTTGGATCAACTTCATGCAGATACCTGCTCAGCTTAGAGAGTTGGTTTCAAAAGTTCCTGATACTTCTTCCTTTTTTAGAAGACATGGTCATCTCCTTAACCTGGTCACTTTAAAGCTGGATGAGCAAATGATGAGCGTGTTGTTCCAGTTCTTTGACCTATTGCATCACTGTTTCACCTTCCCGGACTATCAGTTGGTCCCTACTTTGGAGGAGTTTTCTGATTTACTTGGCATATCTATTCTAAAGCAGACACCCTTTACAGGTTTGGAGATAGCTCCTAGGCCAGAGGATATTGCTTCAGCCCTACATCTAACAATGGATGATGTAGTATCTAATTGGGAGACTTAGAGTGGAATGAAAGGTTTCTTGGCTAAGTTTTTAATTGATCAAGCTCAACAGTTCTGGGATAGTTTGGACTTTCAAGCATTTGAAGACATCCTGGCTCTCCTCATCTATGGCCTGGTTCTGTTCCCAAATTCAGATTCTTTTATCGATGTGAACGCAGTCAAGATCTCCATGTCCCGTAACCCAGTGCCTACACTTCTAGGTGATATTCTACATACTCTTTATACCCGTACTGTTCGGAGAAGGGGAACTCTCATATGTTGTGCACTGCTGCTCTCAAGGTGGTTTATTTCTCACCTCCCCAAATCTGTATTAAAGAATGAGGAAGGTATGGGTTGGGCTTACAAAATCATGTCCCTTGCTCATACGGACATCCTTTGGTGTACTAAAGATATGGAAGAGGTAGCTGTCATTGATCAGTGTAGGGAATACCCCAATGTTCCATTGCTTGGAATTAGAGGAGGAATAACCTATAATCCTTGTCTGGCCTTACGACAGTTTGGACGAGCTCGGAGGGACGATCCTCATGAGTTGCTGCTTCCAGACATTGTCTTTGACTTCAAGGGGGATGTTGAGGGACATCGCCAGAGATTTATACGAGCCTGGGATAGGGTGAACAGGTATGATCCACATGAGCTAGGAATGAAGACTTTTCTCCCAATGCAACTGTATCTCCAGTGGGTTCGAGCCCGTGCTCAAAAGCCGGGGATGCCATACGAAGCTGTCTTGCCGGTGATTGTGGAGCATACTGATGAAGAAGGGGTTCCTTATACAATCCTCCACCCACATATGCCTACTGATCTGGGGGAATTGAAAAGGTCTTGGATCCAGTTAAGGGAAGAAAGGTATACTTACAGAGAGAAGTATCATGAGCAGGAACGGAAGATCCTGAAGCTTACAAGACAGCTAGAGACTGAGAGGACAATCAATGATTATGTCAGCATGAAAGGAAAATGACCATGGGAATTCTGATGTCTTTTATTTTTTCTAGTTTAGATTTGCTTTTCAGTATTTCTTTTGTAACGCCTTAAAGGAATTTGTTAAACATTGCTTCAAGTTTTAATCTATTAAAGTGTGTTTTATTTTGGTTTACAAATTTTAATCTCCCTAAGTCTTTGAAATCATTTCATACGCATTCCATTCCCATGCACCTCATGACAAGTACCCTTACAGGTTTCTTATCTTCTTTGCTGTTTATTTCAGCAATCATGTCTTCTGAAACACCTACTGATCAAGCCATCAAGGCTCTGCAAGCTCAGAATGCTCAGTTCCAGGAGATGTTTTTGAACTTAGCCAAAGGTCAACAAGATTTGAAGACTCTTATCCTGAAGGACAAGAAGAGGAAGAAGAAGAAGGTGGTCCTGCTGAATATGGGTCGCAGATTCGGGAACAATTTGCGACAAGAAACTGATTTATCCCATTCATCTAGAGGGGGAGAGACTCAAGAAGAAGGGAAAGGTCCTAGCCCTATGGTTTCTGACAATGACACTGACTTTTATGAAGACCAGTATCCTCCTGCCGAGGATAGGTATAAGCAACTCGAAGACCGGTTGAGCGCAATGGAGATCCAGAAGATACCTGGGTTGGACTTCGGAGATTTGGGTTTAGCATCTCGGGTGGTGATCCCACACAAGTTTAAAGCTCATGTCTTTGCTAAGTACAATGGGGTATCTTGCCCAAAGCTACACCTTCGCTCGTATGTAAGAAAGATTCAACCATATACTGCCGACAGGAACCTCTGGGTTCATTTCTTTCAAGATAGTCTGTCAGGGACTCAACTTGAATGGTTCTATCAACTAGAAGGAGCTAATATCCGCAACTGGGTGGACCTTGCTGCCGCTTTTTACAAGCAATACCAGTATAATACCGACCTTGCTCCCACATGTACCGAACTTCAGGGTATGTCTATGGGTGCGAGCGAAGGTTTTAAGGACTACGCTCAGAAGTGGAGAGATCTTGCTGGAAGAGTACAACCCCCTCTGGCTGATAGGGAGTTAGTGGATATGTTTCTTGGGACTTTGTCTGGTCCGTATTTCAATCATTTATCGGTAGTTCATCGTCTGGGTTCACTGAATTGATTATGACTGGGGAGAGAGTTGAAGCTGCTATTAAAAGTGGCAAGATACATAAAGGTGTTTCGTCAAGTACAGAGAAGAATCCTTTCAAGAAGGAATCTAGCGCAGTTTACAGCTCGAGGGGCCAAAACCGACCTGAGCGCCGCCAAGCGGTTAATGCGGTAGTAATATCAAGACCAACTGTTGCCCCACAACACAACACCCAACAAAGAGTAGAAAGGCCGCAAATACAGTATACTCGGCTAAGTATGACCCTATCTCAAATTCTGCCGCAACTGTTGAAAACCAACTTGGTGACTCTGAGGGAGGCTCCAAAGAATCCCAGTACTACATCACCGCTGTATAATCCAAACGCCCGTTGTGCTTATCACTCCGATAGCCCGGGGCATGATACGAACAACTGTTGGGCTTTGAAGAATAACGTGCAGGACCTGATTGAAGCTAAGGAGATCGAGTTTGAAGCGCCGGAAAAGCCCAACGTCATCATGACACCTATGCCCAAACATGACGCGGGAGTGAATACTATTAGGGATAATGAAGAAGAGTCAGATTTTGACAGCTGGATTTACCCGACTACCGACGGTGGATTGAGCAATTGGACGGCGAAGGACTTCGTGCCTATTTCTTTTATTACATAGTAATAAGACTTTTGTTTTGAGTTTTGTAATAGACAGTTTAAAACTTTATGGCCCGGTGCCTTTCCCGAGACACCGTGGCGTTGTTTGAGGGCTTATTATGTGTCATTTCCATATATCATCAATAAAAGCATTGGACGTCTTTCTTGCATTACAAATTTTGTGCTCCTTGTTTTTCTTTTCTATCTTGCAAAACAGCTATTTGTCTTACACACACTCACATATAAAGGTCTACATCCACTCTAGATCCCACTAATAACGACTCTGCTACTGCCAGTTATGACTTCGAAAGTCCGGTCAACCAAGCCGAGGACGAAGGTGAGGATGATTGCGAAGTGCCTGGTGAACTTGCTAGATTGTTACTACAGGAAGAGAGGGCCATACAGCCCCATGAAGAGCCAGTGGAATCAATGAATCTGGGTACAGAAGTAGACAAGAAAGAGGTCAAGATCGGTGCAAATCTGGAGTTTAGTGTTAAACAACGGTTGATACAGATGTTGCGTGACTGTGTTAAGATCTTTGCATTGTCTTATGAAGATATGCCTGGGTTGGATACCGATATTGTGGTTCATCGATTGTGAACTAAAGAAGATTGTCCTCCAGTGAAACAGAAAGTTCTTCGAATGCGCCCAGAGATGTCTGAGAAAATCAAGGCTGAGGTTATGAAACAGTTTGATGTCGGTTTTCTAGCAGTTACTTCTTACCCACAGTGGGTTGCCAACGTGGTCCTGGTGCCGAAGAAAGATGGTAAAGTACGGATGTGTGTTGACTATAGGGATCTGAATAGGGCAAGCCCCAATGACAATTTCCCTCTACCTCATATTGACGTTCTGGTTGACAACACCGCACAACATAAGGTCTTCTCCTTCATGGATGGTTTATCTGGTTACAATCAGATTAAGATGGCTCCTGAGGATATGGAAAAGACAACCTTTGTTACTCAATGGGGTACCTTTTGCTAAAAAGTCATGCCTTTCGGATTGAAGAATGTTGGGGAAACGTATCAGCGCGCCATGGTCGCTTTGTTCCACGACATGATTCATCATGAGATTGAGGTATACGTTGACGACATGATTGCAACGTCCCAGACTGAGGAAGAACACCTCGACCAACTTTAGAAGCTATTTGACAGGTTGAAGTTGTACAGACTGAGGCTAAATCCGAACAAGTGCACCTTCGGGGTGAGGTCTGGTAAGCTGCTGGGTTTCTTTGTTAGTGATAAAGGTATTCAAGTGGATCCTACAAAGGTGAAGGCTATACATGAAATGCCAACTCCCCGAATAGAAAAAGAAGTCAGAGGCTTTTTGGGACGTCTGAACTACATTGCCCGATTCATTTCACATTTGACTGCTACTTGTGAGCCAATCTTTAAGCTACTGAAGAAAGATCAAGTGGTAAGATGGAATGATGAATGTAAATCCGCTTTCGAAAGGATCAAAGAATATCTCCAAGAGCCACCTATTCTGATGCCTCCAGTTGAAGGGAGACCTTTGATCTTATACTTGATAGTACACGACAATTCAATGGGGTGTGTGTTGGGGCAGCATGACGAGTCTGGCCGAAAAGAGCATGCTATTTACTACCTTAGCAAAAAGTTTACCGACTGCGAGACCCGATACTCGTTGCTTGAGAAAACTTGTTGCGCTTTGGCATGGGCTGCTCGCCGGCTGAGACAGTATAAGCTGACTCACACTACTCTATTGATATCAAAGATGGATCCAATCAAGTATATCTTCGAAAAGCCTGCCTTGTCCGGAAGAATAGAAAGATGGAAGATGATCTTGACTGAGTATGATATCCACTATACAACCCAAAAGGAAATCAAGGGGAGTGTGTTAGCAGATTATTTGCCACATCAGGCATTGGACGATTACCAGTCTATGAACTTTGAATTCCCAAATGAGAACATCATGTTGGTGACTGACTATGAAACACCTGGACCGGATGAAGGACCTGAGGAAGGATCCCGATGGTCTATGTATTTTGATGGAGCTTCAAACGCTTTGGATAATGGCATTGGCGCCGTGATCATATCTCCGGAAGGCTGTCATACTATGTTTACGGCCCGATTATGTTTTAATTGCACCAACAACATGGCAGAGTATGAATCGTGCATCATGGGCCTCCGAGCAGCTATTGACCTAAGTATTAAGTTCTTAAGTGTATTCAGAGATTACGCTCTCGTGATCAGTCAGATCAAAGTCGAGTGGGATACGAAGCACCCAAATCTTATTCCTTACAAAGAGTACGTATTGACGTTGCTTCCATATTTTGAGGAGATAACCTTTGAACACTTCCCCAGAGAGGAGAATCAGTTAGCGGATGCACTAGCGACGATGTCTTCTATGTTCAAGGTCAGATGGGACAATGAGGCGCCCCAGATTACCATTGAGAGGTTGGACGAACCTACACATTGCTGTGACATTGAGACTGAAGAGGTAGCAGATAAACCCTGGTTTCATGAGGTAAAAAAGTATCTAGAGGCTCAGGAATACCCTGAGGGTGCATCTGTTAATGATAAGAAGTTTCTGAGGAGGTTCACGGCGAAGTTCTTCATCAGTAATGGTATCCTTTACAAGCATAGCCATGACTCGACCTTACTGCATTGTATGGACAAGAACATGGCAGAAAGGATTATGGTAGAGTTACATGAAGGTACTTTTGGGACTCATTCCAGTGGACACACCATGGCAAAGAAAATCCTTCGGGCAGGATATTATTGGTCCATAATGGAAGCCGATTGTTATCAGCATTCTCGAACCTGTCATAAGTGCCAAGTTTATGCTAATAAGGTGTACATACCTCCAGTACCTCTGAACGTATTGACAGCTCCTTGGCCTTTTGCAATGTGGGCATCAATATGATTGGTGAGATCAGACCTACTGCGTCCAACGGGCATCGTTTCATCCTGGTAGCAATTGATTACTTTACGAAGTGGGTTGAGGCAGCTTCCTTTGCTACAGTAACCAAGAACGTTGTGGCACAGTTTATTCGGCACAATCTGATCTGTCGATACGGTGTACCAGAGAGGATCATTACAGACAACGGTACAAATCTCAACAATACCATAATCACCGAGCTCTTCAAGCAGTTCAAGATACAGCATCATAACTCTTCTCCTTACCGGCCGAAGATGAATGGGGCTGTTGAAGCGGCTAATAAGAATATCAAGAAGATTGTGCAGAAGATGACGGTGACATATAAAGACTGGCACGAGATGTTACCGTTTTCTCTTCATAGGTACCGTACCTCAGCGCGGACGTCAACAGGGGCAACACCCTATTCCTTAATATATGGCATGGAGGCCGTCTTGCCCATTGAAGTTCAGATACCCTCTCTTCGGATTATGAAGGATACAAGTTTGAGCGAAGATGACTGGATTCAGACCCGGCTTGATCAGCTGAACTTAATCGACGAGAAGAGACTTACTGCTATTTGTTATGGTCAAACGTATCAAAAGCGGATGATCAAGGCATTTAACAAGAAAGTCAGACGACAAGAGTATCAAGTTGGGGATCTGGTGATCAAACGCATCATCCTACCACAAGGTGATCCCAGGGGAAAATGGACCCCTACGTATGAAGGGCCATTTGTGGTTAAGAATATTTTCTCAGGAGGAGCTATGATTCTAACCACCATGGATGGTGACGACCTTCCTCACCCCGTGAATGCAGACATAGTGAAAAAATACTACGCATAATCAAAGACCCGCTAGGTTGACTGGCCTCGGAAAAAATAAGGGCTTCCCGGCGAACCAAAAGGGTTCGGAAAAAAATAAGGGATGAAAATAAAAAAAAACTGTACACCCGGCAAGTCGAAAACCTGAAAAGGCGGCTTGGGCAAAAAAGGGTATCCCGGTGGACTGAAAACCCGAAAGGGCGGTCCAGGAAAAAATTAGAGATTGAAGTGTAACACTATGTCTCATTGGATCATCTTGCAACCAGACTTCGGTATCGACTATCAAGCTCAAACGGCGCCAAACAATCTGATCTACCTTCAACCAAGTAGCAAAATGACGAGACGCTCGAAGATATAAAGGAAATAGCAGAGTTGGAACCCAGTGGGATTATTCACATAGCTGTTTTTCTTTTTTTTCCACAAATTGTATAAATTTTATTTGCTCGGTGGTGTTCTCTTACTAGGATATCAGCCTCTTGTACAAAAAACGCCTATTTACGGGCCAAACTTCAGAGTTAATACAATTCATTTTCACAAAGAAATTTCAAACTGTTTTCCTTTTTCTGTTTTGTTTTGCAAGAACGTCCAATGTTCATTTTTTGATATATGCGTTTGACATTGATTGCTGCTCATTAATATTTACATGCGAAACAAAAGACGATTACTCGTGATATAAAAAACAGGGGCAAATAAGAAATGTCCAAACCGTACAGTTTCTCTATCCACCATGTATAGGGATATACCTAGTTGGAGAAAACGATTGAAGGTGTATACACTCCCCGCAGAGTAAGGAGAAAGAAGTGGTGTTAACTCTCCCTAACTAAGGCTCACAACCGCGAATGAGTCGGTGATATTCTCCACCAAGCAGAGTTTATCTATCACCAGCATTGAAAAACTATCCCCAGTGGAGTTTGGAGAATTATCCCTAGTATACTCTGGAAGATTGCCCCCAGTAGAGTCTAAAAGGTTATTCTCAGTGAAGTCGCAACTGGAAAATCATCCCCAACGGAGTTCATTCCTTTTTACAAACAAAAACTCAATCCCCAACAGAGTTTATCATCACCGGCAATGATAATTCATCCCCAACCGAGTTTATTTCTCCAAATCAACAGGTCCTCTAGCAGAATCTATCCTCCTCACAGAGTCATTTCCTCATCAATTTATTCCCCAGCGGAGTTATCCTCTCCTGCAGGTTTATTCTCGCAATCATCTTCATTCACTATCCCCAGCGGAAACGAAGAATTCAACTCTTTTCTCCAGCAGCAATCCGGGATTTATTTTCCCCAGCTAAAAACATCACATTTCCATACATCATGACACATGCATATACGCATCATACAAACACAATCTCATTTATTTTGAGAACATCATTGCTTGATACATATCATGCATTACATATAACTAACCTTTACCTTTCAGGAAGGATACAATCAAATTCTCATAAAATTCAATCTATGAAGCCTTTACCTCAGTCGAATACGGACGATCGAAGTTCCTAAAATTCAACAGAGATGATTCCTCAGTAGAATACGGATGACCGAAGTTCCTAAAGTTCAACAGAGTTGATTCCCCATTCGAATACGGACGACCGAAGTTCCTAAAATTCAACAGAGATGATTCCTCAATCGAATACGGACGATCGAAGTTCCTAAAATTCAACAGAGATGTTACCTCAGTCGAATACGGACGATCGAAGTTCCTAAAATTCAACAAAGATGATTCCTCAGTCGAATACGGACGATCGAAGTTCCTAAAATTCAACAGAGATGATTCCTCAGTCGAATACGGACGACCGAAGTTCCTAAAATTCAACAGAGATGATTCCTCAGTAGAATACGGACGATCTAAGTTCCTAAAATTCAACAGAGATGTTTCCTCAGTAGAATACGGACGACCGAAGTTCCTAAAATTCAACAAAGACGACTCACCAGCAGAATAATGGACGACGAAGCTCCTAAAATTCTATTTATTTCAAGACAGAGATCATCCTTCCCCAGCGGAATCTTCCTCAACGACAGGTATATAAGCTCTCGCTAAGGAATCTCTTATGCAATCGACACTCCTTCAGATGGCATCTTTAAGCCCATCCCCTCTTCAGCAATTTCCAAATGGCCTCTGTAAGCCCATTCCCTATATCACAAGACAATCACAACTTCATGCGAGTGCAAATTTCTGGGCACTCTAGTGTTCAATCATCTTCCACCTTCGGATCACGAAAGGCACGAAAGCCAATCTACATCCTAAAGTTTAAGAAGATTGAACAGGGGAAGTTGTTGTACCCAAAAATTTTCCCTCCCATATTTCTCAAAACATTTCAAGAATGATACTAAAGTTGCTCAATATAGTCCAAGGGTTGGCCATGATTCATCAAGGATTGCTCATAATTCATCAAGACTCAAAAGTTGCTAAATTAGGGTTTTGTAGGAAAAGTCAACTCAACTTTAACCAAGCATAACTTTCTCATACTTTATGAGAAATGTCCCATACAAAGCTCATTTTTAAGAGGATGTAATTCCATACAATCCATCTTCATATCCCAAGTTCAAAATATGCACTCACAAGAAGTTATGAATTTGGACATTATAGGTCATTTTGGAAAGTCAACAAAAACACCTTTTTTGTCAAAGCTTCATAGATGAGCATGGAATATCAAATTGAGATGAGACCAAAAGCGTTGATTAGAGGACACCTCGAGCTTTCTAAAAAGTCCAAGAACACCTCCAAAGAGTCAAAATTGATGAAGTTATGCATTGGTGAAGTTGACCTTTTTTGCAAAATTGCCAAAAGTCAACTATGCCTAAAACTTCAAATTTTGCCAAATGGGCCCAATCTTTTTCACTTGTTTTGAGTTGTAAACATAGTCCACGAGCTCTAGCCCTTTCCACTTGTCCTTATCATGTTTTGATTAGTTATTTTGATTTTTATTTGAATTAATTCAATTTAAATCAAAATAAATCATATAAAATCCAAAATATTGAAAACAAAAGATTTTGTGCTTGTTTCAAGTTTTAATATACAACTAGCATCAAATCAAACTCGTGTAAAGGCATGTGTGCACAAAAAGATTGGATTTGGATCAATTTTGGAAAGATTTTAAGGTGAATCAAATCAAGATCAAGGACATTGATGGAGGAAGAGTGAGGCCGGGTTTTCAAACCTAATTCACTCCTCAATACATATAGAAGAAATGCAGATCAAAAGCTAGGTTAGAAGCAGGCGCAACAAGCAGAACAAAAACTTGAAAAATCAAGAAAAAGTGCAAGATCGAATTCAGTGTTCCAGGCATCCTCAAGGCCTTCCAGCTATCTCAATCACTTCCTGAAACTCCCAGCAAGCGAAAGCAATCGAAACCAAGCATTTCAAGCCCTATACAGCGCTGTAAGTCAGTCACGATACCCAACATTTCTTGAATTCGAATCCCATGATTTAAGCATTGATAACATGAACTAATGGTATATTCTTGATCCTTAAGACATATGCAAACTTTCTGTATTGTTTAATTGCATTTATATGGCCTGTGGTGGATTTCATCATTGTTAGGGTTTTGGATTCCGTTTTAGGGTTTTTGCTTGCAGGTGAAATTAGCTTTCATGAAAGGTACCATCATATTCAGGAGGATGAGACGAGTCCAACCATGGCATTATATGTCATTTATATGGCTCATAGATTATTTTGGAACGAGCTCTGCTTGTAGCTACGGACAAACGTCCGTAGGTAAAAGTTTGGAACTTTTACCCACGGAGCAAGGTCAGGGACGACCTATGTGTCATCTCTCCATTGGCCCATTCAAACCTGGCGCGCGTTTTTTTTACATCCTCCACTAATTCTTGTTTTTATATATTATTATTGTTATTCATTATATGTACAAACAGAAGCAGATGGCCCAGTGGTAGCCAGGTTGGAGTTAAGGCGTTGAGGAAGCTTGAGGTCAGGGGTTCGACCCCTGCCTCCAACATTTGTGTTTTTCCTAATTCCTTTCAGGTGATCACATGTGCATACAAGTCCAGGGCCTATTATACACCCTCATAATCCAACTTGCCAAATGTCTTGAGATCCAGATCTGATGGCCAACATGTGAGAGACCACCATGGGGCCTAGTCAAAGCAATGCATTGGAAGCTAAGGTCAACGTGGACCTCACTCTTTTGAGCCCAGAAAATGGCTTCTCACACCCCCCATAATGCAGACCCATATCTCTTGCTCTCTTTTCTTTTTTTAATTATTTCATTTAATTAATTTATTTAATTTATTTACTAACAAATTAAATTATTTTCTTTTATCAAAAATCACAAAAAATATTACTTTTCATAAATTAGATCTAGATTTTATTTTATTTAAAAAATTAATTAATTTAATTAGGTTATTAATTTTAGATAATTCTAATTCTTTTTGTACATAATTAAAATTAATTAGAACATATAGGTTTTTTTTAATTTAATTATTTTCTTTTCTTAAAAATAATCAAAAACCAAAAATAGGTCATTTTATTATTTTTATTAATTAATTTAATCGCTAATTAATTTGTACATTTATTTCTAAAACCTAAATTCTTTTCTTTAAAATATTAAAAAACAACAAAAACATTTTTTCTTTAAAATTAGGATAGAAGGGTCAAAACCCTAATTTCTCATCGATCTAATTTTTCATCGCGCGCTTTATTTTATTTTTATCCCAATTATTGTATCTGCCTACAATTTGTAATAGTTTAAATAGGACGTTTATTTTATTTATCGCTTTATTTTTTAAAGGGTTTGTTTTTGGCTATGTAAATACCCTAAGCCTTGTAATAGCGTAGTTTAATTTCCGTATTTTAAATTCTGGAAATTATTAACTGTTAGATGTATGATATTAGGATGCATGACAAGAATGTATGTAAAGGTTTAAAACAGTTAGATAACCCTAAATGTACAAAGATAAATAAACTGAAATTGAATCACTCGCACATGTGCACTCCTAGGGTACACTCCCACTTGGTTGCCTTCGGTAAACGGTCATTGAGTATAGGATGCTTTAGTGGTCATCCTTTTGTCCAAAGATCAAAGTTGCCTCGGAAAGGTTGCCTCGGATATTGTTGCCTCGGATAATTGATTTAAGACATTAGGGTTACTACTAAGACGTCCTAACATTGCTTTAGTGAACGTACGTCCCTTTCGAATTGACCCTCAAAACTCCAACGACGGTGCTACCTACTC
Organism: Vicia faba; assembly: GCA_948472305.1. NCBI lineage: Eukaryota > Viridiplantae > Streptophyta > Magnoliopsida > Fabales > Fabaceae > Vicia > Vicia faba. The sequence continues at coordinate 929,560,025 of OX451738.1, read as the reverse complement.
ACTAATAGTGGGATAGCGCTGTCTAAAGGAAACGAATACATAACGATTCTTTTTTCGAGTAGGTAGATTAGTTCTTAAGTACTTGCTCAATCAAAATAAACTTTTTTGACACTTACACTCCTTTACAAACAAAGTTTTCAAAACACTTCATTACACTCTTGAAGACGGAAGCAAGAGATAAATTGAAGTCAAAACAAAAACTTTTCAAAGCACACAAACACAAAGAAAACAATTTTGAAAATGATGAGCAAGTACCTAAGAGCCCGTAGATAACTGCGGATAGAAAGGGTGCTAATACCTTCCCTTTCTATAATCTACCCCCCGTACTCAGAAATATCTCAAAAAAGGAATTTTTCTGTGCTTTTTTCCTTTCCTTGTTGGATAAAATAAAAGTCGGTGGAGACTCTTGCTTACCGCGACATTTTGCGAACACAAACGTAAAATGCAAACTAGCATTTCAAAACATTCTCGTTCTGGCCACCGTATCACAACTGTCTTGGTGTATGTCAATGGAATCTTGATCCATCATCGAACTGTCATGATTTAATCCGTTTTTCATGTATTGATAACTTGGTTGTGTTTTTGTTTTGGTTGATGTTATTATGGTTGGGCGGAAGTTGTTTTTATGGAGCGGTGAGTTTGGTGTGAATGTTTGTGTTAGGTAAAAAGGAATTTGTAGTTGTGGTGTTTTGAAGTTTATGTTTGTCTGAGGTGTTGGTTGTGTGTATTGGTATTGGTGTGATAGGTTAGTATCTAGGGTTTCTTGCTGGAAATATTTATTAAAATATTGGAATTGTTATTGGTAGAAAGAGTTATACTATTGGTTTTATGATTAAGTGTATTATATGTATTGATTTTGAGTGTTAATGAAAGGTTATAGTGTGGTTTGGTAATTTTATTATGTTGGGATATGGGTCTATGTTTGTTAGATGTGTTGGGAGTTTGAAGATGATGCTTGTTCATGTGGGTCCACTAACAATCTAGGTACAAAAAGAAGGCTTGGTTTATATTTTGTTGACATGACATAGTCGGCCATGACAAATTTGTAATAGTTACTCCATTGATGATACTTTATCTTATTGGAGTATTTCCATCTATTAAATTCCCATTAGTATTACACTTTACTTTTTCTTTTTCTTTAAATCACCTCAGCGGATCTACGATGTTGTGATGCTTTTGATAGTGGAGAATTTTCAACTAAGAAAATAGAGCTACAAGAATCAAAGATCATCACTATATGAAGAGGAACAATTTCGCCAACAAACATATTGGAAGTGAGAAACGTCGACATGCTATCAGGAAGAAACCACTGTCAAACCTAATTGAAACCTCAAGAAGGGGGCCTCAAGGACTTAGCCAAATTAGATGTTAAGTTTTGAGAACCAGGTCGAAGGCAAAGGCGGTTAACACAATAGTTTTTACAAAACAGTTGTCAAGAACGTGGGAAGTTATCAAAAGGCAGTTTCTGCATGAACTAAATACATGGCAGACTGCGAGCGGTCGAACGTTTAGATAGCAGTTAGTTTTTATATCTATTTAAGCATAGTTTGTATTCAGTTTTTGAGGTCGCGTTTTGTAACATTTAGATAATTACTCAAAGTATTTGCGTTAAGAGAGAAACAAGTTCAAGCTTGAAATGTATGCATGCGTCTAACTTTAATTCAAAGAAATTTATATTTTCAAGTTTCCAGTTTTGTTTTCTTTTATATTTCCAATTTTCTTGTTTACTTGTTTCATTTACAATTCAGTCTTTACCCAATTCAAAACACCAAAAAACTACCCCAAATTTAACACTAAGTCTAGGATTTTATAGTCGGCCCTGCAAGTAAACTTTAATTAAGAGGCTAGAGGTTGTTTGCCAGAAATCTCTGTAAACAAATTGGCATATCTAGTGGGACTCGTTGTGTTGTGTTTGTCCCAATTCATGCATGAAATTGAGAAGTGGTAGGAAAATGGTAGACCCTATAAACACTAATCCAAATGGGGAACAACCCCCAAGAGGAAGCACAAGTGCTTCTCAAGCATATAATTTTGGATCAAGTATTGTGGTCGTGTCTTCGACGGACCAAACTGGACCAATACTCTCACAAAGTCAGCCTGTAACTCCAAGATCAACCGCGACAAGTGTTTATGGGCCATATATACTCAATTTCACAATGCCCATGTATAGTGGGGAACAAATCTATGAAATGTCAGCAACAATGATGGCAGGTTTACATATAAGTGTTTCTGACATTTGCTGAAAATACAACATCAATGTTCTCACTTTATCATGGATCAGGACCTATGGGAAACCAATTTGGTCATCCCACAGGGATGGGATTTTTGTCCCAAGCGGTCCCAACTTACACAATAAATTATGTTGTCGTTATGAGGAAGCTGATGGATGAAAGTAATCACGAAATGGTCATTATGCTTACTCAACAAATGGATACTATACTTCGACCATTAATATAGGGTTTGACTCAGAGCTACCAACAATTGGCAACTAAAATGACTCGAATAGGTGATTTTCTTGGTGCTCATAGGGCACCAGCTCAGCAGGTTGTGCCACCCCAACCAGAGGTACACATGCAATACGAAGAAGTGGTCGATGAGACAATCAACCAAGAACAAAAAATTACCCAGGGCGTTGAAAAGATATATAGGTTTATCGAACGTCCTCCTATCGTAATAGTAAATCGAAACTAAAATGGTTAGACAATTGTGACATGATATAGTAGTCGGAGAGAAAAATTTAGAGGCCATTGTCGAACAAATCATGGTTCAAAATGGTATGAATACTGGATCTCAAAGGCATACATATTCTTCCCTGTTATCAGATTTTATTTTACAAACAAAACTACCTAGGGGTTGGAAAGTCCCAAAGTTCACTAAGTGTACTGTGGAATCAACTGTCAAACATATAGCTAGGTATCAAACCGAAACTGGTGACATAGCTAACAATGAGGATTTGAAAATGAATGTTTTTCCTAGTTCCCTGTCGAAAAATGTGTTTACTTGGTTCACAATGCTACCTCCACACTTAGTACATACGTGGACTCAATTGGATAGATTGTTCAATGAACAGTTTTACATGGGACAGTCGAAAATAAGCCTACAGAATTGACCATCGTCAAACGAAAAAGTTTTGATTCGGTCGACCAATATCCTAACCGGTTTAGACTTTTGAAAGCAAGATTCTTCAATCAAGTCCCTAAACATGAGTTCATTGAAATAGAGGCAATAGGCTTAGACTATTCTATTTGGAAAAAGTTAGATACCCTATATCTTAGAGATATGGTGCAATTGGCTATTACTGTTCAACAAATTGAATGGTTGAAAGCTGAAAAAGCCAAAACTAGTAAGTATCATAAGAAAGGGAAAGTTTCTTACGTAGCAGCTGATAAATTTTCTTCAGATGACGATGATTCAGTCAAAGAAATGGAGGTTAACATGGCTAAACTCCAGCCAGGACCTCTTTATGCTTGTAAACCATTGAGACCATCAAACATGAAGAATCCCATCAAAACTGAAAAGAATTGAAAAGCCATCACAAAAACATACACTTTTGATATAACTAAGTGTGATGAGATATTTGATTTATTATTAACTAATGGTCAAATTATTATGCCCCAAGGCCTGAAAAATCCCCCATAAGAGCAAAAGAAAAAAGTTGATTATGTAAGTTTCACAATTTTTTTGGCCATAAAACATCTGAATGTGCCCTTTTCATGGATTTGGTGCAGAAAGCTTTGAAAGAAAGCATGCTTCAATTTGGCAAAAAGCCAAAGATGTAGGTGGACACTGATCCTTTAAAAGTCGAAGAGGTCATGTATGTTGAGCCTCTTGATTGTATAATTGTCGAAGCTATTGAGGGTTTCGACATGAAAATTAAAGATGAACTACATGCAGTCTATCCTCAAGCTGATGAGGATTTGGTTGATTTTTAGGAAAAATGCAGAGTAAAAGGGTCGAAGGCTAAATTGTGTCCCATATAAAATGATGTTTACGATGAGGAAGCAACTAAAGAATATGAGATTCGGAAGAAGAGTGAGCCCAAAGGAAAATACTTTGCAGTTCCTATATTTGTGTTCGACAAGAAAGGAGTCCCTTGATGCAATGAGGAATACATGAGGCAATTCTAGTAGCCTCGACCAAAGACCTTTCATCCTCTATTAAACACCCCACATGAAAAGTGGGTGGAACGGGTGAATTAAAAAGGGGGAAAGAGGCCAAAGTGGAAGGTGATTGATCAAGAGACTGAAGCTCAGGAAAAAAGGGTTGAAGCCTAAGGGTACCAGGTTTCTCATAATTACAAAGGGAAAAATCCAATTACCAGAATACAGTGGAGGCGTTACACGTGAAACAAGAAGGCTAAAAAAGAAGCCTCAACATCATAGTTAAAACTTGACGGTGCTCTGAATCTTGTCGAAGCTTCGATACAAAAAAGGTATTACCCAAAGGGAAGGATAAAGGAGAAAGAGAAGATCATAGCCAATCAGAGGGTGGCCATGAAAGTAGCTCATTTAGGCAACAAGGAGATAGTGTCGACACAGAGCACAAAGTATACTCCCAGGCCTGAAGAAGAAGAAGAGCATGAATATGATCCCTAGCCAGAAGATGAAATGATTGATGATAACTTCGATGAAGATTTCATCATTAATTATGGCATTGGGTCGGTGTTACCTGCTGAGTATGACCGAGTGTCAAAAGTTTTTGAAAATGCGGAAGATTACTTGCCAGACGAAGCTGCTGATGAAAAACCATTATGTTACTATGTCATGAATAATGGTGTAGTGGAGGAACAAAATGTTGTGTTTGAGAAGTCAAGTCTAGAAATGTTGTATCATCTCAAACCCTTATTCGTAAGATCAAAGGTGGATGGGATGCTAGTGAGCAAGGTGTTTGTTGATGGGGGGCAAATGTCAATTTGATGTCCCATACTTTGTTCAAGAAAATGGGAAAATGTGGTGTTGATCTTTGAGCACACAACATGGTTTAATTCAACTATAAAGGAAAAACCATTAATATACTAGGAGTTATCCAAGTCGAGTTGGATGTTGGAACAACCACCAGGTCGACATTATTCACGATGATAAATTTCAAGGCGAATTTTAATTTATTACGAGGCCGTGAATGGATACGTGGAATAGGTGCAGTACCATCAACTTTGCAGCAAAGAATATCCATTTGGAAAAAAGATGGTGTCGTAGAAAATATCAAAGCTGATCAGAGTTATTACAAAATTGATGAGAACAAAGGTGGAAAGAAATCTTTCGACCAACACTTGGAAAATGTTGCACCTTGTGATGATAAAGTTTATGATCCTAATGAAAACACCAACCATTTTCTAAGTTTAGATCCTGATTATGGATTCATGTGGGATACTGAAGAGGCAATGGTACCCAAGGAGTGGAATCTACCTACGGGGTGACCTGTGGTCGACAAAAGTAAAAATTTAGATGTCGAAGCCAAGGTAAATTTTTTTGAAGATGGATAACATGGCCAAACAACAACTTTAGAAAGTCGGAGGTTAGATTGTATCTATGACAATTTGGGGTTCAAAAAAGAACCACTAAATTCAATGCAAATAATGCAAGCACAAGATCCATTAGAAGAGGTAGGTTTAGGAGATGGTATAACAAAAAGACCAATGTACATCAGTATAAAAGTTGATTCAAAGATGAAGGTTAAGCTGATCAAGTTGTTGAAAGAATATAGAGATTGTTTTGCTTGGGATTATGGTGAGGTGTCTGGTTTAAGTTGAAATATGGTGGAACATCATTTTCCTATTCAACCATGGAAAATGCCAGTAAAGAAACATCCTCGAAGGTTCGCCCCAGAAATCACATTGAAGATTAAGCAAGAAATTGAAAGGCTGCTTAAATGCAAGTTCATTAGAACTGCATGGTACGTCAAATGGTTAGCTAATATTATACTTTTGATAAAGAAAAATGGAACTTTTCGAGTTTGTATAGATTTTAGAGATTTAAATAATGCAACTCTAAAGGTTAAATATTCAATGTCGATGGCATAAATTCTAGTTGATTCAACCATATGTTTCGAATATTTGAGCATGCTTGATGGATATTCTGGATATAATTAGATTTTCATAGCAGATGAGGATGTACCCAAAATAGAATTTTGATGCCCAGGGGATTTAGGAACATATGAATAGGCTGTGATTCCTTTCGTTTCGTTACCGATTTTAAAATAAGAGTCGCCACCCTTAATTTTTATCTTAGGGAAGGGAATATAATAGATAACCCTAATTTGATCAGAGATTCTAATTTGTTTGACTCGTTTTTAGACGAAGGGAGGGTATTAGGCACCCCTCATCTACCTTGTTCACAAGGATACTATGGTTTAGAATTACAATTTTTAGGAAATATGGTTTTAATTCTTATTAGGGGAACTCACCACAATTTTAATTGTATGCCTACGTATCCTATTACGAGAAATCAGAGTCCTAATTCGTAGTTTGTAGTTGGTTGGTGTTTTTTATGGATTACGAAGATATTTCAAATTCTCCTTGAACCAAGTCTGGGTGTGTGAATAACGAAGTTGTTAAACGAATTCGTAGTCGATTAAGAATATTTTTATAATCCTTTTTGAAAATAATCTTGAATTTTAAATTATAATGAGAAATATATTTAATGCATGATAAAAGGAATTCTAATGCAATTTATCATTAATTAATAATGAATTAGTAAAAAAACTTGAATTTTATAATAATAAAAAAATAATTTTGGAATTTATATAAATATATTAAATATAAAAAAGAGTTAATTATAACATAAATAATAAAAAAATAGAATATAAAGAAAATAAAATTTCAATTAAAAAGTCAGGGGGTGTATTTTATGTCGGCGTAGTAAAATCAGGGGGTGCAGAAAGTAGGGCCCTGAATCCAGATATTGGATTCAGGCCCAAATGCAGGAGGGAGGTGTGCTATTGAACATGGAAGTAAAAATGAGGGTACGTTCAGCAAGGACCCAAGTTCAGATATTGAATTGTGCCCAGTAGTGCAGAGGGGGTGAGGATCACTATGGGCGGAGTAAACAGAGAGTGAGTTTAGTAATGGGTTAGGCCCAAGACAAATGCTGGATCCTTTGACCAGTTTGAGGGAAGGTACAACGTGTTACAATAGGCACGCGTGTTGAGATTGTTTGATGGAGATCAAGTGTTGGTGATGGAAGGCGTTTGATAAGAATGTTGGGGTTGCGAGCATCAGATCACGGGGGTTTAAAAGTATATGCCCAATGTTGGGCCTTATTTCCCTTCTTGTTTCTTTCTCTATCCTTGTTATCTCATCCCAAACAAAATTCTAGAGAGATATGCTCTCCCATCTCTCTAGAATTCAAGCGACTGGGAGTCGCCTCAGCCGGAGGTGCTGCCTTGCACCGCCCTGAGCAACCCTTCATATATCATATAAACCCAGTTCTCCGGTGGAACTTCAATGGAGAACATCACGTGTTCTTCCGAACCACCACCAAAACCCAAAAACCTAATAACTTCATCCTCAAACCCTTAGAAACCTACATGTTTTAAACCTAACCCTAGGAAGATCAAAGAACCCTAACCTAACCCCTAGGGTTCTAGATGAACCCTAACCCAAACAGAACCCAAAAATTCAAACACGATGAACCCTAACCTTTAATTTCTAGGAAATCTAACCCTAAGTTAGAACTCTAACCCTAAAAATCCAGAAACTCTACAAAAATCCAGAAATGCCTATCAGTGAACACCCATTACAACAACAATTTTAAAACCCTAAGCTAAGTGTTTTAGGCTTACCGTTCAATGTCATGAATCTTGTTGTATCCCCTCTTCTTTTGACTTTCTCTCTCTCTGTCTAATCTTCTTTCTCTTCTTGTAGGTGTGAAAGGCGATGGCGACGATGAAGCTGATGGAGACGCAGCTTGAAGCACATATCTAAGGTTTCAGAAATTGAAACCCATATCACAGGGGGATGGTGGACTCGTGGATCTGCTTCTATGTTATAACCTCTCTCCTCTAATTTCCTTCCTTTTTCTTTTTTCGATTTCTTCCTCCTTTCTTCTTAGAAATATGAGGTTTATATAACCTAGGTTTTAGATTCAATTAGGAAATTATTTCTAATTGTCGTTACATTGGTAATTGTCATTAGAGAATTGGATTGATTTAGAAAATTGAGAAGATTTGATTCTGTTTTAGGTTGTAATTGATTTGATTTTGTATAATGGACGATTTTGTATGAAATTAGACAAAGGTTGAGTTTCAGATTCGTTTTAATTTAATAAATATATGTTTCTTTTGAATCTATACAGTATATGTTCTTTTTATGCTTGGGCTTGGACCTCTCGTTTGTGAAGAAGAACAACAATGTTGCAGGGCTTGGTTGTAAATTAGGGGTTGAAACCCTAATTTTGACTAAAGTCAATGAAATATAAGAAAATGATAATAAAAATAAGGAATAAAAATAGTTAATAATAGCAATAATAATAATACAGTTAATATAACTATGACTGCAATAATGACTGAAATTCTAATACTGCACATATGGGCTTTTGTGCCAAAAATGGGCCTCTAACCCATCCACGAAAGTAACCCCCTTCTTTTTACTTATTCTAAACTGGCTTTGAGAAAAACATATCTTAATGGGATAAATAATTCAAAAACACCCCCCCCCCCCCCTTGATGGGCTATCAATTTTGATCAAAGAAGAAAAACGCACCCCCATCTCTTGTGAATAATAATTTTTAATTGGGTCATTTAAAACCACCATGAACACTTAACAAACACACCCCCTTCTTACTGTTTATAAACCGGGCCAAAAAAAATCTTAATGGGCCATCAAATTTTTATTGTCCATTAAGGAAACACACCCCTCTTATTAATATTTAAAGCCCCAATTTACAATATTCAAAACAAACAATTTGAACCACATGATTTAAGGATTTGAAAATAGTAACATAAAATGATTATCTGATGGGTCAAATTTGGGGTATGACAGGTGCCCCTATTTAATTATCCTTCGATTGAGGGTGCAAGAATATGCAGGTCTCACACATTCGAATCAGAGATTTATTAAATAATGGAAGACCCCAAAATTTGAGCAAAGGTTGGCTAGATGAGGATACAATGTACAACGTTTCCCAAGAGTATGAAAGAAATAGGCAAGGATGATGATGTATCATCCTACCAGAGTTAGAAATGAAGTTTTGATCTAACTTAGGTGCGATGACGCGAATAACTCTCCAATACCTAAAAAATAGATCGTAGACCTTGGATATTTACCATAACCTAGAAGGTAAATAACACAAGTTTTAAAATTGACTTACTAACGCTTCGAGACTAACATAGTAAGCTTAACACAAATTTTGTCTATCCATCACAGCCTAGGGGATGAATAAAACAAAGCTTGATAATACATTGCCACATAGAGACTAACATAATGAATTATGTCGCATATTTAGTTATATTTACTACAACCTAGAGAGTAAACAATACGAGGATGAGCCTATGCATTTATCGTGACCTAGAGGATAAAGGACACCGGGACAGGCTTACGTATTCATCACGACCTAGAGGATGAATAACATAATCTTGAAAATTTGCATACCTACCACAACCTAGAGGATAGATACTTGAATATTTCATGTGTTTATCATGACCTAAAGGATAAATGACACGAAGATAGACTTATGTATTCATTACGACCTAGAGAAAGAATAACATAAAATCTGATAATCCGCACACCTACCACAACCTAGAGAATAGATGATTGAAGATTCCATATGTTTATCACAACCTAAAGCATAAACGACATGGAAGTGGTCTTACATACTTATCACGACCTAGAGGATAAATAACGTAATCCTGAAAATTCGCATACCTGCTGCAACCTAGGGGATAGATAATTGAAAAAGTTTTGTTAATTGAATCTTAGATAACTATACCCAAGATAAGATTGGAGTTTTACCATTTGTGTATGTTCTCAACCAAGGTATTTGTTTGTTTTATGGATCAAATGATCCAATGATGAGTCCAAGAAAGTATGTAGTTTTAACCAAATATGTATCCAGGAAATGCCATGCATAATTCCCTAAGCTGATATGGGACCCAAAATGTATATGCATCGAGTATTTGTCTGTATATACCCCAAATGTATATGCACCAAGTATTTGTATAATACCCTAAATTTTTATGTATGCATCAAATGCCTGTTGTGATTTTTTTAACATTCTCTCCTTTTAAACCATTGGTTTTGTGTCACTAACGCTCCAATGTTTTGTGTTGCATTGTCATGGTATTTTGAATTGATTTGAATTAGATGAATGGTATTAGCAGGATTTTAATATTTGTATCGCAGGCGCAGGCGTGGACGCAGTTGTGGACACAAGTATGGAGATGGCTATGATCGCATGCATGGACGTAGTCGTGGATTTTCGTTCGATCTTTTTCTAACAAAATTTTTTTTTGATGTTATATCAAATGCTTTTATTTGTTAAATCCCCAAAATGATTTCAATGCGACATTCACAAGAAATAATCGTAGTATTTGAAAAAAAGTCCAAAAAGAAAAAAAACACAATTGAAAGATTGCAAAAGTACATGTTTTATTGATAATTATGCTTCTGAATCGGCGAGAGTACAAGATTCAATTCCTAGAAGGAGGTAATTATAGAAAGTTTAACAAAAATTAAAAATGGCAATTAAAATGATAATTACTACTGCTGTTTCTCCAATGTCCTTTTAATATATCTAATCTCCTTTGCTTATGAGTCGAATGATTTAGATCAATCCCTCTCATTTGTGGTCGTACTTTTGGTTCTTAGATAGCAGTCTTTTTGTTCTTTATTTCTAAGTAAGATCCCTAACTTTTTCCTGGATCTCCCTTTTGGGTTTTTGATCCAGCGGGATAAAAGTTTTGTGTATTTCCCTAATTTTTGCCTGGATCTCCCTTTAGGGTTTTCAATCCACCGAGACGCTCCTTTTTGCCTAAGTCATCTGTTTAGCGTTCGAACTTAATGAGCTTTATATACATAGTATTTTTTTTACTGCGTCTGAATTTTCCAGATGTGGCAGTTCTTCCCCATCCACTGTTGTGAGGATAAGACCATCACCCGAGAAAGTTTTTTTACCACATATGGACCTTCATAGTTGTTTGTCCATTTACCAAATGAATCAAGGCGAGGTAGTAGAATCTTCTTGAGCACTAAATCCCCTTCTTTTAACACTCGAGGACAAACTTTTTTGTTGAATTCCTTCTTCATCCGCTTTTGGTACAACTGATTGTGGCACAAAGCTGTCAAACGCTTTTCTTCAATGAGGTTAAGCTGATCAAGTTACGTCTGAACCCACTCCTCTTCTTCAAGTTTGTTTCCATTAGAAATCGAATTGATGGAATCTCTACTTCAACTGGGAGTACCTCCTCTATGCCATATACCAGAGAGAAAGGAGTTGCACCTATTGATGTACGTACGAAAGTAGGATAGCCATGTTGAGCGAAAGGGAGCATCTCATGCCAATCCTCGTATGTCTTTACCATTTTCTGAATGATTTTCTTGATGTTCTTATTGGCAGCTTCAACGACCCGTTCATTTTGGTTCGATAGGGTGAGGAATTGTGATGCTCAATTTTGAAGTCATCGCATAATTTTTTCATCATTTTGTTGTTCAAATTCGACCCGTTATCTGTAATGATTCTGCTCAGAACCCCATATCAGCATATGAGATTCTACTTGATGAACCGAGTAACCACTTGTCTTGTTACATTTGCGTAGGACCCAACTTCCACCCCATTTGGTAAAGTAATCTATGGCAACTAGTATGAACCGGTGTCCGTTGGAGGCTTTCGATTTGATCATTCTTATCATATCAATTCCCCACATCGAAAATGGACAAGGAGAAATCAGGACATTTAGAGGAGTTAGTGGCACATGCATTTTATTGGCATAGATTTAGCATTTGTAAAATGTCTTTTTATAATGGTAGCAATCAACTTCCATCGTCAACCAATAATAACCTACTCGCAAGATCTTTCTAGCCATATCATGTCCATTTGTATGCGTTCCTAAAGTTCCTTCATGGATTTCTCTCATAAGTATATCTGCTTCGTTTCTCCACGCACCTGAGTAACACCATATCATAGTTTCTTTTGTACAATACGTCGCCATTCAAAAAGAACTTTGAAGCTAGCTTCCGTAGAGTTCACTTGTCAATTATAGGGGCATTTTTTGGATATTCTTGTTTCTCGAGATACCTTTTTATGTCGTAGAACCAGGGTTTGTTATCTGGTCCATCTTCAATAGCAAGGTAATTTGCAGGTTTTTCAAAATGTTTGATCGTAATGTGTGGTTCGTGATTTGGCCAGGTTAACTTGAACATGCCTGATAAACTTGCCAAGGTGCCTGCCATATGATTTTCTTCTTGCGGAAGATGGCTGAAGGTAATCTCTGTAAATTCCACAGCTAGCTTTAAAACATGATCCCGATATGGAATCAATTTGGAATGTTTAGTGTCCCATTCATCGTTAACTTGATATATGACTAATGTTGAGTCTCCAAATAATTTGAGATGTTTATTTCTTATATCAATAGCAGCTTCCAGACCTAAGATACAAGCTTCATATCCAGCGATATTGTTGGTGCAGTCAAAACATAACCTTGTAGTATAAGGTTTGTGAAAATTTTTTAGAGAAGTCAAAACCGCCCCAATACTGTGTCCTAATGCATTTGAAGCCCCGTCAGATATGAGTGTCCAACGTACCCCTGGTTTAGGTCCTTCGTCTGGCCTAAATACTTTGTAGTCATCTATAACCATGACATCCTCGTCTGGAAAGTCAAACTTCATTGGTTTATATTCTAACAATGGATGATGAGCTAGATGGTTAGCTAGTACACTACCCTTTATGGCCTTTTCAATGACATATTGGATGTCGTACTCTGATAGTAACATCTGCCATCGAGTAATTCTTCCTGTAAGATCTGGTTTTTCAAACACATACTTTAAAGGATCCATTCTTGCTATTAACCACGTGGTGTGTGTTAACATATATTGCCTAAATCTTTTAGTAGCCCAAGCCAATGCATAATAAGTCTTCTCTAGAAGTGAGTACCTGATTTCGCAGTCGATGAATTTCTTGCTGAAGTAGTAGATTGCATGCTCTTTTCTACCTGTTTCATCTTGTTGTCCTAATACACATCCCATTTACCCTTCAAGCATTGTTAGATGCATGATGAGCGATCTTCTGAGAACTGGTGGCATCGAGATTGGTGGCTCTTGTAAATATTGCTCTGTTGTCTCGAAGGTTGTCTGACAATCATCGTTCCACACCACTGTCTGATTTTTCTGAAGTAATTTGAATATAGGTTTGCACGTAGTAGTTAGGTGCGATATGAATCTTGAAATGTAATTCAAATATCCCAAGAAACCACAAGGTTCCTTTTCTATTCTTGGAGCTGTCATTTCTTGTATGGCTTTCACTTTGTCGGGATCTACCTCAATACCATGTTGACTTACAATGAAACCCAATAACTTTCTTAACCTGACACCAAATGTACATTTTTTCGGATTCAACCTCAGTTTAAACTTTCGCAGACGCTTGAATAATTTCTGTAAATGTACGATGTGATCCTCCTCTGTACGTGATTTGGCAATCATATCATCTACGTACACTTCAACTTCTTTATGAATCATATCATGGAATAGTGTGACCATAGCTCGTTGATAAGTTGCCCTTGCATTCTTTATACAAAAAGGCATCACCTTGTAACAAAAAGTGCCCCAAGGTGTCATAAAAGTAGTCTTTTCCATATCCTCGGGTGCCATTTTGATTTGATTATAGCCTGAGAAACCATCCATGAACGAGAATACCGAAGCTTGAGCTATATTATCCACCAAAACATCTATGTGAGGTAATGGGAAATCGTCTTTGGGACTTACTTTGTTTAGATCCAGATAATCTACACACATGCATACTTTTTCGTCCTTCTTGGGCAGTGGCACGATGTTAGCTATCCAAGGTGGATAATCTACCACTGCTAAGAACCCTGCATCAAATTGTTTAAGGACTTCTCGAATCTTACTAGACATGTCTGGGTGAGTTCTTTTGAGCTTTTGTCTAACTGTAGAATAACCTTCCTGGAGAGGTAGTCTATGCACCACAATACCTGTATCCAATCCTGGCATATCTCTGTAAGACCAGACAAATTTATCCACATATTCATGTAATAACTTGATCAGTCTTTCTTTGACGCTTTCCTCCAATGTTGCCCCTAGCTTGATCACTTTTGGATCCTCCTCTGTGCCAAGATTAATGGTCTCAATTGATTCTTGGTGTGGTTATATATTGTCAGCTTTTTTGCTCTATCTCCCTTGCAAATTCTTCAAAGAGTTCAAGATCTTCATCATCTTCCTCTTCTGATTGGTTGATGGGTGCATCAAAATTATATCAGATAATAGCAACAACGTTATCGGTGTTTTTAGGCATGGATATGCACATTTATCATGTTTTGGTGCTTTTTTAGTATGTGAATTTAGAAAATGAATATGGAGAAAAATATTTCCATTTTTTTTAAATATAAGAAATAAATGCAAGAGAAAGACATGGATCTTAATTGAATGTGAAATATAACTTTTATTAATTGTGAATACTATTTGAAACAAATCGGGGGACCCTTACAAGCTACCCCTATGCCTCGGGCTTGACATAAGTTCTTTAAAAAAACAAGAAAGATTACTTTGGAAAGAAAAAGATCTTTGGAATCTCTACGGCTGTCAAATTCTTGAGCTCTTCGCTTGGAGCTACTTCATGGATGAAGTCAGACGCCCTCTTGGTGTTGTTTTTGTTAGACATCACTTGCACTTGTCTTCCATGCTCTGTTCCCTTGTTGATGAAAGTCCCATGGATAAGAGGAAACCGCGCCCTGCCTTTCAGGGTAGCCTTTGATGATTCATAGCCCAAACCAAAACGATTCTTTTTTTCAGGTATCTCCATAAGTTTACCCCAACCTTTTGAGGAGTCATCCTCCACAACTATTTGTAAGTCTCTCCACGAAGTTACCGTAGGTTTCTTGATTTTATCCACTGGCAGTGTTACCATTGAAGAAACCTTTAAGACTTGAAATGGTGTTGCTATTTTGTCTTCATCAACACTGATATACCTGTAGGACTCTATGTGACTTACAAAGATTTCCTCTTCACTATTGATTATAACCAATCTTCCTTCAACGAAGAACTTCAATTTCTGATGTAAAGTCAAAGTAACTACCCCTACCACATGAATCCAGGATCATCCAAGTAAACATGTATATGCTGGTTCTATATCCATGACTCAAAAAGTGATATAAAACATATGTTTACCGATATTAATAGGAAGATCCACTTCTCTAAACACTGTAATTTGAGAACCATCAAAAGCTTTGACTATCGTGAAACTAGGCCTTATTACAACATCATCCAATGTTAACTTCATCAAGCTGGATTTTGGTAATACATTGAGAGCAGAACCAGTATCGGTGAGTACCCTGGATAGGCTTGTGGTACCTATTTGAATAGAAATGTGCAACGCCTTATTGTGAGCTCTGCCTTGTGGAGGTAACTCACTATCATTGAAACCTAGATATGATCCAAATGTCAAATTTGCTACAACTTTTTCAAACTGGTTCACAATTATCTCTTCCACAACATGAGAAGAACTTAGAACCTTCATTAGAGAGTCTTGATGTGCTTCCGAGTTGAGGAGCAACGAGAGTATAAAAATATTGGTCGGGGTTTGGTGTAGCTGATCCACCACCCTATAATCACTCCTCTTGATTAATTTCATGAATTCTTCCGCCTCTTGGTCAGTAAAATTCTTGCTTAGAGAATCTCGTTCTTGGCTTGCCTCTATCACAACTTTTCTCTTATCCTTAATTATAACATAATTTTTCTTTAGTGGTTCGGGACTATAGATTCGACCACTGCGGGTCATGCCCCATATTCCAGCTATATTTGTGACCGTCGTACCTTGAATTATTGATGGTTCACATTCATGCTTTAAACCATTGACATAAATAGTAAAATTATAACTCCATGGTACCACTTTGTTACTTTCATAAGGGGTAGGAGATGGCCCTCTAATCACTATCACAGTCTTTGGTACCACTGGCATCCTTAGAGTCTGTTTTGGTATTTCCATTGGTGCTTCTGTTAACTCTCCCCATGGAATCACAAAAGTCTTCTTAATAAGTTTTGACCCTTGCATGGGATTACCAATGACTTCTTTGTGCTTCCATCAATTGCAGCTACTTATTCTTCTTTAGGGTATTGCCCGAATTAGACTATCCCCTGATCCACCAATTATTGTAATGTCTTATCAAAAGATTTATTATGTTCTAAAAGGAACCCACACTCCAAAAAATATTCTTTCAACATATTTATTGGGGCCTTCACTTGTCTAGCTACCTCAAAGTTGGTGACCACTTCAATTGCGTTCACAACTGGCCCACCATGCGAAGGCATGAGGTTTGTTTTGATGTTTGGTTTATCGAAAGTGATATCTTGTATTTAAAGGCCCAACATTTTTCTATAGTGTGCCCTGGAGAATTGGCATGATACTCGCACCTGGCATTGGCATCGTACCTTGGTGGGAGTGCCCCAATTGGAGGAGCTAGAGGTTTTAGCTCTACCAAATATGCCTTGTTTAAGTGTTGCGATAATTGATTATGTGGTATAGGGAAAGGATCAAATCTTCTCGGAGGCCTTTCAAACCTGTTCTGTTGTTGTACTCATGGAATTATCAATGGTTGTTGTTCCCTTGGATGCGATTCCACAATATTAATTTCTCCTTCCTTCTTTTTCAAGAATTTAGGAACATGTCTCTTTGCATTATAAGGGGCACCGAATGACGCCCCTTGTATCTTCCCACTCATTATACCAGCTTCAATCCTTTCCCCAATAGTCACCAAATCCAAAAATATGAAAAAGACGCTTCCCACCATCTTATCATAGTATAATCATTGTAAAGTTCCCATGAACATATCAACTAATTATTTCTCCATGAGTGGTGGTTGTACACAGACTGCCATTGCTCGCTACCTTTGAGCGTACTCCTTGAAAGACTCCTCCTTCTTCTGAGACAAGTTTTGGAGTTGCATGCGGTTAAGCGCCAAGTCTAAGTTGTACTTGTATTGTCTCAAGAAAGCATTGGCAAGGTCTGCCCATGTTTGAATATGAACTCATTATAGTTGCATGTACCAATCTAAGGATGCCCCACTCAAACTGTCTTGGAAGCAATGGATCATTAATTTTGACCGTGAGCGTAGGCATGCATCATTCTGTAATACATGCATAGATGGTTCCTCGAACATGTGAGTCCCTTGTATTTTCCAACGTCAGGTACTTTGAATTTCGGAGGGATCACCACATTAGGAACTAGACCCATTTCGAGAGCGTCGACATTGAAAGCATCATAACCCTCCAAAACTTTTAACCTTTCTTCCAGAGCTTTGATTTGATTGAGTTCTAGGGGATTCTCAAAAAATTTGGGTCGGTGTGCTTGAGTGACACCTTCCACATCAAGGTCTCCATATTGTAGATCTGCATAATTGTCTGTATTATTGACCGGAATTTGCAAATTATGGGATGCCCCTACCTTTGGTAGAGGTAGGACAAACCCCTCAGTATCATCTTGTTTGACTTCTTGTTGAGCTATAGTGGACTTTTGAGGTCCTGACTCCAGTTCTCTTCTTGGATGGTGACTTCTTGATGCACCAATAGTCTAGGCTACTTCTTCAAAGGCTACCCTAGGAATCTGTTCTTACCTCTCGATGATGTTCTTTAAAGATAGAAGGACTTGACTCATATCTCTCTTTATTGAGTCGATGTTGCCTTTTACTTGATCCAAATCTTCCCTGATTGCGACTTGTTTCTCTTCAATGTGTTCCATCACTTTTCTTTGATGGGCGCTTGTTTGATATGGAGGTCGTAGAGGTGGTGCTTTTCTACCAATGGCTAGAGATGATTTTTAAAATTAATGAGTTTTGTTATGCAATGTCAAATGATGCGATGTTAGCGAATGCATGGATGCATATGAATATGCTAAGAGTTTTTGTTTTTGAATGTCTTATTCAATTGGATTTTCCATATATTTGTTTTGTATTTATATTATTTTCCTGGTTTTTCTTTTTATTGGTGATAATCTAGAAAATAAATACACAAACAGGATATGGAAACAAATTCCTTTATTGAAATAATAATTGTCTTTAAAAGAATACAATTCAGATATTGAAAGATATTCAAATTTAAAACACCAAAATATGTTGAAAGAAATAACAAAGGGAAATAAAATCTTCTAAGCGCACCTGCGTATTTCTGCTCGAAGCCATCGATCATTGTCCTACAAAGCTTGAGGAAGTATTCAACATATTTCGAAAGAGGGACCATCATATTTTCTGCATCTCTTAAACTCCTAGGGATGTCACCGATAAGATTGTTGGCTAAGAAGGCAAGTCTTGCATGCTTGACTTTGTAGAACTGGTATTCTTGGTAGAGGTCAGGAATTATCTTATGATTATCTTCTCCTACCTAGGCGATCTTTGCATATTGTTCTTCCCAATATAATTTTTCATCCGTCATCTCCGTATAGAGTTTTTATTGTATTAGGAAATCCTTTTGGAGGCCTTCTAACTCAAGACACACTTGTTCATATTCATCAGTCTTTTAGGCGAGAAATCTTTCCGCCATCATCCTCTTGAGGCGTTCTTCGACCTTCGATTCTTGGCTATCTTGGAGTCTTGTGGTAAGATACTTCATTTATTCTTCTTGATCTAAAGAAGCTTGCGCCAAACTTTGGATTTGAGCCCTCAAATATTCTTCCATCTCCTTTTTTTCTTGCATTTCCTTTTCGTACCCCCTACTTAGTTTCCCGATCTCGCAGGCAGCATCCTCCAACTATTGGTTATGGGAATCCAAGTTGAAAGTAGCGCTCAACAACCCTTCAGTCGAACACTTTTGCTTAAGACTCACCTTTTCAAATGCCTCACAATCTTTATGAATCTGTTGATCTTTTGATTCAAGTATATGTTACACCTGCCTTTTCTCCTTAGCTAAGTTATGAAGGTTAAGCTTCAATTCTTCTTTCTCTTTTTGAGCTTGTTTCAAAGCTTTCTTCAAGTTGTCTATTTCTTCTAAGGACATAGGCGAAGAATCTTGGACATCTGGCTTGTACTCGGGATCAATGTCAAAAGGTAGCTTAATAACCTGTACCCTATTCAAAACCCATCGAGTGTATGGTTCTTTTTCCACAACATTCTTCCTTTCGGCATTTCTTTTGTTAACCCTACACCAAGCTCGGATGATTTTGTTGAGAAACTCTCGGTCGTTTTTGCCCATGTTATGAATGATCAATTGTTGAAGTTGTTAATCAGAGGGTTTATCCTCCAAAGGGTACCCTAGTTGTCATAGAGCCAAGGTAGGGTTGTAGTTGATGCAACCACATGATCTAATGAATGGAACATTCAGAAAGTCTCTACAACTATAGATGATATCCCCAATGTGTAGCTTCCTCTAATACCACAACACAGAGTTAGCAGTAAGAGACCTTAATTTTTGAGGCCACGTGTATCTTGTCAGATTCAGAACCATGTAATCTTCCTTATAGATATGAGTCATAAACTAATAATATAAGAGTAAGATGCAACAATTTAGAGTACCCCTCCTTTTTTCATACCTAGTGTGAAGTGCATAATAAACATTAGCAAGTAAAGCAGGATTTGGGTCCACGATTAAATCTTTTGCGCCCCAAAATACACTAATAGTTGCAGGGTCAATATAGTCCAAAGTCCGCGGAATTAAAATTACACCAAAAGTAAGTAGCCCTAAGCAATCAACACAAGACTCTCATTCTTTGTTATCGGCAAAATAAAGAGCTTTAATTTCCAAATAACATCTCTTAATCCCTTGTACATCACCTTTTTTTTTGTAATTAAGTGACAATTCAGGATAAGGGATCCCTAAACGATTTTCCAAGTCTTTAATGTCAGTAGTCTGCCCAATTCCCACATAAGCTTTTCCTTTAGAGAAATTTAAGAGTAAATCAAGGCATAAACAACATCCAATTGTACATCCACTTTTTCCAATTCGAGGGTGTTGTACCCCATAATTTTCCCTCCCTTTTCTTCAAGACATTCTCTTAGGATTCTCAAATTCTCAAGGTTGCCCAAGAATTGATCAAACAAGTCTTCTCCTAAGCAATTAGCCTACAATTAGGGTTTTGCTTTTCTCAAAGGAAATTGGACTTCTAATGCCTAAAATGGTTTTCATGACTCCTAATATGCTTCAAATAATGCTCATACCAAGTTTCATGCCTTGCATCATAAGTTTACTCAGTCAATTTCTTAGATGATGGAAAATCAACTGTATAGGGTAAAAAGTCAACCATGGTAAACATATAGTCAAACTTCAATATTTTTGGTCAACATAAACAATTTTAAGTTATATCCATCAATTGATCAAGGTTTTATCATGATTCCTCAATAAAAGCCCTCAAATCATCAAAAGTCAAAAGTTGCCAAATTAGGGTTTCCTTAGGAGAAGTCAACTGAACTTTGACCAAGCATAACTTTCACATGCTTCATCAATTTTTCCCCAACCAAATCTCATTTTGAAAGAAATTAAATTCTCTACAACTTTATCTCTCTAAGCTCAAGTCCAAAAAATGCATCATTTGAGATATATAAGCCAATACATTACATGTCATTTTAAAAGTCAACAAAAAGACACTTTTTGTCAAGGCAACTTACTTCAAGATAAAATCTTCAAATGCAAAAATGATCAACATAGAGATTGTATAAGACATCTTGGTATTTCCAAAAAGTCCAAGATCGCCTTCAAATAATGAATTTTGAGATAGTTATTATTGGTGCAAGTTGGGCAATTTTTTAGAAAATGCATGAAACTTCATTTGAGCAATCTTGAACTTTTGGACTAATGGGCCTACGTTTTGAGGTTTAAACATGTTTATAACATGTTAAAGGACCTCTAAGTACATTTATACATTACTTTGATTTTTTATCTTGATTTTATTCAAATTAAGTCAAAATAAATCAAATAAAATATCAGTTGATGGACCAAAGGGCGTGTGGGCTTCATTTGGGTATCTTCTAGAAGGCCCAAGGCCTCTTAAGAGCTTGCTAAAACCGTGAAAACATGTTGGGAACAAAAATATTCAAGTTTGGAAGGTTTTTAAAACAACTTTGGAAAGATTTCAATGTGTTTTCTTTGCAATGAATTGTGACATAATGATATAAGATCCTTGCCTTGTTTTGATCCATTTTATTCCTCTATAAATACATGCAATGCTCAAGTGCAAAAAAAAAACACAAAAGGGGCTGCCATAGAAGCAAGGTTTCTAAATCAAAATTTTTCAAAGAAAGGTGCAAACTCGTATCAAAATTTCCAGCCACTCTCAATCAAAATCAAGCCTCAAATCGTGTTCCTGAAGCTCCAAGGAATCTCACCAAGTCCAGAAACAAATCTATTCATTTCTGGAATAACTTACACAAGCCCACCGATTTTGGTAATTTCCTTGAATCTGAATCTTTTAATCTATTCATATTTAAATAATTTCATGCGCACATATGAGTTCATCACGGTGTTTAGAACATGTTTGAATAAGAAAATACAAGCTTTAACGCAGGGATGATGAGTTACCATGGCTAGGGCACAGTCGAATTCTCTCTTTGAAACTCTATTTCCACTAATTTATTTCGTTTTTACAATTAAAATCCAAACATATAAAAATGAGAATATTACATAAAATAAAATAAAATAGTCTTTTAGGTTTTTTTAAATTAAATTTTTTCCATTTAATTAGATTTTAGGTCTTATTTTTTAATTTGTAAAATTGATTAGAATAATTAGGTTTTTATTAATTATTAACTTAAATTATTTTCTATAAAAATACACGAAAAAATTAATTTCTAACGTTTTAGATTTTAGGACTTTAAAATATCTTTTCTATCATTTTCTTATTTATTTGCCCTTTACTTTCTTAGAGAAATTGTATAGGTTGCACAATTTTTTTTGTAATAGCTGTAGTTTTATTTCTCCCAAATTTATACTATTGTATCTGCCCCAAAGCCTTGTAATAGCTTAATTAGGGTTTACTTTTCGGCACTTTACTTTCTGCACCTATATTATGCTTGCTTGTCTGTATATATTTAACTGTTAGTAATAGGCTTGTATGGCAAGATTTAAAATCAATCGTTAGATAATGCTAATCAAGATAAATAACTAAACTGAGTCTCTCTTGCACACATGCACCTCTAGGGTAGCCTCCCTTGTTTCCTTCAGAAACAGTGGTCATGTCCTTCGAACATAGGGATACCTTAGCAAAGACCCTCAGTTAAATCATCATAAAGATCATAGTTCCGCGATGTCCCTCGAAGTTGCCTACGAGAGATGATCTTGTCCCTCAATGTTGCCTACGAATATATGATAGAAGTCCCTTCTAATTTCTAAGAT
Organism: Vicia faba; assembly: GCA_948472305.1. Classification (NCBI taxonomy): domain Eukaryota; kingdom Viridiplantae; phylum Streptophyta; class Magnoliopsida; order Fabales; family Fabaceae; genus Vicia; species Vicia faba. The sequence continues at coordinate 929,537,554 of OX451738.1, read as the reverse complement.
ATCCCTATGTGTTTCCTTTAATGACCATAACGACGACCCTACGCATGTCCCTTCACATCCAATGGATGGGGCTACCTACCAACTAATGGTATGGATAACACCATCCCTAGCAGAGAAGGAAAAAGAATAACGAAAGACCTTTCAATGCGTAAGATACCCTTAATTTCTTGCTCACAAACTAAAATAATTTTCCCACCTCACACTTTCAAAATAACTACTTTCAAACGCTTTATAAACACTCTTGAGAACGGATACAGGGGTTATTATAAAGCAGACTGTCTTACATTGGCATTTTCAAAACATTTTCAAAGCATACACAAAGCAAATTAAAGTGAGCTAAGAAATTAAAAGTCCGTAGATAACTACAATTGAAAAGGGTGCTAACACCTTCCCTTTTCATAACTTACCCCCCGAACTCAAAATCTTAAAAGGCCTTTCCTATTATTTTCACCTTTCCTTATTGGATAAAAGAAAAGTCAGTGGTGACTCTTGCTAACCGCAACATTTGTGATAAAGCATAAAAACCAAGTCAATTCTCCCACCGTATTACAGAATTGGCGACTCTGTTGGGGAGTACTAAAAAAGAGGGGTTACCTTAGAGCTTAGGATCACTTTAAATGCTTTCCTTGTTTTCTTTGTATGCTTTACATTTGGGATTGCTTGGGTTTAATTTCTTTCAAAGATCCTATACCCGGATCTGGGGACATTTTAGATAAGTAGAAATAAATCATGGAAGTTGTACGACATAGATCGATATGGTTAAAGTGATGGCTACGTTAGTGAGACATTGGTTTACACTTGTGTTCCTTGAGTCAGTCAGGGATAACACTAGGCTGCCGCGTGGTGTCATAAGCACTAACTGACCTTTAGAACATTAATTAACCCAACTTAGCCATTAGAAAGTAGTAAGATGGTCGACTTTGATGCAGTCCAAAGTTAGTTGATACTCGAAGCTACACTCATTGAGATTCGACTTTCGTGATATTTTAGTGGAAAGTCAGTTGCTCTACTAAAATAAAATCTGCGAGAAATATTCGTGATATGAGACTCCTAGAACCCGATTACTATTTTTTGGACAGGTTGAGCTAACTGAACTTCAATAGAAAAGGGTACTTACATACGGCCTTCATGCAAGCCTTTAAACCTAAGGCTCTTGTGTGCTTTGTTTATGTTTTCTATCTATTCAAACATGACATCATGACATCATGACATCATATCATCATATTTTACTAACCATTTCAAGGATCTCGGGAACCTGTGATGCAGATTTATCATGAACCAGACTTCTAGCAAGGGGAAGGAGGCTTTATTTTCCTCTAGCCAGATGCTGTCAAAATCAAAGTACGTCCTCGTAAGTCAAAATCCATGACTTGCTTGACATGGTGAGCTTGATTCTTGTAGAGGGACATTCAAAGATAAAGACCCGAAACTTTTCAGAAAAAGATGCAGACTCTACTTCTAACATTTCATTTCTTTCTTTGTTTATCCCTAAAGATCCTTGAAAAAATTACATATGCATCCACATACATACATATCATTACATAAAAGGTATTTCCCAAGACATGTTTTCTCATCTTCTTGCTATTTATTTCAGTAAAAGATGACTCTCGAACAAACTGTGAAAGAACTTTAAGCTCAGAACGCTCAATTTCAGCAAATGTTCCTGAATCTAGCCAAGGGGCAGGAAGACATGAAGGCCCTCATCACTAAGGAGATGGAGGAGAAAATCAAGAAACCAACTGGCATCCTCAACATGGGTAGGAGGCTCAAAGTTCCAGTCAAGCGAGCTTTGGAGTTTGAAGAAGAAAATGATGACCAAGAGGAAGATGATAAAAGTATGAAGGCTGAGAAGAATAACAACCAGGGTTCTGATGAAGAAGAAGCGGACTATTCAGATGAACAATATCCTCCGGTTGATGACAAATACAAACAACTGGAAAATCGTCTCAATTCCATGGAGATCCAGAGAGTTCATGGGTTGGATTTTGAAGAGTTGGGTCTTACCTCTGGGGTTGTTATCCCTCACAAGTTCAAGGTCCCCATCTTTGCCAAATATGATGGTGTGTCTTGTGCTAAACATTATTTGAGGTCTTATGTTCAGAAGATCCAACCCCATATTGCTGACAGAAAGTTATGGGTACACTTCTTTCAAGAAATCTAATCAGGAACACAATCGGAATGGTTCTATCAACTAGAAGGGACCAATATTCATTCCTGGGAAGATTTGGCCGCTGCTTTCTACAAGCAGTACTGGTATAATGTTGATCTCGCACCAACCCATATGTAACTAGAGAGTATGTCCATGGGTTCTGATGAAAACTTCAAAGAGTACGCCTAGAAATGGAGAGACCTTGCAGGCAGGGTTCAACCTCCTTTAGCTGAAAGGGAATTGGTTGACATGTTCATGAGCATGCTGACAGGTCCTTTCTATAACCACCTACTTGGAAGTTCTTCAGCCGGTTTCACTGAACTGATATTGACGGGGGAAAATGTTGAGAATGGAATAAGAAGTGGTAAAATTCAAGTGGCTACATCTTCCGATACTTAGAAGAAGCCATACAATGGGAAGAAAGAGTCTAATTCCATGTATGGCCAAAAGGGTCATAATAAGAGTAACCACAACCAATCTGTGGGGGAAGTTCTGATCTCTAATCCTGAATTAACATGCCGCTATCTCAAGCATTGCAACATATGTTAAGGATGAATGTGATTACGTTGATAAAATCTCATACAAACCCCAAAACTTCTTCTCTTAACTACAATCCTGATGCAAGGTGTGCCTATCATTCCGGCAGTCCTAGGCATGATACTAATGATTGTTGGGCGCTAAAATACAAGATTTAAAATATGAGTCACACCAAGGAGATTTAATTCGATCCTCTTGAGACTCCCAACGTGATCACCTCTCCCATGCCGAATCATAATTAGTATCATATTAATGTTGTGGAAGATGTCAATAGCAACAACGACCTAAATAACTCGATTTCCCCTACTGCCAATGACAAAAGCTTCTTCATTCTAATTTTTATTTGTAATTTCTTTGTTTGTTCAAACAATTACTGTCATGTCAAACATTGGTTTTCCCATTAATGCATTGCAAATGTTTGTCTTGAATTAATTCATTTTCACTATATTTAAACTGCTTTCTTACTTCGTTTTGTGATATTCAACTCTCGATTAAAAGCTATAAGCCTTTAGAGGGAGGATGACGAAAACGATATTGTAATCTTTATAGTATGCTTTTGAAGAGACCTTGCTGATGATGTACAAGCGTTGTTTCAAATCCTAAACATTGGAGTTATAAGGAAGATAATCCCTAGTCAACCCCTTTGAGCCTAAGAAGTAGGAGTTTTCTTTTTCACACAAATTGAAACCATTAATTATAACCTGGGGGATGGTAGTTTCTCAGTTAATTCAAATGCACATTCAGTCGCAAGCTTTCACTTTGTACACAACAAATAGTATTGAAGACGTCCTTCCAAATCAAAAGACGGTGATGGTTCCCCATAAAACAGGCAGTCATTATCTCTCAAAAGAAAAGCCCGCTAAGTCAAAACCTATGAAGGAGACGTAGGAAAAAAAACTGAGGCATCCTGCTGACTTTAATCACAAAAGAAACAATTCATGAAAAACTTAGGGATAATCAATTCAAAAGAAGTCGCTACAAATCCTTAACAAAAAAAATGTTACAAAAAATGATTGCCTTCTAAAATAAACTTCCAGTATCCGAACCATCACCAAAATATCATTCCAGACTCAATTTGAATCTAAACGCACAATTAACTAAGTATAGAGCTGAAGAACATCACGGAGAACGGGTTGGGAACAAATAAATTTTGAGTCTTTTTTCCTTTGCTTCTTAAACCGTGAACTAGGCCACATTACAACCCTTAAAATTTCTAACAGAAGCATTTGTTAGTTCGAAAGCATACTGTTACAAAAGGTATCCTAACTCATATACGGCTTACTATAAAACCTGAGTTGAATTCATATTCTTACAAAATTCTGTTTTTACTAAAAATGCATTTTCAAAACTTTAAGACAGACATAAGCTTTGCCTTTTAATACCACTATTTGCATATGACAAATTGTTTCACAACAAGGAAATTCGCACGATGAATATTCAATGAACGAAAATCCTCTCAATGAACAGAATTACCTCAGATGGAACGACATTTCCAGTAACAACCCTTTCATAATCAAGGGGCATGACATGGTGTCTAACTGATCTGGGGGAAGTCAAGTCAAGATTCAAGTAATCTCTCAAAAGTGACGAATAACCAGGGGAAGACCTCCATCCGAATCAATTGGGGAATTGAACATGAGTTCCAGTAAAGGGCCACGTACGATTAATAAAACATTCTCTGGCATGCTACAACACTTATAGTGAAAATTCTCCGCACCCTGTAAATGCGGACATAGTCAAAAAAATACTACGCGTAAAAGAGACCCGCTAGGTCGACAAACATAGGCAAAAATAAGAGCATCCCGGCGAACCAAAAGTGTTGTACCCAAAAATTTTCCCTCTCTTTTTCAAGACACTCCTCACAAAGGATCTCCAATTCTCAAGGATTCTCAATGACTTGATCATATAAAATCATCTCCAAAGCACTGAGACTCCAAATTAGGGTTTTGACTGAGAATGACCAATCTTTGGATTTTGACCTAGTACATGACTTATTGGTTTGAGACATGAGCTCAAGGTTTCAAGCACATCATTTTGACCTAATCGCATATGTCAATTCAACTCCTGAGATCAACAGATTGATAGACGAAATTTGGTCAACAAATGAAAAAGGTTAACTGTACACTGAAAAGTCAAACTTTGACTTTTTTTGAACAAATTTGAATTTCAAAGATCACATTTCATCAAGACATTCAAAATATGAAATTTGATCATCAAAAATTAAGAAAATCAAAGAAATCAAACTTTGCAATACTTGGAAATTTTTCTAAGTTGTTTTTATACATGTTAATTTCATAATATCTTTTCACCACAATTCAAGACAATTCAAGTTGTTACAAGCTTTCAAGTAAACAACAAGGCTGCATTGTTAAGTTAAAAATTGAAAGTTATAAATCCTAAACTCTTGTCTTGTTTGAACTTTTCCCTTTGACTCAATCTTTAAAATTTGCCACTATGGTATCCATAAATATGCATTGTCTTTGTTACAAGCTGCATAATTCTATCCACAAAACTAGACTTGTATCATGCTACAAATGTTGTTGTCCAGAAAATCCCCAAAAACATATATGCTTCCAAGTCCAAGCTTGTTGTTGCTAGCCCAAAACTATGTCAGAAAACAGTCTTCTGCCCTGTACAAAGCCAACTCTGCACCAACCTGCCACTCCACTCCAAAACTGCTACAAAATAGTCCTGCTATGCTGCCTCTAACCCAGTCCAAGCCTTTACTATGTCAGTCCCATATTTCCACAAAATTAGCATATAAGAGCTGCATCTAAAAAGCAATGAAACAATATACCCAAACAATTCAAAAAACTTATCTATTTCCCTCCCAAATTTCAGTCCATTTCATGTATAAATAAGTTGTTCCACAACACACAAAGAGAGGATTTTTGGGAGAGAAGAGTTTTTGGAGGAAAAGAGAGGCTTTTGTTGAAAGAGAAAGAGAAATAAATCTGAAAAATCCAACATAACTTTTTGTAACCTCTGCTCATATTCAGCTCTATCTTCATTCACAAAAACAAAACCTCAACCCCTTATTCCACCTTGCAAGCTTTCCCATAAACCAACTATCCAAACACTTCACATCATATAGAGATTGTTCAAACACAAGGATAGTTTATGTAGTGCCATTATCATCATCTTGCAAACACAAAAAAGGATATTATTGTACAACTTGACAAGGTTGGAGTTGGTTCAACAACTTTCAATACAAAGTAATGGTTGGAGCAACTTCCTGGAGGTTCACTAAAGCCACTCTGATCATCACAACATTTGGGAAGGTGTTCAAACTGAAAACACAAATTTCAGTTTCAAGGTGAGTTTTCTTAACTTTGAGCTTTTAATTTCAAGCATCATTAGTGATTCATTTTTAAGATAAATGTAGATATCATAGCCTTGAAACAAACCATATGCTTGCTTTTCATTTTTATTAATTATATGTTGAGAACTGACCTGTACACAATAAAATAATGTTAAAGGAAAAAAACTTCAACATGAGTTGATGCATACTCACATGATTCGACTCATTTTAGTTACAAGAAAGGTTATGGGTCGACACAAAACACGCATGAGTCGACTCATATTAGTTGCAGAACAGGGCATGAGTCGATACATGGCTTTATGCATCGATGCATACTGTTATACAAGAACAATACAGAGAGACAAAAGGTGTATGAGTCGACACAAAACACGAATGTGTCGACACAAACAAGAAATGAGTCGACACATACCATTATGTATCGACTCATACTGAGTTGATTTTGTTTTTTCATAAACAAGCAGTGGCATGTATCGATGCATTAAGATATGTGTCAATACATAAAGTTTGTTTTGCTTTCTTTGTACACTATTTTCCTTCTATATTTTTATTGCTATTTATTTTATTCAATATGGCTGTAATAATTTAATTAAGCCTATGCTTCATCCCCATTTGTAAATTGTACCCCCATCTCCCAAGTGATGTAATAGCGTAGGATTTTAATTTCTGCAATTTATCGCTTTAATAAAATTGTTAGTAATTAGGGTGTGTATGGCAAGATAAAATCAACCATTAGAAAACCCTAATCTCAAAGACAAAAATGCATGCAATCAAACACACTTTTCACACGCGCACCTCTAGGGTAACCTCGCTTGTTGCCTTGGAAAATAGTCATGTCCCTCGAATGTGGGACGCTTTAGCAAAGACCCTTGATAAAAAAAGATCGTAGTCCCTCGATGAACTTTCAATATTGCCTTCGGTAAAACGATCTTAGTCCCTCACGAAAATTGCTAAAGCGTCTCATAAGTTTCCTTCTACGACAATACGACGACCCACGACCGTCCCTTCACATCTAATGATAGGGATTCTTATCAATCAATGGTAAGATAGCAACATATAAAAGAGGAGGAAAAGAAATAATATCCTTTTGAGTAGGTAGAACGTTCATAGTTGCTTGCTCACAACATTTTCAAAACAACATCTATCAAAACCCTCCAACACTTTTAAAACGAAATATTTTAAAAAGTCAACACTTTATATACATTCTTATAGAGACAAGAATCATTAAAAAGTTTGATTAAAAGAAGGAACTTTTCAAAAATACTTTCAAAACCAATCCCAAACACATCTCAAACAAAGCATTTTCAAAGTGAGCTAGCAACTAAGAGCCCGTAGATAACTACAGATGGAAAGGGTGTTAACACCTTCCCTTTTCATAACCTACCCCCCGAACTCAAGAAAATATCTCAAAAGGTCTTTCCTATTCTTTGCACCCTTTCCTTTATTGGATAAAAGAAAAGTTGGTAGCGACTCTTGCTATCCGCGATAATTGCGATAAAATGCAAAACACACTAAGTCAGTTCTCCCACCGTATTACAGAACTGAAGACTCTGCTGGGGATATACTTAAAAGTAGGGTTACCTTAGATCTAGATCACCTTTAAATGCTTTCATTGTTTGATTTGTTTGCTTTACATTTATGGGTCCTTGTTTGGGTTTTTATTGATCCTCCACCCGGATCGGGGAACATAATTAGGTAAGTAGCAATAAATCGTGGGGACTGTGTGGGGTATACCGACATGATTTAAGCGATGGCTACATTAGTGTGACACATTTGTTGGTACCGGTATCCCTTGAGTTCAGTCAAGGAGAATACGGGGCCGCTGTGCAGTGTCATAAAGCACTAACTGACCGTAGAACCTTTCATTGAACAACTTGGCCATTAGGAAGTAGTGAGGTAGCCGACTTTGGTGCAGTCCAAAGTTGGTTGATACTCGACACTATGCTCATTGAGATCAGACTTTCGGGATATTTCAGTCGCCAATAAAGAGGCTTGCGCTAAAATAATGCCTGATGAAGAAAGATCAGTAATATTGAGATTCCCTAAAACCCGATTACTTTCTAGGACAGGTTGAACCAACTAAACTTCAAGACGGTACTTACCTATGAACTCCATGCAAGCCTAAACCCAAGGACTTATTTTCTTTGATTTTATATGTTTACTTGCATAACATCATAACATCATACCATTACATTTGAACTAACCATTTCAAGGATTTTTGGGATTTATCTTTGTGCTATTTTGTAGGACATGTCTTCCACTTGCAGGAATACCATCCAAGTCAACCTCGTAAGAGTTCCTCCTCAACTCAAAGACTTAGTGTCAAGGGTTCCTGAGCATTCTCCATTTACCAAAATACACGATCCACTTCTCAATCTGGTTACCTCAAGCCATGAGGAAGACATGATGAAAGTGCGCTTTCAATTCTTTGACCCTTTATACCATTGCTTTACATTTCCTGATTACCAATTAATACCCACCATGGAGGAGTTCTCTCAACTCTTGGGAGTACTAATTCTTGATCAAATACCCTTCACCAGTATTGAGAAAGACCCGAGACCTGAGGAGATTGCTCGAGCTTTACATTTGCAACGGTCCGACGTTATGGTAAATTGGGAAACAAGGAGTGGTGTTAATGGGTTTCTGGACAAGTTTCTGTTTGAGAAGGCTTAACAATTTTGGGAGGCTCTAGATTTACAAGATTTTGAAGAAGTGTTGGCTCTTCAATCTATGTGATGGTATTGTTTCCTAACCCGGACCAACTCATAGATGTGAATGCAGTAAAAGTTTTTCTATCTCGTAACTCGGTGCCTACCTTACTCAGAGATATCTTACATTCTCTTCACACTCGCACCATGAAGAGAAGGGGAATTCTTAAGTGTTGCACTCCTTTGTTAGCTAGGTGGTTTAATAGGTTGATGTCACTCAAACATTCAGATATTCATTGGTCGATCTTTGGAGGACGTTATCATCATTGATCTTTATGGGGAATTCCCTAATGTCCCTCTCCTTGGCATTAGGGGAGGTATCATCTATAATCCTTGTTTTGCTTTGCGATAGTTTGGGTATGCTAGGAGGGATGGTCCTCATAATGCACTTTGTTGTACCCCCAAATTTTCCCTCTCATTTTTTTAAAAGATCTTCTCTTACATGGGTGGTTACAAACACTTGTTTGAAGAATTTTTTTTTTTGAAATTTACCAAAGTGCCTTTCGATTGGCCTCTCCAAAGTGACTTTCGATTTGCCACTCCAAAGTGCCCTTCGATTGGAATAGACAAAGGTCTTTTGATTGACCTGTTAACAAGGCCTTTCGATTGGAATTTTAACAAAGTATCATTCGGCTGGCATTTCAACAAGGTCTTCGATTGGCATGGATACAAGGCCTTTCGATTGACTTCATGGCCAAGCCCTTCGATCGACATGGCAAAGAATCCTTCGATTTAGCATCTCAAACCAGGAAGCTTCAATAGGAATGTTAACCAAGTACCCTTCGATTGGTATGGACAAAGGCCCTTCGATTGGCATTCCAAAAGGTCCATTCGAAGAAGCCTTCAGAAGACCCATTCAAAGCATGCATAAGAAGTCCATTCAAAGCATGCATAAGAAGTCCATTCGAAGCATGCATAATAAGTCCATTCGAAGCATGCATAAGAAGTCCATTCGAAGCGTGCATAAGAAGCCCATTAGAAGCATGCATAAGAAGTCCGTTCAAAGCATTCATAAGAAGGCCAATCGAAGGAGGCAACTCGCAGTCCAATTGAAGAGAAATGCTGGAGGGTATTCGAAAGAGTCAAGTGTCCAAGTTCATTCCAAGATTTCCAAAGAGACATGAGCGTTTCAAAAAAGGAATGCTTTTAATATGTCTGATTTTTGTCTCATGGTATTAAAAGCATGGTTAATTTGCTGTCTCTTGCCGTTACTGGACCATCACTCTACTATAAATACAAGGCAAGGACACAATACCAATGGGGGGACGAAAGAGAGGACATAGGCGAACGAAAGAGAGAACAAACACATATACTTTTGCACACGAACAGATCACGCTGCCATTTTGCAAATCGAAACACTATTTTTTGCAGGAACCTTCAGCCCAAATGAAGACCAGAGCCTTGTTCCCTCATCCAGGAGTCCACCCAAACTCCTAAGCAAGTGTCTCCACACCCAGGAGTGTCAAATCAAAGCACCTAACAACCTCAATCCCTGCCCAAAGGTGCCAAATCGAAGAATCCTATTGTTGGTAAACTTTCAAATCCATGTTTATAATTTCATAAGGTATTAGTTAAGTGCTTGATTCACGCCTAGGATATCATGTGACTCTGTTCGATTTGGTTTCAAAGATAAGTGTCTGGTTTTGACACGAGGTCCACTTTTGTTTTCTTTTGTCTCTAACGCCCCTACTGCAAATCTAGCCCAGATAAACCAATACACGTAGGATCGAAGGTCCTGGGTTCGACACCCAGGTTATATTTTTGCTAATATTTGTTTTGCAGGTCTAGAGTGAAAATTCCTTCCTCCCCCAGATCGAAAGGAATAACTCTTTTCCCTGGATCGAAGAAGACCTTTTCCCCTGGGTCGAAGAACCAGACCTTACCTAGGATCGAAAGATCGTTCCTTCCCTGGGTCGAAAGAACCATATCTTGCCCAGGATCGAAAGAAACTTCCTGACCCAATCGAAAGGACCATGACCCTCTCTGGATCGAAGCTTCCATTCCCTCCATGGGTCGAAGCTCCTTTTTTCCCTGGATCGAAGGATTCCTCTTACATTTTATTTTTGTTTTCATTGACTTCTTTTTATCTTTTTAATTAACATTATAATCTAAATCACAAAAATATTAGGCTAGTTGTTTTTCCAATTAAATTAATTTTGAAAATAAATAAATTAATTATTTTAACATTTTTTCTTAAAATTAAAATTAAATAGACTTAGGCCTTATTTTCTTTTATACCAAAAACAACAAAAAGATTTTCTTTTACTTTCATGCGCGTTTATTTAATTTCATATTTTACTATTATTGTATCTGTTTACCGGATGTAATAGATAAAATTAGGATATTTACTGCTTTATCCCCCATTATCCTTGTATAATGTAAATCCCCTCCCCGAAGCATTGTAATAGCGTAGGACTTCTATATTCTGCATTTTATTGCTTCTCACATTAACTGCTAGTAACTAGGATTACATGACAAGATCTGAAAACAAACGGTAGAACACCTAAATGTTTAAAGATAAATAACTGAAACACAACACACTTGCACACAAACACCTCTAAGGTACGCCCACTTTGGTTTCCTTTAAAAAACAGTCATGAGGCAGGAATGCTTTAGGAAAGACCCGTAAAATCAAAAGATCATAGTCCCTTGATGACCCTTACAGTGTTGCCTTTCGGTAAATGATCTCATCCCTTAAACGAATTGCTAAAGCGGCTCCATAATTGCCTTCGTGACTGTAACGTCCCTTCGATTGTCCCTCAACACCCAACGATAAGGCTACCTATTCACTAATAGTAGGATAGCATTGTCTAAAGGATAAGGAGGAAAAGAATAACCTTTTGGAGTATGAAAGTAGATAGCTGTTAGAAGTTTTCTCAAATATACTTTTTTGCACTTACACACAAAAAACTACTTTTTAAAAGACATTTTTCAAACACTTTGTATACGTTCTCTACTAGCCCGAGAAACACTAAAAATTTCGCCGTACTAAGGCATTTTCAAAACATTTTCAAACACAGAGCACAAAAGCATTTTGAAAAATGAGCAAACCTCTAATAGCCCGTGGAAAACCACGGATGGAAAGGGTGCTAACACCTTCCCTTTCCATAATCTCCCCCCTTACTTAGAAACATCTCGAAAAGAAATTTTTCTGTTCTTTTCACCCTTTCCTTTGTTGGATAAAAGAAAAGACGGTGGCGACTCTTGCTTACCTCATATTTGCGAATAAAAAATGCCAAACTAGTATATAAACAGTCGGTTCTGCCACCGTGTAACAGAACTGGCGACTCTGCTGGGGACTATAGTAAAAAAGTGGGGTTACCTTAGAGTTAGTTCATTATTTAACTGCTTTGTTGTGCTTTGTTTGCTTTATCCTTGGAGGGTTGTTTGGGTTGTTACTATAGATCCTACACCCGGATCTGGGGCACACTTTTAGGTAAACAACAATAGATCGTGGAGACTGTATGGCGTAGACCGATATGGATGAAGCGATTGACTGTGTTGGTGTGACACTTTGGTTGGTACCGATATCCCTTGTGTTGGATCGAGGAGAATACGAGACCGCTGCATGGTGTCGTGAATCACTAACGGACCTTAGAACCTTAGTTGAACAAAATTAGACATCAGAAAGTAGTGAGATAGCCGGTCTCGGTGTAAAGTTTGGAATTGGTTGATACTCGATGCTACACTCATTGAGATTGGACTTTCGGGATGTTTCAGCCGCAAGAAAATATTGCTAAGCTGAGATAATATCGATAAAGGAAGATCAGCGATATTAAGACTCCTTAGAACCCGATTACTATTTCTAAGACAGGTTGAGCCAACTAAACTTCAAGAGGGTACTTACCTACAAACCCCATGCAAGCCTAAACCTAAGGCTGCTTGTATGACTTGTTTGCCTTTATTATGTAATAACTTGAATTCTTTGCAGGGTTTACTTGCTCACATAACCTTACACTTTTTCTTAACGCATAACATATACATTATAACATCATGCCATAACATTTCCTTAACCATTTCAAGGATCTCAAGGGTTTGTGATGCTGGTTATGATAAATCATACGTCTAGCAAGGGGAAAGGGGATTTATTTTCCTCTAGCCAATACCGTCAAAAGATCAAAACTCAACAACTTGAGTCGGGGGCTATGACCTACTTGATATGGTGAGCTTGACTCTCGTAAAAGGATGTTCAACGACATGAAAGTTCTTCAAGCAAAGCTACAAACTTCAACTGCTGACATCTTCTTGTTTATCCTACGAGTCCTTGAAAGCATTGCATACACATATCATACATGTTATTGCATAAACAGGTTTCAAAGTAGGGTCCTCATCTTATTCGCTGTTTATTTCAGCAAGTAAATGGCTCTCGAACAAATAGTCAAAGAACTTCAGGCTCAAAATGCTCAATTCCCACAAATGTTCCTGACTCTGACTCAGGGGCAGGAAGATTTGAAAGCACTCCTTGTTGAAGACCTGGCCAAGAAAAGTCCTAAAGACAATAAGGACAAACGGTTGGAACAACTACAAGCTGAGGTAGAAGCAATGAGAACCCAGATGCTGGGGCGGATGGCTCTTATCCAAGGCCTAGCCCAGGGATAAGAAGAGCTGAGAGTCATTATCAATGAACTTCATCAAGACGGATACAACCGTATGAAGCAAGCAGTCGAGGTTGGGGACCAAGTCATTAATCAACCTCTAAGAAGACAAGAGGTTGGTTTGGTGAAGAGTGGACCTTTTCAAATTGCTACTACCTCACGGGTCCAACAACAACCTCGCCAAAAACAACGGGTTAATCAGAGTAAGCCGGATACACCCAAGAGGAAGTTTACCAAACTCAACATGCTGATGTCTCAAGCTTTACAACACGTGTTGAGGATGAATTTGGTTACGTTGATAGGGCCTCACCCGAATCCCAAGACTTCTTCCCCTAACTACAACCCTGATGCAAGGTGTGCATATCACTCCAACAGTCCGGGGCATGATACTGATGATTGTTGGATGTTGAAATACAAAATTCAAAACTTGATTGATGAAGGAGTGCGGGAGTTCACACAAGATGGTCAACTGGAATTTTTCTATCATTCCTCCAAGGCACACCATCTGAAGTGAGAAGTTCTGACAAGAAGACTTTTTGTTCATTAGAATTTTCGATGTATAATTTTCTTTTGATTGTTTGAACATTTATTCATATCAAACCTTGTTGTTTCATCAATGCATTACACATGTTTGTCTTGAATTAATTTGTTTTCTATGCTTGAACTGCTTTCTTAATTCCTTTTGTGATATTCAAATCTCGGTCAAAAGCTCTAAGCCTTTAGAGGGAGGATGACGGAAATGATACCACAATCTCTACAGTATGCTTTTGAACAGACCTTGCTAGCGATGTACATGCATTGTTTCAAATCCTAAGTAGTGGAGTTATAAGGAAGATAATCCCTAGTCAACCCCTTTCAGCCAAAAAAAGTAGGAGTTTTTATTTTCACACAAATTAAAACCCTTGATCATAACCTGGGGCAGGGTAGTTTCTCAGTTAATTTAGACGCACATTCAGTCAAATTTTTCGTTCGTACACAATGAATGGCATTGAATACATGCTTCCAAATCAAAAGATGTTGATGTTTACGCATAATCATTAAAGATAGGCAATCATTATCTCTCACAATAAAAGCCTACTAAGTCAAAACCTATGAAGGAGACTTAAGAAAAAGAAAAAACTACGGCATCCCGCTGGCTGTAATCACAAAAAGAAACAGTTCAGGCAAAAGAAGGGATAGTGAAGTAAAAAAAGAAAGAGGTCCCACAAATCCTCATAAACAAGAGAAGATTACAAAAATGACTGCCTTCTCAAACAAACATTCAATTTCTGAACCATCACCAGAACATCAAGGACAAGATGCTAGACTCAACTGGGATTCTAAACGCGCAATTAACTGAGCATAAGACTGAAGGACATCACGAAGAGCGGGTGGGTACAAATAAAATTTGAGCCTTTATCCTCTATTTATTGAACCGTGAACCAGGCCACGCTACAACCCTTAAAAGTCCTAACTGAAGCATAAGTTAGTTTGGAAGCATACTGTTACAAAAGGTATCCTGACTCCTGTAGGACTTGCTACAAATTTTGAGTTGACATCACTCTCTTGCAAAATTTGTTTTACTAAAAAATGAATTTTCAAAAACTTCAAGACAGACATAAGCTTTGCATTCTTAAAATACCATTGTTTTCATATGACTATTTGTTCAACAATATAGAAATTCGCATGATGAATGTCTAGTGAACAAAAAATTTCTCAATGAAAAGGTTCACCTCAAGTGGAAAAACACTTCCAACCAAGGGGCACAGAATGATCTTTGTCCATCATCTGAGGAAGTCAAGTCAAGATTTAAGGAATCTCTCAAAAATGTTAAATAGCCAGGAGAAGATCTCCATCTGAATTACTTGGGGCATTAGACATGAATTCCGACAACGAATCACGTACAATCAGGCAAAATCAATGTTCCTCAACAGATTTCTTCTCAAAACAAAAAAATAAGAAATCCCAACGGAAACATTCTGAATAAAGCAGATCATCATCTAGAAACGGTTCAGGTACGATCCAAAACGGATGTCATCTTGACACTTAATCCAGATTCTCATCTAGAAACAATTCAAGTACGACCCAAGAACGGATGTTATCCTGACACTTACTCAAGATTCTCATCTAGAAACGGTGCAGGTACGATCCAAAGATGGATGTCATCCTGACACTTACTCCAGATTCTCATCTAGAAATATTTCAGGTACGATCCAAGAACGGATGTTATCCTGACACTTACTCCATATTCTCATCTAGAAACAGTTCAGGTACGATCCAAAGACGAAGATCATCCTGATACTTATTCAGATCATATTCTAGCAACAATTCAGGTACGATCCAGAGACGGATATCATCCTGATACTTACTCAAATCATCATATATAAACGGTTCAGGTACGATCCAAGGGCGTATGTCATCCTGACACCTACTCCAGATTATCTCCAAGTACAGTGCATATACGATCTAGAGACGGATGTCATTCTGACACTTATTTCAATACATCATCTCGAAACGGTTTAGGTACGATCCAAGACAGATGTCATCCTGACACTTACTCCAGATTCTCATCTAGAAACGGTTCAGGTACGATCCAGAATGAATGTCATTCTGATAATTAGTCCAGATTATCTCCTAGAAATAGCTCAGGTACGATCCAGAGACGAATATCATCCTGATACTTATTCAGATCATCTTCTAGCAATAACTAAGGTAAGATCCAAGACAGATATCATTCTGATACTTATTCAGATTATCTTCTAGCAACAGTTCAGGTACGATCTAAAGCCGGATGTCATCCTGATACTTATTCGAACCATCTTTCAAGTACAATGCAGATACAATCCAGAGACGGATGTCATTTTGACACTCATTCAATACATGTTTCAAGTACAGTGCAGATACGATCCAAAGATGGATGTCATTCTGACACTCATTCAACACATGTTTCAAGTACAATGCAGATATGATCCAAAGACGGATGTCATTCTGACACTCATTCAATACATGTTCAAGTACAATCACGACATAGATCCATCCACAAAATCTCCAGCAAGCACAGGGGCAGAAACGTCCTAATGCGAAGTCATCGCCGTATCCTCAGTGTACGATACCATGACATCTATGTTCCCCACAGAGCAGAAACAACCAGAGTTTTACCCTCTTCTTCCCCAAGCAGGAATTACCTCCTCCAACAAACTTTCTCAAGCAGAGAGCTGAAATCTGTGTTCCCCAGCATAGCTTTATAACCTTAAACAGTTTACAAAACCTCCTCTCGGGTAGATTTATTTCTCAAACTGCGGAAGCTCATTCACCAACAGAGTTTATTTCTCTACAGCGGCGGAATCTTCCAACAAGCATCTCTCTCCATAGAGTTATTCTCAAGCAAAATCAATTCTCAAGCAGGGTCAATCCCCAATAGAGCATTCTCAAACAGAAAAAGGAAATCCCCGACAAATCATATACATTCATCATCCCAGCGGAAATGAAAGATTCAACTTCCTAATACTCTCCAGCAGTAGTCCGGGATTTATTTTCCTAGACGGGGAAACATCTCAACAGCATCCCATCTTCATACATTATAGCATGCGCATACACATCACATACAACACAATCTCATTTATTTTGAGAACATTATTACGCAATGAATTAAATACATCATGACATTGCATATGACTAACTCTTTACCTTTTCAGGGAGAGACAAATCAAAAAACTCCATTGACTACTTATGTAACCTGATAGTCTTCTCAAAAGCCACATCTGATGAAGGGCTATTTTAGAAGTTTCCTCAGAAAGATGTCCTCCCAAGATTTTCTCTGGTTCAGTCAGATCGACTCTAAGATCTCTCCGATTCTTATTCCGGTTGAAGTTGTCCCAAGACTTTTGTCTGGTTTAGTTAAATCGATCCTAAGATTTCTATGATTCTTATCCAGTCAAAGTTGATCCAAGACCTTGTTTGGTTCAGTCAGATTGACACTAAGATCTCCCTGATTCTTATTCCAGTTGAAGATATTCCAAGACTTTTATCTGGTTCAGTTAAATTGATCCTAAGATTTTTCTGATTCTTATCCAGTCAAAGTTAATCTAGGACCTTCTCTGGTTCAGTCAGATCGACACTAAGATCTCCCTAATTCTTATTCCAGTTGAAGATATTCCAAGACTTTCGTATGGTTCAGTTAAATCGATCCTAAGATTTTTCTGATTATTATCCGGTCAAATTTAATCCAAGACCTTCTCTAGTTCAGTCAGATTGATACTAAGATCTCCCTGATTCTTATTCCAGTTGAAGATATTCCAAGACTTTCGTCTGGTTCAGTTAAATTGTTCCTAAGATTTTTTTGATTCTTATCCGGTCAAAGTTAATCCAAGACCTTCTCTGGTTCAGCCATATCGACTCTAAGATCTCTCTGATTCTTATTCCAGTTGAAGGTGTTCCAAGACTTTTGTCTGGTTCAGTTAATTGAGCCTAATATTTTTCTGATTCTTATCCAGTCAAAGTTAGTCCAAGACGTTCTCTGTTTCAGTCAGATCGACACTAAGATCTCTCTGATTTCCATTCTAATTGAAGACACTATGAAGCCTGGATTTCGGCCAGATAACAGTATAAGGTGCTGTGAAGCCTGGAATCCGACCAGATAGTAGTTCGCTTCTTCAAAGACACTGTGAAGCCTTGATTTCGACCAGATAACAGTATAAAGCACTGCGAAGCCTGGAATCTGACCATATAGCAGTTTACCCTGTCAGTTACTATGAAGCCCGGTACTCGACCGGATAATAGTCAACCAACAACTTAAGAAACTGTGAAGCTTGGATTACAACCAGATAACAGTATAAAGTGCTGTGAAGCCTGGAATCCCACCAGATAGCAGTTTACTCTTTCAGTTACTATGAAGCCTGGATTCGACCAGATAGTAATATACCTCAGATTTAAGTTGAAGCATGGACCCGACCAGATAACAACTTAATTTCTTCAAACTGCAAAGCCTGGGTGCGACCAGATAACAGTTTAATCTCATTTCCCCAGTAAGTCATTGTGAAGCCTGGAATACGACCAAATAGCAGCCAACCTTATCATCCTCAGCAAGTCACCGTGAAGCTTGGATCCTGACCAAATAGCAGATCACTTCCGTATCTTCAATCAAGAGATGACTCCCTAGTAGAGTAACAGACAACTGAAGCTCCTAAAACTCTATGTTCCAAGACAGAGACCAACATTCCTCAGTAGAGTCCTCCTTAACAACAGGAATAAGGATTCCCACAAAGGAATATCTCATGAAATCAACAGTCTTCCCGATGGCATCTTTAAGCCCATCTCTGATGACTCTCCGTCATGTTCCGTGGATGACATCTTTAAGCCCACTTCCGTCAGTCTCCTGTCACCTTTTCCAAATGGCATCTGTAAGCCCGTTCCCAATATTATTCACCAACAATATCACTTCATACGAGTGCAAATTTTTGGGCACTCTAGTGTTAAATCATCTTCCACCTTTAGATCATGAAAGGAAGACAAGCCAATCTACATCCTCAGGTTTAAGAGGATTTAACAGGGGAAACTGTTGTACCCCAAAATTTTCCCTCTCATTTTTTACAAAATATTCTCTTACATGGGTGGTTACAAACACTTGTTTGAAGAAAAACAACAAAATTTGAAATTGGCCAAAGTTCCTTTCAATTGGCCTCTCCAAAATGCCTTTCGATTGGCCACTCCAAAGTTCCCTTCGATTGGCATAGACAAAGGTCTTTCAATTGACCTGTTAACAAGGCCTTTCGATTGGCATTTTAACAAAGTATCATTCGATTGGCATTTCAACAAGGTATTCGATTGGCATGGATACAAGGACTTTCGATTGACTTCTTGGCGAAGCCCTTCGATCGACATGTCAAAGAATCCTTCGATTTAGCCTCTCAAACCAGGAAGCTTCGACATGCATGTTAACCAAGTACCCTTCAATTGGTATGGACAAAGGCCCTTCGATTGGCATTCCAAAAGGTCCATTCGAAGAAGCCTTCAGAAGACCCATTCGAAGCATGCATAAGAAGTCCATTCGAAGCATGCATAAGAAGTCCATTTGAAGCATGCATAAGAAGTCCATTCGAAGCATGCATAAGAAGCCCATTCGAAGCATGCATAAGAAGCCCATTCGAAGCATGCATAAGAAGTACGTTCAAAGCATGCATAAGAAGGCCATTCGAAGGAGGCAACTCCCAGTCCAATCGAAGATAAATGCTGGAGGGTATTCGAAAGAGTCAAGTGTCCAGGTTCATTCCCAGATTTCCAAAGAGACATGAACGTTTCAAAAAAGGAATGCTTTAAATATGTCTGATTTTGTCTCATAGTCTTAAAAGCATGGTTAATTTGTTGTCTCTTGCCGTTATTGGACCATCACTCTACTATAAATACAAGGTAAAGACACAGTACCAAGGGGGGGACGAAAGAGAGGACATAGGTGAACGAAAGAGAGAACAAACACATATACTTTTGCACACAAACATATCATGTTGCCATATTGCAAATCGAAACACCCTTTTTTGCAGGCACCTTCAGCCCAAACAAAGACCATAGCCTTGTTCCCTCATCCAGGAGTCCACCCCAACTCCTAAGAAAGTGTCTCCACACCCAGGAGTGTCAAATTGAAGCACCTAACAACCTCAACCCCCGCCCAAAGGTGCCAAATCAAAGCATCCTATTGTTGGTAAACTTTCAAATCCATGTTTATAATTTCATAAGGTATTAGTTCAGTCCTTGATTCTTGCCTAAGATATCATGTGACTCTATTTGATTTGGTTTCAAAGCTAAGGGCTTGGTTTCGAAACCAGGTCAACTTTTGTTTTCTTTTGTCTCTAACGCCCATACTGCATATCTGGCCAAGATAAACCAATACACGCAAGATCGAAGGTCCTGGGTTTGACGCCCAGGTTATATATTTTCTAATATTTGTCTCACAGGTCTAGAGTGAAAATTCCTTCCCAGATCGAAAGAAATAACTCCCTTCCTTGGATCGAAGAAGACCTTTTCCCCCGGGTCGAAGAACCAGACCTTGCCCAGGACCAGAAGACCGTTGCTTCTCTGGGTCGAAAGAACCATATCTTGCCCAGGATCGAAAGACACTTCCTGGCCCAATCGAAAGGACCATGACCCTATTTGGATCGAAGCTTCCATTCCCTCCCTGGGTCGAAGCTCCTTTTTTTCCTGGATCGAAGGATCCCACTTACATTTTATTTTTGTTTTCATTGACTTCTTTTTATCTTTTTAATTAACATTAAAATCTAAATCACAAAAATATTAGGCTAGTTGTTTTTCCAATTAAATTAATTTTGCAAATAAATAAATTAATTATTTTAACATTTTTTCTTAAAATTAAAATTAAATAGACTTAAGCCTTATTTCCTTTTATACCAAAAACAACAAAAAGATTTTCTTTTACTTTCATGCGCGTTTATTTAATTTTGTATTTTACTATTATTGTATTTGTTTACCGAATGTAATAGATAAAATTAGGATATTTAATGCTTTATCCCCCATTATCCTTGTATAATGTAAATCCCCTCCCCTAAGCATTGTAATAGCGTAGGACTTCTATATTCTGCATTTTACTGCTTCTCATATTAACTGCTAGTAACTAGGGTTTCATGACAATATCTGAAAACAAACGGTAGAGCACCTAAATGTTTAAAGATAAATAACTGAAACACAACACACTTGCACACAAATACCTCTAAGGTACGCCCACTTTGGTTGCCTTTTAAAAAACAGTCATGAGGAAGGAATTAATTAGCAAAGACCCGTAAAATCAAAAGATCATAGTCCCTCGATGACCCTTACAGTGTTGCCTTTCGGTAAATGATCCCGTCCCTTAAACGAATTGCTAAAGCGTCTCCATAATTGCCTCCGTGACTGTAACGTCCCTTCGATTGTCCCTACACATCCAAAGATAAGGCTACCTACTCACTAATAGTAGGATAGCATTGTATAAAGGATAAGGAGGAAAAGAACAACCTTTTCGAGTACAAAAGTAGATAGTTGTTAGAAGTTTGCTCAAAAATACTTTTTTGCACTTACACACAAAAACTACTTTTCAAAAGACATTTTCCAAACACTTTGTATACGTTCTCTACTATCCCGAGAAACACTACAAAGTTCGTCGTACTAAGGCATTTTCAAAACATTTTCAAACACAGCACAAAAGCATTTTGAAAAATGAGCAAACCTCTAAGAGCCCGTGGAAAACCACAGATGGAAAGGGTGATTGTGATACGGTGGGAAAGAACTGACTGTTTTTTGGAATGCTGGTTTGCGTTTTGCGTTTGTTTTTGCAAAATGTCGCGGTAAGCAAGAGTCGCCACCGACTTTTATTTTATCCAACAAGGAAAGGAAAAAAGCACAGAAAAATTCCTTTTTCGAGATATTTCTCGGGTTCGGGGGGTAGATTATAGAAAGGGAAGGTGTTAGCACCCTTTTTATCCGTGGTTATCCACGGGCTCTTAGGTACTTGCTCCATTGTTTTAAAAATATTGCTTTCTTTGTGCTTGTGGGTTTGAAAAAAAAATTTGTTTGAAAACTTCGATTTAACTCTTGCTTCTGTCCTTAAGAGTGTATGAAGTGTTTTTGAAAACTTTGTTCGAATAGTGTAAGTGTGAAAAGTTTTTCTTTTTTGAAAGAGCAAGTATCTAAGAACTATCTACCTACTCGAAAAAGGAATTGTTCTATGCTATCTTCCTTTAGACAATGATATCTTACTATTGATGAGTAAGTAGCATCGTCGTTGGAGTTTAAGGGTCAATTCGAATGCGGGACGGATGGTCACTGAAGTAATGTTAGGACACCTTAGCGGTAATCCTAATGTCTTAGATCATTTGTTTGAGGAAACAATATCCGAGGGAACCATTTCTAGGTGACTATGATCTTTAGACAAGAGGACGACCTCTAAAGTGACCTATACTCAATGACCGCGTACGAAGGCAACCAAGTGGGGTGTACCCTAAGAGTGCACATGTGCGAGTGTGTCATTTTCAGTTAATTTTATCTTTGTACATGTTAAGGGTGATCTAAGTTGATTTTAGGTTAAAACATTCAGTCTTGTCATGCCATCCTATTTATCAAACATCTAACAGTTATAAATTGCGGAATTTAAATTACAAGGCGTCGGATATTTACATCGCCAAAGACAAACCATTTAAAAATAAATAAAGCGATAAAAAATAATAAAAGGTCCTATTAACTATTACAAACCGGAATCAGATATATAAATGGATGAAAGGAAATAAATTGCGTGCGGGAAATTAAATCGAGCGCAAAGTTCTAGGATTTTGACCCTTTTTGGTTTAAAGGAAACATTTTTTGTTGTTTTTGAATTAAGAAAGAAATTACCTAAGTTAATTACTAAATTAAATTTAAAATTAAATAATAAAAATAAATTATTTTTGGATTTTTGGTATTTTAAGAAAGAAATAAAAATTAATTGAATTAGTAAAGCCTAATTAAGTCTAATTTAATTTTAATTATTTACAAAAATATGTTAGAGTTATTCTAATTAAAACCTAAATAAATTTAATTAGTATTTATTAATAAAAAGAAAAGGTTAAAATTTTATTGAATAAAAAATATTTTTGGTGATTTTATTTTATAAAAAGGCTGAATTTTAATTGGTTAGAAATTAAATAAAACAATAAAAACAATTAATTAAAACAAAATAAATAAATAAGAGAGAAAAGAGGTTTGGGCCTAAATTTTGTGGTGTGTATAACAATGCTGAGGCCAAATTGAACGCTGGCCCTGTTGACTCCTGAGATCATATGTGCATGTGCTGACTTGGACTATGGTGGACGTTCCCCTTGGACCACCAGATCTGGCCAATGGCCATCTGGCTGTTGGATGTAGGAGGGAAAATACACCAAATCACCTGAAAAACAAAATTATGAATGAAAGTGGGGGACCCGGGATTCGAACCCAGGTCCTGTAGGATATTGGATGTACACGCTCACCACTAGGCTGCTTGGCTTTGTTGGTTAATAATATACAAATAATATATAATATAAAAAATAAGTCAATATGCCAGCTAAAAAGTAAAAAGCGCGCGTGGTTTTGAACTGGCCATTGATGGTGTGACACATCTTCGTCTTCTACCTCCCGTCCGTGGCTAAAACATTCCAGACTTATACCAACGAACACAGACCATCGCTATAAGTCATGCACATTCCAAAAATCTCTGTAAGCCATGAAAATGGATTCTAAGGGCATGGTTGTGCTCGTCTCATCATCCGGGTCACAACCATATCCTTCTTGATGGCCAATTATCCAGCGCGTTTGGGCGTGTATGGAAGCCTGCTTTGGATTGGTTTCGCCTCAGTGAACGTCCAGGAATCGTTTGGGATGCTTGCCAAGTCCTGGAAACGTCTCTTGTTATGATTTCGAATTCAAGATTTTTACAACTTTTTCAAACTTTTGTTCTGCCTCTTCTTGCAGCCTCTAACCCTTATTTCGTTCCTTGTGGCTTGCTTATGTATGGTACAATGTGCTAGGGTAACAAATTTGGAAGGAATCTCTCTAAATCAATGCATTGGAATTTGATTTGATTCATTCTTTAAACCTTTCCAATCTTGCCAATTTTCAATATTTTTGTACATGATATGGTGTGATCCGAGTTTGATGATGCCAATGATGATAATTAAAACCTGAAACAACCAAAAAGATCTTAGGTAATCAAAGTTTAGATTTTATATGATTTAATTTGATTTAAAATGAATAAATTCAATAAAAAATCAAATTAAATAATAAAAATAGAATATAAGCTCATGGCTGAAGCTAGGACACGTGCAAAATGATGCAAGCTCAAATCAAGTGGAAAAGAATGGGCCCATTTGAAAAAAATTGAAGTTTTGGGGATAGTTGACTTTTGGCAATTTTGCAAAAATGCCCAACTTCAACAATGCATAACTTCTTCAATTTTGAACCTTTGGAGGTATTCTTGGACTTTTTAGAAAGACTGAGATGTCCGATAACCAACCCTTTTGGTATCATATCATTTTGATATTCCATGCTCAAGTTATAAGCTTTGGCAAAAAAGGTGTTTTTGTTGACTTTCAAAAATGACCTATAATGTCCAAATTCATAACTTCTTGTGAGTTCATTTTCTGATCTTGGGGTATGAAAATGGATTGTAGGAAATTTCATCCTCTTCAAAATGAGCTTTTGATGGGTCATTTATCATAAAGTATGAGAAAGTTATGCTTAGTCAAAGTTGAGTTGACTTTTCCTACAAAACCCTAATTTAGCAACTTTTGAGTCTTGATGAATTTTGAGCAATCCTTGATGAATCATGATCAACCCTTGATCAAATGATGAAATATCTTTCAAAATGAGAATGTTGACAAAAAATCTTGAAGTTTGACTGTTTGTAGGTCATAGTTGACTTTTGCCCTAGCACAGTCGATTTTTGGACCTTTGAGCAATTGACTGAGCAAACTTCCTCTGCAAGGCTTGAAACATGACATGGATGACCTTGATAACATATTAGGACATTGGGGAGCATTTGAGGTCATTTTGATTCAAATATCTTGATGCAACACAAAACCATAATTTGGGGTTGACTGCCTTAGGAGATGACTTGTCTGACCCCCTCTTGAGCAACCTTGAGCAACTTGGAGATTTTTCTTGCCATGTCTTGAGGAATATGAGAGGAAAAATTTTGGGGTACAACAGTGATAACACCTCCCCTTTCCATAATCTACCCCCCTTACTCAGAAACATCTCGAAAAGGTATTTTTCTGTTCTTTTCACCCTTTCCTTTGTTGGATAAAAGAAAAGATGATGGCGACTCTTTCTTACTGCATATTTGCGAACAAAAAACAAAACAAAACCAGTATATAAGCAGTCGGTTCTGCCACCGTGTAACACACTTGTCCAAGGAATTGCATTTCACTATGAGAATGATGTCCAAGGTTATCGTCAGAGATACATACGAGCTTATGGCATGGTGAACAAAGTTGATAGAAAGACATTGGGGCATAAGAACTCCATTCCTTTTGAGCCTTATCTCAAGTGGGTGCAAGCTCGTGCTCAAAACCTCATGATACCTTATGAGTCCATTCTACCTATCATCATGGAGCATATTATCGAGGGAGATGTTACCTACACTATTCTTTATCTTGACATGCCGACTACTTACGAGGAGTTACAAAGATCATAGATTCAACTCAAATGGGAGAGAGATGCCTTTGAAGCCCAGTTCTATGCAAGCGAGAAGAAGGTTTTGGAACTCATGAGACAGCTTCACGAAGAGTCGAGTTTGAATGCCTAGATTGCACCGAAGAGGATGTGCTCCTGGGAAGCTTGAGTCTTTTTGTTTTAGGAGTTTAAATTGTATTTTCTTTGTTTCTTCCATTGTAAGCCCAAGAGGTATTATTGTAACCGTTTGAACTTATTAATGTAATTACTGTTTATTCCCTCTTGGTTTAAACAAATTTAAATCTTAAAAGTCCTCGAAATCATTTGCATACTCATTTCATGCACAATAACATAAGCAGGTTTTCAGACACAGGGTTCCTAATTTTTCTATTGTTTATTTCAGTAAGATGGATATCGAGCAGACCGTGAAAGACTTGTAGAAACAAAATTCTCAATTTCAAGAAACCTTTCTCACCTTGGCCAAAGGATAACAAGAGTTGATGTCACTTGTGGTGGCCACAAAGAAGATAAATAAGAAAGCCGTAATCAACACGGGGAAGAGATTCAAGGGCCCCGTCTGACAGGTTCAAGTGGAAGAAGACTCCTCTGAGGGGGATGAGAATCACAATGAAGATGCAAGGAGCACCCATGCTGGGGTTGCAAACAATCAAGCTTCTGAGTATGAAGATTACTTTGATGAACAATATCCACCAACTGAGGATAATTACAAGCAACTGGAAGATGGGTTGAAAGCTGTGGAAATTCAAGTTGTGCCTGGCTTGGATTTTGGTGATTTGGGCTTAATTCCTGGGGTTGTTATCCCCCATAAGTTCAAAATTTCAATCTTTGATAAGTATGACAGAGTTTCATGCCCAAAACTTCACTTGAGGTTATACGTCCGCAAAATACAACCGCATACCATTGACAAGAAGCTCTGGGTACACTTATTTCAAGAGAGTCTGTCTGGGACTCAGTTAGAATGGTTTTACCAGTTGGAGGGTTCCAACATTCATACTTGGGAAGATATGGCCACCGCTTTTTATCGTCAATATAAATACAACACTGATTTAGCACCAACTAGAGTCCAGCTACAAGGAATGACCATGGGTTCCAATGAAGGTTTTAAAGAATATGCACAAAAATAGAGAGACCTTGCTGGTAGAGTGCAACCACCACTGATGGATAAGGAGCTGGTGGATATGTTCATGGGAACATTAACTGGCCCATTTTTCAACTTGTTAATTGGGAGCTCATCGTCCGATTTCATTGAGTTAACTCTGACTGGTGAAAGGGTCGAGAGTGGTATCAAGAGTGGAAAAATTCCCATGGCATATGCTTCTACATCAAACACTGTAAAGAAGCCCTTTACTGGAAAGAAAGAATTCAATGATGTATATGGGTCAAGGGCCCCTACCAAGAAGGATCACCGTCCATCTGTTAATGTTGTTTTAATCTCCAACCATCCATCTGCTCAAAGACAACCACAACAAGCCAACCATCATAGGTCTGAGGTTCCAAGGAGACAGTTCACGAGGATTAACATATCATTGTCCCAAGCCTTGAAACACCCGTTGAAGGCCAACTTGGTAACATTGCGTGATCCACCATCAAATCCCAATATTTCATCTCTTAAATACAATCCAAACACCAAATGCGCCTATCACTCCAATAGCTCTAGGCATGATACTGATCAATGTTGGGCTCTAAAAAACAAGATTCAAGATCTTATCAATGACAATACTATTGAGTTTGATCCACCCATAACTACAAATGTTATAACTTCACCAATGCCAAATCATGGAAAAGGTGTCAATGCAATTGAAGACACTATTTTTGTTTCCTCTGTTGATGATTTGACTACACCTGTGGCCATTGTTACAGAAAATTTGCTGAGAGTTGGGGTTTTCCCTGGCTGTTTGAAAGACTGTAATTGTTGCACCGAACAAGTTAATGGATGCAAATGGCTGAAAGAAGGTGTTGAGCGCCTGATAAATAGTCATGAGATCCTGTTTGAAAGAACTCCGTTCATCAAAAGTTTGACTGATAAAGCTGAAGACGTTTCCATCATCACAATATCCAACAAACCCATTAGGATCTCCTCAAAGGGTCCTATTAGGATTTCCAACGAATCAACAATTGCTCCCTTGATAATTACTGCTCCTGGGCCGATTCCTTACTCCTCCGACAAAGCAGTCCATTGGAATTACGGTGCTGAAGTTTACTATCATGGAATTAAGCATCCTGGATCAATGAACACAAAGTTGATGACATTACCAATATTTCTTGTTCTAGCAAGGTGACAAGGACGGGGAGAATCTTCTCTCCTAACATTTCACCTCTAACTACTACAACGACACCTATCTGCATTACAATTGATAAGCCTAGTACTGATACTAGGGGTAAAGAGAAAGTAATTGATCCTGCTGGGATAAAGGCATCTTCCAAAGATATTGCTGCTGAGGAACCTTCCACCCAAGAAATGGAGGAAACCTTGAAGATTATAAAAAAGAGTGATTTCAAGATAGTAGAGCAACTGGTGCAAACCCCCTCCAAAATATCTATGTTGTCTTTGTTGCTTTGTTCCGATGCTCATGCCCAAGCTTTAATAAAAAAATTTAAGAAAGCGCATGTTCCTCAAGAGACCACAACCGATCAATTCGAAAACTGTGTGGCGAGTCTGACTGCCGACAATGGATTGGGGTTCTCGGATGCTGACTTGACACTAGTTGGAAGGAATCATAACAAGGCTTTGCATGTCTCTATTGAATGCAAAGGAACTACCCTGGCCTATATCTTGGTTGATATTGGTTCCTCTCTAAATATTCTACCCAAAGGTGTCTTGGACCGGTTAGATTGCGAAGGTCTGGTGTTAAAACCAAGTGACATAGTGTTGAGGGCTTTTGATGGATCTAAGAGGATGGTACTTAGAGAAGTTGATCTCCCAATTAAAGTTGGTTCACAAGTTTTCGATTCTACTTTCTACGTGATGGATATAAGTCCCGCCTATTCTTGTTTACTTGGACTCCCTTGGATACATGGGGCAGGAGCGGTGACGTCCACCCTTCACCAAAATTTGAAATATCCAGTCAAGGGAAAGATTGTTACTATTTGTGGTGAAGAAGAATTCATGATTAGCCACCTGAATTCATTCAAGTATGTGGAGATGGATGGTGATTTTATAGAGACTCCTTGCTATTCCTTCGAAGTAGTCCTTCCTATGTTTGTTGCCACCAAAATCTCTTCTGACATTCCAAAAGCTGATGAAGTTGTTCCAAGAATGGTTTCCCTCAAAGACATTCGTTCCGTGGTTGAATATGGAAGTAGTACAAATTGGGGACAACTCCCTGACATTCCTTTCAAAGAAGACAAGTTCGGCTTGGGTTTCACTGTCAAAGCTCAAAAGGATGTCAGACGTGCTCGCATAGGACAAACACCTCTTCGCATTGGTAATCATGAAGTGAATGCTATTGAATACTCTTAGGATGACTGTGACTTTGACGAATGGATTTACCCGACTGCCGGTGAAGGACTCAACAACTGGCGTGCCAAGGATTTCATTCCCGTCTCCTTCAACAAGGAGTAATTACTATTTATTGTTTTGTCAATTCAAGAACTTTTGTCTGTAATTTTAATTCCAAACAATAACTTTAAGTCACGTGCCTTACCCGAGGCACCATGGTCCATTTGTTAAGGGTTTGTTCATTTCCGTATGCCATATGATCATTTAATAAAAAACATTAGACTATTTGCATTTAAATTTTGCGCTAATTGCATTTCTTTTCCTTTATTGCATTTTCAAATAGCCATGTGTCTTACATGCACACACACACACACACACACATTTGTAGATCCTCACCCACTCCAGATCTCCTTGCCAATGACTCTGCTATTGCCAGCTATGACTTTGAACATCCAATCAACCAAGTCGAAGACGAAGGCGAAGAAGATTGTGAAATACCAGGGGAACTAGCCAGACTTCTGATGCAAGAAGAAAAATCCATTCAACCTCATGAGGAGCCAGTTGAAGTAATTAACCTAGGTACTGAGATAGATAAGAGAGAAGTCAAGATCGGCACTAACTTGGAAAACAATAACCAAAGTAGATTGGTCCAGTTGTTAGACGACTATGTTGAGGTGTTTGCTTTGTCATGTGAAGATATGCTGGGGATGGATACTGACATTCTGGTTCATCATCTACCAACACAGAAAGATTATCCTCTGGTCAAACAAAAGGTTTGTCGTATTCGGCCTGACATGTCTGAAAAGATAAAAGCCGAGGTAATGAAGCAATTCAACACATGTTTCATGGCTGTGACATCATATACTCAATGGGTGGAGAATATGGTCCCTGTACCAAAGAAGGATGGATAGGTCCATATGTGCATAGACTATAGAGATTTTAATAGAGTAAGCCCCAAGGACGATTTCCCACTACCGCACATTGACGTCTTGGTCGACAACACAGCTCAACACAAAGTCTTCTCATTCATGGATGGCTTATCCGACTACAATCAAATAAAGATGGATCCCAAAGATATGGAGAAGACCACCTTTGTCACACAATGGGGCACCTTTTATTATAAGGTCATGCTGTTCGGTTTAAAGAATGTAGGGACAACATATCAATGGGCTATGGTAGCCTTATTTCATGATATGATCCATCATGAAATATAGGTATATGTGGATGATATGATTGCAAGGTCACTGATTGAAGAGGAACACCTTGATCACTTACACAATCTATTTGAAAGGCTAAAAGAATATAAGTTGAGCGTGAATCCCAATAAATGCACCTTTGGGGTAAGGTCTGGAAAACTCCTAGGATTTTTCGTTAGTGGTAAAGGTATTGAGGTCGAACCTGCGAAGGTCAAAGCTATCCAAGAGATGCTAGCTCCCTACTCTGAGAAGGAAGTCAGAGGTTTCTTGGGTCGACTTAACTACATTGCTCGATTCATATCTCAACTAACTCCTACTTGTGAGCCAATCTTCTAACTCTTGAAGAAAGATCAAGTAGTTAGATGGAACAACGACTGCCAAGCAGCCTTTGACAAGATCAAGGAATATTTATAAGAACCTCCCATTCTAATGCATCTAGTTGAAGGAAGACCTTTGGTTATGTACTTGACTGTATTAGAGAATTCAATGGGGTGTGTGTTGGGCCAACATGACAAGTCTGGCCGAAAAGAGCATGCAATATACTACCTTAGCAAAAAGTTTACCGACTGTGAAACCAGATATTCACTGCTCAAGAAAACTTGTTGCGCTTTGGCATGGGCTGCTCACCGGATAAGACAATATATGTTGAATCAAACCACTTTTTTGATATCTAAGATGGACCCTATCAAGTATATCTTCGAGAAGCCAGTTCTCTCCGGATGAATAGCTAGATGGAAAATGATTCTAACGGAATATGAAATCCAATACACTACATAAAAGGCAGTCAAAGGAAGTGTATTGGAAGATCATTTAGCGCACCAAGCTGTTGACGACTACCAATCTATGAACTTTGAATTCCCGGATGAGAATATCATGCTAGTAACTGACTACGAAAAGCCTGGACCATTTGAAGGACCTGAACAAGGATCTCGATGGACTATGGTTTTTGATGGGGCTTCCAATGCTTTAGGTAACGAAATTGGCATTGTGATTGTTTCTCCCGAAGGTTCTCGTACACCTTTCACTGCTAGACTTTGCTTCGACTGTACAAACAACATGGTTGATTATGAGGCGTGCATCTTGGTTCTAAAGGATGCCATCGACTTAAGGATCAAGTTCTTAAACGTGTATGGAGATTTTGCTCTAGTAATAAGTCAAGTCAAAGGAGAATAGAATACCAAGCATGCTAACCTAATTCCTTACAAAGAGCTTGTGTTAACCTTGATCCCACACTTTGAGGAGGTTACTTTTGAACACTTCCCAAGAGAAGAAAATCAATTGGCAGATGCCCTAGGAACAATGTCATCTATGTTTAAGGTCAATTGGGCTAACAAAGCTCCCAGAATTACAATCGAAAGATTTAACGAACCTGCGCACTGTTATGAGCTTGATACAGACAAAGAGAAGCCATGGTACCATGAGGTGAAGAGATATCTTGAAGCACAAGAGTATCCTGAAGGAGCTTCCATAAATGATAAGAAATTTTTGCAAATATTTTCAGCCAAATTCTTCCTAAGCAATGGAATCCTATACAAGCGCAACCATGATTCTACTCTACTCCGGTGTGTGGACAAGAAGAAGGCATAGAAGATCATGGAAGACATGCATGATGGTATCTTTGGGACTCACTATATTGGTTACACTATGGCCAAGAAGATTCTAAGGGCTGGTTATTATTGGTCAACAATGGAAACTTATTGTCACCATCACTCGAGAACTTGCCATAAGTGCCAGATCTACGCCGACAAAGTTCACATACCTCCGATATATCTAAATGTCATGACTGCTCCATGGCCGTTTGCAATGTGGGGCATTGACATGATTGGCGAAATCAAACTCACTGCGTCCAAGGGACACCGTTTCATCCTTGTTGCTATTGATTATTTCACAAAATGGATCGAAGTTGCCTCATATGCCTCAGTCACGAAGAATGTTGTAGCCCGGTTTATCAAGCATAACCTCATCTGCCATTATGGTATCCCCGAAAGGATCATCACTCATAATGGAACCAATATCAACAATGCTATGATTACCGAACTCTACACGTAGTTCAAAATCAATCATCACAATTCTTCTCCATACAGACCTAAGATGAATGGCACAGTGGAAGCTGCCAATAAAAACATAAATAAGATTATGCAAAAGATGGTGGTAACCTACAAAGACAGTCATGAGATGCTACCATTCTCTCTCCATGGTTACCGTACTTCGGAACAAGCATCAACTGGGGCAACTCCTTTCTCTTTGGTCTATGGCATGGAAGTTGTCCTGCCTGTCAAAGTTAAGATTCCTTCCCCTAAGGATTATGAAAGAGGCAAATCAAGGCGTGGATGAATGGATCCAGACTAGGTTGGATCAGTTGAACTTGATTGATGAGAAGAGACTGGTTGCTGTTTGTCATGTTCAAATGTATCAAAAGCGTATGATCAAAGCTTTCAACAAGAAGATCAAGCCTCAAGTATATCAGACTGGCGACTTGGTAATAAATAGCACCATTCTTCCACAAGGCGATCCTAGGGGAAAAGGGACTCCCATTTACGAAGGACCATTTGTTGTCAAGAAAGTATTCTCCGGCGGTGCCATGATGCTAACAACTATGGATGACGAAGATTTCCCGCATCCTGTGAACGCGGACATAGTCAAAAAATACTACGCATAAAGAATGACCCGCTAGGTTGACGTACCTAGGCAAAAATAAGGGCATCCCAGCGAACCAAAAGGGTTCGGGTAAAACTTAGGGATATATACAAAAGATTGTACACCCGACAAGTCGAAAACCTGAAAGGGAGGCTTGGGCAAAAATGGGTATCCAGGTGGACTAAAAAGTTAGAGATTAAAGCGTACGACTATGTCCCGTTGGATCTCTGCAGCCAGCTTTATTACCAAGGTCCAAGTTCAATGGTCCAAGATCAATTCAATCAACTTCTTTCAACAACAAGGGATGATGTTCGAAGACATAAGGGCAATAGCAATGTTGGAACCCTTTGATATTACTTCCACATGGCTATTATTTGTCTTTTCACTTTGTATTCCTCTCACTCTTTCGATGATTTCCTCTTACTAGGATCTCTATCTCCTTGTACGAAAATTCCTGTTTATAGGCAAACATCAGTACAACCATACTTTGAAGTGCAAACTTTTTGTTTTTTCTGTTTTGAGTGCAAAAGTGTCCAATGACTAAAATTGAATGAACATATGCATATGAACATGATTAAACTGTTAACAACTGTATACATAAAAAACAATAAAAAGCATCTCCTTAAGGATTTGGGATATCCCTACAGAGATACTTCAATAAAATTATCCCCACAGAGAAGGATCCATGCAATCCCCAGCCAGAGTTCCAGTCTCTCGAAAAACCTACAAATTCCCTAGCTGAATTTGTCTTAAAAGGAAACCTTGTGGAGCTCTACCTAAAGAAGTCACTTCCCCGGAAGGTCGTCAAATATTCTCTTTAACCGAGTTTATTTCCCAAACAAACTATAAATTCCCCAGCTTGAGTTGGCTTCTCAGACTATTACAAATCAAGGGACATAACCCCTTAATCCACGGTAGAGTCATTGCAATCCCTAACAGAGTCGTTACTATTCAAGCAAGTTACTGTAAAGCCTGGAATCCGACCAAATAACAGTCAAATTCATCCTTTCAAGCAAGTTACTGTAAAGCCTGGAATCCGACTAGATAACAATCAACTTCACCCTTTTAAGCAAGTTACTATAAAGCCTGGAATCTGACCAGATAACAGTCAACTTCATCCTTTCAAGCAAGTTACTGCAAAGCCTAGAATCTGACCAGATAACAGTTAACTTTAATTTTCTGCAAAGCCTAGGATCCGACCAGATAACAATTAACTTCATCTATCTCAGAAAGTTACTGCAAAGCCTGGAATCCGACCAGATATCATCTAACTTTATCCTTTCAAACAAGTTGTTGCGAAGCCTAGAATCCGACCAGATAACAATTAACTTCATTCTCTCAGAAATTTGTTGTGAAGCCTGGAATCCGACCAGATAACAATTGAACTCAAAAATTTGTTGTGAAACCTAGAATCTGACCAGATAGCAATTAATTTCACCTAAGTTGTTGTGAAGCCTGGAACCCGACCAGATAACAGTGTAACTTTAATTACTGCGAAGCCTGGAATCTGACCAGATAACAATTAAACTTCATTCTTCTGAGTAATTTTCTGTGAAGCCTAGAGCCCGACCAGATAACAGTTAATTTCACCTTCCCCAATAAGTCGAAAGTTACTACGAAGCATGGATTTTGACCAGATAACAACTAACTTTCACTCTCCCAAGTAAAATATAATTCCCCAGTAGAGTAATGGACAACTCATGAACTCTATTCCCCGAGCAGAAATCAACACCCCTCATAGTTTTTTCTCAAGCAAAGAGCCAAAATCAATGTTCCCCAACAGATTTCTCCTTAAACAACAAAATAGGAATTCCCAGCGGAAGCATTCTAAACAAGGTTTGAAGATGTGCATACTCTTCGTACTCTTCATCCCCAACAGCAGTCCGGGATTTAACTTCCCAAAGCTCCCCAACATTTGTCAAGGATTTATTTTCCAAGACAAATATTCAATTCAATAATATTTCACATTCATATATCACATTACATACATGACAAATGCATACAACAAAATCTCATTTATTTTGAGAACATCATTGTGCCATGCATACATCTGCATGCAACTAACCCTCTTCCTTGCAGGAAAAGTCAACCAATCAAACAAAGACCTCTTCTGGTTAGATTTACTTCTTCCAGTTAATGACAGGAAATATACATACCTCTTATGGTTAGAATTCACTTCTACCAGTTAATGACATGCAATCAACATAACTTTTCTGGTTAAGGTGATTTCCCAAGTGAATTCGCCAAACAACAGACCTCTTCTGTCACTCTGGATGGCATCTATAAGCCCATCTCCGACAAACTCTTCATCACTTATCCAAATGGAATCTTTAAGCCCATTACCGACACAATCAACTAACACATCATCAAGTGAAAATTTCTGGGCACTATGGTGTTCAATCATCTTCAACCTTCAAGTCCTAAATGGCGGACCCTCCAATCTAACTCTTCAGGTTTAAGAAGATTGAACAAGGGCAGCTGTTGTACCCCAAAATTTCCCCTCTCTTTTTCAAGACATTCCTCACAAAGGATCTCCAATGCTCAAGGATTCTCAAGGAATTAATCAGACAAAATCATCTTCAAAGCACCGAGACTCCAAATTAGGGTTTTGACTGAGAATGACCAATCTTTGGCTTTTGACCTAGTACATGACTTATTGGTTCGAGACATGATCTCAAGGTTTCAAGCACATCATTTTGACCTAATCGCGTATCTCAATTCATCTCCCGAGATCGGCGGATTGGTAGACAAAATATGGTCAACTGATGAAAAAGGTTAATTGTACACTAAAAAGTCAAACTTTGACTTTTTTTGATCAAATTTGAATTTCAAAGATCACATTTCATCAAGACATTCAAAATACGAAATTTGATCATCAAAAATCAATAAAATCAAAAAAATCAAACTTTGCAAAACTTGGAAATTTTTCTAAGTTGTTTTTATACATGTTAATTTCATAATATCTTTTCACCATAATTCAAGACAATTCAAGTTATAACAAGCTTTCAAGTAAATAACAAGGCTGCATTGTTAAGTTAAAAATTACAAGTTACAAATCCTAAACTCTTATCTTGTTTAAACTTTTAGTTTTGACACAATATTTAAAATTTGCCACTATGTTATCCATAAATATGCCTTGTCTTTGTTACAAGCTGCATAAATCTGTCCACAAAACTAGACTTGTATCATGCTACAAATGTTGTAGTCCAGAAAAGCCCAAAAAACAGATATGTTGTCAAGTCCAAGTCTGCTGCTACTAGCCCAAAACCATGTCAAAAAATAGTCTGCTTCCCTATACAAATCCAGCTCTGCACCAACCAGCCACTCCACTCCAAAACTACTACAAAACAGTCCTTCTATGTTTCCTCTAACCCAGTCCAAGCCTGCACTATATCAGTCCCATATTTACACAAAATTAGCATGTAAGAGCTGCATCTAAAAAACAATGAAAAGGATTTTTGGGAGAGAAGAGTTTTTGGAGAAAAATAGAGGCTTTTGTTGAAAGAGAAAGAGAAAGAAAACTGAAAAATCCAACATAACTTTTTGTAACCTCTGCTCATATTCAGCTCTATCTTCATTCATAAAAACAAAACCTCAACCCCTTATTCCACCTTGCAAGCTTTCCCATAAACCAACTATCCAAACACTTCACATCACATAGAGATTGTTCAAACACAAGAATAGTTTTTGTAGTGCCAGTATCATCACCTTCCAAACACAAAAAAGGATAGTATTGTACAACTTGACTGGGTTGGAGTTGGTTCAGCATCTTTCAATACAAAGTAACGGTTGGAGCAACTTCCTAGAGGTTCACTAAAGCCATTTTGATCATCACAACATTTGGAAAGGTGTTCAAACTGAAAACACAAATTTCAGTTTCAAGGTGGGTTTTCTTAACTTTGAGCTCTTCATTTCAAGCATCATTATTGATTCATTTTTGAAGATAAATGTAGATATCATAGCCTTGAAACAAACCATATGCTTGCTTTTAATTTTTATTAATTATATGTTGAAAACTGACCTGTACACAATATAATAAAGTTAAAGGCAAAAAAACTGCAGCATGAGTCGATGCATACTCACATGAGTCGACCCATTTTAGTTACAAGACATGTTATGGGTCGACACAAAACACGCATGAGTCGACTCATATTAGTTTAAGAACAGGGCATGAGTCGATATATGGCTTTATGCATCGATGCATACTGTTATCCAGGAATAATACAGAGAGGCAAAAGGTGTATGAGTCGACACAAAACACGAATGTGTCGACACAAACAAGAAATGAGTCGACACATACCATTATGTATCAACTCATACTGAGTTGATTTTGTTTTTTCATAAACAAGCAGTGGCATGTATCGATGCATGAAGATATGTGTCAATACATAATGTTTGTTTTGCTTTCTCTGTACACTATATTCCTTCTATATTTTATTATTGCTATTTATTTTATTTAATATGGTTGTAATAATTTAATTAGGCCTATGCTTCATACACATTTGTAAATTGTACCCCCATATCCTAAGTGATGTAATAACCTAGGATTTTAATTTCTGCAATTTATCGCTTGAATATAATTGTTAGTAATTAGGGTGTGTATGGCAAGATAAAATCAACCGTTAGAAAACCCTAATCTCAAAGACAAAAATGCATGCAATCAAACACACTTTTCACACGCGCACCTCTAGGGTAAACTCACTTGGTTCCTCGGAAAATAGTCATGTCCCTCGAATGTGGGACGCTTTAGCAAAGACCCTCGATAAAAAAAGACCATAGTCCCTCGATGACCCTTCGATGTTGCCTTTGGTAAAATGATCTTAGTCCCTCACGACAATTGCTAAAGCGTCTTATAAGTTACCTTCTATGACTATACGACGACCCACGCCCGTCCCTTCACATCCAATGATAGGGCTTCTTATCAATCAATGGTAAGATAGCAACATCTAAAAGAGGAGGAAAAGAA
Source organism: Vicia faba (assembly GCA_948472305.1). Lineage (NCBI taxonomy): Eukaryota > Viridiplantae > Streptophyta > Magnoliopsida > Fabales > Fabaceae > Vicia > Vicia faba. Next base: position 929,499,843 of record OX451738.1, on the reverse strand, counting down.
CTAAGATCCTTTTGAGTATGGAGAACGTTCATAGTTTCTTGCTCATAACATTTTCAAAATAACATCTTCCAAAACCCGCCAACACTTTCAAAGTGAAATATTTTAAAAAGTCAACACTTTGTATACATTCTTATAGAGACTAGAATTTTTACAAAGTTCGCCTAAACGAAGGCACTTTTCAAAAATACTTTCAAAACCAATCACAAAAACATTTCAAAAAAAGCATTTTCAAAGTGAGCTAGCAACTAAGAGCCCGTAGATAACTACGGATGGAAAGGGTGCTAACACCTTACCTTTTCATAACCTACCCCCCGAACTTAAGAAAGTATCTCAAAAGGTATTTCCTGTTCTTTTCACCCTTTCCTTTATTGGATAAAAGAAAAGTTGGTGGTGACTCTTGCTATCCGCAAAAATTAGGATAAAACACAAAACACACCAAGTCAGTTCTCCCACCGTATTACAAAAAGGGTTCAGGCAAAGATTAGGAATATATAAAAAAATGTACACCCGGCAAGTCGAAAACCTAAAAAGGCGGCTTGGGCAAAAATGGGTATCCCAGTGGACTGAAAACCTGAAAAGGCGGTCTAGGAAAAAGTTAGGGATTAAAGCGTACAACTATGTCCCGTTATCTCATCACTTGTCTATCAGTAGAAGATTTATCATCCTGATTAGCATTTAATGAGGGCTCTAGAAGTTGAGATAATGTTTAAGTCATCCATAAATTGCCACAGAGCAGTTTCCACGGAATTATCTCTACAGAGCTATCTGCACAAGCTCATCTTCAACAGAGATACATTCCCCAGCAAGTCTAAATATGTAACTCAGACCGAAACTGGGGCATCTTCCAGCAGTTCATTTCCATATCTCCGATTGACAGCTTGATAGGACCATCTTCCCCAAGAGGTTCCCCAGCAGATAGGAAGATCCGATCATTCCCCCAGTATACGTTGAAATCTTCCTCAACACAGCCTATGAAGTACTAATCCCCGACAAAAATTATTTTCTTAACACGGTTTATAGGAATTTCATTCCCCAACGAAGTTTATTTCTCCAACACCATGAAATCATCTCCTTCCCTCCAACAGGGTCTAACCAAAGTTGCTATCCCCAGAGAAACTGCTACAATGACTAAAACTTGGTCAGATAGCATCCATCTCTCTTGTCCCCCGGGCGAGATATGCAAAAATCAATTCCTTCAGCAAAAAACGAGCAACCAACTCTCCATGATCATTTCTATCTTCAAGCAGAATTCGTAGATCCCCAGTGAAGTATCCTTAAATAGAAGACGAGAATCTCCAGTAAAATTATTCCCAGCAGAAACTGAAGAATTACTTTCTTCATATCCAGTGACAGTCAAGGATTCATTGTCTCCAACAAGAACATCATTATAAGAAGCTACCGATATGCTCCAATGACATGTCACATCCATACATCATTTACAATATCATAACATATTCATACCATACGCATGTAATATTCTCATTTATTTTGAGAGCATCAGTACACAATGCATACATCATGACATTGCATAAAGCTAACTTTGTCTTTTCAGGATTCACAGACAGACGAATATTATCAATAATTTGCAGACATGATGTAGATTAATTCCAAACACTGGAAGGAATGACTATCTACATAACTAACACTTTCATAGAATCAGGTGTAGATTCCTTCTGATATTCTTTTATACAAATTTGGGTGTAGACCCATTCCAAATGTATCTTCTAGACAAAGTCGAGCATAGACTCATTCTAGCATTCACTCTCTTCAAGGCAGTAACAGTCAAGACTGGAAGCTATACATAGAAGATCATTTGTTTCAAAGAAAGGTTACTGATCCATGAGAAACATACTAACGCTCACTGTTTTCATTCTTGTAAACTAATATTGTATAGTAGGTAAATCTTAAGTATTGGGAAATAATCTTAGTGATAAATCATAGTTTGTGATACAGCTTATTAGAAGCATTCTGATTCACTATTGTTAAGAGATAATTTTTGTAAGTGTTCCTTGAGAGACCAATTGGGTCAGATTTCTCAAGAGGGCTAGGACTAGTTGAGTCTTAGAGGTGTTAGTCACTTGCAGTTGGCTTATGCATTATATTGTTAGTCACAACAGTTTGGTTGTGCATTTGTAATCAGTTTGATTATAGTGGATTAAGTCCTCGTTGAGAGAGGCAAAATCACCTTGGCGGGTGGACTGGAGTAGTTTGAGTTTGAAACGAACCAGGATAAAAATACATGTGTCCTTCCATTAGTATTGCGCTGAAAAAGGAAAAAATTATTCAACCCCCCCCCCCCCCTCTAAGTGTTTTCTCGTCCCTCAATTGGTATCAGAGCTCTAGTTCTGGGTGCAAACACCTAACAGTGTCAGAAAAAGATCTAGAAGGAAAACACTATGGCAACTGAACAAAACAACAAAAGTTACACCAAACCTCCTGTGTTTGATGGAGAAGACTTTGAATACTAGAAGGATAGACTAGAAAGTTTCTTTCTAGGTCATGATGTTGATCTATGGGATATAGTTCTAGATGGTTACACACATCCAGAAGACAAATACGGAAACAAGATTGACAGAAAGAATATGGATAAACAACAGAAGTTAGATTTCAAGAATCACCATAGAGCCAGAAACATCTTTCTGAATGCTATCTCTAAAACGGAATATGAGAAAATCACCAACAGAGATACAACACGTGACATGTTTGAGTCTCTCAAAATGACTCATGAAGGAAATGCTCAAGTAATAGAGACAAAATCTTTGGCTCTCATCCAGAAGTATGAAGCCTTTAAAATGGAAGAAAACGAGTCCATTGGGGCTATGTTCTCAAGATTCCAAACTTTGACCCCTGGCCTGAGAGTGCTGAACAAAGGATACACCAAAGCAGACCATGTTAAGAAAATTCTCAAAGTTTACCTAGAAGATGGGCACCTATGGTTACTGCATTCAAAGTGTCAAAAGAATTGAATGATGTATCCCTTGAAGAACTTATTAGTGCATTAAGAAGTCACGAGATAGAACTTGATGCACATGAGCCTCAGAAGAAATGTAAGTTTGTTTCCCTTAAATCTATTAAAAATGTGAAACTAACGCTTTCCAGGCAGAAGAAGGAAACTATGAAGATTCTGCATCAGAAGAAGATGAGTTATCTCTACTCTCCAGAAGGATCAACCAGATGTGGAAGCACAGACAAAAGAAGTTCATAAACTACAAGAGGTCAGAAGATAAACCAGAATCTTCTAGACATAAGAAGTCAAGCAGGAGAGATATAGTATGCTATGAGTGTAAAGAACCGGGACACTACAGAAGTTATTGTTCTAAGCTACAAAGAGAAAGACCAAAGAAATGGTTTGGAAGAAAGAAAGGCATGATGGCCACCTGGGATGATTCAGAATCTTCTGAAGTTGAATCTGACTCAGAAGATGAACACGCTAACCTAGCGTTTATGGCTACCACAGTAGATGACGATGAATCATACTCTGATTTAGAACCAAAAGAGGTATTCTCTGAGTTTTCTAGAACTGAACTTGCTGAAAGCTTATCCGAACTTCTTGAAAACTACAGTTGTGATATGGTGGCAGAACCGACTGTTAATACTGGTTTGCTTTTTTTGTTCGCAAATGTCGCGGTAAGTAAGAGTCACCACCGACTTTTATTTTATCTAATCAGGAAAAGGAAAAAGAACTGAAAAAACCTTTTTCGAGATGTTTCTGAGTACGAGGTGTAGATTATAGAAAGGGAAGGTGTTAGCACCCTTTCTACTCATGGTTTTCCACGGGCTCTTAGGTACTTGCTCATTTTGAAAACTACTTGTGTGTGCTTGTTTTGAAAAGTTTTGTTTTACTTCGTATTAACCCTTGTATTCGTCCTAAAGAGTGTGACGAAGTCATTTTTGAAAACTGTTTTGAAAAGTGTTGGTGAAAAAGTTTTTTTTTGTTTGAGCAAGTACCTAGGAACTAATCTACCTACTCGAAAAAGGTATGTTCATTTTCCTTTTAGACAATGCTATCCCATTATTGAGAAATAGGTAGCATCGTCGTTGGAGTTTTTAAGGGACATTCGAAGGGACAAATACGATCACAAAAGCAATGTTAGGAAATGTTAGTAATCATCCTAAAGCCTTAAAGATCTTTTTCCGAGGAAACATCTGAATGTGTCGTTTTAGATCTTTCAGGGCTAGAGGACAACCACTAACAAACCCTATACTTCATGACCGTTTACCGAAGGCAGCCGGAGTGGAGTAAACCCTAGGAGTGAGCATGTGCGAGTGTAATTTTCAGTTAATTTATCTTTGCACATTTAGGGTTTTCTACCGTATTAATTTTCAGTTTGTCTTTCCATACAATCCTATTAACATACATCTAAGCAATTTATAGCTTGCGAAAATTAAAGCGAGAAAGTTAAAGTCCTAGCTATTACAGGGCTTTTGCAGATACATAATTATTTTGACCGAAAATAAAGATGTGGAATTGAAACCCTAATTACTATTACAAACTCAGAGCAGTTACAATAATAATAAAAAGGAAATTAAAAAATGCGCGCGGCGAATTAAATGCGAGAATAATTAGCAAAACCTAAAAGATCTAATTAAAAAAATGTTTAGGTTAGTTTTTTTGAGAAAAAATCAGATTATATACAAAATTAAATCCTAAGTCTAATTATTTTAAATTATGACAAAAGAAAGAATTAAATTGCCTTAATTTAATTAAACTAATTAATTAATTAAAGAAAAAAAATATTTTTTTTATGAAAAATGATTTGGGATGATTTTTTTGATAAAATGAAAAAAGTAATGATTTTTGTGTTATTTTTAAAAAAGAAAATAATTAGAAAATAATTAAAAGAATTAAAATAAAAAAGATAGAATGGGCCTGTTAGAAGCTGAATGAGGGGGTATGATGCTGAATTTCTTAGGCCCATGAAGTTAAGCCTATTCCATGCGTGTGATTCCCTGTTGTGCCAGCCTGGGAGTGCACCATAGTCCTTTCTTGGTTGAGGCGTTGTGTTGTACCCCAAAATTTAACCTCCCATATTCTTCAAGATTTGCCAAGATCAATCTTCAGATGATTCAAAATCTCTCAAGGGTTGCACAGTCCAATTGCCTCCTAGCACAGTCAAAATTAGGGTTTTGGTTCTTGCAAAGAAATTGAGGTTTCCAAGGGTCCAATCAAGTCCCATATGCCTACATACATTGTCAAGCATCCATATGTCAAGTTTCAAGACTCACAGCATCAAATTGCACAGTCAAAAACCCTAATTGCTCCACAGTCAACTGCAGGGGCAAAATGGTCATTTGACAGTCAAAAGTCAAAAATTTTGGTCAACATCTTATTTTGAAGCCACAACCATCATTTGATCAATTATTGATCATGATTCTCAAAGCATGGCTCAAAAAGTCTCAAGATGCAAAAGTTTCTATTTTTGGACAGTTGAAAAAGTCAACTGCAAACTGACCAAGGCATAACTTCTTCATGGTTTATCAGAAAAATTCCATCCAAAGCTCATTTTGAAGAGAATGACATTTCCTAAAACTCATATTCACACTCCAAATCCAAGAAATGCTCTCACAAAAAGTTATCAATTTCAACATTATAGGTCATTTTCAAAAGTCAACAAAAAGGCCCTTAAGTCAAAGACCATAATTTGAGATTGGTAAATCAAAATGACATGGGACCAAAGGCATTGGTTATAGGACTTCAAGACCTTTCCAAAATGTCTAAGAACATGTTCATAGCTTCAAAATTGAGCAAGATATGCATTGGAGAAGTTGGGAAATTTTTGGGAATTTTGAAAAGTCAACTTTGCCTAAAACACTTCAAATTTGCTAATGGGCCTCAAATTCTTCCTTGAATCATTACCCAAAGCCTATGCACGACCCATTGAGCTAAAAATGATTTATTTTCTTATTTTTAATTAATTAATTGAATTTTTATTATTATTAATTCATTTAATTAGTTTTAATTGTAGAAAAATATCAAATAATGCTTTTCAAATCTTTTTGTGCAGCAAATATTCTCATTATAGGCTAAAGATTTCGTGCACCAATCAACAAGACAAGATCATCCATATTTGGCAAGATTTGCATGAAAAAAAGATTTAAATTTCATGATTGAAAATCAAATATATGAATCATAAATTCTTGGACCTATGGGCTTTGTTTTGACCTAGAATGCTTCACATACATATGCACAAGGAAACCTAATTCACATAGACACGAAAAAGCTGCAAAAGAGCCATAACAAAATTGCAAATTTTCAACAAAAACTTGGAATCTGAAATCACATTTGCAGGATCACTCAAGGCCTAAAACCTATTCCAACACCTTGCTGACATTGCTAGGAAGCTATAACAACCAAGAACAAGCTTCCACGTCCAAGGAAACGGTAGAACAGAATCGTGTTATTCACAAAAAAATTCATAATCGAATTCTGCATTCTATGCATCATTGTTATATTTTGATTGTTGATTTACACTAATAATGATCTTCTGAAGCTTTTGGTAACATTTAATTGGACTAACACTGCCTGTAGCCAAATCCACCATTGATGAAACCTAGGGTTTCAGAACTTCAAAATTGGGGGTTCTCATATATGGTAAAATTAGACCACCAAACCTGTATGGACATAATCGTGGCAACAAGACGAATCGTTTGAGATACTCGCGCCTAATTTATATAACCCATGGGCGTAATCGCTATTTTTACAGGTTGCAGTTTGTGGGGGTTTAAAACCCCCCCTATTCATTCCTTTTTGTTTCAGGCAAACGAAGACGAAGCATGCGTGTCATCACGTTAATGGGGCGTTCAAACTTTGGCGCGGTTTTTCAGCATAACGAACATATTTTATATATTATATTTCTTTGTTATTGTATATACAAATAAACGCAAATGGCCTGGTGGTTGGAGGACGTGTCTTGCAGGTACAGGGACCTGGGTTCGATTCCCAGGTCCCCCCACTTAATCCATGATTTTTGTTATAACATGTTCCTATGCAGCGTTCAACCAAAGGCTTACCATGCGCGCCCACGCTTAAGATTGCCACGCGCTCACGTTGATTAATCCAAGGGCCATTGGATGAGGTCCATGGTACACTCCAGTCAACCAAGGCGCACTCAAGTTGGAAAGGTCAAACAGGCTTTGTGTTCATGGGCCAAATTTGCTTCAAACAAACCTCAATCTGGGCCTGAAAACCCCCCTTGGTTTGTATATTTTTCAATTCTATTTTCTTTTCTTTTTCTAATTCGCTTAATTATTTTTATTTAATTCACTTAAAATAATTTTCTTTTCATAATATAAAAAACAGAAAAATGTAAAATATGTTTAATTATTATTAATTTCACCATTTAAATATTTTTGTAAATAAATTTTAATAATTAATTTAGGTTTTAAACTTTAATCCTTTTCTTAATAAATAAAAAATATCTAGACTTAGGGTTTTTTGACATTTTTCATCTTTTCTTAATTAATTATTTGTCTCATTATTTATTATTATAATTACTATTTATTTTTGTAAATAAACATGTATATTAATTAATTAGTAAATTAGAGTAACTTTAATATTTCTTTTTATTAATAATTAAAATATTTAGAACTAGGGTTTCCTTTTAATTTTAATTCTTTTCTTATTTTCATAAATACCAAAAACATAAAAAACAATTTGTTTTCTTTAATTAAGTAATTCATTAGACTTTAATTTCGTTTAATTTCAAAAGGGTCAAAACCCACGGACCTTCGATTTCTTTTCTTGCATTATTTTCTTTTGAATATTATGTAACTGCTCAAGGATTGTAATAGTAATTAGGTCTTTTTACTTTCCGCATTTTTATCAAACGGGTCTTTGTATTTTTGGCGATGTATAGACCCGCGCCTTGTAATAGCGTAGTTTTACCTTTCCGCATTTAAATTCCCGCACTCTTAAATTCTAAATTGCATGAAAGAATGTATGGTTAATTAAAAACAAGCGTAGCTCACAACAATGCCATGATCGAAGATAACTGTTAAACTGAAAATAACACACAAATTCACACACCACTCTTAGGGTACGCCTCACCTGTTGCCTTACCTTCGAAACGTGGTCGTCAAGCATAGGACGTTTTAGTAAGTCCTTATGTCCATGATCCAGTTGCCTCGGATTAAAAAAGGATCAAGGACATAAGGTTAGCTTCTAAGGTATCCTACTATTGCTCTGGTGACCACACTGTCCCTAAACTCGAATTGACCCGAACACCTCCAACGGTGGTGCTACTTACTTCTCAATAGTGGGATAGAACTATCTTAAGGACTCTTACACAACCTAATTCCTTAGAGTAGGTAGATTTCTCCTGGGTACTTGCTCTTTTAAAAAACAAAAACATCTTTTCGCACCTACACTTTCAAAAAGTTTTCAAACAAATATTTCATACACTCTTGAGGACAGATACAAGAGTTACCTAGAAATTTTTCAAACGAAACTTTTTCAAAACCCACACACACTTGAAAAGCAAACAAGTTTGAAAACATAGAGAAAGTACCTAAGAGCCCATGGATAACCATAGATAGAAAGGGTGCTAACACCTTCCCTTTCTATAAATCTACCTCCCGAACCGAGAATTATTCTCATAAGGAATTTTGCTGTGCTTTTGTCCTGTCCATGTTGGAGAAAATAAAAGACGGTGGCGACTCTTGCTTCCATGACATTTCGCGAACCAGCGTTAAACAATCAGTTCTAAATCCACCGATCACAGAACTGGCGACTCTGCTGGGGATATACTTAAAGTGAGGTGTACCTTAGGATAGCTCAGACTTGTGTTTTCAATTGTTGTGTTTGTTTGCTTTATTATTTTGGGTACTGCATCGGAGTTTCATAGATCCTAACCTGGATCTGGGGAATACACTTTTAGGTAGCATAAGCTGTGAGGGACCTGTCCGGCGTAGACCGACACGGGTGAAGCAGTGGCTACGTTGGTGTGACACCTTGGTCTGTACCGATATCCCTTGTATTGCAACGAGGAGAATATGGGTCTTCTGAGGAGTCATTAAGCACCAACCGACCTTAGAACCTTAAATGACCCAACTTGGCCAATAGAACAGTAGCAGTATGCTACGCCCATTGAGGCTAAACTCTCGTGATGGTTCTGGCCGCAAGAAAAGATTGCGATGCTGGAGTTATGACCGATTGAGGGTAGTCAGTGATATTGGGATCCTCTAGAACCCGGTTACTTCTGATAGGACAGGTCTTAACCAATAAACTGAAAGAGGGTAATACCTAGACCCCATGCTGGCCTAAACCCTAAGGGTTGTCTTGTGTGACTTGTGTGCCTTATCATGTTTGCCTTTGTGAATATTTGTGGTGTGCTTTATCATAACATCATGCCATCATAAACATTGCATGCATCCTGCATAAGGACTGACCATTTCAAAGACAAGAGGGTTTCACCTTTGCTCTGTTTTGTAGGACATCATGATGCCTATGCGAAGGAACACTATCCGGTTCAATTTTGTCCACCCACCTGAGTTGCTTGAAGAGTTGGTTAGCAGAATTCCAAACACTACTTCCTTCATCCAGAGGCATGGTTCTCTTCTCAGTTTAGTCACGGCAAAGTGGGACCAACAACTGATGAGTGTCCTGACCCAGTTTTATGACCCACTGTACCAGTGTTTCACCTTTCAAGACTTCCAGCTGGTCCCTACCCTGGAAGAGTTCTCTGATTTGCTTGGCATCCCTATCTTGGATCAGACTCTCTTCACTGGTTGGGAAAAGACTCTTAGGCTTGAGGAGATTGCTGCAGCCCTCCCTTTGACCCACAAGGAGGTAATGGACAACTGGGTGACTAGAAGCAAAGTTAAGGGTTTCTTGGCCAAGTTTCTGATTGGTAAGGCCAACAGTTTCTGGAATGACCTGGACTTCAGGGCGTATGAAAACATTCTGGCTCTCTTAATCTATGGTCTAGTCTTGTTTCCTAATCCTGATAACTTCATTAACGTTGCTGCCATAAGGATCTTCATGTCTCGGAACCCTGTGCCCACTCTCTTGGGTGATATCCTACAACAACTTTATGCTCGTACTGCCCGAAGACGAGGAACTCTGTGGTGTTGTATTCCTTTGTTAGTGAGGTGGTTTATTTTGCACCTCCCTAAGTTCGTGCTGAAGAACAAAGATGGAAGAGGTTGGGCTCATAGGTTAATGTCTCTCACTGATAATGACATCATTTGGACTTTCAGGGGTCTGGATGAGGTAGCTGTTATTGACCGTTGCGGAGAATACCCTAATGTTCCTTTGATTGGTACCCAAGAAGGAATCTCTTATAATCCATGTCTAGCTCTCCGTCAGTTTGGAAGAGCCAGAAGAGTAGGGCCTCACGAGATGTTGGTGCCTCATATCAGTTTTGAGTTTCAGGTAGATAGTGACGAGCTGCGTCGTAGGTTCATCAAAGCTTAGGACAGAATTCACAAAGCTGACCCACAAGAGTTGGGACCAAAGACTTCTCTACCTATGGAAGCCTACTACAAATGGGTCCGCATCCGTGCTCAGAAGTTAGGTATGCCGTATGAAGCTGTCAGACCCATCATTCTTGAATATCCTGATAGAGATGGGGCTCCCCCAACTGTTCTCCCTCCTCAGATACCTACTAACGTCGATACACTAAAGAGGTCTTGGGCGCAACTACGAGAAGAACGGGATTTGTATCGGGAAAAGTTCAACGAGCAGGAATTGAAAATCAAGAAGCTGACAAAGCAATTGGAGAACGAGCGAGCTTTGAATGATTACATCCGTACTGAGAAGAGGAGACCCTGGGATCAATGATGAACTTTGGATGTTCTTTTACAGCTTTTATTTCCCTTTTCAGTATTTCCACTTTATGTAACGCCTAAGGGCAATCTGTTGAACAATTTAAATTTCAAAGTTGAATCTAATGAAGTGTGTTCTTTTTTGTTTACAAAGTTGAATCCTGATTGTCTTTGAAAACATAAATCATACGCATTCCATTCATCATATGCATCACAGGTACTCTTCTTTTCAGGTTGCTTAATGTTCTTCACTGTTTATTTCAGCATCATGAGCCCTGAATCATCTACCGAGCAGTCCATCAAGGCCCTCCAGGCTCAGAACGCCCAATTCCAAGAGCTGATCATGAGTTTGGCCCAAGGACAAGAGGAATTGAAGGCTCTGCTGGTCAAGAAGAAGAAGAAGAGAACTGTACTATTCAACACTGGCCGGAGGTTTGGTAACACACTGCAGAATGAGGTTGATCAAGCTGGTTCTTCTGTGGGAAAAGGCAGTCCCCAAGGGGGAAGAGTTCCTAGTCCGGTGGTCTCTGACAACGAGACTGATTTTAATGAGGAGCAGTATCCGCCAGCTGAAGACAAGTACACGCAGTTAGAGGATCGTCTGAATGCCATGGAAATTCAACAAGTGCCTGGGTTGGATTTCGGAGACCTGGGTCTATCTTCTGGTGTGGTAATCCTACATAAGTTCAAAGCACCCTCTTTCGCAAAGTATGACGGGGCATCCTGCCCTAAGCTCCATCTCAGATCTTATGTGCGGAAGATTCAGCCGTATACTGTGGACAAGAACTTGTGGATCCATTTCTTCCAGGAGAGTCTTTCAGGGATTCATCTCGAATGGTTCTATCAGCTGGATGGAACCAAGGTTCGTAACTGGGAGGACTTGGCTACTGCTTTTTACAAGCAGTATCAGTATAATGCCGACCTCTCTCCTACACGTACCCAACTCTAGGGTATGTCGCTAGGATCGGGAGAAGGTTTTAAAGAGTATGCCCAGAAGTGGAGGGACCTGGCTGGCAGGGTGAAGCCACCATTAACCGACCGTGAATTAGTGGACATGTTCTTGGGGACCCTATCCGGGCCATTCTTCAATCATCTCATTGGCAATTCGTCTGCAGGGTTCACAGACCTCATTCTGACTGGGGAAAGGATAGAGGCTGGAATGAAATCAGGGAAAATTCAGAAAGGTGCGTCCTCAAGTTCTGAGAAAAAGCCTTTCAAGAAGGAAGCCAGTGCTGTGTATGGGCCTAGAAGGCAAAATAAACCAGAACGCCGCCAAGTTGTCAACGCGGTGGTAATTGCAAAGCCTGCTGCCGCTCCTCGGCAACTTAACCAACCAAGGGCTGAGAGACCTAGAAGAGAATTCACTCGGCTTAGTATGACCTTGTCACAGATCTTGCCGCAACTGCTATCCACCAACTTGGTAACCGTCAGAGAAGCCCCGAAGGTGGTAAATACAACCTCTCCGAAGTATAATCCCAATGCCCGTTGTGCTTATCACTCTGATAGCCCGGGGCATTCTACTGATGATTGTTGGGCCCTGAGAAATAAGGTTCAGGACCTTATTGATGCGAAGGAAATACAGTTTGAGGCGCCCGAAAGGCCCAACGTTGTGACTGCTCCTATGCCCCAGCATGGAGTAAATGCTATCGAGGAAGACTTGTATGCAGTTTTTGTGGATGATGTTGCTACCCCTCTTTTGACTGTTAAGAGAAACCTGTTGCTGGCCGGTTTATTTCCGGGTTGTAGCAAGGGTTGCCTTCTGTGTGCCGTTTCCCCTGCTGGTTGTCCGTTGCTGAAATCTGGCATCCAAAACCTGATGGATAGCAAGGAGATTTTATTCAAGAAGACCGTAGTTCCTTTTGTTCCCACTAAAGAAGTATCTGTTGTCACCATCTTCAATAATCCTACCAAGGCTCCCCTGAGGAAGCCTGTCAAAATCATGTCTGTTGCACCTATTATCATTACTGTTCCGGGGCCTCTCCCCTATGAATCTGACAAGGCTGTCCCATGGCACTATGGGGCAGATGTGTATGTACTTGGAGTGAAGCAGGAGTTCAACACTATTACTGGTATCAGTAACATTACCGGTCCCGCTAAAGTCACTCGCAGTGGCAGGCTCTTCTCGCCTGACATTGCGCCACCAGTTATCCGAAGACCTCTTATTATCACGCCTACGAATGCACCTGTTCAAGTTTCTGCCCCTGCTGCCGAGTCATTTGACACTCGGGGCAAAGGGATTGCTGATGTGCCTGCCCAGATAGAGGCACCAAAAACTGTTAGTGTTAAAGCCTCCCAGCAAGAGATGGAGGAAATCCTCAAGATTATTAAGAAGAGTGACTTCAACGTCGTTGAGCAGCTGGGGCATACCCCCTCCAAGATCTCTATGCTATCGTTGTTGTTGTGCTCAGAGGCCCACACCAAGGCCCTATTTTCATTCCTGAAGACGTCTCATGTGCCACAAGAGACGTCTACCGATCAATTCACTGATTGCATGGCCAATTTGACCGCTGACAATGGTTTGGGTTTCTTTGATGCAGATCTGACCGCCAAGGGAAGGAACCACAATGATGCCCTGCATGTCTCCATTGAATGCAGGGGCACTACTCTCACACACGTATTGGTGGACACCGGTTCTTCGCTGAATGTATTGCCCAAGAAGGCCTTGGACAAGTTGGATTGTGAGGGTCTGGAGTTGAAGCCTAGTAACATCATGGTCCGAGCCTTCGACGGGTCGAAGAGGATGGTTCATGGTGAGGTAGATATTCCGATTCGGGTTGGCTCTCAAGTCTTTGATTCAATGTTCTATGTGATGAACATTCGCCCATCTTATTCCTGTTTGCTGGGTCGACCTTGGATTCACAAGGCTAGGGCTGTGACCTCCACTATACACCAGAAGCTCAAATACCCTGTCAGAGGGAAGATTGTTACTGTGCAGGGGGAGGAAGAATACATGGTTAGTCATTTGAACTCGTTCCGGTATATAGAGATGGACGGGGAGTTTATCGAAACCCCCTTTCAACATTTTGAAGAGGTACCTCCAACATTGGCGTCAGCAGAGACAGTAATTGAAGAAGACTTTCCTTTGAAGATGGCCTCCTTAAAGGACACCCGGGCTGTAATTAAGAAAGGTGAATGTGCTAACTGGGGCAGGCTCCCTGATTTTACTCCTAAGACTGACAAGTTTGGGCTGGGTTTTACTGCAGAGGCTCAGAGGGCTGTACACAAAGCAAGGATCGGAAGACCTCCCGTGTTCATCACCAACCCGGGAGTGAATGCTATTGAAGATGATGCGGAGGAATCAGAGTTTGATAGCTGGATCTACCCGACGACTGACGGTGGACTGAACAATTGGACCGCGAAAGACTACATACCTGTTACTTTTGTTACGCAGTAATGAATTCCTTTGTTTTTATTTGTAATGAACAATAAATTGAAACTTTATGGCCCGGTGTCTTACCCGGGGCACCGTGGCTTCATTTGTGAGGGCTTATTAACTGTCATTTCCATATATCATGAATAAAAACATTGGACGTTTTTCGCATTTCAAATCTTGTGCTCCCTTTCTTTCTTGCTTTATATATTGCAAAACAACTGTATTTACACACACTCACCCATACAGGTTTCAATCCACTCTGGATCTCACTGGTAACGACTCTACTACTGCCAGTTATGACTTCGAAAATCCGATCAACTTAGCCGAAGACGAAGGTGAAGATGATTGCGAAGTGCCTGGCGAGCTTGCAAGACTGTTACTCCAGGAAGAGAGAGCCATTCAGCCACATGAAGAGCCAGTGGAAACGGTAAACCTGGGTACTGAGGCAGACAGAAAGGAAGTTAAGATTGGTGCCAATCTAGAGCTCAGCGTAAAACAACGGTTGATTCAGATGTTGCATGACTATGTGGAAATCTTTGCCTGGTCTTATGAAGACATGCCTGGGTTGGACACCGACATTGTGGTCCATCATCTGCCCACCAAGGAAGACTGTCCTCCGATTAAACAAAAAATCCGCCGTATGCGTCCATAGATGTCCGAGAAGATCAAAGCCGAGGTTATGAAACAATTCGACGCTGGTTTTCTTGCAGTGACTTCTTATCCTCATTGGGTTGCCAACATGGTTCTAGTGCCAAAGAAAGATGGTAAGGTCAGAATGTGTGTCGATTACATGGATCTGAACAGGGCCAGCCCCAAAGATGACTTCCCCTACCTCACATAGACGTTATGGTTGACAATACCGCGCAGCACAAGGTGTTCTCCTTCATGGATGGCTTTTCAGGGTATAATCAGATCAAGATGGCTTCTTAAGATATGGAAAAGACTACCTTTGTTACTCAGTGGGGCACCTTCTGTTACAAGGTCATGCCATTCGGGTTGAAAAATGCTGGGGTAACTTACCAACGTGCTATGGTCGCTTTATTTCATGACATGATCCATCATGAGATTGAAGTGTACGTCGATGATATGATTGCAAGGTCCCAAACTGAGGGGGAACACCTTGACCATCTGCAAAAGCTGTTTGACCGTCTGAAGTTGTACAAGCTGAGGTTGAACCCGAACAAGTGCACCTTTGGGGTGAGATCCGGAAAACTGCTAGGCTTCGTTGTGAGCGACAAAGGTATTCAAGTGGACCCTGCCAAGGTTAAAGCCATACAAGAGATGCCAGTTCCTAAGACAGAGAAAGAAATCAGAGGCTTTCTAGGACGTCTAAATTATATTGCCCGATTCATCTCGCATCTAACTGCCACCTGTGAACCAATCTTCAAGTTACTGAAGAAAAATCAGCTAGTACGTTGGAACGATGAATGTCAGGCCGCTTTCGACAAAATCAAAGAGTATCTCCAAGAACCACCCATTCTTATGCCACCGGTTGAAGGGAGACCTCTAATATTATACTTGACGGTACTTGACAGCTCGATGGGGTGTGTGCTGGGGCAGCATGACGAGTCTGGCCGAAAAGAGCACGCCATTTACTACCTTAGCAAAAAGTTTACCGACTGTGAGACCCGATACTCACTGCTCGAGAAAACTTGATGCGCTTTGGTATGGGTTGCCCGCCGGCTGAGACAGTATATGCTGACTCACACTACTCTGTTGATTTCAAAAATGGATCCAATAAAGTACATATTCAAAAAGCCTGCTCTGTCCGGAAGAATAGCAAGATGGCAGATGATCTTGACAGAATACGACATCCAGTACACGACTCAGAAAGCTATCAAAGGAAGTGTATTGGCAGACCACTTGGCACACCAGGCAGTAGATGACTACCAGTCAATGAACTTTGACTTTCCAGACGAGAACATCATGGTAGTAACTGATTGTGAAGTACCTGGACTGGATGAAGGACCTGAGGAAGGATCCCAATGGTCTATGCACTTTGACGGAGCCTCGAACGCTTTGGGTAACAGTATTGGCGCTGTGATCATATCCCCTCGAGGCACTCATACTCCACTCACTTCCCGACTGTGTTTCAACTGCACCAACAACATGGCGGAGTATGAGGCATGCATCATGGGACTTCAAGCTGCGATTGACTTAAGGATCAAGTTTCTGAGTGTCTTCGGAGATTCCGCTCTCGTGATCAATCAGATCAAAGGCGAGTGGGATACAAAACACCCAAACCTTATTCCTTACAAAGAATGTGTGTTGACATTGATCCCCCACTTCACAGAGATAACTTTTGAACACTTCCCAAGAGAGGAGAATCAGTTGGCGGACGCGTTAACTACGATGTCTTCCATGTTCAAAGTCAAATGGGACAATGAGGCTCCCCGGATCATCATCTGGAAACTGGACGAACCTGCATATTATTGTGATCTTGAGGCTGAGACAGTAACTGAAAAACCTTGGTACCATGAGGTGAAGAGGTACCTGGAAGCTCAAGAATACCCTGAAGGTGCATCCATCAATGACAAAAAGTTTCTGAGAAGATTCGCAACAAAGTTCTTCCTCAGTAATGGCATTCTATACAAGCGAAACCATGATTCGACCTTACTGCGTTGTGTGGATAAAACTGAAGCAAAAAAGATCATGGAAGAGCTACATGAAGGTACCTTCGGAACACATTCTAGTGGACACACCATGGAAAAGAAAATCCTTTGGGCAGGATATTTCTGGTCCACAATGGAAGCCGACTGTTACCAACATTCTCGGACATGTCACAAGTTCCAGATATATGCGGATAAGGTACATGTTCCTCCAGTTCCTCTGAATGTCTTGACTGCACCTTGGCCTTTTGCAATGTGGGGCATTGACATGATCGGAGAGATTAAACCTACGACATCTAATGGGCATCGCTTCATCCTAGTAGCAATTGACTACTTTACAAAGTGGGTTGAAGCAGCTTCCTACGCCACGGTAACCAAGAATGTCGTGGCACAGTTCATTCGACACAACCTGATATGTCGATACGGCATACCAGAGAGGATCATTACAGACAATGGTACCAATCTCAATAACAAGATGATCACTGAGCTCTGCGAGCAGTTCAAGATACAGCACCACAACTATTCTCCTTACCGACCGAAGATGAATGGGGCTGTAGAAGCAGCGAATAAGAATATTAAAAAGATTGTGCAGAAGATGACGGTGACCTACAAAGATTGGCACGAGATGTTACCGTTTGCTCTTCATGGGTACCGTACCTCAGCAAGAACGTCAACCGGGGCAACTCCTTTTTCCTTGGTCTATGGCATGGAGGCAGTCTTGCCAATTGAAGTCCAAATACCCTCTCTCCGGATAATGAAGGATGCAGGTTTGAGCGAAGATGACTGGATCCAGACTCGACTTGATCAATTAAACCTGATTGACGAAAAGAGACTCACTGCTATATGTCATGGTCAAATGTATCAAAAACGGATGTTCAGGGCATTTAACAAGAAAGTCAGACCGCAAGAGTATCAAGTTGGAGATCTGGTAATCAAGCACATAATCCTCCCTCAAAGTGATCCCAGGGGCAAATGGACCCCCACATACGAAGGGCCATTTGTGGTTAAACATGTCTTCTCAGGAGGAGCCATGATTCTGACCACCATGGATGGTGACGACCTTCCTCACCCCGCCAATGCAGACATAGTAAAAAGATACTACGCATGATAAAAGACCCGCTAGGTTGACATACCTAGGCAAAAATTAGGGCTTCCCGGCGAACCAAAAAGGGTTCGGGCAAAATGAGGGATGAAATGAAAAAAATCTGTACACCCGGCAAGTCGAAAACCTGAAAAGGCGGCTTGGGCAAAAATGGGTATCCCGGTGGACTGAAAACCCGAAAGGGCGGTCCAGGCAAAAGTTAGGGATTAAAGCGTAATACTATGTCTCATTGGATCACCTTGCATCCAGAATCCGGTATCAGACATCAAGTTCAGACGGCATGGATCAGTCAGCTTCATCTTCAACTAAGCAGCCAAGTGATGAGACGCTCGAAGATATAAAGGCGATAGCAGAGTTGAAACCTAGTGGGATTATTCTTTTCACACAGCTGTTTTGTTTTCTTTGTACAAATTGTATAAACTCTGTTGTTCAGCGGTGTTCTCTTACTAGGACGTCAACCTCTTGTACATAAACGCCTATTTATAGGCAAATCCAAAAATCGATACAAATTCAATTTTAAGACCAATTGCCAATTGTTTTTCTTTTTCTGTTTTGTTTTGCGAAGAACGTCCAATGTTCAATTTTTGATATATGCATTTGACACTAATTGCTAACTCATAAATATTTGCATGCAAAACAAAGGATTAATTACGGGTGACATTAGAAACAGGGGCAATAATGAGTTGTCTAAAGCGATCTAATTGCTCCGTCCACCAAGGTACCAAGGTAAGTTCGGCTGAAGAATGTAACCCAGATATCTTCATTCCCCAGTGAAGTCACCAAGATTCAACAATTTACTCCCCAAGCAGTTGGTCTCCCAATCAGCCCTACAAGGCACAGTATCTCCAGCAAGTCAGCAATTTACTCCCCAAGCAGAGTTAATATACTGTCAGCCATAAGGAAGTTGGATTATCCCCCGCAGATCTCAACATTCTCCGACGGAGTATACAGACATTCCTCAGCAAGCATCCCCGACAGTCTTAATACAAGATTGTTCCCCGGTGGTATACCAGACATCCAGTGGAGCCATTCCCTAGTCCAATCTGAAAAGTTTCCCCAGGAAAATGGAATCCATACCCCCAGCAGGTCTTGAAGATTATCCCCAGTAGATTCTGGAAGCTTATCCCCTGTAGAGCACGAACGCGTCTCCCGGACTTTTTATTTAAAGGTTATTTCCCCACCAGGATATAACTGGGTTATCCTCAGCCAATAACCATGGAAAGATCGTCCCCGGCGAAGTCTTCCTATCCCCAGCAGAGTTCATCAAATCTTCCAACATAGCTCAACAATGGTATCCCCAGCGGAGTTATCATCAACATCTCAACAAAGAACCTCTCTTTCCCTACAGAGTTCACTCCCCGTAGAGTAATCTATTCGCCAAGTTTATTCACCAACGGAGTCATCTGCTCCTACCGGTATTCTTGCAACCATCACTCCTAGCGGAAACAAAAGCTCTACTCTTCAACATCAACCCAGGATTTGACTTCCCGGCATTCGTCAAGGATTATTTTCCTAGAAAAAAAAATACATCCATAAACATCATATCTTCATACATTATAGCATGCACATACGCATCATGAACATACAATCTTATTTATTCTGAGAACATCACGCATGTCATACATCATAACATCGCATACAACTAACGTTTTGTCTTTTCAGGGCAAAGGTCAATACAAAGATAATTACTATCAACTGTCGTGATTCCAGATCCGATTCCTGTATCCAGCCAGGGTGTATCTGTTGACGACTATTTCCAGATTCGATTCCTGTAACCAGCCAGAGTACGTCTGAAGAGTTTGAGGATCCGATTCCTATATCCATCCAGGGTGTATCTGTTGACGACTATTTCCGGACTCGATTCCTGTAACCAGCCAGGGTACGTCTGAAGTGTTTGAGGATCTGATTCCTGTATCCAGCTAGGGTGTATCTGTTGACGACTAATTCCAGACTCGATTCCTGTAACCAGCCAGGGTACGTCTGAAGAGTTTGAAGATCCGATTCCTGTATCTTGCCAGGGTGTATCTGTTGACGACTATTTTCGGACTCGATTCCTGTAACCAGCCAGGGTACGTCTGAAGAGTTTGAGGATCCAATTCCTGTATCTATCCAGGGTGTATTTGTTGACGACTATTTCCGGACTCGATTCCTGTAACCAGCCAGGGTACGTCTGAAGAGTTTGAGGATATGATTCCTGTATCCAGCCAGGGTGTATCTGTTGACGACTATTTTCGGACTCGATTCCTGTAACCAGCCAGGGTACGTCTGAAGAGTTTGAAGATCTGATTCCTGTATCCAGCCAGGGTGTATCTGTCGACGAATAATTCCAGATTCAATTCCTGTATCTAGCCGGGGCACATCTGTGAGTAACCAATTGTAGACTCGATTCCTGTATCTGGCCAGGGCCCATCTACATAAAGGGTTTAAAGATTTGATTCCTGTATCCAGCCAGGGCGCATCCACACAAAGAGTTTGAAGATCAACCCCTGTAACAGGCCAGGTAATTATCTTTCTCAGGTACGCAAGTTCTCGCTAAGGAATCTCTTACGCGATCGACACCTAGATGGCATCTATAAGCCCATCCACATACCAACAGTCTCCAAATAGCATCTATAAGCCCATTCCCGACAAGGTTCTGTCACATTTCCAGAGGGAATCTATAAGCCCATCCTCCTATCCATCAGTCTCCAAATGGCATCTATAAGCCCATTCCCTACATCACCCTGCTGACATTCTACTATGTGAGTGCAAATTTCTGGGCACTCTAGTGTTCAATCATCTTCCACCTTCGGATCACGAAAGGCACGCCAACCAATCTACATCCTCAGGTCTAAGAAGATTGAACAGGGGCAACTGTTGTACCCCAAAATTTGCCCTCCCATATTCTTCAAGATTTGCCAAGATCAATCTTCAGATGATTCAAAATCTCTCAAGGGTTGCACAGTCCAATTGCCTCCTAGCACAGTCAAAATTAGGGTTTTGGTTCTTGCAAAGAAATTGAGGTTTCCAAGGGTCCAATCAAGTCCCATATGCCTACATACATTGTCAAGCATCCATATGTCAAGTTTCAAGACTCACAGCATCAAATTGCACAGTCAAAAACCCTAATTGCTCCACAGTCAACTGCATGGGCAAAATGGTCATTTGACAGTCAAAAGTCAAAATTTTTGGTCAACATCTTATTTTGAAGCCACAAACATCATTTGATCAATTCTTGATCATGATTCTCAAAGCATGGCTCAAAAAGTCTCAAGATGCAAAAGTTTCTATTTTTGGACAGTTGAAAAAGTCAACTGCAAACTGACCAAGGCATAACTTCTTCATGGTTTATTAGAAAAATTCCATCCAAAGCTCATTTTGAAGAGAATTACATTTCCTACAACTCATCTTCACACTCCAAATCCAAGAAATGCTCTCACAAAAAGTTATCAATTTCAACATTGTAGGTCATTTTCAAAAGTCAACAAAAAGGCCCTTAAGTCAAAGACCATAATTTGAGATTGGTAAATCAAAATGACATGGGACCAAAGGCATTGGTTAGAGGACTTCAAGACCTTTCCAAAATGTCCAAGAACATGTTCATAGCTTCAAAATTGAGCAAGATATGAATTGGAGAAGTTGGGAAATTTTTGGGAATTTTGAAAAGTCAACTTTGCCTAAAACACTTCAAATTTGGTAATGGGCCTCAAATTCTTCCTTGAATCATTACCCAAAGCTTATGCACGACCCATTGAGCTAAAAATGATTTATTTTCTTATTTTTAATTAATTAATTGAATTTTTATTATTATTAATTCATTTAATTAGTTTTAATTGTAGAAAAATATCAAATAATGCTTTTCAAATCTTTTTGTGCAGCAAATATTCTCATTATAGGCTAAAGATTTCGTGCACCAATCAACAAGACAAGATCATCCATATTTGGCAAGATTTGCATGAAAAAAAGATTGAAATTTCATGATTGAAAATCAAATATATGAATCATAAATTCTTGGACCTATGGGCTTTGTTTTGACCTAGAATGCTTCACATACATATGCATAAGGAAACCTAATTCACATAGACACGAAAAAGCTGCAAAAGAGCCATAACAAAATTGCAAATTTTCAACAAAAACTTGGAATCTGAAATCACATTTGCAGGATCACTCAAGGCCTAAAACCTATTCCAACACCTTGCTGACATTGCTAGGAAGCTATAACAACCAAGAACAAGCTTCCACGTCCAAGGAAACGGTAGAACAGAATCGTGTTATTCACAAAAAATTTCATAATCGAATTCTGCATTCTATGCATCATTGTTATATTTTGATTGTTGATTTACACTAATAATGATCTTCTGAAGCTTTTGGTAACATTTAATTGGAATAACACTGCCTGTAGCCAAATCCACCATTGATGAAACCTAGGGTTTCAGAACTTCAAAATTGGGGGTTCTCATATATGGTAAAATTAGACCACCAAACCTGTATGGACATAATCGTGGAAACAAGACGAATCGTTTGAGATACTCGCACCTAATTTATATAACCCATGGGCGTAATCGCTATTTTTACAGGTTGCAGTTTGTGGGGGTTTAAAACCCCCGCTATTCATTCCTTTTTGTTTCAGGCAAACGAAGACGAAGCATGCGTGTCATCACGTTAATGGGGCGTTCAAACTTTGGCGCGGTTTTTCAGCATAATGAACATATTTTATATATTATATTTCTTTGTTATTGTATATACAAATAAACGCAAATGGCCTGGTGGTTGGAGGACGTGTCTTGCAGGTACAGGGACCTGGGTTCGATTCCCAGGTCCCCCCACTTAATCCATGATTTTTGTTATAACATGTTCTTATGCAGCGTTCAACCAAAGGCTTACCATGCACGCTCACGCTTAAGATTGCCACGCGCTCACGTTGATTAATCCAAGGGCCATTGGATGAGGTCCATGGTACACTCCAGTCAACCAAGGCGCACTCAAGTTGGAAAGGTCAAACAGGCTTTGTGTTCATGGGCCAAATTTGCTTAAAACAAACCTCCATCTGGGCCTAAAAACCCCCCTTGGTTTGTATATTTTTCAATTCTATTTTCTTTTCTTTTTCTAATTCGCTTAATTATTTTTATTTAATTCACTTAAAATAATTTTCTTTTCATAATATAAAAAACAGAAAAATGTAAAATATGTTTAATTATTATTAATTTCACCATTTAAATATTTTTGTAAATAAATTTTAATAATTAATTTAGTTAATTTAGGTTTTAAACTTTAATCCTTTTCTTAATAAATAAAAAATATCTAGACTTAGGGTTTTTTGACATTTTTCATCCTTTTCTTAATTAATTATTTGTCTCATTATTTATTATTATAATTACTATTTATTTTTGTAAATAAACATGTATATTAATTAATTAGTAAATTAGAGTAACTTTAATATTTCTTTTTATTAATAATTAAAATATTTAGAACTAGGGTTTCCTTTTAATTTTAATTCTTTTCTTATTTTCATAAATACCAAAAACATAAAAAACAATTTCTTTTCTTTAATTAAGTAATTCATTAGACTTTAATTTCGTTTAATTTCAAAAGGGTCAAAACCCTCAGACGTTCGATTTCTTTTCGCGCATTATTTTCTTTTGAATATTATGTAACTGCTCAAGGATTGTAATAGTAATTAGGTCTTTTTACTTTCCGCATTTTTATCAAACGGGTCTTTGTATTTTTGGCGATGTATAGACCCGCGCCTTGTAATAACGTAGTTTTACCTTCCCGCATTTAAATTCCCGCACTCTTAAATTATAAATTGCATGAAAGAATGTATGGTTAATTAAAAACAAGCGTAGCTCACAACAATGCCATGATCGAAGATAACTGTTAAACTGAAAATAACACACAAATTCACACACCACTCTTAGGGTACGCCTCACCTGTTGCCTTACCTTCGAAACGTGGTCGTCAAGCATATGACGTTTTAGTAAGTCCTTATGTCCATGATCCAGTTGCCTCGAAACGGTTGCCTCAGATTAAAAAAGGATCAAGGACATAAGGGTAGCTTCTAAGGTATCCTACTATTGCTCTGGTGACCACACTGTCCCTAAACTCGAATTGACCCGAACACCTCCAACGGTGGTGCTACCTACTTCTCAATAGTGGGATAGCACTATCTTAAGGACTCTTACATAGCCTTATTCCTTAGAGTAGGTAGATTTCTCCTGGGTACTTGCTCTTTTAAAAAACAAAAACATCTTTTCGCACCTACACTTTCAAAAAGTTTTCAAACAAATATTTCATACACTCTTGAGGACAGATACAAGAGTTACCTAGAAATTTTTCAAACGAAACTTTTTCAAAACCCACACACACTTGAAAAGCAAACAATTTTGAAAACATAGAGCAAGTACCTAAGAGCCGATGGATAACCATGGATAGAAAGGGTGCTAACACCTTCCCTTTCTATAAATCTACCTCCCGAACCGAGAATTATTCTCATAAGGAATTTTGCTGTGCTTTTGTCCTGTCCATGTTGGAGAAAATAAAAGACGATGGCGACTCTTGCTTCCGCGACATTTCGCGAACCAGCATTAAACAGTCAGTTCTAAATCCACCGATCACACGTTGGATCTAGCTAGCAATGAATCCAATGGCAAGATGGTGACAGCGCATGGGAGGCGCTTGGAAAGACAATGCACATAATCTGTAGAAACAAAGTGAGAAAATAAAATTTTCTGGGACCTGGGATCAAACCCAGGTCCTCCCACTCAAATCAATACACGTCTTGCTATCTGGGATATCTGCTTTGTTTGTTAATATAATAAAAAACAAATAATAATATATGAAAATACATGGATAAAAACAAAAATGCGCGCCAACATTTGAATGGACCAGTACCATGATGCCAAGTCATCGTCTCCTTCATTGAGACCGTCGTCCTAGGTATCACCTTTTACCTACAGACAAACGTCTGTAGCCATAGCATGTACACTTCAAGCATCAATAAATATGCATGATAAATGAAATTAAAGACCATGGTTCAACTTATCTTGAGGCCACGAATACCATGGCATATTTTCTTGGCCTAATTTAGCCTGTAGATAAAAAACCTAAAACGGCCATGAAAACCCTAACAATGGCAAACACACATTCAAGCCTCAAAACTTCAATTAAATAATCCAGACATGTTGCAAATACATCAATAATCACATGTATATCATTAAAATATGCTAATGATGCAAGAATTGTTGTAATCGATTTTGAAAAAGAAAGCAAACCATATGAAGTCTAGGGGTCGATTCTGGGCGTGAGGATGCGTGAAACTGACCGTGTTAGCTTCAGAGAGGCTTCAGGAAATGATTGGGAGTATTGGAATGGCTTGAATTGCATTATAGGTCCAAAAATGATCCAGCACTTTTGTCCAATTTTTTGAGTTTTGGTATGGCGTTTTACGACTGAAAATCCTTGTCGTTTTGGCTTGTTCTTGCTCAATATATATGCTAGAATGAATTAGGGTAACAAAAACAATTTGAATATTTGAAGATCATCAAGATTTGATTTGTTTTTTTCCCTTGCATCATATCTTTCTCAATTCATCAAAATCATGCCAATTTGAGCCATTCCACCCTTGCACGATTTTATTTGGTCATGCTAGGTTGATTTGATTCTTTCAAAAAAATTAGATCAAAATCAATCTTTTGTAGTTTTTGCCATTTATTTGATTTAATTTGTATTTTAAATAATAAAAAATCAAAAGAAAATAAATAATGAAGCAAATAAAGTGTGGATGCTGATTTGGGTCGTGGACTATGTCCCCAATAAGATTCAATCATGAAAAGCTAGGCCCATTTGACAAAAAATGCACTTTTGAGCATATTTGACTTTTGGCAATTTTGCAAAAATGGTCAACTTTGACAAGGCATATCTCCTCCAATTTTAACCCTAGAGAGGTGTTCTAGGTCTATTTAAAAATCTTAGGATGTCCCCTAAACAACCCTTTTTGTTTCATTTCAATTGGGTCTTCCATGTTCATGTAAG
The DNA here is from genome assembly GCA_948472305.1 of Vicia faba. Classification (NCBI taxonomy): domain Eukaryota; kingdom Viridiplantae; phylum Streptophyta; class Magnoliopsida; order Fabales; family Fabaceae; genus Vicia; species Vicia faba. Next base: position 929,473,985 of record OX451738.1, on the reverse strand, counting down.
AAGCTTTGACCCAAAAGGTGTTTTTGTTGACTTTTCAAAAGGACCTATAATGTACAAATTCATATCTTTTGGTGAGTGCATATTTTGAACCTGTGGGCTGAAGATGAATTGTAGGGAATTGCATCCTATTCAAAATGATACTTGGATGGAAAATGTTTGATAAAGTATGAAGAAGTTATTCCTGGTCAAAGTTTGGTTGACTTTTCCTATGAAACCCTAATTTAGCAACTTTTGGGTTTTGATGAATTTGGGGGCATTCCTTGAGGAATCATGATCAACTCTTGATAAAATGATGGATATCTCTTCAAAATTTTGATGTTGACCAAAAATCTTGAAGTTTGACTGTATGTGGGCCACATTTGACTTTTGACCAAGTATAGTTGATTTTCAGGTATCTGGGCAATTGACTGAGCAAAATTCTTGTGCAAGGCATGAAACTTGACATGGATGATATTGAGAACATATTGGGACCATGGAAATAATTTGGGACCCTTGGACTTCAACCATCTTGATGAGGAGTGATACCCTAGTTTGAAGCTTGTTGCCTTAGAAGGAGGATTTGTCTGGTCAATCCTTAGTCATCCTTTAGCAATTGAGGACCTCTAGAGGCATGTCTTGAGTGAAATGAGAGGGAAAATTTTGGGGTACAACCGCTGCCCCTGTTAAATCTTCTTAAACCTGAGGATGTAGATTGGTTGTCTGCCTTTCGTAATCTGAAGGTGGAAGATGATTGAACACTAGAGTACCCAGAAATTTGCACTCGTCTGAGATGGTGCTGGACTGTGTAGGTAGTATCGGGAATGGGCTTACATATGCCATTTGGAGGAGATTACAGAAGGTCACCGGAGATGGGCTTAAAGATGCCATCCGGAAGATATGACGGAGAACCATCGGAGATGGGCTTAAAGATGCCATCTAGAGGATGTTGATTTCCCGAGATATTCCTTTGATGAGAATTCCTGTTCCTGTCGTTAAGGAGGAATCTGCTGAGGAATGTTGGTCTCTGTCTTGGGAGAAATGGAATTTTAGGAAGTTCAGTTGTCCATTACTCTACTAGGGAATCATCTCTTAGTCAAGGAGATAAAAATGAACTGCTATCTGGTCGTGCTCCAGACCTTACAGTGATTTGCTGAGGATAATAAGACTGACTGCTATCTGGTCGTGCTCTAGGTTTTACATTGACTTACTGGGGAAATGATATTAAACTTGCTATTTGGTCGTGCTCCAGGCTTTGCAATCTAAAAAATGATTATCTAGTCGTGCTCCAGGCTTCAGAAGGAATTAAGTGGTTATCCGGTCGCATCCGGGTTTCAACTTGAATTTAAGGCATACTATCATCCGGTCGTTTCCAGGCTTCAATAGTAATTGGCTGAGTAAACTACTATCATGTCAGATTCCAAGCTTTGCAGTACCTTATATTGTTATCTGGTCGTGCTCCAGGTTTCACAGTGTCTTTTACCGTTATCTGGTTGTGCTCCAGGCTTCAGTAATTTGGGGAAATCAAGTTATTATCCATTCAATTTTCGAGCTTCATAGCTTCTTTAACTGGAATAGAAATCTTAGTATCGATTTGACTGAACCAGGGAAAGGTCTCGAGCTGTCTTCAACCGGGAAAGAAATCTTAGCATCGATTTGACTGAACCGGGGGAAGGTCTCAAATTGACTTTGACTGGCATAGAAATCAGGAGAATCTTAGCGGTGATTCGGCTGACCCAGACAAAAGTCTTAGAACATCTTTAACTAGAATAGAAACCTTAGTGTCAGTTTGACTGAACTAGAGAAAATCTTGAAAAGTGTTGGAATATCTTCAATTGGAATAGAAACCTTGGTGTCAATTTGACTGAACCAAGGAGAACTTGTGAGAACTTCATTACATCTTTTCCGGAAAGGTAAAGAGTTAGTCGTATGTAATGTCATGATGTATGAAATGTATTGAGTAATGATGTTCTCAAAATAAATGAGATTGTGTTGTATAATATGTATGCACATGCCATGATGTATGGATATGCATGCTATTGTGATATTCTCTAGCTGGGGAAAATAAATCCTGGACTGCTGCTGGAGAGTATAAGGAGTTGAGTTCTTCATTTCCACTGGGCATAGTGACTGAAGATGATTAGCTGGGGATTTACATCCATTCTACTTGAGAACATTCTACCGGAGGAGACTCTGTTTGAGAATAATCCTGCGGGGGAATGAATATCTGGGGAAGAGAGATACTCTATTGGACGATCTGCTTATTTGGAGAAAAAAACTCAGTTGGGGATGGACTTCCATTGCTGGAGAGAAGAGCTCTGTTGGAGATTGAGCTTCCGCTGTCAGAGAAATAAACTCTGCTCTGGAGATGGCTTTATAAATTGCTCATGGTTATAAAACTCGGCTGGGGAATGCAGATATCAGCTTTCTGAAGGAACCTGCTGGGGAAGGAATTCCTGCTTGGGGATACAGAGGTCGGACCTTGGTTGTCTCGGTTGTGTGGGGAATATAGGTATCACTGGCTTGTATGTGATAGTGACTTCGCTTCAAACTGTCTCTGCCCCTTGTACCATGATGGATGGGGTAACTGTTGGTATTTAGGTTTTGTACCAGTTTCTTTGAGTTCTTAGTAATTGTCTTTCTGTTTTATAAGAAGATATTTGTGAGCAGTAATCATATTCAAATGCATATGTCAAGAATAAAACATTGGACGTTTTTTTTTCAAAACAAAATAGAAAACGAAAAAACAAACACAGAGTTTTGTACTCAAAATACGCTTTGTATTGATTTGAAATTTGCCTATAACAGGCGTTTTTTACAAGAAGGCTGAAGCTCTAGTAAGAGAACGCGGCCGTAAAAATGGAAATTATTACATAAATTGTGTACAAAAAGAAAACAGCTATGTGTAGTGATCCAATTGGGTTTCAATTCTGCTATTGCCCCTATGTCTTCGAGCATATCATCACTTTTCTTCTTGTCTGAAGCTGACTGGATTGATCGGTACCGCTTGAGCTTGATATCTGATTACTGAGGTCTGATCGCAAGATGATCCAATGAGATATAGTGATACACTTTAATCCCTAATTTTCTCCTGGACTTCCCTTTCAGGTTTTCAGTCCACCGGGATACCCTTTTTTTCCCAAGCTGCCCTTTTGGGTTTTTGACTTTCCGGGTGTACATATTTTTTCATTTTTTATCCATAATTTTTGCCTGAACCCTTTTGGTTCGCCGGGATGCCCTTATTTTTGCCTAGGTATGTCAACCTAGCGGGTCTTTATTATGCGTAGTATATTTTCATTATGTCCTCATTGACAGGGTGTGGAAGGTCGTCACCATCCATGGTGGTCAGAATCATGGCTCCACCGGAAAATATGTTCTTAATTACAAATGGTCCCTCATAGGTGGGAGTCCATTTTCCCCTGGGATCACCTTGCGGCAGTATGATGCGCTTGATTACCAGATCCCCTACTTGATACACTTATTGTCTGACTTTCTTGTTGAAGGCCTTGATCATCCGTTTCTGATACATTTAACCATGGTAGACAGCAGTAAGTCTTTTCTCGTCGATTAAGTTCAATAGATCAAGTCGAGTCTGGATCCAATCGTCTTCGCTCAAACCCGCATCCTTCATAATCCGTAGAGAAGGGATCTGGACCTCCATGGGTAGGACAACCTCCATCCCATATACCAGAGAATAGGGTGTTGCCCCTTTCGACGTACGTGCTGAAGTATGGTACCCGTGAAGAGCCAACGTTAACATCTCGTGCCAACCTTTGTATGTCACCGTCATCTTCTGTATGATCTTTTTAATATTCTTATTAGCAGCTTTGACTGCCCCATTCATCTTCGGCCAATAAGGAGAAGAGTTGTAATGCTGAATCTTGAACGGTTTACAGAGTTTAGTGATCATCGAGTTATTAAGATTAGTACCATTATTCGTGATGATTCTCTCAGGGATACCATAATGACAAACCAAGTTATGCTTGATGAACCGTGCCACCACATTCTTAGTAACCATAGCAAAGGAGGCAGACTCAACCCACTTCGTGAAGTAATCAATAGCCACTAGGATGAAGCGATGCCCGTTGGACGCGGTAGGTCTGATCTCGCCGATCATGTCAATGCCCCACATAGCAAAGGGCCAAGGAGCTGTCAAGACGTTCAAGGGAACTGGAGGTACAGACACCTTATCAGCATAGATTTGGCACTTGTGATAGGTTCGAGAATGATAATAACAGTTGGCTTCCATAGTGGACCAGTAGTATCCTGCCCGTAAGATCTTATTTGCCATGGTATGTCCATTGGAATGAGTCCCAAAGGTACCTTCGTATAGGTCTGTCATGATCCTCTCTACTTTGCTCTTGTCTACACACCGCAGTAAGGTAGAGTCATGATTGCGCTTATAGAGGATTCCATTACTGAGGAAGAACTTTGCAGCAAACCTTCTCAGAAATTTCTTGTCATTGACAGATGCCCCTTCAGGGTATTCTTGAGCCTCGAGATACCTTTTCACCTCATGAAACCAAGGTTTGTCGGCTACCTCCTCAGTATCGATCTCACAGCAGTATGCCGGTTCATCCAACCTCTCAATAGTGATTCGGGGAGCTTCATTGTCCCACTTGACCATGAACATTGACGACATAATAGCTAGTGCGTCCGCTAACTGATTCTCTTCTCGTGGGAAATGTTCAAAGGTGATCTCTTCAAAATGAGGTAGCAGTGTCAGTACATGTTCTCTGTAAGGGATAAGGTTCGGGTGTTTCGTATCCCACTCGCATTTGATCTGACTTATCACCAAAGCGGAATCCCCGAATACACTCAAGAACTTGATCCTTAGGTCAATATCAGCTCTAAGACCCATGATACATGCTTCATACTCTTCCATGTTGTTGGTACAGTTGAAACATAATCGGGAAGTGAACGGAGTATGACAGCCCTCGGGAGATATGATTACAGCGCCAATGCTGTTACCTAGTGCGTTTGAGGCTCCATCAAAAAACATAGACCATCGGGATCCTTCTTCAGGTCCTTCATTCGGTCCAGGGTCTTCACAGTCGGTTACTAACATGATGTTCTCATTCGGGAACTCAAAATTCATGGACTGGTAGTCATCCACGGCTTGATGTGCCAAATGATCAGCTAACACACTTCCTTTGATTGCTTTTTGGGTTATGTATTGGATGTCGTACTCGGTTACGATCATTTTCCATCTTGCTATTCTTTCGGAGAGAGCGGGCTTCTCAAAAATGTACTTGATCGGATCCATCTTAGATATAAATAAAGTAGTATGGGTTAACATATACTGTCTCAGTCAGTGAGCAGCCCATGCCAAAACGCAACAAGTTTTCTTGAGCAGTGAGTATCGTGTTTCACAGTCGGTAAACTTTTTGCTAAGGTAGTATATTGCATACTCTTTTCGACCAAACTCGTCATGCTGCCCCAACACACACCCCATTGAATTATCTAGCACTGTTAAGTACATTATCAAAGGTCTTCCTCCAGTCGGAGGCATCAAAATATGAGGTTCTTGGAGGTATTGCTTGATTCTGTCAAAGGCGACCTGGCATTCGTCATTCCACTTTACCACTTGATCTTTCTTCAGAAGCTTGAAGATTGGCTCACAAGTAGCAGTCAAATGTAAAATGAATCAGGAAATGTAATTTAGGCGCCCCAAGAAACCTATAACTTCCTTCTCAGTACGGGGAGACGACATCTCTTATATAGCCTTCACCTTTGTAGGGTCTACTTGAATAACTTTGTCACTGACGATGAATCCCAGAAGCTTACCAGACCTTATCCCGAAGGTTCACTTGTTCGGATTTAACCTCAGCTTGTACGTCTTCAACCTATCAAACAACTTTTGTAGATGATCAAGATGTTCTTCCTTAGTTTGAGACTTGGCTATCATGTCATCGACGTAAACCTCTATCTCATGGTGAATCATGTCATGGAATAGAGATACCATAGCTCACTGATAAGTTTCCCCAGCATTCTTCAACCCAAACGGCATCACCTTGTAGCAGAAAGTGTCCCATTGTGTAACAAAGGTTGTCTTCTCCATGTCTTCAGGTGCCATCTTGATCTGATTATATCCAGAGAAACCGTCCATAAAGAAAAAGACTTTGTGGTGTGCGGTGTTGTCAACCAGAACATCGATATGGGGAAGCGGGAAGTCATCCTTGGGGCTTGCCCTGTTCAGGTCTCTGTAATCCATACATATTCGTACTTTACCATCTTTCTTAGGTACTGGAACCACATTAGGAACCCACTGCGGATATGAGGTGACAACTAAGAACCATGCGTTGAACTGCTTCATAACCTCTGCTTTAATCTTCTCTGACATCTCAGGGCTCATACGACAGACCTTTTGCTTTACCGGAGGGCAGTCTTCTTTAGTCGGAAGACGATGAACCACTATATCCATGTCTAGTCCGGGCATGTCTTCATATGACCAGACGAAGATTTCAACATACTCATGCAACATCTGTACCAACTGCTGTTTGACACTAAGCTCCAAATTTGCACCTATCTTAACCTCTTTTCTATCTTCCTCTGTACCTAAGTTCACTGTCTCAACCGGCTCTTCATGAGGTTGTATGGCCCTTTCTTCCTGCTGTAATAGTTTAGCAAGTTCTCTGGGTACCTCACAATCTTCCTCACCTTCAATCTTGGCTTGGTTGATCGGATTTTCAAAGTCATAATGAGTAGTAGCAGAACTGTTATTAATGGGATCCAGAGTGGATATGGATCTGCATCTGGATACGTGAGTGTGTGTAAGAGCATAGCTGTATAGACATAATAAAAGAAAAGAAAGACAGAGAGCGCAAAATTTGTATGCAAACATCCAATTCTTTATTGATGTTATATGAAAATGAAACATGATAACCCTCACAAATAGAACCATTGTGCCCCGGGTAAGACACATGGCTATAGAGTTTATATTTTTTTTAAATTAAATATCCGAAAAATCAGAAAGACAATTACTCCTGAACAAAAGTAATCAGTACAAAGACCTTGGCAATCCAGTTACTGATTCTGCCGTTGGTAGTCGGGAAGATCCAGTTGTCAATGTCAGAATCACCATCATTGTCTTCAAGAGCGTTGACCCCAGGATTGCTGATGCGTAGGGGAGGTCCTCCAACCCGAGCACGACAAACAACCTTTTGAGCACCTGTAGTAAAGCCCAAACCAGATTTGTCAGACTTGTAATGAATAACCGGGAGCTGACCCCAAATGCTAGACCCACCTTCTTCAACCACTTCCCGTGCATCCTTGATAGAAGCCATCTTCGAGGGATATTTAGTGACCTTTGGAGGATTGTCGGTAGTTTCTACTGTAGCCATAATCTGAGGTACCTCTTCAAAGTTCTGGCAAGGAGTCTCGATGAACTCGTCATCCATTTCCACGTACCTGAAGGAGTTCAAGTGACTAATCATATACTCCTCTTCACCATGCACAGTGACAATCTTTCCTCTTACTGGGTACTTAAACATTTGGTGGAGGGTAGAAGTAACAACCCCAACCCCATGTATCCAAGGGCGTCCCAATAAGCAAGAATATGATGGTTTGATATGCATTACGTAGAAAGTGGAGTCGAAGGTCTGGGAACCAACTTTGATAGGGACATCCACTTCCCCGTGCACCATCCTCTTCGAACCATAGAAATCTCTCACTACTATATTTCTAGGCTTCAAGGTCAAGCCTTCGCAGTCCAATATGTCCAGAGCTTTTTTAGGTAGCACATTCAACGAGGAGCCAGTATCTACCAAAACATGGGCCAGAGTCGTGCCCCTGCATTCAACGGAAACATGAAGAGCATCATTATGCTTCCTCCCCTTTGGTGTCAGATTCGCATTGGAAAACCCAACCCATTATCGGCAGTCAGACTAGCCACACAATCTTCAAACTGATCAGTAGATGTCTCTTATGGCATGTGAGCCGTCTTCAGAAACTTAACCAAATCCTTCGCATGGGCCTCAGAACACATCAACAAAGCCAACATAGAAATTTTGGATGGGGTATGCCCCAGCTGCTCGACCACGTTGTAGTCTCTCTTCTTTATAATCTTCAAAGTTTCTTCCATTTCTATTTTGTAAGCTTCTGGTATGGTTATTGAATTGGCCTTTGTCAGGACCGACTCAATCAGTATGTCTTTGCCTCAAGTATCAGCCGACTCGATGATGGGAGGGTCAAGAGGAGTGATTACTGGAATTGCAGTAGTAGTCTTGGGTGGTGTTGTACCCCAAAATTTTCCCTCCCATTTCCTCAACATTTTCTCACCACAAGACCCTTGGAGCTCAAGATCAAGTTAGGGTTTGCTCTGCTCGAGACTACTCCTTGCACTGTTGACCCAAATTAGGGTTTGTGTTTGCACAAAGATGTTTTGACCTAAAATTCCCAAGATGACTTTCATGCTTCATTTTGGACTCACAAGTTTATCCATACCAAGTTTCAAGCCTTGATTCCAATCTTTGCCCAGTCAATTGGACAGTTGACCTAGAAATCAGTTGTATTGGGGAAAAAGTCAACTGTGGCCAATTGACAGTCAAACCTCATGATTTTTTACCCACATCAACATTATGTTTTTCATATGGACCATTTGATCAAGTTTGGATCACAATTCCACAAGAAATTTGATCAGATCACCAAAAGGGCAAAATGGTCATTTTTAGGGTTTTGACTGCATAAAGGCAATTTTTGACTGTTTGACCTAACCAATGGCAAACCAAGCTCATATATGGACTCAAGGACCCAATAGAATTGTCTTGACATGTTCAACAAATTCAAAAGATCCCAAATGCACAAGATTGACAGATGAATTTTCCAGTCAATTGATCAATTTTTGGCTGTATACTGAAAAGTCAAACTTTGACTTTTTGGTCAAAATCAAGTGCCAAGATTCATTTTTTATCAAGACATGCCAAAATATGAAACTTGTTCATCGAGAAATCAAAAATCACAAATTAGGGTTTGAAATGAAGAATTTTCATAACTTAGAATTTTTCTAAGTTATGAAAATCCCTAATTTTTTCCTAACTTTGTCCCACTTCTTCATCAAGATACATTTGGATTCAAGGAGAACTCAAAACATGAAAGTTATAGTCCATTGCAAAATCTACAACTTTGATTCACAAAGTTTCCTCAAAAGAAGCTTGTAGCTCAAGTTATGATTTTTGGAACAAGGGTGCAAAGCATTCTTAACTTAGAAAAATTTTGACCTATTTTAGGCAGGATTTTTGCCTAACTTCATGGTCATTTTTCACATGCTTCCACTTGGAATATCAATTTGCATTACAAAGATGGATTGTATTACACATTCCAAGCTTTCCAAAATGTCAAAGAACTTCTCAAACACCCTTGTGGTTAGGGAGAATCGAATTTGGCAATATGGGCAAAACTCACTTTGTTCATGAGCCATTTCCATGTTCATAACTTGTGCAATTTTTTAAATCAGCATGAGCAAGCTAGTTACAGGCCTCTAATCCTTTTCTTACTCAATAATTAAATGCCAATCCTTTGTGCCAAGGCATTATATTGTGCATTTGGTCATTGTATGAAGAATTAAGCCTTAATTAGAAAAAGCACTTTATCCATTTTTGTAAAGTATGGCTTTATGTCAAGTTTGCAAATCAAGAAGTACAAAGCCATATCTTTGGACACAGGATTCAGGGACATAACACACTGATCAAGAGGGATTGAGGCAGCATACTTGAGAGGCATAGGAAAGTTTGTAAACCAACTTGTCATTTTTTGCTTAAGATTAGAAGAAACCTTGCATAACCAACACAATCTCACATTTCTGCCAAGAAAAGCCAAAGTAAACTTGTTAAACACATTCCAAATATCAAACCTAAGCTAAGGCACGAGCTAACCACCTTCCAAACCTCATCATTCATCAAAACACCCTCCTACTGCAAAAAACAGAGTCACCTCTGCAGTTGGACTTCCATAACTCAATCCATTCGTGCGCCTTGGCCAAAACCAGTTCCTACACACTCCATACCACCTATACAAACTATCCTAAGCATTGGACACGACCTGTAACGCCTCTAACCAACTTCACCATTTTCACTTTTTCTGTTTTGCAGGTTGACTTCCATAGCTTGATTCATTTGGTTTCAAAGCAAACTAAAGGTGGGAGAAGCATCCCTGAACTTCACGCAAGTTGTACAAGTCCTCACATTGCCTTGAGAGTGCCTCCATTGTCAGACACGATCCAAGCTGAACTGGTAAGTTCATGGACTTCTATCTCTCAATCTAGGAAGAGTTAGCTTTAGGTTTATGAATGAAAAATGCTCTACTCATGGCCCTGAAGCTACACATATATTTACTTTCCATTTATATTGCATGTGCTGAGAGAATTTGGAACTTGAACATTAGAAAAAAACTTAGGTTAAGAATTAGGGATGGAGAAATTCTCTCTCATTTCTGAGAGTTAGATCAAGTTCTTGGTATGTATGGAATCGTGGCTTGATGCTTGACATTTTTCATGTTATAAGTTTATGCTAAAAGTCCAGGAATCAGGATGTTTGAACAAGGTGGGAAAGGCGCGCGTTTTTGACATTTTTGTTGCTGGAGGTTGAAGACAACCTCTATGGGTTGGGCCTGTGATATTTTTCCTTTTTGCACCACATTCTCACACATGCACCCCCTTGGTCCATTGCATTTTATCTTTTTTATTTTTGACTTTTGATTATTGTTTCTGACTTATTTATTTTGTCAAAGCATAAAAAATATTAAAAATATTTTTCTCACATTTTTTGCATTTTATTTGATATTTATTTTGTTTCATTTGGTTTAATACATAAATAAACATAATATCCTTTTTATTCAAAATACAAAAAATAATACAAACACTTTTATTTTCTGATTTTTATTTTAGTTTACCTTTTGAAAACATTTTATAAAAATATAATTTTTTTTATAAATATTAAACATTTTATTTTTGTACATATTTAATATATTTAGTAAATAATATAAATACTTATATATTTATTATAATATTTAGGATAAAAATACAAAAATACTACATTTTTATTTTTATTAATATTTAACTTAAAAAATCACTTTTTGACAATATACTTTCTTTTTATTTATTTTTTATACATAATTAATAAATATTGCATATATTAAATAATTAATACATTTTATTTAGCAAATTAGGGTTTTACCCTAAATACATAAAAAACCAAAAATTAACCATTTTCATTTTTGTTTATTTGACACATAAAAAACACTTTTACATACATATAGAAAAATCATTTTTTGCATCTTTGTTGTATTTTATTTGATTATTGTATATTATATAATTTGTATAATTCAATTTGGATGTAATAGTTTAGTTTTAATTTCTTGCTAAAATATCCCCCATTTGGACATTTGTACCCCCCATCCCATAATTTGTGTTGTAATAATTTAGGACCTTTAAATTCCGCATTTTAAAAGCTTTCTAAATATGCCATGATAGAATTAGGGTTTTGTATGCAAATCAAAAACAACAAATAGTTTGACCTAAATTCAAGATAAACAAGCATGAAAATGGTCAATACTAATCACACTTGCACCCCTAGGGTACTCCACTTGTTGCCTTCAATAATGGGTCATGTTGCATGTTAGGTATCTTTGGCAAAAACAAAACAAATGATCATAGTCCCTCGATGACGCTATCAAAAGTTGCCTAAAAATGATCAAGTCCCTTAAAGGAAAAATTGCCCAAAGATATTTGGCACCATTACAATCATGGTCTAAACGATGACCCGCGCCCGTCCCGTTCACATCCTAACACAAGATTGTCCACCAAATACAATGGTGGAACAAAATTGTTAAAAGGGTTAAAAACATAGGAAAAATCTTTGAGAAATTTAGGGTAGATAGCTCTTGGTTACTTGCCAACTTGCAAAACAAAAACACTTGCCTATTTTTCAAAACCACACATCACAAACACACTTTCAAAACAACTTTCAAAAACATTGAAAACTTTTCAAAAGACATACACCTTTGTACACGTCCCAACATGGATCATTACAAAGGTTGCCACCACATTGGCCTCTTTTCAAAACATTTTTCAAACCCACACATACACAAAGCACCATTTCAAACAATTGAAAATCAAGGCAAGTTGATCTAAGCAAGTAACTAAGAGCCCATGGATAACCATGGATAGAAAGGGTGCTAATACCTTCCCTTTCTATAATCTACTCCCTGAACCCAAGAAAACATCTCAAAGGTTTTTCCTGTGCTTTTTAACCTTTCCTTAGGATAAAATAAAAAGTCAGTGGCGACTCTTGCTCAACCGAAACATTTGCGAAAACAAACGCAAAACCTCAAGTCAGTTCTCCCACCGTGGAGTAACCTTAGGGCTTAAATCACCCTCTTGCATGACTAATTGTTTGTTTTGATTGCTTTATATCTTGGCTCTCTTGTTTGGGTTTGCAATCCTACACCCGGATTTGGGGAAACATTCATAGATAGCAATACATTGTGGAAACTGTGCAGGGTATACCGACACGGTTGAAGCAATAGCTATATTAGTGCGACATATTTGTGAGTACCGGTAACCCTTGAGTTCAATCAAGGAGAGTACGAGGCCGCTGAGTGATGTCACTAAGCACTAATGACCTAGAACCTTACTTGACCATCTTGGCCTTTCATTAGGGGTAGTGAGATGACCGGCTTTGGTGCAGTCCGAAGTTGGTAGATACTCGATACTACACTCATTGAGGGTTGTTTTATTGGAATATTTTGGTCGCTAGTTAAGTGGCTAAACCAAAACAATGAACATGGAAAACAATCCAGTGATATTGAGCTCCTTAGAACCCGGTTACTATTTATAGGACAGGTTTTTAAGCCAACTACACTCAAGAGGGTACTTACCTATGAAACCCCATACAAGCCTGAAACTAGGGTTTGGTGTAAATTGCTTGTACATATGTTTTGTGCATACATCATAAACATCATAAAGCATCATATGCATTCACTAACCATTTCAAGGGTTTAGATCTTCATCTTTGTTCTTGTTTTGTAGGTCATGGAAATTCTTCGCAGGAAAACTATCCAAGTCAACCTTGTGAGAATCCCTCCTCAACTCAAGGAGCTCACATCAAGAATTCCGGAAAGCTCTCCCTTCAGTGAAAGACATGGTATATTACTCAGCTTAGTCAACACCAACATTGAAGAGGACATGGTAAAGGTGTTGTTCCAGTTCTTTGACCCCCTTCACCACTGTTTCAATTTCCCCGACTACTAGTTGGTGCCCACTTTGGAGGAATTTTCTCAACTCCTGAGGATTCCTATCCTTAATCAACTACCCTACAACGGTACGGAGAAGGAACCAAAGCCTGAAGATGTTGCTCAAGCACTACACTTGCAACCATCTGACATCAAGGGGCACTGGGAAACTAGAAGCAGTGTCAAAGGTTTCTTGGCAAAATTCTTGTTTGAGAAGGCACAAGAATGTTGGAATTCATTGGACCTACAAGCCTTTGAAGAAATTGTGGCACTTCTTATTTATGGGTTGGTCTTGTTTCCAAATCCTGACCAGCTTGTAGATGTCAACACCGTCAAGATCTTCCTATCCAGGAATCCAATACCAACATTGCTTGGGGACATTCTTCACTCATTTTACACACGAACAATGAGAAAGAGGGGTGTTCTCATGTGCTGTACTCCTCTCCTTGCAAGGTGGTTTATTTCGCACCTTCCACAATCTGTCTTGAAGAATGACTAAGGTTTAAGGTGGTCACAACGGTTGATGACCCTTACTCACTCTGATGTACATTGGTGTTCTCGGTCCAGAGAAAATGTCATCATCGTCGATCGTTGTGGAGAATTCCCTAATGTTCCATTACTTGGCATTAGGGGAGGCATTACCTACAACCCTTGTTTAGCTTTGAGACAATTTGGATATGCACGAAGAGACGGCCCTCACGACATGTTGATTCCTGACCTAGTTTTTGACTTCGACAACGATGCGCAAGGACTTCACCAAAGATTCATCAGAGCTTGGAGGATGCCTAACAAGGTTGACAGCAAGACACTGGGACACAAGAACTCCATCCCTCTTGAGCCTTACCTCAAGTGGGTACGAACCCGAGCCCAGAGTCTAATGATACCTTATCCTCATGTTCTCCCTGTGATTAAAGAGCCCGTTAAGGAAGGAGAGGTTCCCTACACCGTCCTATATCCTGACATGCCTACATCATGGGAGGAGATGTAGAAGAGTTGGATCCAACTCAAGGAGGAACGGAACACTTTTGAAGCCAGCTTCTACGCCAGTGAGAAGAAGGTTTTGGAGCTTACCCGCCGACTCCATGAGGAAGAGACCCTCAACACCTACATCGCACCAAAGAGGATGCGCAACGTCTTTTTACCTTGAGAAGTTTTTTGTAATATTTGGCCCATGGGGCATTTATGTACTGACAAATTTCTTCTTATTAATATGACGTGCGTTCTTTTTGTTTGCAACACTTTTGAATTTTCTAAATCCTTGAATGCATTGCATACATAAGCATACCATTCATCATACGCATAAGCAGGTCTCCACACCAGGTTTCCTTATCTTTCTGCTGTTTATTTCAGTAAGATGGATATCGAACAGACGGTCAAGGACTTGCAGTCCCAGAACTCACAGTTTCAACAACTCCTGATGACCTTGGCTAAAGGTCAGGAAGATCTGAAAGCCCTGCTGGGGAACAAAGAGAAAGTGAAAAGGAAGAAGAAGAGAATCGGGGTGGCTACCCTAGGAAGAAGGTTTGAGGGTGAAGACAGAAGATTCCTTGAATTTCCCCTACATCTGAAGAGGGAACCAGTAAAGGGAATGCGGCTGCAGTACCTTCCGAATCCGAGGTTGAAGAAGAGGAGGCTGAAGAGGACGAAGACTACTCTGATCAACAATACCCGCCCGCCGATTATAAGTACAAAGGTTTGGAAGACAGGTTGGCAGCTATGGAGCTGCATAGAGTTCACGGCTTAGATTTCGAAGATTTGGGATTAGTTGCTGGAATTGTGATCCCCCCGAAGTTCAAAGTGCCAGTTTTTGCAAGATATGACGGGCTATCCTTCCCGAAGATGCATCTCAGATCATATGTAAGGAAGATACAACCTTACACTTCAGACAAGAACCTTTGGATCCATTTCTTTCAGGATAGCCTTTCAGGGGCTCAACTCGAATGGTTCTATCAGCTAGATGGAGCCAGTATCCGAAACTGGGAGGACCTGGCTACCGCATTTTATAAACAATATCAGTACAATTCTGACCTTGCTCCCACGCGTACCCAACTCCAGGGTATGTTACTGGGGACAGGCGAAGGATTCAAGGAGTATGCGCAAAAGTGGAGAGACCTGGCTGGCAGGGTGCAGCCACCACTGACTGACCGTGAACTTGTTGACATGTTCCTTGGGACCCTGTCTGGTCCGTTCTTTAATCATCTGATTGGTAATTCCTCTGCTGGGTTTACAGATTTGATCTTGACTGGTGAGAGGATAGAAGCTGGTATCAAGTCAGGGAAGATACAGAAAGGTGCCGCCGCGAGTACTGAAAAGAAGCCTTTCAAAAAAGAAGCTAGTGCTGTTTATGGTCCCAGAAGACAAGTTAAGCCGGAACGCCGCCAAGCTGTCAATGCATTGGTAATTTCAAAGCCTGTTGCTGCTCCTCAGCAGTTTAACCAACCAAGGGGTGAGAGACCCAAAAGGCAGTAGACTCGGCTCAGCATGACCCTGTCTCAGATTTTGCCGCAACTACTGTCAACTAATCTGGTAACTGTCAAAGAAGCTCTGAAAGTAGTGAACACAGCTTCTCCAAAGTACAACCCCAACGCCCATTGCGCTTATCACTCTGATAGCCTCGGGCACACTACGGACGATTGCTGGGCTCTGAGGAATAAGGTTCAAGACCTTATTGATGCTAAGGAAATACAGTTTGAGGCGCCCGAAAGGCCCAATGTTGTGACTGCTCCCATGCCCCAGCATGGAGTGAATGTTGTGGAAGAAGACCGATATGTAGCCTCCATGGAAGAGAGTGTTACTCCGTTATCAACTGTTAAAAGGAATTTGTTGCTAGCTGGTTTATTTCCGGGATGTGGTGAAGATTGCCTTCTATGTGCTGTTTCGCCTGTTGGTTGTCCCTTGCTGAAATCAGGTATCCAAAGCCTGATGGATAGCAAAGAGGTCTTGTTCGAGAAGATTGCCGTTCCTGCTACCCCTACTGAAGAAGTTTCTATTGTCACTATTTTCAACAAACCTCCTAAGGCTCCTTCGAAGAAGCCTGTCAAAATCATGTCCACTCAGAAGATTGCTCCTATCATCATCACTGTTCCGGGGCCTCTCCCTTATACATCTGACAAAGCTGTCCCATGGCACTATGGGGCAGACGTTTATGTGCTTGGAGTTAAACAAGAGTTTGATACAAATACCGGCGTCAGTAACATCACTGGGCCTGCCAAAATTACTAGCAGTGGTAGGCTGTTCTCGCCAGATATTTCGCCACCAGCTATTCAGAAACCCCTTATCATCACACCTACAAGTGTGCATGTTCCACTTTCTAATCAAGTTCCTGTTTCTACCCCTGCTGCGAAGTCATCTGACGCTCGGGGCAAAGGGATTGCTACTGATTTGCCTGCCCTGACGGAGGCGCCAAAGACAACCACTGTTGAAGCCTCCCAGCAAGAGATGGAGGAGATCCTCAAGATTATCAAGAAAAGTGATTTCAATGTTGTTGAGCAGTTGGGGCACACCCCATCAAAAATTTCTATGCTATCACTGTTGTTGTGTTCAGAGGCCCATGCCAAGGCCCTGATCTCCTTCCTGAAGACGGCCCATGTGCCGCAAGAAACGCCTGCTGATCAATTTACTGATTGTATGGCCAACTTGACTGCTGATAATGGTTTGGGCTTCTCTGACGCCACTCTGACCGCCAAAGGAAAAAACCATAATGATGCCCTGCATGTCTCTATTGAATGCAGGGGCACTACTCTTGCCCATGTGTTGGTAGACACCGGTTCTTCATTAAACGTATTGCCCAAGAAAGCCCTAGACAGACTGGATTGTGAAGGTCTGGAGCTCAAGCCTAGTAACATTGTTGTCCGAGCCTTTGACGGTTCGAAAAGGATGGTACATGGTGAAGTTGACATTCCGATCCGGGTTGGCTCTCAAGTTTTTGATTCTACTTTCTATGTGATGGACATCCGTCCATCCTACTCTTGTTTGCTGGGTCGCCCATGGATCCACAAGGCCGGAGCTGTGACCTACACACTACATCAAAAGCTTAAGTACCCAGTCAGAGGGAAAATTGTGACAGTGCAGGGGGAAGAAGAGTATATGGTCAGCCACCTTAACTTGTTCCGGTACATAGAAATGGATGGGGAATTCATTGAGACTCCATTCCAACACTTTGAAGAGGTGCCTCAAACACTGGCGTCAGCTGAAACTGTGAGTGAAGACCCTCCTTTGAAGATGGCTTCCTTAAAGGATGCTCGGGCTGTGATTAAGAAGGGCGAGTGCGCAAACTCGGACCGACTTCCTGACTTCACTCCGAAAACTGACAAGTTTGGCTTGGGCTTCACTGCAGGGGCTCAGAGGGTTGTTCGCAAAGCAAGAATTGGAAGACCTCCTGTGTTCATCACCAACCCGGGAGTGAATGCTATTGAAGGCGACGTGGAGGAATCTGAATTTGACAGCTGGATCTACCCAACAACCGAAAATGGACCAAGCAACTGGACTGCCAAAGACTTTACACCTATTACTTTTGTCACTCAGTAATGAACTCTTTTGTTTTCAATTTGTAACAAACAATATGTTGAAACTTTTATGGCTCGGTGTCCTACCCGGGGCACCGTGGCTCCATTTGTGAGGGCTTTTGTATGACATTTTCATATATCATTAATCAAAACATTGGACGTTTGTTGCATTTCAAAATCTTGTGCTCTTTTTCTTTCTTTATCATATATTGCAAAACAACTATATTTACACACTCACTTATACAGGTTCCAATCCACTCTGGATCTCACTGGTAATGACTTTGCTACTGCCAGTTATGACTTCGAAAATCCGATCAACTTAGCCAAAGATGAAGGTGAAGATGATTGCGAAGTACCTGGTGAACTTGCAAGACTGCTACTCCAGGAAGAGAGGGCCATTCAGCCACATGAAGAGCCTGTGGAAACGGTAAATCTGGGTACGGAGACAGACAGAAAAGAGGTCAAGATTGGTGCCAATCTAGAGCTCAGTGTGAAACAACGGTTGATTCAGATGCTGCATGACTATATGGAAATCTTTGCCTGGTCTTACGAAGACATGCCTGGGTTGGATATCGACATTGTGGTTCATCACCTGTATACCAAGGAAGACTGCCCTCCGGTAAAACAGAAGGTCCGCCGTATGCATCCAGAGATGTCCAAGAAAATCAAAGCTGAGGTTATGAAACAATTTGATGCTGGGTTTCTAGCAGTGACTTCTTACCCCCAGTGGATTGCCAACGTGGTTCCAGTGCCGAAAAAGGATGGTAAGGTTCGGATGTGTGTTGATTACAGGGATTTGAACAGGGCCAGCCCCAAGGATGATTTCCCTCTGCCTCATATCGACGTTCTGGTTGACAACACTGCTCAGCATAAAGTTTTCTCCTTCATGGACGGCTTCTCCGGTTATAACCAGATCAAGATGGCTCTTGAAGACATGGAGAAGACCACTTTTGTCACTCAGTGGGGCACCTTTTGTTACAAGGTCATGCCTTTTGGGTTGAAAAATGCTGGGGCAACCTACCAACGTGCCATGGTTTCTTTATTTCATGATATGATCCATCATGAGATAGAAGTATATGTTGATGATATGATTGCAAGGTCTCAAACTGAGGAGGAACACCTTGACCATCTACGAAAGCTGTTTGACCGTCTGAAGTTGTACAAGCTGAGGTTGAACCCGAACAAATGCACCTTTGGGGTAAGATCTGGAAAATTGTTAGGCTTCACCGTAAGCGACAAAGGCATTCAAGTGGACCCTGCCAAAGTGAAAGCCATACAAGAGATGCCAACTCCCAAGACAGAGAAAGAAGTCAGAGGCTTTCTAGGACGATTGAACTACATTTCCCGATTCATCTCACATCTAACCGCTACCTGTGAACCAATCTTCAAGCTACTGAAGAAAGATCAAGTAGTACGTTGGAATGATGAATGTCAGTCCGCTTTCGAAAAGATCAAAGAGTATCTCCAAGAACCACCTATTCTTATGCCACCGGTTGAAGGGAGACCTCTAATACTATACTTGACAGTACTTGACAACTCAATGGGGTGTGTGCTGGGGCAGCATGACGAGTATGGCCGAAAAGAGCACGCTATTTATTACCTGAGCAAAAAGTTTACCGACTGTGAGACTCGGTACTCACTGCTCGAGAAAACTTGCCGCCCTCTGGTATGGGCTGCTCACCGGCTGAGACAGTATATGTTGACTCACACTACTCTGTTGATTTCAAAAATGGATCCAATCAAGTACATATTCGAAAAGCCTGCCTTGTCCGGAAGAATAGCAAGATGGCAAATGATCTTGACGGAATATGACATCCAGTACACGACTCAAAAAGCAATCAAGGGAAGTGTAGTGGCAGACCATTTGGCACACCAGGATGTGGACGACTACCAGTCAATGAACTTTGAATTTCCAGACGAGGATATCATGGTAGTAACTGATTGTGAAGTACCTGGACCGGATGAAGGACCTGAGGAAGGATCCCGATGGTCTATGCACTTTGACAGAGCCTCAAACGCTTTGGGTAATGGTATCGGCGCCGTGATCATATCCCCCAAAGGCACTCATACTCCACTCACCGCCCGGCTATGTTTCAACTGCACCAACAAAATGGCGGAGTATGAGGCGTGTATCATGGGTCTTCAAGCTGAAATTGACTTAAGGATCAAGTTTCTGAGTGTCTTCGGAGATTCCGCTCTCGTGATCAATCAGGTCAAAGGCGAGTGGGATACGAAACACCCAAATCTTATTCCTTACAAGGAGTATGTGCTGACATTGCTTCCCCACTTCGAGGAGTTAACTTTTGAACACTTCCCAAGAGAGGAGAATCAGTTAGCGGACGCACTAGCTACGATGTCTTCCATGTTCAAAGTCAAATGGGACAACGAGGCTCCCTAGATCATTATCTGGAAATTGGATGAACCTGCATATTGCTACGATCTCGAGACCGAGGAGGTAGCAGAAAAACCCTGGTATCATGAAGTGAAGAGGTACTTGGAAGCTCAAGAATACCCCGAGGGTGCATCTGTTAATGACAAGAAGTTCATGAGAAGGTTTGCGGAAAAGTTCTTCCTCAGCAATGGCATTCTCTACAAGCGAAACCATGATTCAACCTTACTGCGTTGTGTGGATAAGACTGAAGCAGAAAGGATCATGGCAGAACTACATGAAGGTACCTTCGGAACACATTCCAGTGGACACACCATGGAAAAGAAAATCCTTCGGGCAGGATATTTCTGGTCCACAATGGAAGCCGACTGTTACCAACATTCTCGAACTTGTCATAAATGCCAGATTTATGCTGATAAGGTTCACATTCCTCCGGTTCCTCTAAACGTCTTAACGGCACCTTGGCCTTTTGAAATGTGGGGAATTGATATGATCGGCGAGATCCGACCTACGGCATCCAACGGGCATCGATTCATCTTGGTAGCGATTGACTACTTCATGAAGTGGGTTGAAGAAGCTTCCTATGCCACCGTAACCAAGAGCGTCGTGGCACGGTTCATTCGGCACAACCTGATCTGTCGATACGATATACCTGAAAGGATCATTACGGATAATGGTACCAATCTTAACAACAAGATGATCACTGAGCTCTACGAGCAATTCAAGATACAACACCACAACTCTTCTCCCTACCGGCCGAAGATGAATGGGGCTGTAGAAGCAGCAAATAAGAACATCAAGAAGTTTGTGCAGAAGATGACAGTGACCTACAAAGATTGGCACGAAATGTTATCGTTTGCTCTTCATGGGTACCGTACCTCAGCACGAACGTCAACAGGGGCAACTCCCTTTTCCTTGGTCTATGGCATGGAGGCAGTCTTGCCTATTGAAGTCCAGATACCCTCTCTCCGGATAGTGAAGGATGCAGATTTGAGCGAAGATGACTGGATCCAGACTCGGCTTGATCAATTAAACCTAATTGACGAAAAGAGACTCACTGCTATTTGTCATGGTCAGACGTACCAAAAACGGATGATCAGGGCATTTAACAAGAAGGTCATGCGACAAGATTATCAAGTCGGAGACCTGGTAATCAAGCGCATCGTTGTTCCTCAAAGTGATCCCAGGGGAAAATGGACCCCTACATACGAAGGGCCATTTGTGGTTAAACACATCTTCTCAGGAGGAGCCATGATTCTAACCACCATGGATGGTGACGACCTTCCTCACCCCGCCAATGCAGACATAGTAAAAATATACTACGCATGAATCAAAGACCCGCTAGGTTGAAACACCTAGGCAAAAATAAGGGCTTCCCGGCGAACCAAAAGGGTTCGGGCAAAAATAAGGGATGAAATGAAGATCTGTACACCCGGCAAGTCGAAAACCTGAAAAGGCGGCTTGGGAAAAAATGGGTATCCCGGTGGACTGAAAACCCGAAAGGGCGGTCCAGGCAAAAGTTAGGGATGAAGCGTAATACTATGTCTCATTGGATCACCTTGCATCCATAATTCGGCATCAACTATCGGGCTCAGACGGCATCGATCAATCAGCTTCATCTTCAACTAAGCAGCAAAGTGATGAGACGCTTAAAGACATAAAGGCGATAGCAGAGTTAGAACCCAGTGGGATTATTTTTCACATAGATGTTTTGTTTCCTTTTCACAAATTTGTAAAAATTCTATTTCGCTCGGCGGCATCCTCTTACTAGGACGTCAGCCTCTTGTACAAAAACGCCTATTTACGGGCAAATTTCAAAATCAATACAAATTCACTTTTTCAGACAAATTATCCATTGTTTTTCCTTTTTTTGTTTTGTTTTGCGAAGAACGTCCAATGTTCATTTTTGATATATGCATTTGACATTAATTGCTAATCATGAATATTTGCATGCGAAATAAAGGATTAATTACGGGTGACGACGGAAATAGGGGCAATTTTGAATTGTCCAAGCAGTCTAGTTACTCTGTCCACCAAGGTACCAAGGTGAGTTCAGCTGAAGAATGAAACCAGGTTACCTCAATTCCCCACAGAGTAGTCCCAGCAAGTCAGCAATACTTTCCCCAAGCAGAGATAATCTACTGTCAGCCTTAAGGAAGTTGAGCATCCCCAGAAGATCTCAAAATTCCCCAGCAGATTATAGGCATTCCTCAGCAAGCATCCCCGGCAGTCTTAATATAAGATTGTTCCCCGGCGGAATACTATCCCCCAGTGCAGTCTGAAAAGTTTCCCCAGGAGAGTGGAATCCACATCCCCAGTAAAGTCGCCGGTAGATTCTGAAGCTTATCCCCAGTAGATTCTGGAAGCTTATCACCTACAGAGTACGAACGTCTCTCCCAGACATTATTCAAAGGTTATGTCCCCACCAGGGTATAATTGGGTTAACCTCAGCTAATTACCACCGAAAGATCGTCCTCATCAAAGTTCTTCCCATCCCCAACGGAGTTCATCAAAGTTCCCCAACATAACTTATCAGCGGAATCCCCAGCGGAGTTTATCGTTGAAATCCCCGGCGGAGTCTATCATTGAAATCCCCAGCGGAGCTCTCATCAAAACCTCAACGAAGTATCTCTTCCCACAGAGTAATTCCCCTCAGAGTAATCTCTCCAACAAGTTTATCCCCCGACGGAGTCGTCTTCTCCTACCGGTTTATTCTTGCAACCATCATCCCCAGTGGAAGCGAAGAACTCTACTCTTCAACATCAGCCCAGGATTTGATTCCCCGGCCAGTCGTCAAGGATTTATTTTCCTAGACGAAAATACATTCATAGACATTTCACATTTCATACATATTGCTTACATACATGACAAAGTGCATACAACACTATCTCATTTTGAGCATCATGGCATCATGCATCTCATACATCATGACTTCGCATATCAACTGATGTTTTGCCTTTTCAGGAAAAAGGTCAATCCAAAGATGATTACTATCAACTATCGCAATTCCAGATTCGATACCTGTATCTAGCCAGGGCACATCTGTGAGTGATGGATTGTAGATTCGATTCCTATATCTAGCCAGGGCATATCTGCATAAAGAGTTTGAAGATCAACCCCTGTAACAGGCCAGGAAATTATCTTTCATTCTCAGGTCAGAGGTCTACACCTGTATCCAGCCAGGAAAGCTATCTCTACCAACCTTTTGCAATTCTAGATTCGATTCCTGTATCTAGCCAGGGCACATCTGTGAGCAACTAATTCCAGATTCGATACCTGTATCCAGCCAGGGCATATCTGTAGACGACAATTCCAGATTCGATACCTGTATCTAGCCAGGGCACATCTGTAGACAACAGTTCTAGATTCGATTCCTGTATCTAGCCGGGGCACATCTGTGAACAACCAATTGTAGATTCGATACCTGTATCTAGCCAGGGCATATCTGCATGAAGAGACTGAAGATCAACACCTGCAACAAGCCAGGAAAACATCTCTCTTTCTCAAGTACGCAAGTTCTCGCTAAGGAATCTCTTACGCGATCAACACTTCCAAATGGCATCTATAAGCCCATTCCCGACAAATTTCTATCACGCCTCCAGATGGCATATATAAGCCCATCCTCCTATCCATCCTCTCTCCAAATGGCATCTATAAGCCCATTTCCGCCATCACATTGCTGATACTCAGCATGCGAGTGCAAATTTCAGGGCACTCTAGTGTCCAATCTCCTTTTACCCTCGAGTCGCGAAAGGCAAACTTGCCAATCTAACTCTTCAGGTTCAAGAAGATTGAACAGGGGCAACTGTTGTACCCCAAAATTTGCCCTCCCATTTCCTCAACATTTTCTCACCACAAGACCCTTGGAGCTCAAGATCAAGTTAGGGTTTGCTCTGCTCGAGACTACTCCTTGCACTGTTGACCCAAATTAGGGTTTGTGTTTGCACAAAGATGTTTTGACCTAAAATTCCCAAGATGACTTTCATGCTTCATGTTGGACTCACAAGTTTATCCATACCAAGTTTCAAGCCTTGATTCCAATCTTTGCCCAGTCAATTGGACAGTTGACCTAGAAATCAGCTGTATTGGGGAAAAAGTCAATTGTGGCCAATTGACAGTCAAACCTCATGATTTTTGACCCACATCAACATTATGAATTCGTATGGACCATTTGATCAAGTTTGGATCACAATTCCACAAGAAATTTGATCAGATCACCAAAAGGGCAAAATGGTCATTTTTAGGGTTTTGACTGCATAAAGGCAATTTTTGACTGTTTGACCTAACCAATGGCAAACCAAGCTCATATATGGACTCAAGGACCCAATGGAATTGTCTTGACATGTTCAACAAATTCAAAAGATCCCAAATGCACAAGATTGACAGATGAATTTTCCAGTCAATTGATCAATTTTTGGTTGTATACTGAAAAGTCAAACTTTGACTTTTTGGTCAAAATCAAGTGTCAAGATTCATTTTTTATCAAGACATGCCAAAATATGAAACTTGTTCATCAAGAAATCAAAAATCACAAATTCGGGTTTGAAATAAAGAATTTTCATAACTTAGAATTTTTCTAAGTTATGAAAATCCCTAATTTTTTCCTAACTTTGTCCCACTTTTTCATCAAGATACATTTGGATTAAAGGAAAACTCAAAACATGAAAGTTATAGTCCATTGCAAAATCTACAACTTTTATTCACAAAGTTTCCTCAAAAGAAGCTTGTAGCTCAAGTTATGATTTTTGCAACAAGGGTGCAAAGCATTCTTAACTTAGAAATTTTTTGACCTATTTTAGGCAGGATTTTTGCCTAACTTCATGGCCATTTTTCACATGCTTCCACTTGGAATATCAATTTTTATTACAAAGATGGATTGTATTACACATTCCAAGCTTTCCAAAATGTCAAAGAACTTCTCAAACACCCTTGTGGTTAGGGAGAATCGAATTTGGCAATATGGGCAAAACTCACTTTGTTCATGAGCCATTTCCATGTTCATAACTTGTGTAATTTTTTAAATCAGCATGAGCAAGCTAGTTACAGGCCTCTAATCCTTTTCTTACTCAATAATTAAATGCCAATTCTTTGTGCCAAGGCATTATTTTGTGCATTTGGTCATTGTATGAAGAATTAAGCCTTAACTAGAAAAAGCACTTTATCCATTTTTGTAAAGTATGGCTTTATGTCAAGTTTGCAAATCAAGAAGTACAAAGCCATATCTTTGGACACAGGATTCAGGGACATAACACACTGATCAAGAGGGATTAAGGCAGCATACTTGAGAGGCCTAGGAAAGTTTGTAAACCAACTTGTCATTTTTTCCTTAAGATTAGAAGAAACCTTGCATAACCAACACAATCTCACATTTCTGCCAAGAAAAGCCAAAGTAAACTTGTTAAACACATTCCAAATATCAAACCTAAGCTAAGGCACGAGCTAACCACCTTCCAAACCTCATCATTCATCAAAACACCCTCCTACTGCAAAAAAAAGAGTCACCTCTACAGTTGGACTTCCATAACTCAATCCATTCGTGCGCCTTGGCCAAAACCAGTTCTTACACACTCCATACCACCTATACAAACTATCCCAAGCATTGGACACGACCTGTAACGCCTCTAACCAACTTCACCATTTTCACTTTTTCTGTTTTGCAGGTTGACTTCCATAGCTTGATTCATTTGGTTTCAAAGCAAACTAAAGGTGGGAGAAGCATCCCTGAACTTCAAGCAAGCTGTACAAGTCCTCACATTGCCTTGAGAGTGCCTCCATTGTCAGACACGATCCAAGCTGAACAGGTAAGTTCATGGACTTCTATCTCTCAATCTAGGAAGAGTTAGCTTTAAGTTTATGAATGAAAAATGCTCTACTCATGGCCCTGAAGCTACACATATATTTACTTTCCATTTATATTGCATGTGCTGAGAGAATTTGGAACCTGAACATTAG
Organism: Vicia faba; assembly: GCA_948472305.1. Lineage (NCBI taxonomy): Eukaryota > Viridiplantae > Streptophyta > Magnoliopsida > Fabales > Fabaceae > Vicia > Vicia faba. The sequence continues at coordinate 929,447,936 of OX451738.1, read as the reverse complement.
AAAAAAACTTAGGTTAAGAATTATGGATGGAGAAATTCTCTCTCATTTCTAAGAGTTAGATCAAGTTCTTGGTATGTATGGAATAGTGGCTTGATGCTTGACATTTTTCATGTTATAAGTTTGTGCTAAAAGTCCAGGAATCAGGATGTTTGAACAAGGTGGGAAAGGCGCGCGTTTTTGACATTTTTGTTGCTGGAGGTTGAAGACAACCTCTATAGGCTGGGCCTGTGATATTTTTCCTTTTTGCACCACATTCTCACACATGCACCCCCTTGGTCCATTGCATTTTATCTTTATTATTTTTGACTTTTGATTTTTGTTTCTGACTTATTTATTTTTGTCAATGCATAAAAAATATTAATAATATTTTTCTCACATTTTTTGCATTTTATTTGATATTTATTTTGTTTCATTTGGTTTAATACATAAATAAACATAATATCTTTTTTATTCAAAATACAAAAAATAATACAAACACTTTTATTTTCTGAGTTTTATTTTAGTTTACCTTTTGAAAACATTTTATAAAAATATACTTTTTTTTGTAAATATTAAATATTTTATTTTTGTACATATTTAATATATTTAGTAAATAATATAAATACTTATATATTTATTATAATATTTAGGATAAAAATACAAAAATACTACATTTTTATTTTTATTAATATTTAACTTAAAAAATCACTTTTTGACAATATACTTTCTTTTTATTTATTTTTTATACATAATTAATAAATATTGCATATATTAAATAATTAATACATTTTATTTAGCGAATTAGGGTTTTACCCTAAATACATAAAAAACCAAAAATTAACCATTTTCATTTTTGTTTATTTGACACATAAAAAACACTTTTACATACATATAGAAAAATCATTTTTTGCATCTTTGTTGTATTTTATTTGATTATTGTATATTAAATAATTTGTATAATTCAATTTGGATGTAATAGTTTAGTTTTAATTTCTTGCTAAAATATCCCCCATTTGGACATTTGTACCCCCCATCCCATAATTTGTGTTGTAATAATTTAGGACCTTTAAATTCCGCATTTTAAAAGCTTTCTAAATATGCCATGATAGAATTAGGGTTTTGTATGCAAATAAAAAACAACAAATAGTTTGACCTAAATTCAAGATAAACAAGCATGAAAATGGACAACACTAATCACACTTGCACCCCTAGGGTACTCCACTTGTTGCCTTCAATAATGGGCCATGTTGCATGTTAGGTATCTTTGGCAAAAACAAAACAAATGATCATAGTCCCTCGATGACGCTATCAAAAGTTGCCTAAAAATGATCAAGTCCCTTAAAGGATAAATTGCCCAAAGATACTTGGCACCATTGCAATCATGGTCTAAACGATGACCCGCACCCGTCCCGTTCACATCCTAACACAAGATTGTCTACCAAATACAATGGTGGAACAAAATTGTTAAAAAGGGTTAAAAACATAGGAAAAATCTTTGAGAAATTTAGGGTAGATAGCTCTTGGTTACTTGCCAACTTGCAAAACAAAAACACTTGCCTATTTCTCAAAACCACACATCACAAACACACTTTCAAAACAACTTTCAAAAACATTGAAAACTTTTCAAAAGACATACACCTTTGTACACATCCCAACATGGATCATTACAAAGGTTGCCACCACATTGGCCTCTTTTCAAAACATTTTTCAAACCCACACATACACAAAGCACCATTTCAAACAATTGAAAATCAAGGCAAGTTGATCTAAGCAAGTAACTAAGAGCCCATGGGTAACCATGGATAGAAAGGATGCTAATACCTTCCCTTTCTATAATCTACTCCCCGAACCCAAGAAAACATCTCAAAGGTTTTTGCTGTGCTTTTTAACCTTTCCTTAGGATAAAATAAAAAGTCGGTGGCGACTCTTGCTCAACCGAAACATTTGCGAAAATAAACGCAAAACCTCAAGTCATTTCTTCCACCGTATCACAGGTGGAACCACAACAGGAATGATCACAAGTTCGGTAACAGTCTTCGGGGGAGAAATTTCAGGGGAGAACACACTTCCACTTCTTGTTATTTTACTGGTTCCGGTAATATTGACGATGTCGGAATCAACATTTTCAGCAATCTTGTCTTCAATGGCTAGCATGTCCTGCTTTACGCCGTGGTAATAGACGCCGGCCCCATAGTTCCAAGGAACAACTTTGTCCGAGGAGTATAGGATTGGCCCTAGAATGGTTATGATCAACGGAGTCACCTTCGGAATTGATGTAATCCTGACGGGTCTCTTAGCGGAGGCCCTGGGAGGATTGGCGGAAATGGTTATGATAGCAATGTCTTCACAGGAAATAGTCGGAACAGGAGTCTTCTCAAACAGAATCTCTTTGTCATCCATCAGGCGCCGAACACCTGTCTTTAACAAAGGGAAACCAGTCGGTAGAAATGAACAAAGGTGGCAACCTTCATCACATCCCGGAAATAAACCGGCCTTCAGCAAATTCCCTTTGATAGTCATGAGTGGGGTCACCAATTCATCCACAGGAGTCACAAACACATCTTCTTCAACGGCATTAACACCCCAACCATGTTTCGGCATAGGGGAAATGATAACATTGGGAGTCTCCGGGGGATCAAATTCAATCTCCTTAGCATCAATTAGATCATGTACTTTGTTCTTCAAAGCCCAACAGTCATTGATATCATGGCATGGACTTTCTGAATGCTAAGCACAACGAGCATTCGGTTTATAGTAGGGAGAGGTGGTGTTCAGATTCTTCGGAGCTTCCCTCAGAGTAACCAGATTGGACTTCAGCAAATGAGGTAAAACCTGAGACAGCGTCATGTTGATCTGAGTGAACTATCTAGCTGGTCTTTCTGCTCTTGGCTGATTGTTTCTTTGTTGAGCAGGTGCAGGTTTGGGAATCATAACAACCCCTATCGTCGGACGGTGCTCGGTTCAATTATGATTCTTTTGGTTATAGAAGGCATTGACTTGCTTTTTACCTGCAAACGGCTTCCTTGCAACACTAGAAAAGGCATCCTTCTGAATTTTTCCACTTCAGATTCCAGCTTCCACTCTTTCTCCTGTTAAGATCAGTTCAGTAAAACCCGCCAATGAACTTCCAATCAGATGGTTGAAGAATGGCCCAGTCAAATTTCCCATAAACATATCCACGAGCTCCCTGTCAACCAAGGGAGGTTGAACTCTTCAAGCCAAATCTCTCAACTTTTGAGCATAATCCTTGAAACCCTCGTTCGAACCCATAGACAGATTTTGGAGTTGTGTACAGGTGGGAGCGAGGTATGAATTATAATGATATTGCTTATAAAATGCAGCAACAAGGTCTTCCCAGTTACGAACATTGTCTCTTTCCAACTGATAGAACCAATCCAGTTGTGTTCCAGACAAACTGTCTTGGAAGAAGTGAACCCACAAGTCTTTGTCAGCAGTATGAGGTTGTATCTTCCTCACAGAGGAACGAAGATGCATTTTAGGACAAGAGACCCCATCATACTTAGAAAATATCGGTGCCTTGAAGTTTGGGGGGATGACAACCCTGGAGACCAGACCCAACTCTTCAAAATCCAGCCCAGGAACCTTCTGGATTTCCATAGCACTCAGACGCTCTTTTAACTGCTTATACTTTTCATCAGCCGGAGGGTACTGCTCCTCATTATAATCAGTTTCATTGTTAGACTCTTTAGGACTAGGGTCCTCTTCTCTGGCTTCACCCTCTTGATTCTCTCCCTCTTTAGATGAAGAAGCTAAATCAACAACCCGTCTTGGCGGCCCTCTGAACCTTCTGCTTATATGTGCCACACTGGCTGTCCTCTTGGTCTTCTTAGTGTTCTTCTTAATAATCAGAGCCTTCAGCTCTTCCTGTCCTTTGGCCAGAGCCACAATCATTTGCTAGAACTGCGTGTTCTGAGTCTGAAGATATTTCACAGTTTGTTCAAAAGCCATTGCTGAAATAAACAACAGAGGAGATGAGAAACCTGTTATGAATCCTGTTATGCAATGATATGTATGATATGTATGCAATGTTTTCAAGGGTTCTTAAAGGCTCAAATTTTCTTAAACAAAAAGGAACAAATGGGAATTGTATTAGTAAACTTGAATTGTTACAAAGAATGTATTTTGAGAGTACAATTAAGCAAAATAAAACAAAAAGAAGACTAGGTTTCCCATGAGCGCATCCTCTTTGGCGCGATGTAGGCGTTGATATTCCTCTCTTCATGAAGTAGCCTAGTGAGTTCCAAGACCTTCTTCTCACTGGCGTAGAATTGGGCTTCAAACGTATCCCACTCCTCTTTAAGCTGAACTCAAGACTTTTGTAACTCTTCATGATCAGTTGGCATGTCTGGATGAAGAACAAGATGAGGAGTGTCTCCCTCGGCAACTGGTTCCATAATCATAGATCGAATAGCGGGATAAGGCATCATAAGAGTTTGAGCGCGGGCTCGTACCCATATGAGATAAGGCTCGAGAGGTATGGAATTCTTATGCCCAAGTGTCTTGCTGTCAACCCTATGTACCATACTCCAAGCTTGTATGAACCTTTTGCGGTAACCCTAAACATCATTCTTATAGTTAAAGATGATTCCTTGAATAAGTGTATCATGAGGACCATCCCTTCTCGCATAACCAAACTGTCGTAATGCTAAGCAAGGGTTATAAGTGATTCCTCCCCTAATGTCTAAGAGAGGGACATTAGGCAATTCACCACAGCGATCGATGATAGTAACATCTTTCGAGAACCGTGAACACCAATGAATGTCTGAATGCGTAAGGGACATCATTCGATGAGACCATCCTTTTCCCTATTCATTCTTCAAAGTAGATATGGGTAGGTGCGAAATAAACCACCTATCCAATAGAGGAGTGCAACACTGGAGGGCCCCCCTTCTTTTTAGAGTGCGAGCATGCAGAGAGTGTAGAATATCCCCGAGTAATGTAGGTACCGTATTCCGAGATAGAAAAACCTGGATTATGCTCACATCTACTAATTGATCCGCATTAGGGAACAGTACCATCTCGTAGACAAGGAGCGCCAAAAACTCTTCAAAAGCTTGTAGATCCAGGGTATCCCAAAAATAGTAAGCCTTCTCAAACAGAAATTTAATCGGAATTCCTTGAACACTCCCCATGGTTTCCTAATTTATCATTATGTCGGACCGTTGTAAGGATAGATCTTTAGAAATTTCTTCAGGTTTGGGATGTCCTTCCGTACCGCTAAAAGGTAGCTGATCTAGAATGGGTATCCTTAATAACTGAGAAAATTCCTCCATAGTAGGCACTAACTGGTAATCCGGGAATGTGAAACAGTGATGCAGAGGATCGAAGAACTAAAACAGCACTTGCAACATTTCTTCATCAGGTTTTGTAGTGACCAAGTTGAGCAACCGACCATGCTTTTCAGTGAAAGGAGAGCTTTCGGGAATCCTTACTGCCAAGTCCCTTAATTTGGGAGATACTTTCACTAAGTTAATCTGAATAGTGTTCCCGCAGGCAGATGCCATATCCTACAAAACATAGCAAAGATGAGCAATATAAACCCTTGAAACAGTTAACATGATATGCTATGGTATGATGTTTATGATGTCATGATAAATCACGGGCATAGAAAACACAGACAAATCACACCAAGTCCTTAAGTTTAAGGCCTGCTTGAGTTTTAAGGTCATACCCTCTTGAAGTTGGATTGGTTCAACCTGTCCTATAAATATGTAACCGGGTTCTAAAGGGATCTCAATATCATCGATATTTCCCCCAAGCCTTGTTCAATCGACGATTGAATCATAATCAAACAAAAATCAGAAGTCAAACCTCAATGAGTGTAGAATCGAGTATCTGTCGACCTTGAGCATACACCAAAGTCAGCCATCTCGCTACGTCCTACTGGCCAAGTTGTGCAATTAAAGGTTCTAAGGTTAGTTGATGCTTTATGACACCACGTGGCGGCCCCGTACATCTCCCTGATTGAGTCAAGGGTTACAAGTACCAACCAAAGTGCCACATCAACGTAGATACTGCTTCAACCGTGTCGGTATACCCCAGCACAGCTCCCTCACAGTTTATTGATACTTACCTAAAAGGTGTTTCCCGATCCGGGTGTAGGATCAAATAACCAAACAGTTCCTATAAATATAAAGCAAGCAAGACAATCAAGAGAAAGCAATTAAATATGACCTACATCCTAAGGTTTACCCCACTTTATATTTTATTCCCTAGCATAGTCGCCAGTTTTGTGATATGGTCGCAGAACCGAATGTTAATACTGGTTTGCTTTTTTGTTTAAAAATGTCGCAGTAAGCAAGAGTCGCCATCGACTTTTATTTTATCCAATCAGGAAAAGGAAAAAGAACAGAAAAAACCTTTTTCTAGATGTTTATGTGTACGGGGGGTAGATTATAGAAAGGGAAGGTGTTAGCATCCTTTCTATCCGTGGTTTTCCACGGGCTCTTAGGTACTTGCTCATTTTGAAAACTGTTTGTGTGTGCTTGTTTTGAAAAGTTTTTTTTACTTCGTATTAACCCTTGTATCCGTCCTCAAGAGTGTGACGAAGTCGTTTTTGAAAACTGTTTTGAAAAGTGTTGATGAAATTTTTTTTGTTTATTTGAGCAAGTACCTAGGAACTAATCTACCTACTCGAAAAAGGTCTGTTTGTTTTCCTTTTAGACAATGCTACCCCATTATTGAGAAATAGGTAGCATCGTTGTTGGAGTTTTTTAGGGACATTCGAAGGGACAAATACGATCACAAAAGCAATGTTAGGAAATGTTAGTAATCATCCTAAAGCCTTAAAGATCTTTTTCCGAGGAAACATCCGAATGGGTCGTTTTAGATCTTTCAGGGCTAGATGACAACCACTAACAAACCCTATACTTCATAACCGTTTACCGAAGGCAGCCGAAGTGGAGTAAACCCTAGGAGTGAGCATGTGTGAGTGTAATTTTCAGTTAATTTATCTTTGCACATTTAGGGTTTTCTACCGTATTAATTTTCAGTTTGTCTTTCCATACAATCCTATTAACATACATCTAAGCAGTTTATAGCTTGCGAAAATTAAAGCGAGAAAGTTAAAGTCCTAGCTATTACAGGGCTTTTACAGATACATAATTATTTTGAACAAAAATAAAGATGCGGAATTGAAACCCTAATTACTATTACAAACTCGGAGAAGTTACAATAATAATAAAAAGGAAATTAAAAAATACGCACGGCGAATTAAATGCGAGAATAATTAGTAAAACCTAAAAGATCTAATTAAAAAAAATGTTTAGTTTAGTTTTTTGAGAAAAAATCAGATTACATACAAAATTAAACCCTAAGTCGAATTATTTTAAATTATGACAAAAGAAAGAATTAAATTGCCTTAATTTAATTAAACTAATTAATTAATTAAAGAAATAAAATATTTTTTTATGAAAAATGATTTGGGATGTTTTTTATGATTTTTTTATTAAATAAAAAATTAATGATTTTTGTGTTATTTTTAAAAAAGAAAATAATTAGAAAATAATTAAAAGAATTAAAATAAAAAAGATAGAATTGGCCTGTTAGAAGCTGAATGAGGGGGTATGATGCTGAATTGCTTAGGCCCATGAAGCTGAGCCCATTACATGCGTGTGATTCCCTGTTGTATCAGCCTAGGAGTGCACCATAGTCCTTCCTTGGTTGAGGCGTTGGATCTGGCTAGCAATGAATCCAATGGCAAGATGGTGACAGCGTATGGGAGGCGCTTGGAAAGGTAATGCAAATAATCTGTAGAAACAAAGTGAGAAAATAAATTTTGCTGGCACCTGGGATCGAACCTAGGTCCTCCCTCTCAAATCAATACACGTCTTGCCATCTGGGCTACCTGCTTTGTTTGTTAGTATAATAAAAACAAATAATAATATATGAAAACACATGGATAAAAACAATAACGTGCGCCAACATTTGAATGGACCAGTACCATGATGCCAAGTAATCGTCTCCTTCATTAAGACCGTCGTCTTAGGTATCACCTTTTACCTACATACAAACGTCTGTAGCCATAGCATGTACACTTCAAACATCAAGAAATATGCATGATAAATGAAATTAAAGACCATGGTTCAACTTATCTTGATGCCACGAACACCATGGCATCCTTTTCTTGGCCTAATTTAGCCTGTAGAGAAAAACCTAAAACGGCCATGAAAACCCTAACAATGGCAAACACACATTCAAGCCTCAAAACTTCAATTAAACAATCCAGGCATGTTGAAAATACATCAATAATAACAAGTATATCATTAAAATATGCTAATGATGCAATAATTGCTGTAATCGATTTTGAAAAAGAAAGCAAATCGTATGAAGCCTAGGGGTTGATTCTGGGCGTGAGGATGCGTGAAACTGATTGTGTTAGCTTCAGAGAGGCTTCAGGAAACGATTGGGAGTATTGGAATGGCTTTAATTGCCTTCTAGGTCCAAAAACGATCCATCATTTTTTCCCAATTTTTTGAGTTTTAGTATGGCGTTTTACGACTGCAAATCCTTGTCTTTTTGGCTTGTTCTTGCTCAATATATATGCTAGAATGAATTAGGGTAAAAAAACAATTTGAATCTTTGAAGATCATCAAGATTTGATTTGTTTTTTTCCCTTGCATCATATCTTTCTAAATGCATCAAAATCACGCCAATTTGAGCCATTCCACCCTTGCACGATTTTATTTTGTCATGCTAGGTTGATTTGATTTGATTCCTACAAAAAAATTAGATCAAAATCAATCTTTTGTAGTTTTTGCCATTTATTTGATTTAATTTGTATTTTAAATAATAAAAAATCAAAAGAAAATAAATAATGAAGCAAATAAAGTGTGGATGCTGATTTGGGTCGTGGACCATGTCCCCAATAAGATTCAATCATGAAAAGCTAGACTCGTTTGACAAAAAATGCACTTTTGAGCACATTTGACTTTTGGCAATTTTGCAAAAATGGTCAACTTTGACAAGGCATATGTCCTCCAATTTTAATCCTAGAGAGGTGTTCTTAGACTTTTTAGAAAGCTTAGGATGTCCCCTAAACAACCCTTTTGGTTTCATCTCAATTGGGTATTCCATGTTCATTTGAGAAGCTTTTACCCAAAATGTATTTTTGTTGACTTTTCAAAAGGACCTATAATGTAGAAATTCATATATTTTGATGAGTGCATATTTTGAACTTGTGGGTTGAATATGAGTTGTAGGGAATTGCATCCTATTCAAAATGAGCCTTGGATGGAAAATTGCTAATAAAGTATGAAAACGTTATGCCTAGTCAAAGCTTGGTTGACTTTTACTATGAAACCCTAATTTATCAACTTTTGGGTTTGGATAAATTTGGGGGCATTCCATGAGGAATCATGATCAACCCTTTATCAAATGATGGATATCTCTTCAAAATGTTGATGTTGACCAAAAATATTGAAGTTTGACTGTATGTGGGCCACAATTGACTTGTGACCAAGTACAATTGATTTTCAGGCATTTGGGCAATTGACTGAGCAAACTTCTTGTGCAAGGCATGAAACTTGACATGGATGATCTTGAGAACATATTGGGACCATGGAAAGTAATACACATGATATCAAATACACTTCTCACTCTGAAAATTCACTTCTCACTCTGAAAATTCTTATGCAAAATCAAAGTTCAACCAGAACTTTAGAAACTCTAACCAAAAAGGACCCAAAAAGAAATGGGTACCTAAGGAGAAAATAAAATATGTTGCAGATGTCCTTAACAGCTCAGTTGAAACACCAGTCATGGTACCTAGACTCTGGATACTCGTGACATATGACGGAAAGAAAGATTATGTTCCAAATTCTGGAACTTAAATCTAGAGGAGATGTCAAATTTGGAGGATATCAGAAAGGAAATATTATTGGTTTTGGAACCATTGGAAACAATAACCTTCCTTCTATAACTAATGTTGTGTTGGTAGAATGATTAGCGCATAACTTGTTGTCCATAAGTCAATTAAGTGACAACTATTATGACATCATCTTTAATCAAAAATCTTGTAGAGCTGTTAGTCAAAAAGATGGATCAATCCTTTTTACTGGAAAGAGAAAGAACAACATCTATAAAATTGATCTTTCTGACCTTAAATCTCAGAATGTAAAATGCCTTATGTCTGTTAGCGATGAGCAATGGGTCTGGCACAGAAGATTGAGGCATGTTAGCATGAGAAAAATATCTCAAATTAACAAACTCAATCTGGTCAGGGGACTTCCAAATCTGAAGTTCAACTCAGAAGCTCTGTGTGAAGCATGACAGAAAGGAAAATTTTCAAAACCTTCTTTGAAGTGAAAAAATGTTGTTTCTTCCTCTAGGCCGTTGGAACTTCTTCACATTGATCTGTTTGGACCAGTTAAAACTGCATCCATCAGAGGCAAGAAGTATGGATTGGTCATTGTTGATGACTATAGCAGATGGACATGGGTTAAGTTTTTAAAACACAAGGATGAGTCACATTCTGTGTTCTTCGACTTCTACAACCAAGTGAAAAATGAAAAAGAATTTAGAATCATAAAAGTTAGAAGTGATCATGGAGGAGAATTTGAAAATCATTATTTTGAAAAGTTTTTTTTAAAGAAAATGGCATTTCTCATGATTTCTCTTGTCCTAGAACTCCCCAACAAAATGGAGTTGTAGAACGGAAGAATAGAACTTTGCAAGAAATGGCCAGAACCATGATTAATGAAACTAATATGGCTAAACACTTATCGGCAGAAGCAGTGAACACAACATGTTATATTCAAAATAGAGTCTCTATAAGACCTATTCTAGAAAAGACTCCTTATGAATTATGGAAAAACAGAAAAACCCAATATTTCATATTTCCATCCTTTTGGATACACTTGGTATATTCTGAATACTAAAGATAATCTGAACAAGTTTGATTCTAAGGCACAAAAGTGCTTTCTGCTTGGATATTATGAACGGTCAAAAGGCTATAGGGTATACAACACAGAAACTCTGATTGTTGAAGAAACAATCAAAGTAAAATTTGATGATAAGCTTGGTCAGCAAAAGCCAAAGCAGAATGAAAATCCTGCAGGTACAAAAGATCATCTTACAAACTCTAAAGAGTCAGAAGCAAAGGACACCTCAGAAGACACTCCTATTGAAAACGCTCTGGAAAATCTAAGAATTTCTGAACAAACCTCACAAAATAGATTCCCCGGAATCACATCATAACATCCAGAGAACGTGATTATTGGAAAGAAAGAAGATCCCATCAGAACAAGATCCTCTTTCAGAAACATTGAAGAATCACTATTTGGGTTGGTCTCTCTGATTGAACCAACCTCAATAGAGGAAGCTCTGCAAGACAACGATTGGATCCTAGCTATACAAGAAGAACTAAATCAATTTTCAAGAAATGATATGTGGGATCTAGTTCCAAAGCCCAAAGGATTCAATATCATAGGAACAAAATGGGTATTCAGAAACAAGTTGAATGAGCAAGGAGAGGTTGTCAGAAACAAGGCACGACTGGTTGCACAAGGTTATACTCAACAAGAAGGAATTGATTATAATGAAACCTTTGCCCCAGTCGCCAGGTTAGAATCAATTAGATTGTAAATTTCTTTTGCTGTTCAACACGACATCTCATTATATCAAATGGATGTTGTGATCGGTGGAAATAGAACTGACTGTTTTTAGCTGGTTTCGTGAAATGTTGCGGTAAGCAAGAGTCGCCACCGTCTTTTATGTTCTCCAACATGGAAAGGACAAAAGCACAGCAAAATTCCTTATTCGAGAATGTTTCTCGGTTCGGGAGGTAGATTTATAGAAAGGGAAGGTGTTAGCACCATTTCTATTCTTGGTTATCCACGGGCTCTTAGGTACTTGCTCTTATGTTTTCAAAAATGTTTGCTTTTCAGATGTGTGTGGGTTTTGAAAAAAAGTTCGTTTGGAAAACTTCTAAGTAACTCTTGTATCAGTCCTCAAGAGTGTATGAAGTGTTTTGTTTGAAAAAACTTTTTGAAAGTGTGGGGTGCGAAAAGATGTTTTTGTTTGTTTGAAAAGAGCAAGTACTTAAGAGATCTACCTACTCTAAGGAATTAAGCTGTGTAAGAGTCCTTTAGATAGTGTTATCCCACCATTGAGAGGTAGGTAGCACCATCGTTGGAGGTATTCGGGTCAATTCGATTAAGGGACAGTATGGTCACCGAAGCAATGGTAGGACACCTTAGAAGTAACCCTAATGTCCTAGATCCTTTTATCCGAGGCAACTGTTTCGAGGCAACTGGATCTTTAGACAAAGGGCGACCTCTAAGACGTCCTATACTTGATGACCACGTTCGAGGCAACCAGTGAGGCGTACCCTAAGAGTGGCATGTGCTTTGTGTGTTTTTTTCAGTTAAGATTATCTTATACATGTTATTTTGTGAGCTACGGATTGGTTTTATTTACATACATTGTTTCATGCATTGTTAACAGTTAGGGGTGCGGAAAGTAAATTGCGGAAATATAAATTCTACGCTATTACAAGGCGCGGGTCTATACATCGCCAAAAATACAAAGACCCGTTTTGGTAAATAAATACGAGAAATTAAATAAAGCGATAAACCTAATTACTATTACATTCTTGAAGCAGTTACATAATAATCAAAATAAAGTAAATGCGCGCGAATAAAAATTAATAGGGAACGTTCTAAGGGTTTTGACCCTTTTTTAGAAAAGAATTGAATTTTTTTTTGTCTTTTTGTAATTAAAATGAAATTAAAACTAACTAATGACTAATTAATTAATTTAACTAAAAGAAAAATGTTTTTGTGTTTTTATGTTTTTAATGAAAATAAAAATAAAAATAAGAAATTTAAAGTTAAAAGAAAAAAAAAACTAAGTCTAATTCATTTTTATTTATTGGAAAAGGAAATTAAAATTACCTAATTAAACTAAATCAATTTATTAGTGTTTTATTTACAAAAATAATTAATAGTGAATAATAAAAAATATTTACATTTTTTAGTTTTTTTTTTGAATTTTTATGAAAAATATTAATTATGTTAATTTTGGTGGTAATAATAATTAAAAAAAACAATTAATAACTAAATTAGAAAATATAAAACAAAAAGAAAAAAAGAGTGAACCAAGGGGGGTGTTGGACCCTTAAGGAGGTGAATCTGGAAATTTAGGCCCATTAACCAGCCAAGCCACGTTGACTTTCTTGCTTGCCTATGCACAAGGTTAACCAGGAGCATGGTGTGCGTCATCTTTAGGCCACTGGATGGACGCTTGAGGACACTTGACGTCTGGATGAGGAAGGTGTATGATGAACCTTCTTTTGGAACCTACACACAAGCATGTAAAGAAAAAAATGTATAGAAATTTTGGGGGACCTGGGAAGAACTTACAGCGCGGTGTGATGGATCTTAGGACGTGGCAAGGGTTGCTTTAGCTTCAGGGGATGACAAAGAAGAGAGTCACGTTCTCCTTTTGGCCTGAAAATACTTGCAATACTCCTTTTGATCTCACACTTTTTTTGACACTTTTTGGATTTTGCTCTGGCCGTTTTGTGTAAAGTTCTAGGTGTGAATGAGGCTTGCAAGGCTTGTATATATAAGCTTGGATGAGAATCAGTCACATTAAGGAGCTTTTAACCATTGCCATTAAGCTTTGGATTTTCTCATACCACCATTAAAGAAACTTGCCATTTTTGTTCAAAATTTGAATTTCATGCTCATAATAGGCTTGGCACAAATTTGGCATGTGTATTATGACATATAAAAGTCATTCAAAACTCAAAGATACGATTTAATTCATTTTTTGATTTTTATTTGAATTATTATGGATTAAAGTGAATTAAATCCATAAAAATTAAATAAAAATGAAAAAATAAATGTTTGGTATTGTAATGGGTCATGGGACACGTGGGTGGCATGACAAGGCTGAATCAAGTGGAAAAAAGTGGGCCCTTTTGTCAAAAATTGAAGTTTCAAGGATAGTTGACTTTTTCCATTTCACAAACATTTCCCAACTTCTCCAATGCATATCTTGCTCAATTTTGATCATATGAACATGTTCTTGGACATTTTGGAAAGGTCTTGAAGTCCTATAACCAATTCCTTTGGTCCCATGTCATTTTGATTTACCAATATCAAGTTATGGTCTTTGACTTAAAGTGCCTTTTTGTTGACTTTTGAAAATGACCTATAATGTTAAAATTGATAACTTTTTGTGAGAGCATTTCTTGGACTTGGAATGTGAAGATGAGTTGTAGGAAATGTAATCCCCTTCAAAATGAGCATTGGATGGGATTTTTCTGAGGAACCATGAAAAAGTTATACCTTGGTCAAGTTACAGTTGACTTTTCAGCTGTCCAAAAATGGAAACTTTTGCATCTTGATGATTTTTGAGCCATTCTTGTGGAATCATGATCAAGACTAGATCAAATGATGATTGTGGCTTCAAAATAAGATGTTGACCAAAATTTTTGACTTTTGACTGCCAAATGACCATTTTGCCCCTGCAGTTGATTATGAAGCAATTAGGGTTTTTGACTGTGTAACTTGATGCTGTGAGCCTTGAAACTTGGCATGTAGATGCTTGACAATGTATATAGGCATATGTGACTTGATTGAGCCCTTGAAAACCTCAACTTCCTTGCAAGAACCAAAACCCTAATTTGACTGGCTTAGGAGGATGGTTTGACTCTGCAACCCTTGAGTAGACTTGAGCAAATTGAGATGATGCTTGTCAAAATTTTGAAGAGTATGGGAGGGAAAATTTTGGGGTACAACAGACGTTAAAAGTGATTTTTTAAATGGTTACATAGAAGAAGAAGTTTATGTCCACCAACCTCCGGGTTTTGATGACCCAAAATTTCCAGAACATGTTTTTAAACTGAAAAAGTCTTTGTACGGTCTGAAACAAGCTCCCAGAGCTTGGTATGAACGTCTGAGTAACTTTCTTTTAGAAAAGAATTTTACCAGAGGGAAAGTGGACACTACCTTATTCAGAAAACCATTTAAAAATGACATTTTAATCTGTCAAATATATGTAGATGATATTATTTTTGGAACTTCTAATGTCTCTCTTGGAAGAGAATTTGCTGAAGCTATGCAGGCTGAATTTGAGATGAGCATGATGGGAGAACTAAAATTCTTTCTGGGAATTCAAATTAAACAAACTCCAGAAGGTACTTACATACATTAGACAAAGTATGTTAAAGAACTTCTGAAGAAATTCCAGCTATCAAAAAGTAAAAAAGCAAAGACACCAATGCATCCTACATGCATTCTGGGAAAAGATGAGGTAAGTAAGAAAGTAGATCAGAAACTCTACAGAGGTATGATTGGATCTCTTCTCTATATGACTGCATCTAGACCAAATATATTATTCAGTGTATGTTTATGTGCAAGATTCCAATCAGATCCTAGAGAATCTCACTTAACTGATGTTAAGCGAATTCTGAGGTATCTGAAAGGTACTACTAACCTTGGACTGTGTTACAGAAGATCCAAAGATTTTAAACTAGTAGGTTATTATGATGCTGACTTTGCTGGAGATAGAATAGAATGCAAAATCACCTCTAGAAGCTGTCAGTTTCTGGGTGATAACATTATCTCATGGTACAACAAGAAGCAAGCCACTATTGCACTATCAACCACTAAAGCTGAATATATATCTACTACTGGATGTAGCACTCAGATGATCTGGATGAAGAGCCAGCTGGAAGATTATTATCTATATGAAAGTAAGATTCATATCTTCTGTGATAATACCTCTGCTATTTGTCTTTCAAAAAATCCCATCTTACATTCTAAGGCAAAACATATAGAAATTAAACATCATTTCATAAGGGACTACATTCAGAAAGGAATCCTAAGTTTAAACTTCATAGATACAGACCATCAATGGGCTGATATTTTCACTAAACCCCTTTCTGAAGATAAATTTAAATTCATTCTGAAAAACATCAGTATGGAATTTTGGCCTGAATGAAAAAAAAATTCTCTATATGTGTCTTCAGAATATTCTGAAATGAATGTTCTGATTAACTACTCTTCAGAAGTGAGAAGAGGAGTTATATCAGAAACCATTCATCATGTTCTGAAATGTGTCTAACGTTTCATTACACGAATGGTTCAGAAGTTCATTACATTAAACCAGCTGTCACACGCTACCCTCAGAAGTTGAACGCGTGTTTCAACTCTGAAAGGTCATACATGCGTGCGATGCTATTGAGACGCCGTTCCTAGGTAACTGTTCAGATTTGATAAAATCTCACGCCTCCCCTCAATGTTATATTTCATTAATTTCTAGTAATGATTATTTTTTAATTTCAATCGTTCAAAATTATTTATTGGTTTTATTCCTCTAAAAAATTTTTCAAGCTATAAATACCTTGCAAAATTCCCCTCTTTTACCTTTTACTCTCTCTCTCTCTCTCAAAGTTTCAATCGCCTCTGCATTTTGTGCAAACTCTATCTATTTTTTTTTTTAAAATCCTAAACCTAAACGTTCCAAATGGCTTCATCTTCATCTCCTTCCGAAAGCATTCCTATTTCATCAAGCAGTTCTCAACATGCAGAAAGATATGTCATTCCTGAGAGAACAACGCTCATACATGTTTATAGCTTGGAAGTGGTTAGTGAACTTATGGTCGATTTTGACAATCTAAAAGCAAATGGGTTTGATTTGTTTCCGGCTGTGGAGTTCCAAGGGTGGAAAATTTTCTTTGATCGTCTAGTTGGACCAGTGTTCCCTCATCTTGTCAAGGAATTCTGGATTCATGCCATTGCTTCTCCAAAGGTCATCCTTTCATTCATCATGGGCAAAGATATTTCCATCACTAAGAATCTCATAAGGAAACTTCTAGGCTTTGAAGGAAATGGTGTTATTGGAATCTCAAGTGGAAGAATGGATATGTCCAAAGTTTATGCTAAATTTTTTAATATTGGGCAAGCTTCCAACATAGTCAGAGATTTTAAGAACAAATATAAAATCTGGGCAAGAATCATTCATGGCTGCATTCATCACAAGAAGGAAACTAGTTCTCTTGACTACATCAATGCTGACCAACAATATCTTCTGTTCTGTCTTGGCACAAATGTGAAGATTGATCTGCCCTATCTTCTGTTCAACCACCTCTGGATGCATATGAAGGAAACCAGGGAAGCTGAGAGGGTAAAAAACCCTAAGTCAAAAAGAAACTGGATCCCTCTTGGAAGATTAATCTCAGACATTCTGACAGAGAATGGTTTGATAGATCATTTAGACGACGCCAACTTGCTTGGAGAATTGGAGCCCACTTGTGGAAAAGCTCTGACTGGGAAGAACCTTCTCAAAAGGAAGATGATTGACAAACTTCTTGTGGAACCTACTCCCTATGTGTCAGCAACTGTCACCAGAAGGAGAATCCCTATAGAAGATTTTCCTCTCTTCAACTCTGGTGATCATCCTAGGATCATTCTGCATTTCATTGAAGCTTACAAGGAGAGTGGCATTCCCATTGACCCTGCATGGCTTCAAGTAAGGAATGTACATGCTCTAGAATTTTTTCTCCAGAAGCAGAAGAAAAGGAAAGCTGGAGAAGGTCCCTTTGATCGTCCTTAGAAGAAGAAGAAGAAATCTTCAGGTATGTCCACTGAAATAATTTCTGTTTGTGATTCTATACGTATTACACCATCTGCTGAACCCCAAACTCTAGGAGATATTGAAGTAGACATAGACCTCACCATTTCCTCTGAACCCCTCCAAAATAACCCTAAAATTGATCAGGTTCTATCTGACATAGACAATTTTGATATTGTAGTTCCTACACAATCTCAACCATAACCACCACTCTCTCTACATATATCCCAACCTGACACATCTACTTCTGCTCCCCATCAACAAAATCCAAATTCTCATGCTGAAAACCCTCTTCCAACATCCCTCATCAGACCTTTATCCCCAAGATCCTCTGAGTGGTATGATGGTTCTTGGAGATTACCAGGAATGAATGTGACTCTGGCTACACAACCTCCATCCTTCATCATTCCATCTGAAAACATTTTTGATGTGAATGAATCCCCTGCACCTATTCCTTCTTCCTCGGCCCAAACCACCATCATCATCTCTCCTGACATCACCCCTCCTACGTCACCAGAAATTCCCACACCTACCTCACCAGAACCCTCACCACCTCACTCTCTAGAACCAACCTTTAGTCTATCCTCATCAGAACCTCCTGCACCATCTGAACCTTCTGACTTCCTTAGGACTGTAGTTGATCCTGAAGCTCTACGTTATCTACAAATAATATCCACCAAAAAGGTTATTCCCAAACCAACCCCAAAACCTGTTCAGCCAGATGTTAATGTACATTTTCATAATTTTGAAACAGAAATGCAGACGTGGATAGACCTGCTAAAGGAAAACAGTGCCAACAACCTGGACCCAGCTGCATGTGATTTTCAGTGGGAAGCATTCAGAAGTAAATTCAATGATGAAACCTTCAAGTTTTAAGATCTGTGCTATTCTCAGGTTCTTGAGAATTTCACCCAGTATCTAAATTCCTTCAAGACAGAAGTGGTAAATATCTGGGATAAACAGTCTCCACTGCAGATTACCAATGCTCCATTACCACTTACTGACCACATGGAAATCTCAAAAGATGAATCTGAAGATGGCTTTGAGTCAGATCTAAATCCCTTGGCAATGACTTTGTATCACCAACCTTCTGCTCAAGCTGCCTCTGAGAAAGTGCCAACTCTTCTTATTGATCTTGGCACCCTCCTCTCCAATGTTGTAGGCTCAGGCTCTGCTGCTTCTACTCCAAAGGTTGTATCTTCTTAAGCTGCTTCAACATTTGCTCCCTTTTCGCTGGTGATGGATACTCTGAATAAACTGAAGAAGGAAAATGAAGCCATTCATGAATGTTTGGACAAACAGGATAAAACCAACAAGGAAATCAGAACTTGGATGATGAAACAAGAGGAATCTTCAAATGAAATCAAGAATCTTCTTCTTTCTCTTGTCTCTCGTCAATCCTAGTTTTAATTTTTTTAATTTTCTTGTTGTTTTTGTTTTGTACCTCCGTCCTTTTGAATCTTCAATATACAAACATTTTGAATCTCTTTATTTTTTTACTTTTTGATTATGACAAATGGGGGAGAAAATAAGATTTTGATCTTATCCATAATAACAGTTATGAGACTAAGTCTCAAACATTCCTAACAAAATACAAAGCTCTTTTCTGTTTAAGAGATATGCAGGTACCTCAAGACTCTAAAAGACTATTCTCTGAACATCATCTGGAAAAGAACTGCTAAAGAAACTCTGGAAGAAAAATGTCTAAAAGCTCTGAAGAACAAATCTCAGGAAGTTTCCCTTATGCTTTTAAACTCTTTGATTATTTTTTTCAGAAGTAGAAATATCAATCTCAGGGGGAGATTCTCATTCTTGCACAAATTTTTTCAATCAAAATCTGAATTGTTTTGTCATCATCAAAAAGGGGGAGATTGTTAGAACAAAGTTTGGTTCTAATCATATCTTAGAGTTTTGATGATAAAAATGAAATAAATTTTGTGAAATATATTGTATACTCTGATGTGTATGTTCTCTAAATTCATATAATGTTCTGACTCATGCATATCAAAAGAGAAACATCATTCTATGCAAATCTAAAGCAAACTCTGAAGGAAGCACTCCAAGGAAAACTCTGATGAAAAGCAATCCTAAGAAACCTTTGATAAAGCTAGCTGAAGAAAAGATTTGAAAGAAGCACGCTGAAAGCAAAATCTGATAATGCAAGTTGAAGCAAACTCTGATGAATATAAAATGAAGAATACTCTGATGGAAGACAAGTTAAAGTAAACTCTGAAGTGGAAACGCTGCAAGAAAACTCTTAAACTTCCATAGACAAGTTCTGACAGTACCGTTGGTCATTTAATGCTAAGATGGCTAACACACTCAAGTGGTACTATGCACGAGAACATTGGAAACATAAAGACCAAACTAACAAGCATCATTAATGTTAACCAACAAGCATGCAAGTCAAACAAGGAAATCAAATAAATGTGATCTAGCCCTAAGGTAACCCCACTTTTAAAATTTCCCCAGCAGAGTCGCCAGTTCTGTAACACGGTGGGAGAACTGACTTGGTTGTTTTGCGTTTGATCGCAAATGTTGCGGTTTAGAAAGAGTCGACACCGACTTTTCTTTTATCCAAAAGGAAAGGATGAAAAGAACAGGAAAGACCTTTGAGATGTTTTCTTGAGTTCGGGGGGTAGATTATGAAAAGGGAAGGTATTAGAACCCTTTTCATCCATGGTTTTCCATGGGCTCTTAGTTACTTGCTAGATCACTTGCTTTTGTTTGAAAATGTGCTTTGTGTGGTTTTTGAAAGTATTTTGTAAAGATGCCATTGTTTAGGAAAACTTTTTAATGATTCTCGTTCAAAAGAATGTATACAAAGTGTTTGATCTTTTGAAAATGTTTTTAAGTTTGAAAGATGTTTTTGAAAGTGTTGGTGTTTGTTTTGAAAATATCAAGGATGTTTTTGTTTTGAAATTGAGCAAGTAACTCAGAACATTCTACCTACTCAAAAGTCTTTCATGTTCATTTCCTCTTTCCTTTGACATTGTTATCTTACCATTGATTTGATAAGTAACCCTATCTTTGGATGTAAAAGGGACGGGCGTGGGTCATCGTATAACCATGATTAGCAATGTTGTAAGATATCTTAGCATTTTCTTTAAGGGACTAAGATCATTTTGAAATGCAACATGGATAGCGTCATCGAGGGACTATGATCTTGTATTTTTTGTTTGTTTTTGCTAAGATACCTCACATGTATAATATTGCCATTTTGTAAGGCAACAAAGTGGATTTACCTTAGGAGTGTATGTGTGCAAGTGTATTTATTTACATGCTTGATTTGTCTTTGATTAGGGTTTACTACTTGTTGGTTTTAATCTTTCCATACAAACCCTAATTACTAGCATTTGTATATAAAGCATTTAAATTGAGGAAAATAAAAATACTAAGCTATTACATGATTTAGGGGAGGGGGTGTACAAATTACAAATGGGGAATTGCAAGAAATTAAATCTAAATAATTATTAAAACCATATTGAATTTGAATAAATGTACAAAATTGAATAAGTAAAATTGCAAGAATGTAAATATAAAAAGAAAATGAAATTTTTTGTTTGGCTTTCATGAAAAAGGGGGTTTTGACTTAATTAATTAAAATAAAATAATTAACTAAAAATAAGAAAATTAAGATTAAGTTAGTAAAATAAACTAATTTAAAGAAAACAAGTTTTTAGGGTTTTTTGTGAATTTAATTTAATTAGTAAATAAAAATAATTAAATAAAAGATCATAAGTTCTAAATTGATTTTATTTTACAATAAAATAATATAATAATAATTAAAATTAAATTATCTAAGTATTAAAAAAAGTAAATTAAATTATTTAAAGGAAATGTTTTTTGTTCTTTTGTTTTTGTGAAGAAAAAATAAACTAAATAAATTTAAATAATAAAATATAAATAGTTTTGGATTTTTTTATTAATGAAAATAATAGTAATAATAATAATAATAATAATAAAAAAATGAAAATAAAAAAATGCAAAAGGCAGCGCGTTGAGGTTCGAACCCATGACATAATGTAAAACATCTCCATGATTTGTACTTCGTCTTCAACCTTCAACCAGCCAGACCCTCTGATCTCATTCATTTTTCAACAAAAATGGAAGATGTAAACATGAAAATTGTGCTATTTTTCCTCACGAGTCTAACCATGTAAACAACTAAAGCTATAGATCAAAGATTAATGAGAATTTCTCTTGCCCTAATTTGAACCCTAATTTTTTACGAAACTTCAAACTTAAAATTCTCTAAGCTCAAGCCTTGTAAATGAAAACTAAGGATATGTACAGCTTCAGGGCAATGATGTCTACATGTTATCTTCATAAATGCAAGCCTAACAATGTCTAAGTAATGAGATAGAAGTTCAAGAAAAATACCTCAAAACTGGAAATCGTGAAATGCAAATGAGCTTGATTCAAGGTGCTACAATAATCAGTTAGCTTCCTCAAGTTCCCAAGAAGCTAATGCAATGGTTAACTTGAGTTGAGAGTGACTGAAATGGCTTGGAGAAGTCAATGTGCAGACTCTATTTTTTGGTTATGGAGGTTATGGTAAATGGTGTTATAGTTCAGGAATGAGGATGGGGATGAGTGGTATTTGATGTAAGGAAGCTTTAGGAACCAAAAGGCCAAGAAACGCACGGGGGAAATATGAGTTTGGTGTTCAAGGTCAGAAACTGTGCAACAATGGAGTTTTTGGAAAATTTATAATTTGAGAGATTTTGGTGTGTTTCAAGGTGCTTCAGCTCGTGTGTTTTCTTGCAAATGACTTATGTTTATGTATGGAAAAGGTTTGTATATTTGAGGTGGTCAGAAGTACAAGATCACATGTTTTGTCTTCTTGACTTGTTTTTGAAGTAAGGTTGACAAACATGGTTTCAATGCATAGTACAAAGCTATCTAGAGTGGTTACCAACTTTAAACAACCTTATCTGACTTTGTATAGAAATCTTGTGCAAAAGGAACAAGTGAAAAGATCAATGCTAGTTGACTTTGCATAAAGCTTGCTTTATGTAAATGGCAATGGTGCCTTTGTGCCATTAATGGAAAATTGTCTTGGATAAAGCTTGAATCAAGTGGATAATAGCTAAAAAGCAAGTGTAATATTCTGATTATGGAGAGATCTTTAGGTTTAGAGGCTTGCAAAGCAAGATTGTGCAGCATAGGTTTGAGATTTGAATTTTGTTCATCACAAAATTTGCCTTGTAAAATAACTTGAAACCCCAACTTCTGACCTTCGATTCTCCTTGATCACAAATGATCTCAAGGAGTTCTTGGACATTTTGGAAATCTTGTAATGTGCTCTACAACACCTATTTGAATCACTTTTGCAAAATTCAAATCGAACTATGTGAAACTTGGGTCAGAAGCTAGGAGAAGTTGTGTAAAGAAATGTTGTAGATCTCATGGAGATCTATAACTTTCATGTTGAAAGTTTCTTTTGAATCATCTTGCATCATGGTGAAAAATTGGCTCAAAATTGTGAAAAATATGAAGTTTTCAACACTTAGAAAAATTTCTAAGTTTGAAAACTTTGACTTTTCAAAATGAAATCTTGACTTTTTGATTTCTTGATGAACAAGTTTCATATTTTGACATGTTTTGATGAATTGTGATCTTTGGCACTTGATTTTGACCAAAAAGTCAAAGTTTGACTTTTCAGTGTACAATTGACTTTTGATCAGTTGACTGGAAATCAACTATCAATCAATTGATCTTGAGAAATTTTTTGAGTCATGCCATTAGGTCAAAATGATGCAATTGAACACTTGAGATCATTCCTCAAACCAATTAACCATTTTCTAGGTCAAAAATCAGAAATTGCCCTTTTCTCAGTCAAAACCCTAATTTTGACCATTTTGCCCTTTTGATGATCTGATCAAATTTCTTGAGGAATTGTGGTCCAAACTTGATCAAATGATACATATGAGTTTATAATGTTTATAATGTCTTGAGATGATCAACCCTAGTGCAGTCTTGAACCAAAGGAGATCTTGTGAGAAAATACTTGATAAATGAGAGGTTAAATTTTGGGGTACAACAAGACGCAACTTGAAACACAAATCTAGGGTTTCAGAAATTTAAACCCTGATCACAGGGGGGTGGACTTGTGGATCTGCTTCTATGTTATAACCTCTCTCCTCTAATTTCCTTCCTTTTTCTTTTTCGATTTCTTCCTCCTTTCTTCTAAGAAATCTTAGGTTTATATAGCTTAGGTTTTAGATTCAATTAGGAAATTATTTTCTGATTGTCGTTACATTAGTAATTGTTGTTAGAGAATTTGATTGATTTAGAAAATAGAGAAGATTCGATTCTGTTTTAGGTTGTAATTGATTTGATTTTGTATAATGGATGATTCTGTATGAAATTAGACAAAGATTGAGTTCCAGATTCGTTTTAATTTAATAAATATATGTTTATTTTGAATCTCTACATTATCTGTTCTTTTTATGCTTGGGCTTGGAAAATGATAATAAAAATAAAGAATAAAAATAGATAATAATAGCAATAATAATAATACAGTTAATATAAATATGATGGCAATAATTACCGAAATTCAAATATTGTGCATATGGGCTTTTGTGCAAAAAATGGGCCTCTAACCCAGCCACGAAAGAAACCCCCTTCTTTTTACTTATTCTATACAAGATTTGAGAACAACATATCTTAATGGGCTAAATAATTCAAAAACACACCCCCTTGATGGGCTATCAGTTTTGATCAAAGAAGAAAAACGCACCCCGCCTCTTTTGAACAATAATTTTTAACTTGGCCATTAAATTAATGGGTCATTAAAAACTACCATGGACCCTTAACAAACACACCTCCTTCTTTCTATTTATAAACCGGGCCAAAAAATGTCTTAATGGGCCATCAGATTTTGATGGTCTATTAAGGCAACACACCCCTCCTATTAATATTTAAACCCCCAATTTACAATATTCAAAACAAACAATTCGAACCATATGATTTAAGGACTTGAAAAATAGTAACATAAAATGATTATCTGATGGGTCAAATTTGGGGTATGACATTTCAGTTTAAAAAATGCTGAAGCAACCTATCAAAGATCCATGCACGCTATGTTCCATGATTTTATAGAAAATTTTATACAAGTATATACTGATGATATTGTCATAAAATCTTCATCTGAAAATGGTCATTTAGACCATCTTTGACGATCCTTTGAAAGAATGAGGAAATATGGTCATGAGACTTTTTTGGCTTCGTAGTGCACAAAAAAGGCATCGAGATCAATCAAAACAAGACAGAGGAAATTTTGGATCTCAAGCCTCCTTCCTTCGGCAAAAAAG
This sequence comes from Vicia faba, assembly GCA_948472305.1. NCBI lineage: Eukaryota > Viridiplantae > Streptophyta > Magnoliopsida > Fabales > Fabaceae > Vicia > Vicia faba. The sequence goes on along the minus strand of OX451738.1, from coordinate 929,423,034 downwards.
CAATTATAATCTTTGTTGGAGAAAATCAATTTCTTGAGGAGATTCATATCAAATCTAAGTGGAAAGACAAAAAAATTCTTGTCATTACTCAAGACCAAGAAAGAAAGTGAGTTCCACTGGGGAAAAGAACAACAAGAGGCTTTCGGCGCAATTAAAGAACATTTGACAAAGCCTCCCATTTTACTGCCTCCTAGTAGAAATAAAAACATGAGATTGTATATAGCTAAATCTGACTTGACAATAGGAAGTATGTTAGCCCAAGAGGATGACTATGGTATCGAGAGACCCATTTATTACCTCAGTCGAGTATTAATATATGCAAAACTAGGTATAATATGATTGAAAATTTGTGCCTTTGCTTGTACTTCTCATGTATGAAATTGAAGTAATATATTAAATTGATTGATGTTTATGTTTCTTCTCATTTTGATGTTATTAAACATATGTTATCTAAACCCATCTTATATAGTCAAATTGGGAAATGGGAACTTGCATTGATTGAGTTTTCGTTAACATATATGCCTTTGAGGGCACTTACATCTGGGTATAAAGTGTCAGCTAACAAACTCAAAGATTTTTTCGAGGTTAAGGAAAAGGTAATCTCGATGGCAACACCCTTTTTAAATATGTCAATCCCAAAAGCCGGGGGCAGAATGTTTAGATAAAATTTTTGAAATTTTTTCCATTGACAATTTGATAAATTCAGATTGGAGAAAGCCTATTGTGGAGTACGTATAAAATCCAATTGGGAATACTAACGGGAAAATAAATTATATAACATTAAGCTATGTTTGTATGGGGAGCGAGTTGTTCAAGAAAACTCCTTAAGGTGTTTTGCTAAAATGTCTTGGGGAAATTGAGGCACACTTAGAAAACTTTCTAAGTTTGAAAACTTTGACTTTTCAAAATGAAATCTTGACTTTTTGATTTCTTGATGAAAAAGTTTCATATTTTGATATGTTTTGATGAATTGTGATCTTTGACACTTGATTTTGACCAAAAAGTCAAAGTTTGACTTTTAAGTTTACAATTGACTTTTGATCAGTTGACTGAAAATCAATTGTCAATCAAATTGATCTTGAGCAATGTTTTGAGTCATGCCCTTAGGTCAAATTGATGAAATTGAACTCTTGAGGTCATGCTTCAAACCAATTAACCATTCTCTAGGCCAAAAATCAGAAATTTCCCTTTCCCAGTCAAAACCCTAATTTTGACCATTTTGCCCTTTTGATGATTTGATCAAATTTCTTGAGGAATTATGGTCCAAACTTGATCAAATGATACATATGAGTTTATAATGTTTATGTGGATCAAATATTATGAAGTTTGACTGTAAATTGGCCACAATTGACTTTTCCCCAATACAGCTGATTTATAGGTCAACTCCTCAATTGACTGAGCAAAAATGTGATCCAAGGCTTGAAACTTGACATGAGTAATCTTGGGGGTCCATAATGATCCATGAAAGTAATATGAGGCCTTGAAAGTTCAATTATCCTTGTGCAATCTCAAACCCTAATTTCAGTCATCAGTGCTTAAGGAGGTGTCTTGAGCTGATCAACACTTGTGCAGTCTTGAACCAAGAGATATCTTGTCAGAAAATATTTGATAAGTGAGAGGGAAAAATTTTGGGTACAACAGTATACAATGTGCATGCGTTTAATGCATCCAACTTCTAATAGGGTGTTTCTCCTAAAAATTTGAAAATATTTTTTCTACACTTGCAATCCATCAGTAAAGCTTTGCGGAATAACAGCAACAACAAATTTTAGGAATAACAACAACAACTTTAAGAAATAACAACAACAACGACAAAAACAACAACATCAACACCATTGTTTGAGATGGATTTCAAAAGATGAAAAATGTTTTGTTCAAGGTAGAAAAACATTTTTTTTCCAGATTTGCAATCCATCTCAAAAAATGGATGCATTTGACGGTGGGGCGGCTACAAATAAGATAGAATTAGGGTGAAATATGTACAATGGATGTTTTTATAGTAAAATCTGATTAATTTATCCATCGGGTTATCAAAATAACTGAAGGGTTAGATAATTTATTTTACACTTGTAAACAAATAAAAACATAAAGTGCAATATCTGGGATTTGAAGCATGTCCGAAATGGTATTACACCTCGGTTTTTAAAATAACCGAGGGAACAAGTTGTTTTTTAATAAAATAAAATATGGCGCGCCTTGGAATAAAACCTCAATTTTTTCTGGATGACGCGAAAGCTTCGTCATGAAAAGCCTTATTTGTTGTAGTGCATATAACATTCGCCTGGGAAGCAGTCTCTGGGGAAACGTTGGAAAATGGATTCTTGAACCAAACATGGCCAATATGTAGACCCGAAAAAGGAGCCATGTTAGAAATAAAAGTGGATGTTTCAAGAAAAAGGTTGATGTATTTCATAAATATAAACTCGTTAGGATTTTCTTGAGGAGTAGTTAAAGTGAGTCTCGTACCTTCGATGGGCCGTTTGTCAAACATGTGCATGACTGGCTCCGATATAGGATAGCCTATTCAATGTTCGAAGGTAGCATTCAACCAGTGTTGTAGTAGCTAGAAATGGCTTGAAAGATGCAACAATCTAGGAGTATTGAGGAGAAGTTTTAATTTTAAGAAAGATTTGCCCAAAGTATGGTATAAATTTGCCAACAGAATTTTTCCTAGAGAAATTTGTCGATCCTCATGAAGTTGGATCACCAGATTGATGAAACCTTTGGCTATTTGCAATGACCTTGTGTAAAAAAGAAAGTAAGAGAGCTAAAGATTTAAGAAAGCCACATGTTCCATGTCAGAAACTTCAGTAGTATGCTTGACATGGTGGTCGGCTATATAATGTTTAAGGCTTGGACGATAGAAATCAAACTAAAGCTCCATTGACAGAGTTGGTTCAAATGTTTTTCCTAGAGGAGAAAGACCAGTAATGGATGCCACATCAAATAAATTGGGTGTCAACATCCCAAAAGAAAGCTGGAAGGTATTGGTCGAACCTTCCCAAAAAATTTAAGCAAGAATCACACAAGGGTTGATTTTATGAGCATGCCTTGACAATTGAATAACATCGAAAATACTAGCTTGCTCCCGCTGGAGTTTTTGTTTAGCTTGAACCTTATTAAGCCAAGCCAAAAAGTCTTTGTTCCCAGGAGTAGGATTAGATTGAAAGACTCTAGCAGCGAGGTCCATGAACTTCAAGTCGAGAGGCTTTTTCTCAAAAGCAGAAGGCATAGCATGAGTAAAAAAAGGGAAGTATTATTGGACTTTTGTTAGATGTGTTTTTGCATCTGGTTATGGACCATGGAAAGCGAAAAGTTTTCCAACGACAATGAAGGGTATTAGTATTTGTTGTTTCCATTTTGATACTTTAGTTTCCTCAATAGATGGGGGTTGAGGAATGTCTTTTAGGGCTTCTTCTGTGAGCACGAATTCCACAGGGTTGTTGTTGGTGTTTATCGGTGTAATACAGTGAGAAAATTGACTAGTTTTGCATTCTATCGCAAATGTTGCGGATAGCAAGAGTCGGCACCCATTTTATTTTATCCAATAAGGAAAGGGTGTAAAGAACATGAAAAACCTCGATAGATTTTGAGTTCGGGGGGTAGGTTATGAAAAGGGAAGGTGTTAGCACCCTTTTCATCCGTAGTTATCTACAGGCTCTTAATCGCTTAGCTCACTTTGAAAATCTTGCTTTTTTGTGTGTGTTTGAAAATATTTTGAAAATTTGCCAATGTAAGGAGAAACTTTGTAATAACTCTTGTATCGGTCCTCAAGAGTGTATACAAAGTGTTTGAAAATATTTCATTGTTTTGTTGAAAAATGTGATTGTGAGAAATGTTTTGTGAGTAAGCAATTAAAATTTCTACCCACTTAAGGTCGTTCTTGTACTTTTCCTCCTCCTTTAGGTAGCGTTATCTGTACCATTAGTTATTAGGAAACTCTATCCGTTGGATGGTAGGGACATGCGAAGGGTCATCGTTCGATCATCGAAGGCAACTTGTAAGGACGCTTTAGCAACTTCGTAAGGGACTAGATCATTTTTCCGAAAGGTAACGTCGAAGGGTCATCGAGGGACTATGATCATTTTTAGAGGGACTTTGTTAAAGTATCCCTACTTTCGAGGGACATGACCATTTATTCTGAAGGCAACAAAAAGAGGCTACCCTAGAGGTGCAAGTGTGCAAATGTGTTTAATTCAGTTATTTATCTTTTTAGATTAGGGTTTTCTATCGTTTGTTTTTGTCTTTCCATATAAACCCTAATTACTAAGCAGTAACATATAATATAGTGGCAGAAAATAAAAGCAGAAAGGTAAACCTAGGACTATTACAATGCTTTGGGTCAGTTACATAATAAAGAGTGTGGAAAAGAAATCCTACAGCTATTACATACTAGGAAGCAAATACATGATAACAAAAAAAAAAGAACGCGTGAAATAACAATCTAAGCTATTACATATAATGCACCCTATACACTTGATCTAAGAAATAAAATGAAAATAGAAAAAACTATTTTTTGGTGATTTTGTATAAAAAATGACTTTAATGATTAATTAATTAAACCTAGAAACCTAATTAATTTAAAAAAAAAGGTTAATTAAAAGAAACCTAAAATCAAATTAATTTTAGGGTTTTAAGAAGAAAACAAAGGTTTTTGTTAATTAATTAAAAAAAATATTTTAGTTTTGCCAAAAAAATAAAATAGGGGAAGAGAAATCAATAAAATAGGGTTAGTGATCTTTACCGGTTAATCAGAACCTGCAAGGCAGCCGAATGATAATCTTCAGTCGGGTTGTGATGTTAAGGAGGAAAAAAGAGGGTTGTACCTGCAAGACACTCCGACGATCAAGTAAGTGAGGGAGCAAAGAGATACAAGCAAAATATCATGCTTCAAACCAATTAACCATTTTCTAGGCCAAAAATCAGAAATTGCCCTTTCCCAGTCAAAACCCTAATTTTGACCATTTTTCCCTTTTGATGATTTGATCAAATTTCTTGAGGAATTATGGTCCAAACTTGATCAAATGATACATATGAGTTTATAATGTTTATGTGGATCAAATATTATGAAGTTTGACTGTAAATTGGCCACAATTGACTTTTCCCCAATACAGCTGATTTATAGGTCAACTCCTCAATTGACTGAGCAAAAATGTGATCCAAGGCTTGAAACTTGACATGAGTAATCTTGGGGGTCCATAATGATCCATGAAAGTAATATGAGGCCTTGAAAGTTCAATTATCCTTGTGCAATCTCAAACCTTAATTTCAGTCATCAGTGCTTAAGGAGGTGTCTTGAGCTGATCAACACTTGTGCAGTCTTGAACCAAGAGAGATCTTGTGAGAAAATATTTGATAAGTGAGAGGGAAAATTTCGGGGTACAACAACTTCCCCTGTTGAATCTTCTTATACCAGAAGAGTTATATTGGCGGATCCGCCATTCGTGACTTGAAGGTGGAAGATGATTGGACACTAGAGTGCCCAGAAATTTGCACTCGAAGATGAATTGTGAATGGGCTTATAGATGCCATTTAGAGGAATGATGGAGATTTGCCAGAGATGGGCTTGTAGATGCCATATAAGGGTGATTGTTGACAGAGAAATGGACTAAGTCTGAACTTGAGTTCAATTGGAAAAGAATCAAAATAAATCTTTGGAGAGATTTATCTGAACCAGGAGCAGTCTTATATGTTGTTTGACCGAGAAGAAACAGAATAAATCATTGAGGGATTTATACTGAACTGGAAGTGTTCCTTTAGAAATTATCAGGATAAATCGTTGAGAGGTTTAAGCTGAATCAAAAGAGATATTGGATATCCTTTAACTAGAAAGAATCAGGGTACATCTTTGTGCGATTTATCTGAACTAGAGAAAGTGTCTGCGAGAAAGAATCAGAATAAATCGTTGAAGGATTTATACTGAACCGGAAGTGTCCCTTTGGAAAGTATCAGGATAAACTGTTGTGAGGTTTAAACTGAATCAAAAGAGATCTTGGATGTCCTTTAATTGGAAAGAATCAAGGTACATCTTTGTGCGATTTATCTGAACTAGAGAAAGTGTCTGCGTGAAAAGAATCAGAATAAATCATTGTGAGATTTAAACTGAACCCGAAGTGTTCCTTTGGAAAGTATCAGGACAAACCATTGAGGGGTTTAAACTGAACCAAAAGAGATCTTGAATATTCTTTAACTGGAAAGAATCAGAGTAAATCTTTGTGTGGTTTATCTGAACCAGAGAAAGTGTCTGCGAGAAAGAATCAGAATAAACCGTTGAGGGATTTATCTGAACCCGAAGTGTTCCTTTGGAAAACATCAGGATAAACCTTTGAGGGGTTTAAACTGAACCAAAAGAGATCTTGAATATTCTTTAACTAGAAAGAATCAGAGTAAATATTTGTGCGATTTATCTGCACCAGAGAAAATGTCTGCGGGAAAGAATCAAAATAAATCGTCGAGGGATTTATCTGAACCCGAATGGATCTGGAGAAGAATTAGAATAAATCATTGAGAGATTTTTCTGAACCAGAAAAGACGTCTGCGGGAAAGAATCAGAATAAACCGTTGAGATATTTAAACTGAACCGGCCGGGGTCTGAAAGAAACGCCTGCTATGTAGATGGTTGACCAATCCTTTCTTAGGAATTGATCTGTAATTGACTTGTTGAAAATTTGACGAAAATTTTCTGTTGATTGATCTTTTCTGAAAAGATGAAAGGTTATTTGAATTCAATGTCATGATGTATGAAATGCACTGCACGATGATGTTCTCAAAATAAATGAGATTATGTCGTATGTATCTGTGTTGTTAATGTTATGATGTACGGATGTAATGTATGGACATATTAATTGTTATGCCGCAGCGTTGCTGGAGTCGGGGAAAATAGATCCCTGAGTACTGTTGGGAATAAGGAGTGCATGTCTTCATGTTTTGCAGTTGAAGTGTAGATGGATGAGTTTCCATTTAGAGTAATAAAACTCTGTCGTGTAAGGGAAACGTCGTGTACTGCTTGTAGACCTCATGAAATCCTGTTGGGGAATCTTGAGAAGCTGGGCGACTTTCACTAGGGAATCTTAGGAGCGGTGACTGAAAGTTTTGTTTTGTCTGGGATGTGAGAGAGCTTGATATCATTAGGCTGTGGGGAATTTATGGAATAGTCTAGAGATGTTATCCTATTTCTTAAATCCATTAGTAATCGTCTTTTATTTTTTTCTCATTTGTAAACAGTACTTACGTTTAAAAGCATATGTTCAAAAATAAATCATTGGACGTTTTTGTAAACAAAACACAGAAATAAAGAAAAATGAATAGTTTTGCACTTTCAAAGGAAAATCTTTGTAATAACTTGAATAAGTATTTTGTATAATGAGACGAACATCCTAGTAAGATAATGTCATCGTAAAAATTGAAAATTTGATACAAAGAAAAGATAGCTATGTGAAATAATCCCATGGGGTTCCCATTATGCTATAGCATTTGTGTATTTGAGCATCTTGTCCACTTGTTGCCTCATCCGAATTTGATTGGATTGATCAGAACCGTTGAGTTTGTCAGTAGATGCTAAAGGTTGTCTATAAGGTGGCCCAACGAGACATAGTCATATGCTTTAATTCCCTAACTTTTTCCTGGACCGTCCTTTCGGTTTTTCAGTCCACCGGGATACCCTTTTTTGCCCAAGCCTCCTTTTTAGGTTTTCAGCTTCCCAACTGTACAATTTTTTTTTGTATTTTATCCCTAATTTTTGCCCTAACCTTTATGGTTCGCCGGGATGCCCTTGTTTTTCCTAGGTGTGTCAACCTAGCGGGTCTCTTATGCATAGTATCTTTTGACTATGTTCGCGTTCACAAGGTGCGGAAGATCGTCGCCGTCCATATTGGTTAGGATCATTGCTCCGTCAGAGAATATGCTTTTGATCACAAATGGTATTTCGTACGTAGGAGTCCATTTGCCCCTGGGATCACCTTGTGGCAAAATGATACGCTTGATTACCAAGTTACCAACCTGATATACCTGACGTATGACCTTTTTGTTAAAAGCTTTGATCATACGTTTTTGGTATATCTGGCCATGACAGACAGCTGTGAGCCTCTTCTCATCAATTAGGTTCAACTGGTCAAGTCGAGTTTGGATCCAATCGTCTTCACTCAGCCCTGCATCCTTTATGATTCTTATAAAATGTATTTGTACTTCAATTGGTAGAATAGCTTCCATGGTATACCAAGGAGAAGGGAGTTTCCCCTGTTGATGTACACGCTGTGGTACGGTAACCGTGGAGAGCGAATGGTAGCATCTCATGCCAGTCCTTGTAGGTTACTGTCATTTTTGTATGATATTTTTTATGTTCTTATTTGCGGCTTGGACAACACCATTCATCTTCGGCCGGTAAGGGGAAGAATTATGATGTTGGATCTTGAATTATGCACACAGTGCGGTGATCATAGTATTGTTGAGATTCGTACCATTGTCTGTGATGATTCTCTCCAGGATGCCGTACCGAAAGATGAGATTCTGTTTGATGAACCGGGCGACAACATTCTTGATAACAGAAGTGAAAGAAGCTGCCTCAACCCACTTTGTGAAGTAGTCAATGGCCACCAAGATGAAGAGGTGCCCATTAGAAGTTGTTGGTTTGAATTCTCCAATCATATCGATGCCCCACATCGCGAATGGCCAGGGAGCAGTCAGGATGTTTAAAAGAACTGGAGGTATATGCACTTTGTCAGCATAGATCTGACATTTGTGGAAAGTTCGTGAGTGCTGGTAGCAATTTGCTTCCATGGTAGACCAGTAATACCCTGCCCGTAGGATCTTCTTTTCCATCGTATGCCCAGTGGAATGGGTGCCAAAAGTGCCCTCATGTAGATCAGCCATGATCTTTTCTGCCTCAGCCTTGTCTACGCAACGAAGCAAAATAGAGTCGCGGTTGAGTTTGTAGAGAATGCCATTACTGAGGAAGAACTTAGCAGAGAATATCCTCAAGAACTTCTTATCATTGACTGAAGCTCCTTCTGGATACTCTTAAGCCTCGAGATACCTCTTAACTTCATGGAACCAAGGCCGGTCCACTACTTTTTCAGTATTGATCTCGTGACAGTAAGCTGGTTGATCCATCTCTTCAATGGTGAGTTGGGGAGCCTTGTTACCCCACTTGAGTTTAAACATGGATGACATGGTGGCTAGCGCATCCGCTAGTTGATTTTCTTCTCGTGGGAAATGCTCGAAGGTAATCTCCTCAAAATATGGTATTAATGTCAACACATGTTCTTTGTAGAGGATGAGGTTAGGGTGCTTAGTGTCCCATTCTCCTTTGATCTGACTGATGACCAAGGCTGAATATCCAAACACACTTAAAGACTTGATTCCCAAATCTATGGCAGCTTTGAGACCAAAAATACACGCTTCATATTCTGCCATGTTATTGGTACAGTTAAAACAAAGTCTTGTGGTGAAAGGAGTATGACATCCTTCCGCGATATGATTACAACACCTATGCCATTGCCGAGTGCGTTGGATGCCCCATCAAAAACTGACGTCCATCGGGATCCTTGTTCAGGTCCGTGATATGGTCTGAGTTCTTCACAGTTGTTCACCATCATGATGTCTTCATATGAGAATTCGAATTTCATGGACTGAAAGTCATCCACAGCTTGATTAGAAAGGTGATCGGCTAACACACTCCCTTTTATTGCTTTATGGGTATTATACTAGATGTCGTATTCAGTCAAGATCATATGTCATCTTGCTATTCCCCCAGAGAGGCAGGCTTCTCGAATATGTATTTTATTGGATCCATCTTGGATATCAATAAGGTAGTATGGGTCAGCATATACTGTCTTAGCTGGTGAGCAGCCCATGCTAGAGTGCAACAAGTTTTCTCAAGCAGTGAATATCTTGTTTCACAGTCGGTAAAATTTTTTCCCAAGTAATAAATAACATGCTCTTTTCGGCTAGACTCGTCATGCTGCCCCAGCACACACCCCATTGAATTTTCCAAAACAGTTAGATACATGATCAGAGGTCTTCCCTTGACTGGCGGAATCAAAACAGGAGGCTCTTGAAGGTACTATTTGATCTTGTCGAAGGAAGCTTGGCACTCATCATTCCATTTTACTACTTGATCTTTTTTCAATAATTTGAAGATTGGTTCACAAGTAGCGGTCAAGGGAGAAATGAATCTGGCAATGTAGTTTAGTCGTCCTAATAATCCTCTAACTTCCTTCTCAGTACGAGGAGCAGGAATTTCTTGTTATGCTTTTACCTTTGCAGGGTCCACTTCGATACCTTTACTACTGACGACGAAGCCTAGGAGTTTACCGGACCTTACCCCAAATGTGCATTTATTCGAGTTTAACCTCAGCTTGTATTTCTTTAGTCTCTCAAACAGTTTCTGCAAATGGTCAAGATGTTCCTCTTCAGTTTGAGATCTAGCTATCATGTCATCCGCATAGACTTCTATTTCGTGATGGATTATGTCGTGAAATAGAGCTACCATGGCACGCTGATAAGTTACCCCAGCGTTCTTCAACCTGAATGGCATAACCTTGTAACAGAATGTGCCCCACTGTGTGACGAAGGTCGTTTTTTCCATGTCCTTAGGTGCCATTTTGATTTGGTTGTAGCCTGAGAAACCGTCCATAAATGAGAACACTTTATGCTGTGCGGTATTGTCAACCAGGATGTCGATATGGGGAAGCGGGAAATCATCCACGGGGCTTGCCCTATTCAAATCTCTGTAGTCCATGCACATTCGTACTTTTCCGTCCTTTTTAGGAACTAGAGAAACATTGGCGACCCATTGTGATTAGGAGGTAACATCTAAGAATCCGGTGTTGAATTGTTTCATGACTTTGGCCTTGATCTTCTCTGACATGTCTGGCCGCATGCGACAGACTTTCTGTTTTACCGGAGGTCAGTCTTATTTTTTTGGTAGACGATGGACCATAATATCAACATCAAGTCCTGGCATGTCTTCGTACAACCAGGAAAAGACCCCAACATAATCATGTAGCAACTGAGTTAGACGCTTCTTGACACTGGGTTCCAGATTGGAACCCATCTTGACCTCTTTCTTATCCTCTTTGGTACCTAGGTTAACTGCGTCCACTGGTTCTTCGTGGGGCTGTATGGTCCTTTCTTCTTGTTGTAGTAACCTAGCTAGTTCCCCTGGAACTTCACAATCTTCCTCACCTTCGTCTTCAGCTTGGTAGATTAGGTTTCCAGAGTCACAATAGGCCATAGCAGAATCGTTACCCATGGGATCCTGACTGGATGTAGACCTGCATTTTGAATGTGAGTGTGTGTAAGAGTATAACTATCTTTGAAAGAAAGTAAAAATGCAGAAAAATAAATACAATGAGCACAAATTTTTCATGCAAAAACATCCATGATTCATTGATGACATATGAAAATGAGGTAACAACCCTTACAAATGGACCGTTGTGCCTCGAGTAAGACACAAGGTTTAAAAAGTATGAATTGTTTAATTATTACGAGTCCGATAGAAATTTAAAGACAATTCCTGTTGGATAAAAGTAATTGGGACAAAATATTTAGCTTCCCAGTTGGTGAGTCCTCTGTTGATAGTTGGGAAAACCCATTCTTCTAGGTCACAGTTGTCATCACTATCCTCCACTGCGTTGACTCCATGGTTGCAGATCCTCAAAGGTGGTCCCCCGGCACGAGCGCGACGAACAGCTTTCTGGGCTCCTGAAGTGAAACCCAAACCAAATTTGTCAGATTTGTAAGGGATACCCGGGAGTTGGCTCCAAATAGTACACCCACCTTCTTCGACCATTTCCCCGACATCTTTCAGAGAAGACATTTTTAGCGGAGGTCTTGTAATCTTCGAGACTTTGGAAACAGTCTTGGTAGCTGCCACTGTCTGTGGGACTTCCTCGAAATGCTGAAATGGAGTTTCAATGGATTCACCATCCAATTCCACGTATCTGAAGGAGTTCAAATGACTGACCATATATTCCTCTTCTCCATGGACAATAATGATTTCTCCTTTGGTTGGGTATATCAGCATCTGATGTAATATAGAGGTGACTGCACCAGCATTGTGAATCCATGGTCGGCCCAATAAACAGGAATAGGAAGGGAGAATGTCCATCACATAAAAAGTTGAATCGAAGGTTTGAGTTCCAACTTTGATGGGGATGTCCACCTCCCCATGCACCATTCTCTTTGAACCGTCGAAGGCCCTTACCACTATGTTGATGGGTTTTAAAGTCAAACCTTCACATTCGAGTCTATCCAAAGCTTTCTTAGGCAGCACATTCAAAGACGATCCAATATCAACCAGGACATGAGCTAAAGTTGTTCCCCTGCATTTGACAGAGACATGCAACACCTCGTTGTGTTTCCTCCCTCTAGGTGTCAAGTCAGCATCAGAAAAGCCTAAGTTGTTGTCGGCTGTTAAACTGGCCACACAGTCTTGGAACTGGTCAACTGAGGTTTCTTGTGGTACATGGGTAGTTTTAAGAAATTTCACCAAGCCCTTCGCATGAGCCTCATTGCACAACAATAAAGCCAGCATGGAAATCTTTGGCGGAGTCTGCCCTAGCTGTTCGACTACGTTGTAGTCGCTTCTCTTTATAATTTTCAGAATTTCTTCCATCTTCTTTTGGGAGGCCTTTGGGATAGATACTGATTGCGCCTTCATCCGGACAGGCTCAACCAGAATGCCTTTGCCTCGAGTCTCGGTCGACTCGGTGGTATGGGTGTCAGTAGGGGTATCCACAGGAACTGTAGCAGTAGTATCAACAGGAACATAAACAGGGATGATCATGGGACCGGTAATAGTTGTTGGAGGAGAAATCTCGGGTGAGAATACTCTGCCACTTTGGGTTATCTTGCTGGTTCCCGCAATATTATTAATGTCGGGGTCAGCCTTCTCAAGAATTGAGTCTTCATCAGCCAGCCAATATTGCTTGACGCTGTAATAGTAGACGTTGCCCCCATAGTTCCATGGGACAGTTTTATCTGATGAGTACGGGACTGGCCCTGGCATAGTAATTATCAGTGGAGCCACTTTAGGAACAGATGTAATCCTAACGGGTCTTTTGGTGGAGAACCTGGAAGGATTGGGGGAAATGGTTACTATTGAAACATCATTGTAAGAAATGGTTGGGATGGGAGTTTTTTCAAACAAAATCTCTTTGTCATCCATTAGGTGCTGGATACCTACTTTCAATAAATGACAACCAGTTGGTAGGGAGAAACAGAGGTGGCAGCTTTCGTCACAGCCCGGAAATAAACCGGATTTCAACAGGTTCTTCTTGACAGTCAGGAGAGGAGTAACAAGTTCATTAATAGTAGTAACAAACATATCATCTTCAACAACGTTAAACATTACGGCCATTCTTGGGCATAAAAGCGGTGATAACATTTGGGATCTCGGGAGCATCAAATTAATTTCTTTTGCTTCGAGAAGGTCTTGTACCTTGTTTTTCAAAGCCCAACAGTTGTTCGTATCATGGCCTAGACTTTATAAATGGTAAGCGCAGTGAGCATTAGGATGTTAATGAGGAGAGGCGGTATTGGGATTCTTCGGGGCTTCCTTCAATGTTACCAGAATAGATCTCAACAAATATGGCAGGACTTGAGACATCGTCATATTTATCTAGGTAAATTGTCTTACTAGTCTTTATTGAGTAGGTGCAGGCTTAGGGATCATGATGGCCCCTACCGTTGGATGGCGTTCCATTTTTTCTTGATTCCTTTGAGGGTACACATCACCAACTTCTTTCTTCCCAATAAATGGTTTTCTGACGCTATTGGAGGATGCGTCCTTTTGGATCTTCCCACTCTTAATCCCAACTTCCACTCTTTCTCCGGTCAAGATTAATTCAGTGAAGCCTGCTAAGGAGCTTCCAATTAGATGATTAAAGAAAGGAACGGATAGGGTACCCAGAAACATGTCTACTAGCTCTCTGTCAGATAGGGGAGGTTTGACTCTTCCTGCTAAGTCCCCCCATTTCTGAGCGTAGTCTTCGAAACCTTCGCTTGAAACCATAGCCATACTCTGGAGTTGAGTACGGGTGGGAGCAAGGCTTGTGTTGTACTGATAATGTTTATAAAAAGCAACGGCAAGGTCTTCCCAATTATGAATATTATCCCTTTCCAATTGATAGAACCAATCTAGCTGAGTCCCGAATTAACTATCTTGAATGAAGTGGACCCATAAATCTTTGTCAATAGTGTGAGGCTGTATTTTTCTCACATAAGATCGGAGGTGCATCTTGGGACACGAAACCCCGTCGTACTTAGCAAATACTGGTGCCTTGAATTTTGGTGGAATAACAATCCCAGACACCAATCCCAACTCTTCAAAGTCCAGCCCTGGTACTTTCTGAATCTCCATTGCACTTAGACGCTCTTCTAGATGTTTGTTTTTATCGTCAGCCGGAGGATATTATTCTTCAGAGTAATCTTCTTCTTCTTCCTCTTTAGATTCTGGATGGACAGTCACTTCCTTTCCTTTCCCTTCTTGATTATCCTTTTCACCAGATAATGTTTCGAAGTCTAGGGTCCGTCTGGCTGGCCCTGGGAACCTTCTTCCTAGATTCAGAACTCTGGTTGTTTTCTTTGCTTTCTTCTTCTTCTCTTCAATCAGCAAAGTTCTTAAATCCTCTTGTCCTTTGGCTAGAGTCAAGAACATCTATTGAAACTGAGCATTCTGCACCTGGAGGTCTTTCACTGTCTGCTCAAGATCCATCTTACTGAAATAAACATTAGAAAGATAAGGAGACCCGTGGTAAGAAACATGCTTATGTTATGATGAATGAAGATGCATATGCAATGATTTCAAGGAATTTAGAGATTTAAATTTGTTTTAGACCAAAAAGAAGAACACACATTATATTAATAAATCAAAGTTTAAGTACATCATGCCTCTTTGGGCTTACAATGAAAGAAATGAAAATATAAAACTCTAAGACAAAAAAGTTGAGCGTACCCTTGTTGGTGCGATGTAGGCGTTCAGACTCTGCTCCTCATGAAGCTGCTTGGTAAGTTCCATAACCTTCTTCTCGCTGGTGTAGAATTGGGCCTCAAAAGTGTATCGCTCCTCCTTAAGCTATATCCAATCCCTTTGCAAGTCTTTGAGAGAGGTGGGCATGTTAGGATGAAGGATAGTGTATGGGACATCTCCTTCCACAACAGGCTCTATAATAACTGGGAGAATAGAGGGATAAGGCATCATAAGACCTTGAGCACGAGCTCGTACCCATTTGAGATAAGACTCAAGAGGGATGGAATTCTTGTGCCCCAGTGTCTTGCTATCAACTCTATGTACCATGCCCCAAGATCTCATGAACCTTTTGCGGTAATCCTGAGCATCATTCTCATAGTCGAAGACGATTCCTTGAATAAGTGCATCATGAGGACCATCCCTTCTTGCATATCAAAACTGTCGTAGTGCCAAACAAGGATTGTAAGTGATTCCTCCCCTAATGCCTAAGAGAGGGACATTAGGGAATTCTCTGCAACAATCAATGATAATAACATTCTCCGAGGATCGGGGACACCAATAAATGCCTGAATGTGTAAGAGTCATCAACCTTTGAGACCATCTCAAACCTTGTTCATTCTTCAAGACGGATCGGGGTAGGTGCAAAATAAACCACCTAGCCAAAAGAGGTGTGAAACCCTCTTTAAGGCTTGCATGGATTTTAAAGTGATACCCTCTTGAAGTTGGATTAGTTCAACCTGTCCTAAATATAGTAACCGGGTTCTAAGGGATCTCAATATCACCGGTCTTTCCCTCAATTCTCGTTCCAATAGACAATTGACTTGCCACCAAAAAAAATTCAAGGGTCAAACCTCAATGAGTGTAGTATCGAGTATTAACCGACTTTGGGTTTACACCAAAGACAACTATCTCACTATGTCCTAAAAGCCAAGTTGGTCAATTAAGGTGCTAAATTCAGTTGACGCTTTATGACACCACGCAGCGGCCATGTATTCTCCTTGATTACTCAAGGGCTATCGGTACACACCAAAGTATCGCATCAACATATCTACTGTTTCAACTGTGTCGGTATACCCCGCACAGTTCCCTCACAGCTTATTGCTACTTACCTAAGAAAGGTGCCTAAAATTCGGGTGTAGGATTAAAGCAAACCCAAACAAGGAACCATAATGTAAAGCATGCAAGTCAAACAAGGAAAGCAAGTAAATGTGATCCACTTTTAAGATTTTCCCCAGCAGAGTCGCCAGTTCTATAACACGGTGGGAGAATTGACTTGGTTGTTTTGCGTTTGATCGCAAATGTTGCGGTTAGCAAGAGTCACCACCGACTTTTCTTTTATCCAAAAAGGAAAGGCTGAAAAGAACAAGAAATACCTTTGAGATGTTTTCTTGATTTCGGGGGGTAGATTATGAAAAGGGAAGGTATTAGCACCCTTTTCATCCATGGTTTTCCATGGGCTCTTAGATTCTTGCTAGATCACTTGCTTTTGTTTGAAAATGTACTTTGTGTGGTTTTTGAAAGTATTTTGAAAAGGTGCCATTATTTAGGAAAACTTTGTAATGATTCTCGTTCGTAAGAATGTATACAAAGTGTTTGATCCTTTGAAAACGTTTTCAAGTTTGTAAGATGTTTGTTGAAAGTGTTGGTGTTTGTTTTTGAAAATAGCAAGGATGTTTTTATTTTGAAATTGAGCAAGTAACGAGGAACATTCTACCTACTCAAAAGTATTTCATGTTTATTTCCTCTTTCCTTTGACGTTGTTATCTTACCATTGATTTGGTAAGTAACCCTATCTTTGGATGTAAAAGAGACGGACGTGGGTCATCGTATGGCCATGATTAGTAATGTTGTAAGATATCTTAGCATTTTATCTAGGGACTAAGATCATTTAGGGGAGGGGGTGTGCAAATTACAAATCGGGAATTGTAAGAAATTAAATCTAAATAATTATTACAACCATATTGAATTTGAATAAATGTACAAAATTGAATAAGTAAAAATGCAAGAATGTAAATGTAAAAAGAAAAGTGATTTTTGTTTGGTTTTTCATGAAAAGGGTTTTTTGACTTAATTAATTAAAACAAAATAATTAATTAAAAATAAGAAAATTAATATTAAGTTAGTAAAATAATTTAATTTAAAGAAAACAAGTTTTTTTGGGTTTTTGTGAATTTAATTAAATTAGTAAATAAAAATAATTAAATAAAAGTCCTAAATTCTAAATTGATTTTAACTTACAAGAAAAATAATATAATATAATGATCAAAATAAAATTATCTAAGTATTTAAAAAAAAGGGGTAAATTAAATTATTTAAAGGAAATGTTTTTGTTCTTTTGTTTTTTTGCGAAGAAAAAATAAACTAAATAAATATAAGTAATACAATATAAATGTTTTTTTTGGATTTTTTATTAATGAAAATAATAATAATAATAATAATAATAATAATAATAATAATAATAATAATAATAATAATAATAATAATAATAATAATAATAATAATAATAATAATAATAATAATAATAATATATAATAAATAAAACGTAAAATGAAAATAAAATAAAAAAAGAAAGAAAACAAAATAATAAAGAAAAACAAATGGGCCAGGTGTGAACAATAAGACAGGGGGTCAGAAGTAGAAAAACAAGTTAAGCCCAATCACTTGGAGGCCCAGGTGCTGCAAGAATAAAAAATGTAAGGAAATGTGAAGAAAAAAAAGCAAAAGGCAGCACGCTGAGGTTCGAACCCATGACCTCTTGATTACCAGCGCATTGCCTTACCACTGGGGTGGCTATACATCCGTTAGTATAACTGAAATGATAAATATATAATACAAAACAAGTCCTGAATACACTTCATCTTCAACCTCCAGCCAGACCACCTGTATTTTCACCATTTCTCAACAAAAAATGAAAATGTAAACATGAAAGTTGCTCCATTTTTCCATACGAATCCAACCATATAAATATCATAAGCTATAAATCAAAGATGAATGAGAATTTATGAAAGTACCAAATTCTGACCTAACTATTTTCAGAGGTTCAATCCTAAAATTCTCCTGGCTCAATCAATATAAATAAAATCTATGGACATGTACAGATTCAGGGCAATGATGTCTACATTTTATCTTCACAAATGCAAGCCTAACAATGCCAAAGTAATGAGATAGAAGTTCAAGAAAAATACCTCAAAACTGGAAATCGTGAAATACAAATGAGCTTGATTCAAGGTGCTATAATGATCAGGTTAGCTTCCTCAAGTTCCCAGGAAGCTAATGCAATGGTTAACTTGAGTTGAGAGTGGCTAAAATGGCTTGGAGAAGTCAATATGCAGACTCTGTTTTTTGGTTATGGAGGTTACGGAAAATGGTGTTATAGTTCTGGAATAAGGATGGGGATGAGTTGTACTTGATGTAAGGAAGCTTTAGGAACCAAAAGGCCAAGAAACACATGAGGGAAATATGAGTTTGGTGTTCAAGGTCAGAAACTGTGCAACAATGGAGTTTTGGGCAATTTCTGATTTAAGAGAATTTTGGTGTGTTTCAGGGTGCTTCAGCTCGTGTGTTAGCTCACAAATAGTGCCTCTATTTATAAGCAACAAGTACGGAGGCTTGTATCTGATCAGAATTCAAAATCACATGTTTAAGCTCAACATGTGATTTTTTGAGAAATCAAGTTTCAATGCCTTGTGTACTTGTTATTGTAGAGTGGATATGCTTTAAACAAACTTGCTTCTGGCTTTGTATATGGAGTGTGATCATAGGGAACAAGTTAGAGGCTCAAGAATTGACTTTGTGTATAAAGCTTGCTTTTCCAAAATGGAAGTGTTCACTTTGTGCCATTAATGGAAATATGGATTGGATCAAGCTTAAACCACTTGGATTAAAGCTCAAAAGTTTGTGTTATCCATTAATGATGGATAAATACACAAGTTAGAAGGCATGCAAAGCAAGATTATGCAACCTAACATTGAAATTGCATTTTTGTTCATCATGAAAATGACCTATAATTTTAGTTTGAAACCCTAACTTCCTCTCTTCAATTCTCCTTTCTCAAGAATGATCTCAAGGAGTTCTTTGACTTTTTATAAAGCTTGTAATGTGATCTACAACCCATCTTTGAATCGCTTTTGAAAATTCCCCATGGAACTATATGAAAAATTTCCATGAAGTTAAATCAAAATCATGCCTAAACTAGGGCAAAATTTTCACTAAGTGTTTAGTTTCATGACCATGACTTCATGGATTAATAACTTGAGATATAATAATTTCTAGGAGAATTTTTGTAAATAAATTTTGTAGATCTCAAGGATATCTACAACTTTCATGTTGAAAGTTTCTTTTGAATCATCTTGCATCATAGTGAAAAATTGGCTCAAAGTTGTGAAAAAATATGAAGTTTTCAACACTTAGAAAAATTTCTAAGTTTGAAAACTTTGACTTTTCAAAATGAAATCTTGACTTTTTGATTTCTTGATGAACAAGTTTCATATTTTGACATGTTTTGATGAATTGTGATCTTTGACACTTGATTTTGACCAAAAAGTCAGAGTTTGACTTTTTAGTGTACAATTGACTTTTGATCAGTTTACTGAAAATTAACTATCAATCCAATTGATATTGAGCAATGTTTTGAGTCTTGCCATTAGGTTAAATGATGCAATTTAACTATTGAAATCATGCTTCAAATAAATTAACCATTTGCTAGGCAAAAAATCTGAAATTGCCCTTTCCCACTCAAAACCCTAATTTTGACTATTTGCCCCTTTGATGATTTGATCAAATTTCTTGAGGAATTGTGATCCAAACTTGATCAAATCATACATATGAGTTTATAATGTTGATGTGGATAAAAAATTATGAAGTTTGACTGTAAATTGGCCACAATTGACTTTTTCCCCAATAAAGTTGATTTTTAGGTCAACTGCTCAATTGACTGAGCAAAAATGTGATCCAAGGCTTGAAACTTGACATGAGTAATCTTGGGGGTCCATAATGATCCATGAAAGTAATATGAGGCATTGAAAGTTCAATTATCCTTGTGAAATCTCAAACCCTAATTTCAGTCATCAGTGCTTAAGGAGGTGTCTTGAGTTGATCAACACTTGTGCAGTCTTGAACCAAGAGAGATTATGTGAGAAAATATTTGATAATTGAGAAGGAAAATTTTGGGGTACAACTGTATACAATGTGCATGCGTTTAATGCATCCAACATCTAATAAGGTGTTTCTCCCAAAAATTGGAAAATGTTTTTTCTGCACTTGCAATCCATCAGTAAAGCTTTTAGGAATAACAACAACAACAAATTTTAGGAATAACAACAAAATATAGAAATAAAAACAACAATGACAAAAACAACAACATCAACACCATTGTTTAAGATGGATTGCAAAAGCTGGAAAAAAATTGTTCAAGGTAGAAGAATATTTTTTTCCAGATTTGTAATCCATCTCAAAAAATGGATGCATTTGACGGTGGGGCGGCTACAAATAAGATAGAATTAGGGTGAAATCTGTTCAATGAGTGTATTTATAGTAAAATCTGATTAATTTATCCATCGGGTTATCAAAATAACTGAAGGGTTAGATAATTTATTTTACACTTGTAAACAAATAAAAACATAAAGTGCAATAGCTGGGATTCGAAGCATGTCCGAAATGGTATTACACCTCGGTTTTTAAAATAACCGAGGGAACAAGTTGTTTTTTAACAAAATAAAATAAAATATGGTGCGCCTTGGAATAAAACCTCAATTTTTCTGGATGACGCAAAAGCTTCGTCATGAAAGCGTTATTTGTTGTAGTGTATATAACATTCTTCTGAGAAGCAGTCTTTGGGGAAACGCCGGGAAATGGATTCTTGAACCAAACATGGCCAATATGTAGACCCGAAAAAGGAGCCATGTTATAAATAAAAGAGGATGTTTCAAGAAAAAGGTTGATGTATTTCATAAATATAAACTCGTTAGGAGTTTCCAGAGGAGTAGTTAAAGTGAGTCTCGTACCTTCGATGGGTCGTTTGTCAAACATGTACATGACAGCCTCCGATATAGGATAACCTATTCGATGTTCGAAGGTAGAATTCAACCAGTGTTGTAGTAGCTAGAAATGGCTTGAAAGATCTAACAATCTAGGATTATTGAGGAGAAGTTTTATTTTTAAGGAAGCGATGCCCAAAGTATGGTATAAATTTGCCAACATAATTTTTCCTAGAGAAATTTGTCGATCCTCATGAAGTTGGATCGCCAAATTGATGAAACCTTTGGCTATTTGAAATGACCCTGGGTAAAAAAGAAAGTAAGATAGCTAAAGAGTTAAGAAAGCCACATGTGATACGGTGACATAAACGACAGTTAATACTGGTTTGCATTTTGTATTCGCAAATGTCGCGGTAAGCAAGAGTCGCCACCGACTTTTATTTTATCCAGTCAGGAAAAGGAAAAAGCACAGAAAAAAACTTTTTTCGAGATGTTTCTGAGTACGAGAGGTAGATTATAGAAAGGGAAGGTGTTAACACCCTTTCTATCCATGGTTTTCCATGGGCTCTTAGTTACTTTCTCATTTTGAAATTGCTTGTGGGTGCTTGTTTTGAAAAGTTTTGTTTTACTTCGTGTTAACCCTTGTTTCTGTCCTCAAGAGTGTTACGAAGTTGTTTTTGAAAACTTTGTTTGAAAAGTGTTGGTGTGAAAAAGATTGTTTGTTTGAGCAAGTACCTAGGAACTAATCTACCTACTCGAAAAAGGTATGTTCGTTTTCTTTTAGACAGCGCTATCCTATTATTAAGGAATAGGTAGCATCGTCGTTGGAGTTTTTAGGGACGTTCGAAGGGACAAGTACGATCACAAAAAAATATTAGGAAATGTTAGTAATCATCCTAAAGCCTTAAAGATCTTTTTCCGAGGCAACATCAGAATGGGTCATTTTAGATCTTCCGGGGCTAGAGGACGACCACTAACAAACCCTATACTTCATGAGCGTTTAATCGAAGGCAACCGGAGTGGAGTAAACCCTAGGATTGAATATGTGCATGTGTTTATGTTTCAGTTAATTTAGTCTTTGCACATTTAGTTTATCTACCATTTTAATTTTCAAGCATTCTTCCCATACAATCCTATTAGCCATGCATCCAGACAGTTAAAAAATTGCAGGAATTTAAAGTGCAGAAATAGAAATCCTAACTATTACAGGGCCTCGGGGATGGGGATTACATAACCAAAACTGGGGAATAAGAGAAATAAATAAAACCCTAATTTAAAACTATTACAAACCATCAATAGTTACAGTAATAATAAAAGGTAATTAAAATGCACGCGTCGAGTTAAATGCGAGGATGATTAAAAAGAACCTAAAAACCCTAATTGAAAACATATTTAAGTTATTTTTTGAAGAAAAAAAATTAATTATATACAAAATTAAACCCTAATTTCTAATTATTTTTAATCATGAAAAATAAGATTTAATTGCCCTAATTTAACTTAATTAATTAATTCAAGGAAATAAAATATTTTTTTATGAAAAAGATTTTTTTTTGTGTTTTTGTGATTTTGATTTAATAAATAAAAAAATGATTTATGGGTTATTTTTATAAAAGAGAAAATAATTAAAAGTATTAAAACAAAATAAAAAAAGAAGAAAAGTTTGGGCCTGCTCGCTGGATGAAAGTGGGGTGTATTGTTAAAATTGATGGGCCCAAGGTTTGTCAGCCCAATCCCTGCGCTGAATCCCATGTGGTGCTCTTCTGATGGTGCACCTTGATCCTTTAATGGTAGGTGTTGGATCTGGACAGAGATGCCTCTATTGGATGGATGATGTAGTGCACGGTGAACGCTTGAGTGGATGATGCACTTGATCCTGCATTGGAGAATTAAAACAAAGAAAATGCTGGGACCTGGGATTGAACCCAGGTCCTCACACTTGATCCTACATGTGTTAGTTGTTATTACAATGAAAACAAACAATATTATATAAAAGCAAAGTGGATTAGTGGGTAAAACAGAAAACGCGCACGCTGGTTTGAATGGTCCAATAGGGTGGTGACAAATCACTGTCTTCTTCCTTCTCCCATCGTCTTAGGTATGTAACTTATACCTACGGACAACGTCTATGGCTAAAAACCTGTAAATCTCAAAAATCCAACACAAGCATGATAAATCAATTATGGCTACATCAATCAATTTGTTTTGACCTCACGAGTACGATGGTACCCTTTGTTTAGCCCAATTTCACCTGTATCAAGAAGCCCTAAAATGTGACTTCAAACCCTAGCCATAGCATTCATCTGTATGTGCATCAAAACATTAATTAAAACAAACCAACACATTGCAAATATGATAATAAACACATATATGTCATTAAAACATGTTCATGATGCAGGAATCATAACAATTGGATTTGGAAAAACAGGGCAAATCGTGATGTTTATACAGTGTGTTTATGGGCGTGACAAGGCTTGCAATTGGTCCAGTTAGCTTCAGAGATGCTCCAGGATGCGATTGGGAGTGTTGGAGTTCTTTGAATTGGTCTCTCTGATTAAATCCGATTCACAAACTTTTGCCAAAAATTTGAGTTTTTCTTTGTGTTTTCCACGCCTGCTAGCCCTTTGTTTCATGCCTGGCCTTTCTCAATATATATCCCTGAATGAATTAGGGTTATAAAAACTACATGTATCTTTGAAAATTTTGAAGATTTGATCCCATTCCTTCCTTGTGTGATTTGTTTCCAAATTATGCCTAATCATGCCATTCTTATGCCAATCCACCTTGATTCGATTTGATCCTGATATATCAACATAAATAGCTTGTGATCCTGTCCAAAAATCAGATAAAAACAAATCTTTGCTATTAGTTGTCATTTATTTGATTTAATTCACTTTTTAATTAATAAAAAATCAAAATAAAATGGAAAATGAAGAAAATAATGTGTGGGTGAATATTTGGGTCGTGGACCATGTTATGAGTGAGGTGCAAGCATAAAAAGTTAGGCCCATTTAACAAAAAGTGTATTTTTGAGCACATTTGACTTTTGGCAATTTTGCAAAAATGGTCAACTTTAACAAGGCATATCTCTTCCAATTTTAACCCTAGATAGGTGTTCTTGGACTTTTTAGAAAGCTTAGGATGTCCCATAAACAACCCATTTGGTCTCATCTCAATTGGGTCTTCCATGTTCATGTAAGAAGTTTTTACCCAAAAAGTGTTTTTGTTGACTTTTCAAAAGGACCTATAATGTGGAAATTTATATCTTTTGATGAGGGCATATTTTGAACTTGAGGGCTGAAGATGAATTGTAGGGAATTGCATCCTCTTCAAAATGAGCCTTGGATGGAAAATTTATGATAAAGTATGAGGAATTTATGCTTGGTAAAAGTTTTGTTGACTTTTCCTAAGAAACCCTAATTTAGCAACTTTTGAGTTTTGATGAATTAGAAGCATTCCTTGAGGGATCATGATCAACCCTTGATCAAATGATGGATATTAATTCAAAATTTTGATGTTGACCAAAAATCTTGAAGTTTGACTGTATGTGGGCCACAATTGACTTTTGACCTAGTACAGTTGATTTCCAGGCATCTGAGCAGTTGACTGAGAAAACTTCTTGTGCAAGGAATGAAACTTGACATGGATGATCTTAAGAGAATATTAGGACCATGGAAAGCATTTGAGGCCTTTGGAGTACACCCATCCTAATGAAAATGGAAACCCTAATTTGAGACACATTGTCTTAGGAGAGAGTTTGTCTGGTCAACTCTTGGGCAACCTTGAGCAAATTGAGGATCTCAATGGGCATGTGCTGAGTAAAATGAGAGGGAAAATTTTGGGGTGCAATAGCTGCCCCTGTTCAATCTTCTTAAACCTGAGGATGTAGATTGGCTTGTCTGCCTTTCGTGATCTGAAGGTGGAAGATGATTGAACACTAGAGTGCCCAGAAATTTGCACTCGTATGAAGTGAGTGTCAATTGGTGGTATCGGGAATGGGCTTACAGATGCCATTTGGAAAGCGACGGAGAGTTGTCAGGAATGGGCTTAAAGATGCCATCCAGAGAAAATATTGGTCGCATAAGAGATTCCATTGCGAGAATTCCCGTATTAGTCGTTGAGGAGGACTTCGTCGGGGCATGTTGACTTATGTATGGGGCACTAGAGTATAGGAGCTTCGGTTGTCCATACTCTATTAGGGAGTTAACTCCTGATAGTTGAGGTGGAAGTAAGTTGTATATCTGGTCAGGGTCCAGGTTGCACAACGACTTACTTGGGAAGCGTGAAATTGATCGTATTTGATCGGGTCCAAGTCTTACAGTGTTGTAAACTGTTGTTTGGAGATAAGAGAGAAGGAACCTGGATAGTAGGGTTACTTCGAAATGAAAGCCTGAATAATAGGGCTATGAGAAGGAACCTGGGTCGTAGGGTTACTTCGAAATGAAAGCCTGGATAATAAGGCTATGAGAAGGAACCTAGGTCGTAGGGTTACTTTGAAATGAAAGCCTAGATAGTAGGGCTATGAGAAGGAACCTGGGTCGTAGGGTTACTTCGAAATGAAAGCCTGGATAGTAGGGTTACTTCGAAATGAAAGATTGGATAGTAGGGCTATGAGAAGGAACCTGGATATTAGGGTTACTTCGAAATGAAAGCCTGGATAGTATGGCTATGAGAAGGAACCTGGATAGTAGGGTTACTTCGAAATGAAAGCCTGGATAGTAGGGCTATGAGAAGGAACCTGGATAGTAGGATTACTTCGAAATAAAAGCCTAGATAATAGGTCTATGATAAGGAACCTGGATAGTAGGGTTACTTCGAAATGAAAGCCTGAATAGTAGGGCTATGAGAAGGAACCTGGATAGTAGGGTTACTTTGAAATGAAAGCCTGGATAGTAGGGCTATGTGAAGGAACCTGGATAGTAGGGTTACTTAGAAATGAAAGCCTAGATAGTAGGGCTATGAGAAGGAACCTGGATAGTAGGGTTACTTCGAAATGAAAGCCTGGATAGTAGGGCTATGAGAAGGAACCTGGATAGTAGGGTTACTTCGAAATGAAAGCCTGGATAGTAGGGCTATGAGAAGGAACCTGGATAGTAGGGTTGCTTCGAAATGAAAGCCTGGATAGTAGGGCTATAAGAAGGAACCTGGGTCATAGGGTTGCTTCAAAATGAAAGCCTGGATAGTAGGTCTATAAGAAGGAACCTGGGTCGTAGGGTTGCTTCGAAATGAAAGCCTGGATAGTAGGGCTATGAGAAGGAACCTGGATAGTAGGGTTGCTTCGAAATGAAAACCTGGATAGTAGGGCTATAAGAAGGAATCCGGGTCGTAGGGTTGCTTCGAAATGAAAGCCTGGATAGTAGGGCTATAAGAAGGAACCTGGGTCGTAGTGTTGCTTCGAAATGAAAGCCTGGATAGTAGGGCTATGAGAAGGAACCTGGATCATAGGGTTGCTTTGAAATGAAAGCCTAGATACTAGAGCTATAAGAAGGAACCTGGGTCGTAGGGTTGCTTCAAAATGAAAGCCTGGATAGTAGGGCAATGAGAAGGAACCTGGATAGTTGGGTTACTTCGAAATGAAAGCCTGGATAGTAGGGCTATGATAAGGAACCTGGATAGTAGGGTTACTCCGAAATGAAATCCTGGAAAGTAGGGCTTTTAAGAAGGAACTTGGGTCGTAGGGTTACTTTGAAATGAGTTTGGGTAAAACTTCAGAGGGAATCTGGGTAAGGTTACTTTTTGATGAGTCTGAGTAGAACTTCATGAGGAACCTGGGTAAGGTCGCTTTGATGAGTCTGTGTAGGACCACATTAGGACGCACATGTAATTACTTTGTTTAGTTTAAGGAACTAATCTTGGACCTGCTGGAAATTGTTGATGATAACCATCTTTCCTGAAAAGGTACAAGATTAGTTATATGTGTTGCATGAAATGAATTATGTGAGGATGTTCTCAAAATAAATGAGATTATGCTGTTATGCAATATGTATGCGCATGTCATGATGTATGCACATGAAATGCTATTGTGACATGTCTGAGTCTGGGAAAATAAATCCCTGACTGCTGCTGGAGAATATAGCATTCCTGACTGTGGTAGAGGATTGTGATCCTTCTACTTCCACCGGGGATGTTAAACGGAGACGACTATGTTGTAGATTCGCTCCTTGTTTGTGAATATTTTGTTGGGGAGAGACTCTGCTTGAGAATAACTCTGCGGGGATAACTCTGTTGGAAGGTGAACTTCCGTATCTGAAGGAATAAACTCTGTCGGGGATTGAGTTTCTGTACTCAGAGAAATAAACTCTGCTTGGGAGATAAAAATTTACTGATTCACTCGCGACTATGAAATTCGGCTGGGGAACATACGCCAGGTTTCTGAATTACCCTGGCTGGGGAGGTTACTTCCTATTTTGGAAAAGACTGACGTCAATGCCATTGAAAGCTTTTACTTTGTGGGGAGTATTGATATAACGAGACCGCGTGTACTGATGACTGTGTTCCAAAGCCGTATCTGCCTCGGTACCTGGTGGACAGAGTAACTGTTGGGTTTGACATTCTTTTAGTTTTTTTACTCCTGTTTCTTAAGTTACGAGCAATTGTCTTTCTATTTCCTATGTAAATATTTGTGAACAACAATTATATTCAAATGCACATGTCGAGAATAACTCATTGGATGTCCTCGCAAAACAAAACAGGAAAAGGGGAAAACAAACATTTTTGTGTGTAAGAATGACTTGTATTAATTTTGAAGTTGGCCTATAACAGGCGTTTTTGTACAAGGAGGCTGACATTCTAGTAAGAGAACACCGCCGTAAAAATAGAAGCTATACAGAATTGTGTGAAAGTAAAACAGCTATGTGAAACTATCCCATTGAGTTCCTACTCCGCTATTTCCCCTATGTCTTCGAGCGTATCATCACTTTGCTACTTGGCCGAAGGTTAATTAAATTGATTGGTGACGTCTGAGCTTGATAATTGATACCGAAGTCTGGTCGCAAGATGATCCAGTGAGACATAGTGATACGCTTTATATCCCTAACTTTTTGCCTGGACCGCCCTTTCGGGTTTTCAGTCCACCGGGATACCCTTTTTTGCCAAGCCGCCTTTTCAGGTTTTCGACTTGCCGGGTGTACAGATTTTTTTCATTTTCATCCCTTATTTTTGCCCGAACCCTTTTGGTTCGCCAGGAAGCCCTTATTTTTTCCTAGGCCAGTCAACCTAGCGGGTCTTTTAATTAGGCGTAGTATCTTTTCACTATGTATGCATTGGCAGGGTGAGGAAGGTCGTCACCATCCATGGTGGTTAGAATCATAGCTCCACTTGAGAAAATGTTCTTAACCACAAATGGCCCTTCATATGTGGGGGTCCATTTACCCCTGGGATCACCTTGCGCCAGTATGATGCGCTTGATCACTAGATCCCCGACTTGATATTCTTGACGTCTGACTTTCTTGTTAAAAGCCTTGATCATTCATTTTTGATACGTGTGACCATGACAGATAGCAGTAAGTCTCTTCTCATCAATTAGATTTAGCTGATCAAGTCGAGTTTGGATCCATTCGTCATCATTCAGACCTGCATCCTTGATAATCCTGAGAGAAGGTATCTGGACTTCGATGGATAGGACTGCCTCCGTGCCATACACCAAAGAGTAGGGTGTTTCCCCTGTCGACGTCCGCGCTAAGGTACGATATCCATGAAGAGCAAATGGTAACATCTCATGCCAGTCTTTATATGTCACCGTCATCTTCTATACAATTTTCTTGATGTTCTTGTTAGCTGCTTCAACAGTGCCATTCATCTTCGGTCGGTAGGGAGAAGAGTTATGATGTTGTATATTGAACTACTTACAGAGCTCGGTGATCATCGTGTTATTGATATTTATACCATTGTCCTTAATAATTATCTCTGGCATGCCATACCGACAGATCAAGTTATGCCTGATAAACTGCGCAACAACGTTCTTGGTCACGGTAGCAAAAGAGGCCGCCTCAACCCACTTCGTGAAGTAGTCAATGGCCACTAGAATGAAGCGATGCCCGTTGGAGGCGCTAGGTCTGATTTCTCCGATCATGTCAATGCCCCACATTGCAAAGGACCAAGGAGCCGTCAAGACATTCAGAGGAACCGGGGGCACGTGCACCTTATCAACATAGATTTGACACTTATGACAGGTTCGAGAGTGCTGATAACAATCCGCTTCCATAGTGGACCAATAGTATCCCGCCCGTAGGATCTTCTTAGCCATGGTATGTCCACTTGAATGGGTTCCAAAGGTACCTTCATGTAAATCCTCCATGATTCTCTCTGCTTCGCCCCTGTCTACACACCTCAGTAAGGTAGAGTCATGGTTGCGCTTGTAAAGGATTCCATTACTGAGGAAGAACTTTGCAGCGAACCTTCTCGGAAACTTCTTGTTGTTGACAGATACTCCCTAGGGATACTCCTGAACATCGAGATACCTCTTTACTTCATGAAACCAGGGTTTATCTGCTACCTCTTTAGTCTCAATCTCATAGTAGTGTGCTGGTTCATCCAACCTCTTAATGGTGATTCGGGGTGCTTCGTTGTCCCACCTGACTTTGAACATAGAAGACATGGTAGCTAACGCGTCCGCTAACTAGTTCTCCTCTCGTGGGAAATGTTTAAAGGTTACCTCCTCAAAATGTGGGAGCAATTTCAACATGTACTCTTTGTATGGGATGAGATTCGAGTGCTTTGTATCCCATTCGCCTTTGATCTGACTTATTACCAAGGCTGAATCCCCGAAGACGTCCAAGAACTTGATCCTTAAGTCGATAGCGGCTTTGAGACCCATGATGCTGGCTCCATACTCCGCCATGTTGTTGGTACAATTGAAACATAATCGGGCTGTGAAAGGAATATGACAGCCTTTCGGAGATATGATTACAGCGCCTATGCCATTACCAAGTGCGTTTGAAGCTCCGTCAAAAACCATAGTCCATCGGGATCCCTCTTCGGGTCTTTCATCTGGTCCATGTTTTTCACAGTCAGTTACCAGCATAATATTCTCATCCGGGAAATCAAAATTCATGGACTGGTAGTCATGCACGGCCTGATAAGCCAAATGATCAGCCAATACACTCCCCTTGATTGCTTTCTGGGTTGTATATTGTATATCGTACTCGGTTAAGATCATTTTCCATCTTTCTATTCTTCCGGAGAGTGCAAGCTTCTCAAAAATGT
Organism: Vicia faba; assembly: GCA_948472305.1. Lineage (NCBI taxonomy): Eukaryota > Viridiplantae > Streptophyta > Magnoliopsida > Fabales > Fabaceae > Vicia > Vicia faba. The sequence goes on along the minus strand of OX451738.1, from coordinate 929,392,887 downwards.
ACTTGATCGGATCCATCTTCGATATCAACAAGGTAGTGTGGGTCAGCATATACTGTCTTAGTCGGAGAGAAGCCCATGCCAAAGTGCAACAAGTTTTCTCGAGCAATGAGTATCTTGTCTCACAGTCGGTAAACTTTTTTCTAAGGTAGTATATTGCGTCCTATTTTCGACCATACTCATCATGTTGCCCCAGCACACACCCCATTGAATTGTCTAGCACTGTTAGGTACAAAATCAATGTTCTTCCTTCAACCGGAGGCATCAAAATTGGTGGTTCTTGAAGGTATTCCTTGATTCTTTCGAAAGTGTTCATAATTCCACTTTACCACTTGATATTTCTTCAGAAGCTTAAAGATTGGCTCACAAGTAGCAGTCAGATGTGAAATGAACTTGGCGATATAATTCAGGCGTCCCAAGAAACCTCTAACCTCCTTTTCTGTACGGGGAACCGGCATCTCTTGTATGGATTTTACCTTCGCAGGGTCTACCTGAATACCCTTGTCACTGACGATAAACCCCAGAAGCTTATCGGACCTCACCCCGAAGGTGCACTTGTTTGGATTCAACCTCAAATTGTATATCTTCAACCTGTCAAACAATTTTTGCAGATGATAGAGGTGCTCTTCTTCGGTTTGAGACCTGGCGATCATGTCATCCACATAAACCTCTATCTCATGGTGAATTATGTCGTGGAACAAAGCGACCATGGCGTACTGATAAGTTTCCCCGGTGTGATACGGTGGCAGAACCGACTGTTTTGAAATGCTGGTTTGCGTTTTGCATTTTGTGTTCGCAAAATGTCGCGGTAAGCAAGAGTTGCCACCGACTTTTATTTCATCCAATCGGAAAGGAAAAAAGTACAGAAAAAATCCTTTTTTGAGATATTCTGAGTACGGGGGGTGGATTATAGAAAGGGAAGGTGTTATCACCCTTTCTATCCATGGTTTTCCATGGGCTCTTAAGTACTTGCTCATCTTTTAAAATTGCTTGTGTATGTGCTTTGTTTTTGAAAAATGTTTTACTTCGTGATAACCCTTGTATCAGTCCTCAAAGGTGTGACGAAGTTGTTTTGAAAGTTTGTTTGAAAAGTGTAAGTGTGAATAGTTTTGTTTTGAGCAAGTACCTACTAGCATCTACCTACTCAAAAAAAGATCGTTTCTATTCTTGTTTCCTTTAGACACGCTATCCTACTATTGAGAAATAGGTAGCACCGTCGTTGGAATTGAAAGGGTCAATTCGAAAGGGACGTACGATCACTAAAGCAATGTTAGGATGACTTAGTAATAACCCTAGAGTCTTAAGATCATATTCGAGGCAACATTTCCGAGGCAACCTTTTCGAGGCAAAATTTCTGAGGCAACATTCCGAACGGGACATTTGATCTTTTTTTAGACAGAAGGGTAACCACTAAGACACCCTATACTTAATGATCGTTTACCGAAGGAAACCGAAGTGAGAGCATACCCTAAGAGTGATATGTGCGAGTGATTTGTTTCAGTTATTTATCTTTGCACATTAGGGTTTTCTAACTGTTTTAAATTATCATGCAATCTTGTTATACAATCCTATTAACATACACCTAGACAGTCAAATATTTGCAGAAATTTAAGATGCGAGAAAGTAAATCTATACTATTACAAGGCTTCGGGGAGGGGGATTAATTTCATAGCTAATATCCTGGGAAAAAGTGATAAGTAAAAAAAGTCCTAGATTAAACTATTACAAACCATGAGCATTTACAGAAATATTGATAAAAATAATTAACACGCGCGCGATGAATCGAATACGGAGCAAATAGGGTTTTGACCCATGCCTAAACCTAATTGCGATTGATTAAGAAAATGTTTTTGTTACATTTTAAGAAAATAATGGAATTGTTAAATTAAAGGAAAATCCTAAGTCTAATTAACTTTAAACTAAGAAAAATAAACTAATTCCTCTAAGAGCCTATTTTTGTATTTTTATTTATTTGAGAAAAAGAGAAAAATAAAATTAAATCAAAAGTTTAACCTAATTTCTATTTGATTTTATTTTTGAAAACAAATTATGATTTTCCTAATTTAAACTAAATTAAATTAATTTTGATAACTAAATAAAAACTAATCTTAATTTTGTGAGATATTGATTTTATGTTTTTTTGTGAAAGAATAAATTAACTTGCCAATTAAATAAATAATTGAAAATAAAGAATAAAAAGAAATAGATAAAAATAAATAAAGAAAGGTTAGTAAATGGGCCTGGATTAGCAATTGGGGGGTGCTGTTTGAGATTTGAGCCCAACAAAAAATCCTGGCCTTTTTTACTTTGCCCAATCCCATGTACACGCTTGACTGGGGTGCATGGTGGTCCTCCAATGATGGCATGTTGATCTGAGGCGTTGATGAACTGGGCGGTCAGATCCTGAGGGTGTAAGGTGAACTCCTTGACTTGCTATGCACTGGATTACCTATGGAAAAGAATTAAGAATAAAGGTTGGGACCTTTGAATCGAACCCAGGTCCTTTGCACTTTCCCCCTGCACGCTTACCAACTCAGCCAAGTGTTTTATTGTATATATAATGAAAACAAAATATAATATATAGATAATAATTAAAAGCGCGCTAAATTCAAATGGCCCAACCCAGGGATGACATGCATCATCGTCTACCTCCCAATCGTCGTTTTAGGTAAACAACTTTTACCTACAGACATTGGCTGTAGGTATATCCATGTCCATCTCCAAAATCGTGTGCGCTCAAGATAAATTACCATGGCTGGTACCACTCTACTCGTTTCATCCTCACGAGTCTCATGGTACCAGAATAATTACTCAATTTTGCCTATCCTGCAAAGCCCTAATCAAGAACACAAAACCCTAGCTATGGCAACTTCATGTACAGGTGTTAGAAATACAATTAAATGGTACCAAAAGTTTGCAAACTCAATGACAAACACGAATATATCATTAAGATATGCAATGGATGAGTGAATCAACGAAACTGAATTTGAATTTGTAAGCAAGTTGTGATACCTATATGTTACAGTTCCAGGCGTGAGAAAGCTTGCAAAAGGTTGGAATTCCTTCTGGAGATGTCCAAAAACCTGTTGGTGTCGTGAGAATGGTATGAATTGGCCTCTAATGTGGAATTTGAATCACCACTTTTCTTGCAAATTTTTTAGTTTTGTTTCACCTCTGCACGACTGCTTCTAACCTCCCTCTGCCTTGGTCTCCTTCTGTATATGTAATACAAGCTATTAGGTCAACAAAAAACGACCTCAATCTTGCTCATCATGGAGATTTGATTTGATCTTTCAATGCATATGATTCCTTTCCAATTTTGCTCAAATCCAATATTTTTTAAACCAAATTTACTTTGCACGAGTTGATCTTCAATTGACAGTATATGAGATCTTTTTTCAATGCAAAAATCATCCCTAAAATACAAAATATGATTTATTTGAATTTTAAATGAATAAAAATCAAAATAAATTGAATAAATGAATAAATAAAGCATTTAGGGCCCCATAGGTCGTGTACTATGTTAGGAATGAGATGCAAGAATAAAAAGTTGGGCCCATTTAGCAAAAGATGCAAATTTGAGCATATTTGACTTTTGGCAATTTTTGCAAAAAAGGTCAACTTGATCAATGCATAACTCTCTTAATTTTGACCCTAGAGAGGTGTTCTTGAACTTTTTAGAAAGCTTAGGATGTCCTCTAAGCAACCCTTTTGGTCTCATCTCAATTGAGTCTTCCATGTTCATGTATGAAGCCTTGACCCAAAATGTGTTTTTGTTGACTTTTCAAAATGACTTATAATATCCAAATTCATATCGTCTTGTGAGTGCATATTTTTAACTTGGGGGATGAATATGAATTGTAAGGGATTGAATCCTCTTAAAAATGAGCTTTGGATGGGTCATTTTTTATAAATTATGAGAAAGTTATGCTTGGTCAAAGTTGAGTTGACTTTTCCTACAAAACCCTAATTTAGCAACTTTTGGGTTTTGATGAATTATGGGCAATCCTTGATGAATCATGATCAACCCTTTATCAAATGATGAATGATACTTCAAAATGAGGATGTTGACCAAAAATCTTGAAGTTTGACTGTATGTGGGCCACAGTTGACTTTTGATCTAGCACAGTCAATTTCCAGGTATTTGAGCAATTAACTGAGCAAACTTCCTCTGCAAGGCTTGAAACTTGACATGGATGATCTTGATAACTTATTAGGAAAATGGTGAGCATTTGGGATCCTTGGGACTCAAGCATCTTGATGCAAAATAGAAACCCTAATTTGAGGTAGACTGCCTTAGGAGAGAGTTTGTGTGGTCAATTCTTGGACTTCTTTAACAATTTGAGGACCTTACTTGACATGTATTTGAGAAATATGGGGGGAAAAGTTTGGGGTACAACACCCGACATTCTTCAATCCGAAAGGAATCACCTTGTAACATAAAGTACCCCACTGTGTAACGAAGGTTGTCTTCTCCATGTCTTCAGGAACCATCTTGATCTGGTTGTAGCCAGAGAAACCATCCATGAAGGAGAAGATCTTGTGTTGCACGGTGTTATCAACCAGAACGTCAATGTGCGGCAGTCAGAAGTCATCCTCGGGACTTTCCCTATTCATATCTCTGTAGCCCACACACAACCGTACCTTACCGTCCTTCTTAGGTACTGGGACGACGTTAGCAACCAATTGTGGGTAGGAAGTGACAACTAGGAACCCAGCGTTGAACTTCTTCATAACTTCTGCTTTGATCTTCTTTAATATTTCGAGACGAATACGGCGGACCTTCTGCTTTACCGGAGGGCAATCTTCTTTAGTCGGCAGGTGATGTACCACAATATCAGTTTCCAAACCAGGCATGTCTTCATAGGACCATGCGAAGATCTCAACATAGTCGTGCAACATTTGTATCAACCTTTGTTTGATGCTAAGCTACAGATTTGCACCTATTTTAACCTGTTTTTTGTCTTCCTCAGTTCCCAAGTTCACTGTCTCAACTAGCTCTTCATGAGGCTGTATGGCCCTCTCTTCCTACTGTAGTAGTCTAGCAAGTTCTCCAGGCACCTCACAATCTTCCTCAATTTCGTCCTCGACTTGGTTGATCAGATTTTTGAAGTTATAATGAGCAGTAGCAGAACTGTTATTAATGGGATCCAGAGTGGATATGGATCTGCAGTTTGATACGTGAGTGTGTGTAAGAGCATCACTGTATTTTAAAAAGCAGGAAAGAAAAAACAGAGAGCGCAAAATTTGTATGCAAGAACATCCAATGCTTTATTGATGACATGTAAAGATGACATATAATAGCCCTCACAAATAGAATTGTTGTGTCCCGGGAAAGACACAAGGCCATAAAGTTTAAATTGTTTATTACAAGCTCAGAAAACAAATAAGACAATTACTGCGGAATGAAAGAAACTGGTATAAAATCTCTGGCCGTCCAATTACTAGGTGCACTGTTGGTAGTCGGGTAGATCCAGCTGTCAATGTTACAGTCTTCCTTGCTGTCTTCAATGGCGTTAACCCCACGATTGCTGATGCACAGAGGAGGTCCTCCAGCCCGAGCACGTCGAACAACCCTTTGATCCCCTGTAGTAAAGCCCAAACCAAAATTTTCAGTTTTGTGAGTGAAATCAGGGAGCTGACCCCAATTGGTACACCCACCTTCTTCAACTACCGCCCTGGCGTCCTTGAGAGTAGCCATTTTCAGAGGAGGTTTGTTGCTGGTAGTAGTTTCAATCGATGCCAAGATCTGAGGGACCTCTTTGAAGTTCTGACAAGGATTTTCTTTGAATTCTCCGTCCATCTCTATGTACCGGAAGGAATTGAGGTGGCTCACCATATACTCCTCTTCACCCTGCACAGTGACAATCTTCCCTTTTACCGGATACTTCAGCATTTGGTGTAGTGTGAAAGTAACTGCCCCAGCCTCGTGGATCCTAGGACGACCCAACAAACAATAATACGATGGCCTGATGTCTATTACAAAGAAGGTGGACCCAAAGGTCTGAGAACCCACTTTGACAGGGATGTCCACCTCCCCGTGCACCATTCTTTTCGACCCATCAAAATCCCTTAACACAATGTTACTAGGCTTTAAATTCAAACCCTTGCAATCTGTTGTACCCCAAAATTTGCCCTCTCATTTGTCAAGTATTTTCTCACAAGATATTCTAAGACGTCAGGTTTGCAACACTGATACATCAATTTAGGCTTGAAATTGGCACAAGGGCAAAATGGTCAATTGCATACTGGAAAGTCAAACTTTGACTTTTTGGTCAACATTACAACCCAAAGATCAAATTTCATCAAGATATTCAAAAATATCAAGCTTGATCATTAAGAAGTCAAGAGAATCAAAAATCCAACTTTGCAAGACTTTAAGATTTTTCTAAGTATTCTCTATACTTGGTTAATTTCATTTGCTTCATGGCATTTTACTACAACTCCAATTAATTCAAGATGATGCAAGTAATTCAAGTTATTACAAGGTGACATTTTTGCAAAATTACAAATTCTAAAACTATGTCTTGATTAAAACCTTGTCACAATATTTTTGCCTTTTGACATAATGTGCAAGCCCAAAATTGTTACATGCTACAAATTATGTTGTACAAAGTTGAAGAAAATATGATATCACATTGCCACAACACACTATGCTTCCCTACAAGAAAGCTTGTGCCATGCTATAGTCCAAAACTGCTGCTCTATACAGTCTACCAAAACCTGCACCACAACAACCCCAAAATTGCACCAAAATGTCAAAGGAAAATTGTGTGCAGAAAGTGTCAAAGCAGTAAGCAAAAACAATTCAAAAATAACTTATTTGTTTTCCCCTCTAAACCACAGTCAAGGGGTCTATAAAAGAGGATTGTCTCATAAGACAAGGGGTTTGGATTTTGGAAGAGGCATAGAGAGAGAAAATAGAGAGTTTTGTTGAGAAGAAAAACAATATTATGTGCAACCTTGATTGATTTTCAAAAACCAAGTCAATTCTTGTTCAAAACAGAAACCCCAACCCATTGCTCCACCATACAAACTCTTCCTCAAATACTGTCCAAACATAACAAAAAAAACAATCCTTGTAGTGCTACTCACCTTCATCATCAAAAATACCAAAAATATTACAGTACAATCCAACTCAGTGCTAGCAGTCCAGAGCAGCTTCCTGAAGACTCACAAGGTTATCACATCATTTGGAAAAACATTCAGATCTAAAACAACCAGTGCAACCCAAAGGTAAGTCCTCTTGACTTAATATCTTATCATTACATCATTAACAAGTTGTTGTTCTTTGAAGACAAGATGTAGTACTTCATTATCCTGTTGAACTAGTCATTTGCTTAAGGTTTGGGTTTATTCAATCATTATTCATGTTTATCCATCATATGCCATAAGCTAACCTGTACATTCAGTAAAACAATGTTTAAGGCATGAAAATGCAGCATGTATCGACACATATCCTCATGTGTCGACCCATCCTAGTGAAAAAACAGGGTATGAGTCGACATATAACCCCCATGCATCGACTCATAATGATTTTAGGTTACAAAACAAAAGTGGGAAACGACTATGAGTCGACACATACGCGTTTCACGTCGATGTAAGAAGGTTCATGAGTAGACACATCCCATTATGTGTCGACTCATACTGAGCAGATTTGGTTTTACAGGAGCAAGGAAAAGACCATGAGTCGACACATACGCGTTTCGCGTTGATGCAAGAAGGTTTATGAGTCGACACATCCCATTATATGTTGAATCATACTGAGCATATTTTGTTTTACAGGAGCAATGAAAAGCTATGTGTTAATGCATAGCAGCATGGGTCGACACATAGCAGTTCAAAATTCAGTTTTCCTTTTATTTTACACCGTTTTTACATTGTTTTCATTATCATTCGATATGGTTGTAATATTTCAGTCTCCACTTCATCACCGTTGTAAATTTGTACCCCTATCCCCCTAAAGTGATGTAATAGCTTAGGATTTATTTTCCGCATGTTTACTTGCTTTCATATATTGCTAGTAATTAGGATGTATGGCAAGATTAAATCAGCAAATAGATAACCTTTCAAATTCAATACAAAATGCATGCAAACTAACACACTTGCACACTTACACCCTCTAGGGTAATCTCACTTGTCTCCTTTCGGAAAATAGTCATGTCCCTCGAACATGGGCATTTTAGCAAAGACCCTCGATAAAAGATCGTAGTCCCTCGATGACCCTCGATGTTGCCTTCGGTAAACGAACTAGTCCCTAAAATGACATTGCTAAAACGTCCCATATGTTGCCTTCTATGACTATGAAAACGTCCCAACGCACGTCCCTTCACATCCAACGATGGGGCTTCTTACCAAATCAATGGTAAAATAGCCACATCTAAAGGAGGAGGAAAATCACATTTAAGATATTTCGAGTAGGTAGATTCGCTCTTAGTTACTCTCTTGCTCACAAAAAAAAACATTTTTATCCACACTCTCATCTTTGAATTATTTTCGAAACAAACACTTTATAGGGATTCTTATAGAAACAAGAACCATTATGAAGTTCCATTTTCAAAATACTTTCAAAAAAACACATCTTTGAACTATTTTCGAAACAAACACTTTGTAGGCGTTCTTATAGAAATGAGAACCATTACGAAGTTCCATTTTCAAAATACTTTCAAAAAAACACATCTCACAAACACATCTTTGAACTATTTTCTAAACAAACACTTTGTAGGCGTTCTTATAGAAACGAGAACCATTACGAAGTTCCATTTTCAAAATACTTTCAAAAAAACACATCTCACAAACACATCTTTGAACTATTTTTGAAACAAACACTTTGTAGGCATTCTTATAGAAACGAGAACCATTACGAAGTTCCATTTTCAAAATACTTTCAAAAATCACCACCACAAGCACACATTCAAACAAAAGCAAGTGATTTAGCAAGTAACTAAGAGCCCATGAAAAACCATGGATGAAAAGGGTGCTAATACCTTCCCTTTTCATAATCTACCCCCCAAACTCAAAAAACATATCTAAAGGTCTTTCCTGTGCTTTTTCGCCTTTCCTTTTTGGATAAAAGAAAAGTCGGTGGCGACTCTTGCTAACCGCAACATTTGCGATAAAACACAAAACCTCAAGTCAGTTCTCCCACCGTATCACAGAACTGGAGACTCTGCTGGGGAATTTCTAAAAGTGGGGTTACCTTAGGGTTAGATCACCTTTACTTGCTTACATTGTTTGATTTGTTTGCGTTACATTTTTGTTCCTTGTTTGGTTTTGTTGTAAATCCTACACCTGGATTTAGGGACACCTTTTAGGTAAGTAGCAATAGACTGCGAGGGAACTGCGAGGGGTATACCGACATGGTTGAAGCAGTAGCTACGTTGATGTGGCACTTTAGTTGGTACCGGTAACCCTTGAGTTGAATCAAGGAGAGTACGAGGCCGCCGCGTGTTATTGTAAAGCATCAACTGACCTTAGAACCTTACTTGACCAACTTGGCCATTAGGACGTAGTGAGATGACCGGTTTTGGTGTAGAGCTGAAAATTGGTTGATACTCGATGCTACACTCATTGAGACTTGACCCCTGAGTTTTGTTCGGTTGCGAGTCAATTGCTTATTGAATGAAGCTTGTGGGAAAGGTCAGTGATATTGAAATCCCTTAGAACCCGGTTACTATTAACTAAGACAGGTTGAGCCAACTAAACTTCAAGAGCGTACTTACCTACAAACTCCATGCAAACCTAAAACTAAGGATTTGTTTGCTTTGTGTGAATATGATTATTTGTATATAAACTTGCTTACCTCGCATATTTGTACATAACATCATAACATCATACCATAGCATTTGCAGTAACCATTTCAAAGATCTCAAGGGTCTTTGATGCAGGGTCACGTTGAACCAGACGTCTATCAAGGGGCAAGAGGATTTATTTTCCTCTAAACAAACACCGTCAAAGATCAAGTACAACAACCTGAGTCAAGGGCTATGACCCACTTGACATGGTGAGCTTAATTCTCATGGAAAGACATCCACCGATAAAAAGTTCTCCAATCAAAGTTATTGATCGAAGTTCAACTTCTAACATTTTCTTGTGTTTACCCCGCGAGATCCTTGAAAACATGCATCCATATATCATGCATCATATCATGACAGGTTTCTCCCTTACAGGTCTCCTTATCTTCCTGCTGTTTATTTCACTAAAATGGATATGGAACAAACAGTGAAAGATCTCCAAGCTCAAAACGCTCAATTCCAACAAATGTTTTTGGCTATGGCTAAGGGGCAAGAGGACCTGAAAGCTCTCCTTCTCAAAGAAAAGAAGAAAAAGTCCAAGAAGTCAGTAGGCGTCTTTAACTTGAGAAGAAGACCTAAAGCCCTAGATCTTTCAACTCCATCCAACATAGGGGATAGTCTTGAAGAAGACCACAATTTGGAGATTGATGAAGTTGAAGCTGACTACTCCGAGGAACAATATCCTCCTGCTGATGACAAGTACAAACATTTGGAGGATCGCCTCAGTGCTATGGAGATTCAACAAATACCTGGCTTGGATTTAGGAGACATGGGTTTGGTTTCTGGAGTGGTCATCCCGCCAAAGTTCAAAGTCCCTACCTTTTCCCTGTACGATGGAGTCTCTTGCCCTAAGATGCATTTAAAATCTTATGTCCGCAATATTCAACCATACACAACTGATCCAAAGCTTTGGATTCATTTCTTCCAAGAAATCTTGGTAGGGACTCAACTCGAGTTGTTCTATCAATTGGAGAGTTCTCGCATCCACACCTGGGAGGATTTAGCTGCTGCTTTTTACAAACAATATCAGTACAATGTTGATCTTGCACCAACTCGTGTGAAATTGCAGAACATGACCATGGGTTCCAACGAGAGCTTCAAAGGATACGCCTAAAAGTGGAGCGATTTGGATGGTAGAGTGCAGCCCCCTTTAACTGGCAGGGAGCTGATTGACATCTTCATGGGAACTTTGACAGGGCCTTTCTTCAAATACTTGATCGGAAGCTCTTCATCCGGGTTCACTGAGCTAATACTGACCGGCGAAAGGGTCGAAGCTAGCATCAAAAGTGGGAAGATTCAAGAAGCTACACCTTCTGATGCTCAGAAAAAGCCCTATAATGGGAAGAAAGAGTCCAATGATGTGTATGGTCAAAAGAGTCGTCATGACCAACACATAGGAGAAATCTTGATCTCTAATCCTACGCCTGCTCAACAAAGGCAGGGGCATCAGCGTAAGGAGGTCGCGCCTAAAAGACAATACACTAAGATCAACATGTCGCTGGATCAAGCACTACAACACATGTTGAAGGCAGAGCTGATTACGTTAAATGCTCCTCATCCGAACCCTAAGACCTCTTCTCCTAACTACAACCCGGATGCAAGATGTGCTTATCATTTTGGTATCCCAGGGCATGACACAAACAACTGTTGGGCTCTGAAGAACAAGGTCCAAGACATGATTGATGCCAAGGAGATCGAGTTTGACCCTTCGGAGACTCCAAACATAATCACTTCTCCTATGACGAGTCATTGAAAGCTTCTGTTCATTTATAATTTTCAAGTTGTAATTTCTCTTTTGTTATTCAAACAATTATCTGTTAATGTCAAACTTTATTTCATTAATGCATTGCATATGTTTGTCTTGAATCAATCCATTCATTTTCATTACATTTAAACTATGCTTTTTACTCACTTTATGACATTCAACTCTTGCTAAAAGTTACAAGCCTTTAGAGGGAGGATGACGAAAACAATTCCATAATCTCATACAGTATACTTTTGAACAGACCTTGCTGAAGATGTACAGGCATTCTTTCAAATCCTAAACACTGGAGTTATAAGGAAGATAATCCCTAGTCAACCCCTTCGAGCCAAAGAAGTAGAAGTTTTTTGTTTTAACACAAATTGAAACCTTTATTCAAAACCTGGGGCAGGGTAGTCTCTCAGTTAATTCAAACACGCGTTTGGCTGTAAACTCTCATCTCGTAATACAACGAATGACGTCAAGAAACATTCCACTGGGATCAAAAGACATCAATGGTTCCCTACCACATAGGCAGTCATTATCTCTCAAAAAGAAAAGCCCACTAAGTCAAAACCTATAAAGGAAACTTAAGAAAACTGGGGCATCCTGCTGACTGTAATCTCAAAACAAGAACAGTCGGGCAAAAATTAGGGATAAAAAATCAAAAGAAAGAGGTCACTACAAATCCTCAACAACATGAAAAAATGTTGCAAAAATGACTGCCTTCCAATAAACTTAACTTGTTTGAACCATCACCAAAATGTCATTCCAAACTCAATTGGAGTTCAAACGTACAATTAACTGAGCTTAGGACTGAAAAACATCACGAAGAACGGGTGGGTACAAATACATTTGAGCCTTTATCCTTTGTTTCTTAAACCGTGAACCAAACCACGTTACAACCCTTCAAAAGTCCTAATTGAAGCATGGGTTAGTTCGAAAGCATACTGTTACAAAAGGTATCCTGACTCCTGTAAGGCTTTACCCAAAATCCTGAGTTTGAATTTTCTTAACAAAATTCCTTTATTTGTTAAAACGCATTTTCAAAACATCAAGACAAGCATAAACATTGCATTAATTGAATATCACTGTTTGCATTTGGCTACTTGTTTGACAGCGGAGAAATTCACACAACGAATATCCGATGAACGAAAGCCCTCTCAGTGAACAAAATCACTTCAAAAATGATGACACTTCCAATGACAAATCTCCTATAAACAAATGTCACTATCCAGCACACCTGGGGAAGTCCAATCAGGATTCCAAGAAATCTCTCAAGAAGTGCAGAGTAACCAGGGGAAAGTCTCCATCTCCATTACTTGGGGCATTGAACGCCAATCTCGGCAAAGTGTTACGCATAGTCAAACATTTCCAGGCAGTGCCACAAACACTCGCTACCAGGGGCAGTGACAGATCTCCCCAACGACCCTTCTCATAGGATGATTCCCCAGCAAGAGTTTAATCTTTGAAAACCTTTCCCCAACTGAGACGACTTCAAGAATCCTCGAGAACTTCCCCAACGAAGTCGTCGCCCCTCCAATAGACTGAGAAACAGGGTTTATTTCCCCAACAAACGGTAGGTTTCTCCAGCTTGAGTTTGCCTCTCCGACTACTACAAATCAGAGGACCACAACCCCTCTTCCCCAGTAGACTACTCTACAATCCCCATCAAGTTACTGTGAAACCTGGACTCGACCAGATATCAGTTCAACTTCGATTTCTCAGTAAGAGCAACGGACAATCGAGACTCCTGAACTTTTTCCCCAAGCAGGAATAAACATACTCCCCACAGGGTTTTCAATATTTCCCAGCGGATTTCTCCTCAAACAACAAAATAGGAATCCCCAGTGGAAACATTCTAAGCAAATCTTGAAGACACACATACTCTTCAACAATAATCTAGGACTTAACGACTCCCTGACATTTGTCAAGGATTTATTTTCCCAGACAAAAATACATTCATTAAACATTTCACATTTCATATATCCTATTCTCATACATGATAAGTGCATACGACACCATCTTATTTATTTTGAGAACATCATGACATCACGCATTTCATACATCATGACATTGCATACAACTAACATTCTACCTTTTTCAGGAAAGATCGATCAATAGATGGTTACCATCAACCATTCAAGTTCAAGATTAATACCTGTAGCAAGCCAGGAAAACTATATGTGGACGACTGATTGTAGATTAATACCTGTAGCAAGCCAGGAAAACTATCTACATGAAGAGATTGAAGATTAATACTTGTAGCAAGCCAGGAAAACTATCTTTCTTTCTCAGGTCAGAGATTAATAACTGAAACCAGACAGGACCACTATCTCGTTGACCAACCTTTTCAAGTTCCAGATTAATACCTGTAGCAAGCCAGGAAAACTATCTGTGGACGACTGATTGTAGATTAATACTTGTAGCAAGCCAGGAAAACTATCTACATGAAGAGATTGAAGATTAATACCTGTAGCAAGCCAGGAAAACTATCTTTCTTTCTCAGGTCAGAGATTAATACCTGAAACCAGACAGGACCACTATCTCGTTGACCAACCTTTTCAAGTTCCAGATTAATACCTGTAGCAAGCCAGGAAAACTATCTATGGACGACTGATTGTAGATTAATACCTGTAGCAAGCCAGGAAAACTATCTACATGAAGAGATTGAAGATTAATACTTGTAGAAAGCTAGTAAAACTATCTTTCTTTCTCAGGTCAGAGATTAATACCTGAAACCAGACAGGACCACTATCTCGTCGACCAACCTTTTCAAGTTCCAGATTAATACCTGTAGCTAGCCAGGAAAACTATCTGTGGACGACTGATTATAGATTAATACCTGTAGCAAGCCAGGAAAACTATCTACATGAAGAGATTGAAGATTAATACTTGTAGCAAGCCAGGAAAACTATATTTCTTTCTCAAGTTAGAGATTAATACTTGAAACCAGACAGGGCAACTATCTCGTCGACCAACCTTTTCAAGTTCCAGATTAATACCTGTAGTAAGCCAGGAAAACTATTTATGGACGACTGATTATAGATTAATACCTGTGACAAGCCAGGAAAACTATCTACATGAAGAGATTGAAGATTAATATCTGTAGCAAGCCAGGAAAACTATCTTTCTTTCTCATGTCAGAGATTAATACCTGAAATTAGACAAGACAACTATCTACTCGACCAGCTCAAACAATTCAACAATCACCTTCGAATGGCATCTTTAAGCCCATATCCAACAACTATCCATCACCTCTCCAAATGGCATCTTTAAGCCCATTCCTCCTATCATCACATCACCAAGTGCAAATTTCTGTGCACTCTAGTGTCCAATCATCTTCCACCTTCGAGTCACGAATGGAAAAACTCGCCAATCTAACTCTTCAGGTTTAAGAAGATTGAAAAGGGGTAGCTGTTGTACCCCAAAATTTGCCCTCTCATTTGTCAAGTATTTGCTCACAAGATATTCTAAGACGTTAGGTTTGCAACACTGATACATCAATTTAGGCTTGAAATTGGCACGAGGGCAAAATGGTCAATTGCATACTGGAAATTCAAACTTTGACTTTTTGGTCAACATTACAACCCAAAGATCAAATTTCATCAAGACATTCAAAAATATCAAGCTTGATCATTAAGAAGTCAAGAGAATCAAAAATCCAACTTTGCAAGACTTTGAGATTTTTCTAAGTATTCTCTATACTTGGTTAATTTCATTTGCTTCATGGCATTTTACTACAACTCCAATTAATTCAAGATGATGCAAGTCATTCAAGTTATTACAAGGTGACATTTTTGAAAAATTACAAATTCTAAAACTATGTCTTGATTAAAACCTTGTCACAATATTTTTCCTTTTGACATAATATGCACAAGCCCAAAATTGTGACATGCTACAAACTATGTTGTCCAAAGTTGAAGAAAATATGATATCACATTGCCACAACACACTATGTTGCCCTGCAAGAAAGCTTGTGCCATGCTATAGTCCAAAACTGCTGCTCTATATAGTCTACCCAAACCTGCACCACAACAGCCCCAAAATTGCACCAAAATGTCAAAGGAAAATTGTGTGCAGAAAGTGTCAAAGCAGTAAGCAAAAACAATTTAAAAATAACTTATTTGTTTTCCCCTCTAAACCACAGTCAAGGGGTCTATAAAAGAGGATTGTCTCATAAGACAAGGGGTTTGGATTTTGGAAGAGGCATAGAGAGAGAAAATAGAGAGTTTTGTTGAGAAGAAAAACAATATTCTGTGCAACCTTGATTGATTTTCAAAAACCAAGTCAATTCTTGTTCAAAACAGAAACCACAACCCATTGCTCCACCATACAAACTCTTCCTCAAATACTGTCCAAACATAACCAAAAAAAAATCCTTGTAGTGTTACTCACCTTCATCATCAAAAATACCAAAAATATTACAGTACAGTCCAACTCAGTGCTAGTAGTCCAGAGCAGCTTCCTGAAGACTCATAAGGTTATCACATCATTTGGAAAAACATTCAGATCTAAAACAACCAGTCCAGCCCAAAGGTAAGTCCTCTTGACTTGATATCTTGTCATTACATCATTAACAAGCTGTTGTTCTTTGAAGACAAGATGTAGTACTTCATTATCCTGTTGAACTAGTCATTTGCTTAAGGTTTAGGTTTATTCAATCATTATTCATGTTTATCCATAATATTCCATAAGCTAACCTGTACATTCAGTAAAACAATGTTTAAGGCAGGAAAATGCAGCATGTATCGACATATATCCTCATGTGTCGACTCATCCTAGTGAAAAAACAGGGTATGAGTCGACACATAACCCCCATTCATCGACTCATACTGATTTCAGGTTACAAAACAAAAGTGGGAAAAGACTATGAGTCAACACATACGCGTTTCACGTTGATGCAAGAAGGTTCATGAGTCGACACATCCCATTATGTGTCGACTCATATTGAGCAGATTTGGTTTTACAGGAGCAAGGAAAAGACCATGAGTCGACACATACGCGTTTCGCGTCGATGCAAGAAGGTTTATGAGTCGACACATCCCATTATGTGTCAACTCATACTGAGCAGATTTTGTTTTACAGGAGCAAGGAAAAGCTATGTGTCGATGCATAGCAGCATGGGTCGACACGTAGCATTTCAAAATGCAGTTTTCCTTTTTATTTTACATTGTTTTCATTATCATTCAATATGGTTGTAATATTTCAGTCTCCACTTCATCCCCATTGTAAATTTGTACCCCCATCCCCCTAAAGTGATGTAATAGCTTAGGATTTATTTTCCGCATGTTTACTTGCTTTCATATATTGCTAGTAATTAGGATGTACGGCAAGATAAAATCAGCAAATAGATAACCTTTCAAATACAATACAAAATGCATGCAAACTAACACACTTGTACACTTACACCCTCTAGGGTAATCTCACTTTCCTCCTTTCGGAAAATAGTCATGTCCCTCGAACATGGGCGTTTTAGCAAAGACCCTCGATAAAAGATCGTAGTCCCTCGATGACCCTCGATGCTGCCTTCGGTAAACGATCTAGTCCCTAAAACGACATTGCTAAAACGTCCCATATGTTGCCTTCTATGACTATAAAAACGTCCCAACGCCCGTCCCTTCACATCCAACGATGGGGCTTCTTACCAAATCAATGGTAAGATAGCCACATCTAAAGGAGGAGGAAAAGCATATTTAAGACCTTTCGAGTAGGTAGATTCGCTCTTAGTTACTCGCTTGCTCACAAAAAAAAAAACATTTTTATCCACACTCTCATATTTGAACTATTTTCTAAACAAACACTTTGTAGGTGTTCTTATAGAAACAAAAACCATTACGAAGTTCCATTTTCAAAATACTTTCAAAAAACACATCTCACAAACACATCTTTGAACTATTTTTGAAACAAACACTTTGTAGGCGTTCTTATAGAAACGAGAACCATTACGGAGTTCCATTTTCAAAACACTTTAAAAAAAACACATCTCACAAACACATCTTTGAACTATTTTCTAAACAAACACTTTGTAGGCGTTCTTATAGAAACGAGAACCATTACGAAGTTCCATTTTCAAAATATTTTCAAAAATCACCACCACAAGCACACATTCAAACCAAAGCAAGTGATTTAGCAAGTAACTAAGAGCCCATGGAAAACCATGGATGAAAAGGGTGATAATACCTTCCCTTTTCATAATCTACCCCCCGAACTCAAAAAACATCTCTAAAGGTCTTTCCTGTGCTTTTTCACCTTTCCTTTTTGGATAAAAGAAAAGTCGGTGGCAACTCTTGCTAACCGCAACATTTGCGACAAAACGCAAAACCTTAAGTCAGTTCTCCCACCGTATCACACAATCCAACTGGTCTAACGCCTTCTTGGGAAGAACATTCAGCGAAGACCCAGTATCCACCAACACATGAGCCATAGTGGTGCCCCTGCATTCAATCGAGACATGCAGAGCATCATTATGCTTCCTTCCCTTCAGTGTCAAGTCTGCATCTGAAAAACCCAGCCCATTGTCAGCAGTCAGGATAGCCACGCAATCTTTAAATTGATCTGCTGAAGTCTCTTATGGCACATGCGCAGTTTTAAGGATCTCAATCAAAGTCTTCGCATGGGCCTCGGAGCACAACAATAGGGATAACATGGATATCTTTGAGGGGGTCTTCCCTAGCTGCTCGACCACATTGTAGTCGTTATTTTTAATTATTTTCAATATTTCCTCTATCTCTTGCTTAGAGGCTTCCACAACAATTTTTCTAGGCGCCTCCGTCCGGGCAGGCTCGCCTATGATTTCTTTGCCTCGGGTCCCAGATGACTCGTCGGTGGGAGTGATAATTAGAGTAAACACAGGAGTAGTAGTTGATGTACCATCAGGAGTAGCAGACGGAATAACAAGAGGCCTCTTGACAGTCTTAGGGGAAATCTCGGGAGAGAAGGCCCTTCCACTTCGGGTAACCTTGTTGGTCCCGACAATGTTATCAATATCAGGATCAACCTCTCATTTTTCAGATCTTGTTTGATGCCATGATAGTACACATCAGCACCATAATGCCAGGGGACAGCTTTGTCCGAAGCATACGGGACAGGACAAGGAACAGTGATTATTAGCGGAGCGATTCTTGGAGAAGATGTAATCCTAACAGGTCTTCTCGAGGAGACCTTGGAAGGATTGGCGGAAATGGTTATAATGGCAATGTCTTCAGATGGAGCAACAGGAACCAAAGTTTTTTCGAACAAAATTTCTTTGCTGTCCATCAGGTGCTGGACACCTAACTTCAGCAAATAGCAACCAGAAGGCAGAAATGAACATGTGTGGCAACCTTCACCAAAACCCAGAAATAAACCGGCCAATAGCAAATTCTTCTTCACAGTCATGAAAGGAGTAGAAACTTCATCCAACGAGGTCACAAACAAGTCGATACCAACAACATTAACTCCACAACCGTGCTTAGGCATGGGAGCAGTTATGACATTGGGCTTTTCCGGAGCATCGAACTCAATTTCCTTAGCTTCGATCAGATCTTGTACCTTATTTATTAGGGCCCAACACTCATTGGTGTCGTGACCAGGACTTTCAGAATGATAGGCACACCGAGCAGTTGGATTATATCGGGGAGATATGGTGTTTGGATTCTTGGGAGCCTCTTTCAAGTTCACCAAATTAGATCTCAGCAGATGGGGTAGAATTTAAGCCCGTGTCATGTTGATTCGAGTAAACTTCCGTTGTGGTCTTTCTACCCTTTGTTGATTGTTGCATTGTGGAGCAACTGTAGGCCTATGTATCATTACGGCGCTTACTGTCTGACGGTGTTCAGCTCTGCTTTGGCCTCTCGAACTATAGATGGCACTGGCTTCTTTCTTACCAGCAAAAGGCTTCTTTACCGAACTCGAAGAAGCATCCTTCTGCATCTTGCCGCTCCGAATCCCAGCTTCTATTCTCCCTCTCCAGTCAGAATCTTCTCGATGGAACGAGCTGACGAGCTGTCGATCAAATGATTAAAGAATGGACCAGATAGCGTCCCCAGAAACATATCAACCAACTCCCTATCGGACAACAGGGGTTGGACTCTTCCAGCCAAGTCTCTCCACTTCTATGCATAGTCCTTAAAGCCTTCACTCGCCCCCATGGACATACTCTGGAGTTGAGTACGAGTAGGAATAAGGTCGACATTGTACTGGTACTGCTTATAGAAATCAGTAGCCAAATCTTCCCAATTTCGGACATTGGCTCTCTCCAGTTGGTCGAACCATTCAAGCTGAGTCCCTGATAGACTATCTTGAAAGAAATGAACCCATAAATTTCTATCAGCGGTGTGTGGATGGATTTTTCTGACGTAGGAACGGAGATGGAGTTTTGGGCAAGACACCCCATCATACTTAGCAAAAATTGGAGCCTTGAACTTCTGCGGGATGATCACTCTCGACACCAATCCCAATTCTTCGAAATCCAGCCCAGGTATCCTCTGGACTTCCATAGCACTCAGACGGTCTTCTAACTGCTTGTACCTATCCTCAGTGGGAGGATACTGCTCATCATTACAATCTGTGTCATCATCAGAAGCTTCAGGGCTAGGGTCCTTCTCCCTAGTTTCATCTTCCTGATTCTCCCCTTCTCTTGACGAGGATGTCAGCTTAGCTGCCCACCTCAATGGTCCTTTAATCCTTTTTCCTATGTTCAAAATACCAGCGGTCTTCTTCTTCTTTCTATCCTTCAGAATGAGGGCCTTTAGATCCTCCTGCCCTTTAGCCAAGGCCACAAAAATTTGCTAGAACTGGACATTTTGTGCCTGAAGATCTTTGATGCTTTGTTCGGAAGATATTTCTACTGAAATAAACAGCGAAGAAGATGAGAAACCTGTAATTGTACCTGTTTATGCGATGCTATGAATGGGATGCATATGCAATGATTTCAAGGATTTTTAAAGGCTCAGATTTGTTTAACCAAAAGAAACACATGTTAATTGCATTAATAAGTTCGAATTGTCACAAAGAATGCCTTTTAGGCTTACAGTTAAACCAAAAAAAACTTAAAACAAAAAGAAATTAGGTCTCCCAGGAGCGCATCCTCTTTGGCATGATGTAGGCATTTATGTTCCATTCTTCGTGAAGTAGCCTAGTGAGCTCCAGGACCTTCTTCTCGCTAGCATAGAATTGAGCTTCAAACGTGTCCCGCTCATCTTTGAGTTGAACCCAGGACTTCTGTAACTCTTCATGATCGGTTGGCATGTCGGGATGATGACCAAGTGAAGTAGTGTCTCCTTCAGTAGCTGGCTCCACGGTTATTGGTAGGATAGCTGGGTAAGGCATCCTAAGACTTTGGGCGCGAGCTCGTACCCACCGGAGATAAGGCTCAAGAGGAATGGAATTCTTGTGCCCTAGCTCCTTGCTATTAATTTTATGCACCATGCCCCAAGCCTTTATGAACCTTTTGCGGTATCCCTGAGCATCATTCTCATAGTTGAAGGCCATTCCCTGGATCAACACATCATGTGGACCATCTCTTCTTGCATAACCAAACTGACGTAAGGCCAAACAGGGATTGTAAGTGATTCCTCCCCTAATTCCTAAGAGAGGGAAATTAGGGAATTCACTACAGTGATCGATGATGGTAACATCTTCCAAGAACCACGAACACCAATGAATGTCTGAATGCTTAAGGGAAATTAGCCTACGAGACTATTTCAAACCCTGTTCATTCTTCAAAACAGCCCTGGGTAGGTGTGAAATAAACCACCTAGCCAATAGAGGAGTGCAACACAGGAGGGTCCCCCTTCTCTTTAGATTGCGAGCATGCAGAGAGTGTAGAATATCCCTGAGTAATGTAGGCACTGGATTATGAGATCGGAAAACCTTGATAGTGCTCACATCTACGAGTTGATCAGCATTAGGGAAAAGTACCGTCCCATAAACAAGAAGTGTCAGCACCTCTTCAAAAGCTTGTAAATCTAAGGTATCCCAAAAATGATAAGCCTTCTCAAATAGAAATTTAACCAGAGTTCCTTGGACACTCCCTCTAGTCTCTCAATTTGCCACTATGTCAGACTGTTGTAAAGACATAGCTCTAGAAATTTCTTCAGGCTTTGGATGTCCTTCCATACCGTTGAAAGGCAACTGGTCAAGAATAGGTACCCCTAACAAGTGAGAAAATTCCTCCATAGTAGGTACTAGCTGGTAATCCGGGAAGGTGAAACAATAACGCACCAGATCGAAGAACTGAAACAACACTTTTAACAACTCTTCATCAGGTCTTGCAGTGACCAAATTGAGCAACTGACCATGCTTTCTAGTGAAATGATAACCTTCAAGAACCCTTAATTCCAGATCCTTTAGTTGGAGAGACACTTTCACAAGGTTGATCTGTATAGTGTTCATACGGGCAGATGCCATGTCCTACAAAACAAAGCAAAAATGAGCCCTAGGGAATCCTTGAAATGGTTAGTCATGATATGCCATGCTTATGATGTCATGATTAGGTTATAAAATCACAGGTATAGAAAACAACAAACAAGTCACACCAAGTCCTTGGGTTTAAGGCTTGCATGAGTTTTAAGGCCATGCCCTCTTGAAGTTGGATTGGTTCAACATGTCCTATAAACAGTAACCGGGTTCTAAAAGGGATCTCAATATCATTGATCTTTCTCCCAGCTTCGTTCAATAGGCGATTGACTCGTGTGATACGATGGCCAGAACCGGGACGTGGTTTCCTTATTTCGTTAAGGAAATTTTACTGGTTTGCATTTTGCGTTTGTTTTTGCAAAATGTCGTGGTAAGCAAGAGTAGCCACCGACTTTTATTTTATCCAACAAGGAAAGGAAAAAAGCACAGAAAAATTCCTTTTTCGAGATATTTCTGAGTACGGGGGGTAGATTATAGAAAGGGAAGGTGTTAGCACCCTTTCTATCCGTAGTTATCTACGGGCTCTTAGGTACTTGCTCATCATTTTCAAAATTGTTTTCTTTGTGTTTGTGGGCTTTGAAAAGTTTTTGTTTTAACTTCGATTTAACTCTTGCTTCTGTCTTCAAGAGTGTAATGAAATGTTTTTGAAAACTTTGTTTGTAAAGGAGTGTAAGTGTGAAAATTTTATTTTGAATGAGCAAGTACTTAAGAGCTAATCTACCTACTCGAAAAAAGAATCTTTTTGTATTCATTTCCTTTAGATAATGCTATCCCACTATTAGTGAGTAGGTAGCATCGTCGTTGGAGTTTGAAGGATCAATTCGAAAGGGACGTACGGTCACTAAAGCAATGTTAGGACGTATTAGTAATAACCCTAATGTCTTAAATCATTTATCCGAGGCAACAATATCTGAGGTAACCTTTCCGAGGCAACTTGATCTTTGGACAAAAGGACGACCACTAAAACATCCTATACTCAATGACCATTTACCAAAGGCAACCAAGTGGGAGTGTACCCTAGGAGTGCGCATGTGTGAATGATTCAGTTTCAGTTTATTTTATCTTTGCACATTTAGGGTGATCTAACTGTTTTAAATTCAAACATTCATTCTTGTCATGCAAACCCTATTATCAAACATCTAACAGTTAATAATTTGCGGAATTTAAACTAAGCTATTACAAGGCTTCGGGTATTTACATAGCCAAAAACAAACCCTTTGAAATTAAAAGCGATAAAAATAAATAAATGTCCTAATTAAATTATTACAAACCGGGAGCAGATACAATAATTGGGCAAACTAATAAAAAAACGCGCGAGAAAATTAGATCAAATGCGAAACTAGGGTTTTGACCCTTCTATCCTAATTAAAAGAGAAATTTGTTTTTTTGTTTTTTTTTTAATAAAAGAAATAAGTTTTTTTTCTAAATTAAATGCTAAATTAATTAGTTATTAAATTAATTAATGAAAATAATTAAATGACATATTTTTGGTTTTTGGTTATTTTAGGAAAAAGATAAAAAATTAAATTAGTAATAAAACCTATTTATTCTAATTGACTTTAATTATTTACAAAAAATAAATTAAAGTTGTCTAATTAATCAAACCTAATTAAATTAATTAATTTATTGATGAAAATAATATTCTAATTTTAATTGGACCTAAAAATATTTTTGGTGATTTTTTGATGAAAAGAAAATTATTTTTGGTTAGTAATTATAATAAATAAATTAATTAAAAGAAAATATAGAAAAGAAATAAAGGGTGAAAAATGGGCCTGAATCAGCAATTCTGGGAGGTGTGGATAGCAGTTTCCTGGGCCCAAAAATTATGAGAACTGTTTGACTTTGGTTCCAGTGCGTATGCGTTGACCCTGGCTCATGGTGTTCCTCCCTGGATGGGCATCAGATTTGGCCATCTGGCCATCTGGCATGTTTGATGATGAAGGCACATGGTGGATCTCAGGCTCATGAGTGCATTGAATCGCCTGAAAGAAAATAATATAGAGAAATAGGGGGACCTGGGATTCGAACCCAGGCCCCAAGGCAAATTCCTTGCTACGCTTACCACTGGACCACTTGTTCCTTGTTGTACATATAATATATAACAATAATAATATATAAAAATCAAGCGTTAGTGGAGGATAAAAAAATGCGCGCAGAAAGTTTTAAATGGGCCAATGATTGAATGACAACTCATTGTCTTCTTCCTCTCTCTGTGGCTAAAATCTTGAGGACCTATACCCACGAACAACGTCCGTTGCTACAAGCCTGTGCGCTCTCAAAATCTTCCACAGGCCATGGAAATAACATCTAAAGCCATGGTTGTGTCTGTCTCGTCCTCCTGATCACAACCGTACCACTTACAAAGGCTAATTGTTCCTGAAATCAAAAACCCTAAAACAAAACTCCAAAACCTAACAATGGTGAATTTCGCTACAGGCCATATAAATGAAATTGAATAATGCAGAAAGCTTGCAAATGCTTCATAGATCAAGAATGTATAATTAATTTAATCTAACAATGCTTAAAATATGAGATTCGAATTCAAGAACAGGGTGAAGTCGTGGACGACTTACAGCGTGTTATGGGACTGGAATGGACATGTTCTTGATTGCTTTAGATTGCTGAGAGTGCCAGGAAGCGATTGGGATGAGTAACGAGCCTTGAGGATGCCTCTAAGTGGGATTTCGATCTCACACTTTTTCTTGGTTTTTTCAGATTTTGTTCTTCCTCTCACGCCTGTTTCTAGCCTCCATTTTGGTCTGGCCTCGTTCTATATGTATTAGTGAAGGGATTAGGGTTGCAAAACTGGTCCAAATCTTTCTTCTTCAATGCTTTTTGATTTGATTTGATTCCCTTTCAAGATCTTTCCAAACATGGCTTTTTTCAATCTTTTTGTGCACATATTCATTTACACGAGTTTGAATGCTTTGCTAGCTATAATTGGAACCTGAAACCATCACAAAATCTCTTGTTATCAATGTTTTGGATTTTATTTGATTTATTTTGATTTAAATCAAATTAATTCAAATAAAAATCAAAATAATTAATAAAAATAAGATATGGACAAGTGGAAAAGGCTAGAGCTTGTGGGCTATGTTTCCAACTCAAAACAAGTGAAAAAGAATGGGCCCATTTGGCAAAATTTGAAGTTTTGGGCATAGTTGACTTTTGGTAATTTTGCAAAAAAGGTCAACTTCACCAATGCATAACTCCCTCAATTTTGACTCTTTGGAGGTGTTCTTTGACTTTTTAGAAAGCTTGAGATGTACTCTAATCAACCCTTTTGTTCTCATCTTAATTTGATATACCATGCTCATGTATTAAGCTTTGACAAAAAAGGTGTTTTTGTTGACTTTTCAAAATGACCTATAATGTCCAAATTCATAACTTCTTGTGAGTGCGTATTTTGAACTTGGGAGATGAAGATGGATTGTAGGGAATTGAATCCTCTTCAAAATGATCTTTGGATGGGTCATTTCTCAAAAGGTATGAGAACGTTATGCTTGGTCAAAGTTGAGTTGACTTTTCCTACAAAACCCTAATTTAGCAACTTTTGAGTCTTGATGAATTATGAGCAATCTTTGATGAATCATGATCAACCCTTGATAAAATGATGAAATATAATTCAAAATGAGGATGTTGACCAAAAATATTGAAGTTTGGCTGTATGTGGGCCACAGTTGACTTTTGCCCTAGCATAGTCGATTTTTGGACTTTTGAGCAATTGACTGAGCAAACTTCCTCTGCAAGGCTTGAAACTTGACATGGATGATCTTGAGAACATATTAGGACATTGGTTAGCATTTGGGATCACTTGGACTCAAGTATCTTGATGCAACATGAAACCCTAATTTGAAGTAGACTGCCTTAGGAGAGAGCTTGTCTGGCCAACCCTTGGACTACCTTGAGCAACTTGAGTATCATTCTTGAAATGTTTTGAGAAATATGGGAGGGCAAATTTTGGGGTACAACAGCTGCCCCTGATCAATTTTCTTAAACCTGAGGATGTAGATTGGCTTTCGTGCCTTTCGTGATCCGAAGGTGGAAGATGATTGAACACTAGAGTGCCCAGAAATTTTCACTCGCATGAAGTGGTAATTGTCCTGTGATGTTGGGAATGGGCTTACAGATGCCATTTGGAAATTGCTGACGAGAGATGGGATTAAAGATGACATCCGAAGGAGTGTCAATCACGTAAGAGATTCCTTAGCGAGAGCTTGCATACCTGTTGTTGAGGAAGATTCCGCTGGGGAAGGCTAATCTTTGTTGAAAGAAGTAGAATTTTAGGAACTTCGTCGTCCGTTATTCTGTTGGTGAGTCGTCTCTATTGATATTTAGGAACTTTGGTCGTCCGTGCTCAACTGGGGAATCATCTCTGTTGAGATTTAGGAACTCATCCGTAATTCAACTGAGGAAACATCTCTGCCGAGATTTAGGAACTCGTCCGTAATTCAACTGAGGAAACATCTCTGCTGAGATTTAGGAACTCGTCTGTAATTCAATTGAGGAAACAACTCTGTCAAGATTTAGGAACTCGTCCGTAATTAAACTGAGGAAACATCTCTGCTGAGATTTAGGAACTTGTCCGTAATTCAACTGAGGAAACATCTCTGCTGAGATTTAGGAACTTGTCTGTAACTCAACTGAGGAATCGTCTCTGTCAAGATTTATGAACTTGTCTGTAATTCAACTGAGAAAACATCTCTGCTGAGATTTAGGAACTCAGCTGTAATTCAACTGAGGAAACATCTCTGCTGAGATTTAAGGATTCCTCCATAATTCAACTGAGGAAACATCTCTGTCGAGATTTAGGAACTCGTCCGTAATTCAACTGAGGGAACATCTTTGTCGAGATTTAGGAACTCGTCCGTAATTCAACTGAAGAAAACATCTCTGCTGAGATTTAGGAACTCGTCCGTAATTCAACTGAGGAATCATCTATGCTGAGATTTAGGAACTTGTCCGTAATTCAACTGAGGAATCGTATTTGTCGAGATTTAGGAACTCTTCCGTAATTCAACTGAGGAAAAAGCTCCATAGCTTAAATTTTGTGAGAATCTTTCCTGAAAGGTAAAGGTTAGCTGTATGTAATGCATGATATGTATCAAGCGATGATGTTCTCAAAATAAATGAGATTGTGCTGTATGATGCGTATATGCATGTGTCATGATGTATGGAAATGTGATGTTTTTAGCTGGGGAAAATAAATCCCAGATTGTTGCTGTAGAAAAGAGTTGAATTCTTCGTTTCCATGGGGATAGTGGATGAAGATGATTGTGAGAATAAACCTGCAGGAGAGGATAACTCCCCTAGGGAATGAATTGACGAGAGAATGACTATGTGGGGAGGAGATACTTTGCTGAGGATTTCGCTGATAAATTCAGCTGGGGAAGAACTAACGTTGCTGGTGATAATGAAACCTATTGGGGATTGAATTTCCGTTTATGAAAGGAAAGAACTCCGCCGGGGATGATTTTCCAGTCGCGACTTCACGGGGAATAACCTTTTAGACTCTACTGGGGACAATCTTCCAGAGTCTATTGGGGATGATTCTTCAAACTCCACTGGGGATAATTTTTATACTCCGCTGGGGATATATTTTAGTGCTGATGGTAGATAAACTCTGCTTGGGAAGAATATTACTGATTCATTCACATTTGCGAGTCTCATCTGGGGAGAGCTAACACCACTATCTTTCTCTTTACTCTGCAGGGAATGAATGTACTTTCAATCGTTTCCTCCAGCTAGGTCTATCCCTATACCTGGTGGACAGAGCAACTATACAGTTTGGACATTTCTCGTTTGCCCCTGTTTTTGATATTACAAGTAATCGTCTTTTGTTTCGCATGTAAATTTTTATGAGTAGCAATCAATGTCAAATGCATATATCAAAAATGAACATTCGACGTTCTCGCAAAACAAAACAGAAAAAGGAAAACAATTTGAAATTTCTTTTGTAAAAATGACTTGTATTGATTTTGAAGTTTAGCCTCTAAATAGGCGTCTTTGTACAAGAGGCTGACGTCCTAGTAAGAGAACGCCGCCGAACAAATAGAATTTATACAATTTGTGAAAAACAAAGAAAAACAGTTATGTGAACAATCCCACTGGGTTCCAACTCTGCTATTGTCTTTATCTCCTCGAGCATCTCATCACTTTTCTACTTGGTTGAAGGTGGATCAGACTGATTAGCGCCGTCTGAGCTTGATAGTCGACGTCGAAGTCTGGTTGCAAGGTGATCCAATGGGACATAGTATTATGCTTTGATGCCTAATTTTTGCCTGGACTTCCCTTTCGGGTTTTCAGTCCACCGGGATACCCTTTTTTTCCCAAGCCTCCTTTTCAGGTTTTCGACTTGCTGGGTGTACAGATTTTTTCATTTTCATCCCTTATTTTTGCCTGAACCCTTTTGGTTCGCCGGGAAGCCCTTATTTTTTCCTAGGCCAGTCAACCTAGCGGGTCTTTGATTATGCGTAGTATTTTTTCACTATGTCTGCATTGACAGGGTGAGGAAGGTCGTCACCATCCATGGTGGTTAGAATCATAGCTCCTCCTGAGAAAATGTTCTTAACCACAAATGGCCCTTCGTAAGTAGGGATCCATTTGCCTCTGGGATCACCTTGAGGTAATATGATGCGCTTGATCACCAGATTCCCAACTTGATACTCTTGTCGTCTAACTTTCTTGTTAAATGCCTTGATCATTCGCTTTTGATACGTATGACCATGACAAATAGCAATAAGTCTCTTCTCGTCGATTAAATTCAGCTGATCAAGCCGGGCCTGAATCCAGTCATCTTCGCTCAAACCTACATTCTTCATAATCCGAAGAGAGGGTATCTGAACTTCAATGGGCAAGACAACCTCAATGCCATATACCAAAGAATAGGGTGTTGCCCCTGTTGACGTCCACACTGAGGTACGGTACCCATGAAGAGCAAAAGGTAACATCTCGTGCCAATCTTTGTATGTCACCGTCATCTTCTGCACAATCTTCTTGATATTTTTATTAGCCGCTTCTACAGCCCCACTCATCTTCGACCGGTAAGGAGAAGAGTTGTGATGTTGTATCTTGAACTTCTTGCAGAGTTCGGTGATCATCTTATTATTGAGATTTGTACCATTGTCCGTAATGATCCTCTCTGGTACACCATATCAACAAATCAGATTATGCCGAATAAACCGTTCTACGACGTTCTTGGTTACTGTAGCAAAGGAAGGTGCTTCAACCTACTTCGTAAAGTAATAAATAGCTACCAAAATGAAATGATGCCCGTTGAATGTCGTAGGTCTGATCTCACCAATCATATTGATGCCCCACATTGCGAAAGGCCAAGGAGCTGTCAAGATGTTCAGAGTTACTGGAGGTATGTGCACCATATCAGCATAGACTTGGCACTTATGACATGTCCGAGAATGCTGATAACAGTCGGCTTCCATAGTGGACCAATAATATCCTGCCCGCAGGATCTTGTTTGCCATGGTGTGTCCACTGGAATGGGTTCCGAAAGTACCTTCATGTAACTCTACCATAATCCTTTCTGCTTCGTTATTATCCACACATCGCAGCAAGGTTGAGTCATGGTTACGCTTGTAAAGGATACCATTACTGATGAAGAACTTCACCGCGAACCTCCTCAGAAACTTCTTATCATTAACAGATGCACCCTCAGGGTACTCTTGAGCCTCAAGATACCTTTTTACCTCATGGAACCAGGGTTTATTTGCTACCTCTTCAGTCTCAATGTCACAACAATGTGCAGGTTCGTACAACCTCTCAATGGTAATCTGGGGAGCCTCGTTGTCCCATCTGACCTTGAACATAGAAGACATCGTAGCTAGCGCGTCTGCCAACTGATTATCCTCTCTAGGGAAGTGTTCAAAGGTTATCTCCTTGAAGTGTGGAAGCAATGTCAACACATACTCCTTGTAAGGAATTTGATTTGGGTGTTTCGTATCCCACTCGCCTTTGATCTGACTGATCACGAGAGCGGAATCTCCGAATACACTTAAGAACTTAATCCTTAGGTCAATAGCTGCTCGAAGACCCATAATGCACGCTTCATACTCCGCCATGTTGTTGGTGCAGTTGAAACATAACCGGGTGGTGAACAGGGTATGAGAGCCTTCAGGAGATATGATCACGGCGCCAATGCCATTACCCAAAGTGTTTGAAGCTCCATCAAAGTACATAGACCATCAGGATCCTTCCTCAGGTCGTTCATCCGGTCCAAGTGTTTCACAGTCAGTCACCAACATGATGTTCTCATCCGGGAATTCAAAGTTCATAGACTGGTAATCGTCCACTGCCTGATGTACCAAATGATCTGCCAACACACTTCCCTTGATTGCTTTCTGGGTCGTGTATTGGATGTCGTATTCAGTCAAAATCATCTGCCATCTTGCTCTTCTTCCGGACAAGGCAGGCTTCTCGAAGATATACTTGATTGGATCCATCTTTGATATCAATAGAGTAGTGTGAGTCAGCATATACTGTCTCAGCCGGCGAGCAGCCCATGCCAAAGCGCAGCAAGTTTTCTCAAGCAGTGAGTATCGGGTCTCACAGTCGGTAAACTTTTTGCTAAGGTAGTAAATAGCATGCTCTTTTCGGCCAGACTCATCATGCTACCCCAACACGCACCCCATTAAATTGTCGAGTATTGTCAAGTATAAGATCAAGGATCTTCCTTCAACTAGAGGCATCAGAATAGGTGGCTCTTGGAGATATTCTTTGATCCTTTTGAAAGCGGCCTGACATTCATCGTTCCATCTTACCACTTGATCTTTCTTCAGTAACTTGAAGATCGGTTCACAAGTAGCAGTCAGGTGTGAGATGAATCGGGCAATATAGTTTAGACGTCCCAAAAAGCCTCTGACTTCCTTTTTCGTTCGGGGAGTTGGAATTTCCTGTATAGCCTTCACCTTTGTAGGATCCACTTGAATACCTTTATCACTAACGACGAAACCCAACAGCTTACCAGACCTCACTCCGAAGGTGCACTTGTTCGGGTTTAACCTCAGCTTGTACAACTTCAACCTGTCAAATAGATTCTGAAGGTGGTCAAGATGTTCTTCCTCAGTCTGGGATCTTGCAATCATATCGTCAACGTATACCTCAATCTCCTGATGAATCATGTCATGGAACAAAGCGACCATGGCGTGCTGATACGTTACCCACACATTCTTCAATCCGAAAGGCATGACTTTGTAGCAAAAGGTACCCCATTGAGTAACAAAGGTTGTCTTCTCCATATCCTCGGAAGCCATCTTAATCTGATTGTAACCGGAGAAACCATCCATAAAGGAGAAGACCTTATGTTGTGCGGTGTTGTCAACCAGAACGTCGATATGAGGCAGAGGGAAATCATCTTTGGGGCTTGCCCTTTTCAGATCCCTATAGTCAACACACATTCGAACTTACCATCCTTCTTCGGCACCGGAACCACGTTGGCCACCCACTGTGGGTAAGAAGTAACTGCTATAAAACCGGCATCAAACTATTTCATAACCTCAGCCTTGATTTTCTCAGACATCTCCGGGCGCATTCGGCGAACTTTCTGTTTCACTGGAGGACAGTCTTCCTTGGTGGGAAAGCGGTGAACCACAATATCAGTATCCAACCCAAGCATATCTTCATAAGACCGAGAAAAGATCTCAACATAGTCACGCAGCATTTGAATCAACCGTTGTTTGACACTAGACTCTAGATTTGCACCGATCTTGACCTGTTTCTTGTCTACTTCTGTACCCAGATTTACTGTTTCCACTGGCTCTTCATGCGGCTGTATAGCCCTCTCTTCCTGTAGTAACAATCTAGCAAGTTCACCAGGCACTTCGCAATCATCCCCACCTTCTTCCTCGGCTTGGTTGATTGGACTTTCGAAGTCATAATTGGCAGTAGCAGAGTCGTTATCAGTGGGATCCAGAGTGGATGTAGACCTGTATATGTGAGTGTGTGTAAAATAGTCGTTTTGCAAGATAGAAAAGAAAAACAAGGAGCATAAAATTTGTAATGCAAGAAAATGTCCAATGCTTTTATTGATGATATATGGAAATGACACATAATAAGTCCTCAAACAAAGCCACAGCATCTCGGGTAAGGCACCGGGCCATAAAGTTTAAAAATTGTCTGTTACAAACTTAAAACAAAAGTCTTATTACTGTGTAACAAAAGAAACGGGCATGGAATCCCTTGCCGTCCAATTTCTCAAACCACCGTTGGTAGTCGGGTAAATCCTGCTATCAATATCATACTCTTCATCATCATCTTCAATCGCATTCACTTCAGGGTTTGTGATACGCATGGGAGGTCTTCCAATCTCCGCATGCCGAACAGCCCTTTGAGCTTCTGCAGTAAAACCCAAACCAAACTTGTCAGTCTTGTGTGCAAAGTCAGGGAGTTGGCCGCAATTCACACACCCACCTTTTTCAATAACAACTCGGGCATCCTTGAGGGAAGCCATCTTCATTGGAGGATTTTCAGCAATAGTTTCAGTCGACGCTAGCGTTTGGGGGACTTCTTCAAAATGTTGACACGGGGTTTCAATGAACTCCGCGTCCATTTCCATATACCAGAATGAGTTGAGGTGGCTTACCATGTACTCCTCTTATCCTTGTACCGTAACAATTTTCCCCTTCACTGGGTATTTCAGCATCTGGTGGAACGTAGAAGTTACTGCCCCAGCTTTATGGATCCACGGGCGACCCAGCAAACAAGAATAAGATGGTCGAATGTCCATCAAATAGAATGTAGACGCGAAAATCTGAGAACCGACCTTAACTGGAATATCCACCTCTCCATGTACCATCCTCTTAGACCCATCAAAGGCCCTAACCACAATGTTACTCGGCTTCAGCACCAACCCTTCACAGTCCAACCGGTCTAACACTTTCTTGGGTAAAACATTCAACGAGGACCCAATATCCACCAATATTTGAGCTAGGGTAGTGCCCCTGCACTCGATTGAAACATGCAGAGCGTCATTGTGATTCTTCCCCTTGGCAGTCAAATCTGCGTCAGAGAAACCCAACCCGTTATCAGTGGTCAAACTAGCCACACAGTCCTTGAACTGATCAGCTGATGTCTCCTGCGGCGCATGTGCAGTTTTCAGGAAAGAAATCAGATCCTTAACATGGGACTCTGAGCATAGCAATAAAGACAACATAGAGATCTCCGACGGGGTTTGCCCCAGCTGTTCGACTATGTTGTAGTCGCTTTTCTTGATGATCTTTAAAATTTCCTCAATCTCCTGTCTAGAGGCTTCAACAGTAATCTTCCTCGGTGCCTCCGTCTGGGAAGGCCCACCGGTGATCCCTTTGCCCCGAGTGTCAGATGACTCGGTGACAGGGGTAAGGATTGGAACATGAACAGGGACTGTAGCAGATGTACTGGCAGGTGTAATAACAACAGGCTTCTGAACAATTGGTGGGGAGATCTACGGAGAAAAAAGTCTTCTGCTTCGGGTGACTTTACTAGATCCAACGATATTGCTGATATCAGTATCAACCTCTTCATCTTTCAAGTCTTGTTTAACCCCGTGATAATACACATCGGCCCCATAGTGCCATGGGGCAGCCTTATCCGACATGTAAGGCATAGGTCCAGGAACAGTAATGATCAATGGAGCAATTCTCGGAATAGATGTAATTCTAACAGGCTTTCTCGAGGAAGCGTTGGAAGAATTGGCGAAAATGGTGATTATGGAAACTTCTTCAACAGGAATCAAAGGAACAAAAGTTTTCTCAAACAAGATTTCTTTATTATCCATTGGGCGTTGGACACCTGACTTCAATAGATGGCAACCAATAGGTAGGATGGAACACATGTAGCAACCTTCTCCACAGCCCGGAAATAAACCGGATAACAGAAGGTTCTTCTTCACAGTCATCAACGGAGTAGAAATGTCTTTCACAGAAGTCACAAACGAGTCACCATCCACAGCATTCACTCTATGCTTGGGCATAGGAGCAGTCATGACATTAGGCTTTTCTGGCGCTTCAAACTCGATCTCCTTAGCATCAATCAGATCATGTACCTTATTCTTCAAGGCCCAGCAATTATTGGTATCATGCCCCGGGCAATCAGAGTGATAAGCACAACGGGCGTTTGGATTATACAGCAGTGACGTGGTGTTGGGATTCTTTGGAGCCTCCTTCAGAATCACCAAATTGGTTTTCAACAGTTGCGGCAGAATTTGAGATAGAGTCATGCTGAGCCGAGTGAATTGTCTTTGAGGCCTCTCTGCTCTTTGCTGATTGTTGTGCTGTGGGGCAACAGTTGGTCTTGATATAACTACCGCATTGACTGCTTGGCGGCGCTCGGGTCGGTTTTGGCTCCTCGGGCTGTAAACTGCACTAGACTCCTTCTTGAAAGGCTTCATCTTTGTGCTTGACGAAGCCCCCTTTTGTATTTTTCCGCTCTTGATACCGGCTTCAACCCTCTCCCCAGTCATAATCAACTCAGTGAAACCACACGATGAACTTCCGATCAAATGATTGAAATACAGACCAGACAAAGTCCCAAGAAACATATCCACCAACTCCCTATCATCCAGAGGGGGTTGTACTCTTCCTGCCAGATCTCTCCACTTCTAAGCGTAGTCCTTAAAACCTCGCTCACACCCATAGATATAACCTGAAGTTAGGTACGCGTGGGAGCAAGGTCGGCATTATATTGTACTGCTTGTAAAAAGAAGCAGCAAGGTCCTCCCAGTTATGGACGTTAGCTCCTTCTAGTTGATAGAACCATTCAAGTTGAGTCCCTGACAGACTATCTTGAAAGAAATGAACCCAGAGGTTCCTATCAGCAGTATATGGTTGCATCATTCTAACATATGAGCGGAGGTGCAACTTCGGACAAGAGACCCCGTCGTACTTAGCAAAGACAAGAGCTTTGAACTTGTGTGGGATCACCACCCCAGATGCCAAACCCAAATCTCCGAAGTCTAACCCAGGTATCTTCTGGATCTCCATCGCACTTAACCAGTCTTCGAGTTGCTTATACCTATCCTCGGTAGGAGGATACTGGTCTTCATCAAAGTCAGTGTCGTTGTCATAAACCATAGGGCTAGGATCCCTCCTTTCTTCTTTATTCTCTCCCCCTCCAGATGAGTGAGACAAATCAACTTCCTCTCGCAACCTGTTCCCAAACCTGTGACCCATATTCAGGAGGACCGTCTTCTTCTTCTTCTTCTTCTTCTTATCCTTCAAGATAAGAGTCTTCAAATCTTTCTGCCCCTTGGCCAGGTTCATGAACATTTCCTGGAACTGAGCATTTTGAGCTTGAAGAGCCTTAATAGCTTGATCAGTGGACGTTTCAGAAGACATGATGTGCTGAAATAAACAGCAATGAAGATGAGAAACCTGTAAGGGTACCTGTGATGAGGTGCATGGGAATGGAATGCATATGATATGATTTCAAAGACTTTGGGAGATTCAAATTCGTAAACCAAAATGAAACACACTTTTATTAGATTAAAAACTTGAAACAGTGTTTGACAAATTCCTTTAAGGCGTTAAAAAGAGAAAAACTGAAAAGTAAATCAAAACTAGAAATAGCAAAAGACATCAGCGCTCCCATGGTCGTTTTCCTTGCGTGCTGACATAGTCATTGAGGACCCTCTCATTCTCCAACTGCCTTGTAAGCTTTAGGATCTTCCGTTCTTGTTCATGATACTTCTCTCTGTAAGTATCCCTTTCCTCCCTTAGCTGGATCCAAGACCTCTTTAATGCCCCAATGTCAGTAGGCATGTAAGGATGGAGAACTGTACAAGGAACCCCTTCTTCATCAGCTTGCTCTACAACCACTGGTAAGACAGCTTCGTATGGCATCCTGAGCTTTTGAGCGCGGGCTCGAACCCAACAGAGATACGATTGCATTGGGAAAGAAGTCTTCATTCCTAGCTCATGCAGGTCAGACCTGTTCACCCTATCCCAAGCTCGTATAAATCTGCGGCGATGTCCCTTAACATCTCCCTGGAAGTCAAAGACAATGCTTGGAAGTAGCAGCTCATGAGGACCGTCCCTTCGAGCTCGTCCAAACTATCGTAAGGCCAGACAAGGATTATAGGTTATTCCTCCCCTAATTCCAAGCAAAGGAACATTGGGGTATTCTCCGCACCGGTCAATGCAGGCTACTTCTTCCATGTCTTTAGTGCTCCAGATTATGTCTGTATGAGCAAGGGACATGATTCTGTAGGCCCAACCCATACCTTCCTCGTTCTCCAAAACAGATTTGGGGAGGTGAGAAATAAACCACCTCGCCAGCAATGGTGCACAACACATAAGGGTTCTCCGTTTCCGAGCAGTACGGGCATAAAGAGCATGCAGAATATCACCCAAGAGAGTGGACACTGGATTATGGGACATGAAGATCTTCACTGTGTTCACGTTGACAAAAGAATATGAATTAGGAAACAGAACCAAGCCATAGATGAGAAGTGCTAGGATGTCTTCAAATGCTTGAAAGTCCAAACTGTCCCAGAATTGTTGAGCTTGATCAATCAAGAACTTAGCCAGGAAGCCTTTAACTCCACTCCGAATGTCCCAATTAGACATTACCTCAGCCTTTGTCAGATGTAGGGTTGTAGCAATATCTTCTGGCCTAGGAGCTACCTCCAATCCTGTAAATGGTGTCTGCTCTAAAATAGATATACCAAGTAAATCAGAGAACTCCTCCAACGTAGGGACCAACTGATAGTCCGAGAAGGTAAAACAGTGGTGCAACGGGTCAAAGAACTGGAACAAGACGCTCATCATTTGTTTATCCATCTTGGAAGTGACCAGTCTGAGGAGATGACCATATCTTCTAACAAAGGAAGAAGTATCAGGAACCATAGAAACCAACTCTCTAAGTTGAGCAGGGATTTGTACGAAGCTGATGCGAATAGTATTCCTGCGCATAGATGCCATGATCTGCAAAACAGAACAAAGATGAATCCCTTTGGTCTTTGAAATGGGTTAGTCTGATGAAATATGCATGCAATGTCATGATGCATGATGTCATGATAGGAACACACCACAAGTATTCACAGATATCAAACATGGTAAGGGCAAACAAGTTACACAATAGCCCTTAAATTTCAGGCTGGCATGGAGTTTAGGTATTACCCTCTTTCAGTTTAGTTGGTTCAAACTGTCCTAGTAATAGTAACTGGGTTCTAGAGGATCTCAATATCACTGACCATCCTCGATCGGTCATAATTCCAATTTAGCAACCTTTTCTTGCAGCCGGAATCATCGCGAGAGTATGGTCTCAATGAGTGTAGCATACTGCTACTTTTCTATGGCCAAGTTGGTCAATTATAGGTTCTAAGGTCAGTTGATGCTTAATGACCCCTTAGCAGCCCCATACTCTCCTTGTTCCTACACAAGGGATATCGGTACCAACTAAAGTGTCACACCAACGTAGTTACTGCTTCAATCATATCGGTCTTCTCCGTACAGTTCCCTCACAGTCTATTGCTACTTACCTAAAAGGTATCCCCAGATTCGGGTTCGGATCTATAGTAACTTCGATACAAGGCCACAAAGATAAAGCAAACAGATCAAACAATTTAAAACAATATGATGAACTATTCCTAAGGTACACCCCACTTATTAGATCCCCAGCAGAGTCGCCAGTTATGTGATACGGTGGCCAGAACCGGGACGTGGTTTCCCTATTTCGTTAAGGAAATTTTGTTGGTTTGCGTTTTGTGTTTGTTTTTGCAAAATGTCGCGGTAAGCAAGAGCCGCTACCGACTTTTATTTTATCCAACAAGGAAAGGAAAAAAGCACAGAAAAATTCCTTTTTCGAGATATTTCTGAGTACGGGGGGTAGATTATATAAAGGGAAGGTTTTAGCACCCTTTCTATCCGTAGTTATCTACGGGCTCTTAGGTACTTGCTCATCATTTTCAAAATTGTTTTCTTTGTGTTTGTGGGCTTTGAAAAGTTTTTGTTTTAACTTCGATTTAACTCTTGCTTGTGTCTTCAAGAGTGTAATGAAGTGTTTTTGAAAACTTTGTTTGTAAAGGAGTGTAAGTGTGAAAATTTTGTTTTGAATGAGCAAGTACTTAAGAGCTAATCTACCTACTCGAAAAAAGAATCGTTCTGTATTCGTTTCCTTTAGACAACGCTATCCCACTATTAGTGAGTAGATAGCATCGTCGTTGGAGTTTGAAGGGTCAATTCGAAAGGGACATACGGTCACTAAAGCAATGTTAGGACGTCTTAGTAATAACCCTAATGTCTTAGATCATTTATCCGAGGCAACAATATCCGAGGAAACCTTTCTGAGGCAACTTGATCTTTGGACAAAAGGACGACCACTAAAACATCCTATACTCAATGACCATTTACCGAAGGCAACCAAGTGGGAGTGTACCCTAGGAGTGTGCATGTGTGAATTATTCAGTTTCAGTTTATTTTATCTTTGCACACTTAGGGTGATCTAACTGTTTTAAATTCAGACATTCATTCTTGTCATGCAAACTCTATTATCAAACATCTAACAATTAATAATTTGCGGAATTTAAAATGCGGAATTTAAACTAAGCTATTACAAGGCTTCAGGTATTTACATAGCCAAAAACAAACCCTTTGAAATTAAAAGCGGTAAAAATAAATAAATGTCCTAATTAAATTATTACAAACCGGGAGCAGATACAATAATTGGGCAAAATAATCATAAAATGCGCGAGAAAATTAGATCGAATGCGAAACTAGGGTTTGATCCTTCTATCCTAATTAAAAGAGAAAATTGTTTTTTTGTTATTTTTAATAATTGAAATAAGTTTTTTTTTCTAAATTAAATGCTAAATTAATTAGTTATTAAATTAATTAATGAAAGTAATTAAATGACATATTTTTGGTTTTTGGTTATTTTAGGAAAAAGATAAAAAAAATTAAATTAGTAATAAAACCTATTTATTCTAATTGATTTTAATTATTTACAAAATATAAATTAAAGTTTTCTAATTAATCAAACCTAATTAAATTAATTAATTTATTGATGATAATAATATTCTAATTTTAATTGGACCTAAAAATATTTTTGGTGATTTTTTGATAAAAAGAAAATTATTTTTGGTTAGTAATTATAATAAATAAATTAATTAAAAGAAAATATAGAGAAAAAAAATAAAGGGTGAAAAATGGGCCTGAATCAACAATTCTGGGAGGGTGTGGATAGCAGTTTCCTGGGCCCAAAAATTATGAGATCCGTTTGACTTTGGTTCCAGTGGGTATGCGTTGACCCTGGCTCATGGTATTCCTCCCTGGATGGCCATCAGATTTGGCCATCTGGCCATCTGGCACGTTTGATGATGAAGGCACATGGTGGATCTCAGGCTCATGCGCGCATTGAATAGCCTGAAAGAAAATAATATAGAGAAATAGGGGGACCTGGGATTCGAACCCAGGCCCCAAGGCAAATTCCTTGCTACGCTTACCACTGGACCACTTGTTCCTTGTTGTACATATAATATATAACAATAATAATATATAAAAATCAAGCGTTAGTGGAAGATAAAAAAATGCGCGCAGAAAGTTTTGAATGGGCCAATGATTGAATGATAACTCATTGTCTTCTTCCTCTCTCCGTGGAAAAGCTTGAGGACTTATACCCACGGACAAAGTCCATTGCTACAAGCATGTGCGCTCTCAAAATCTTCCACAGGCCATTGAAATAACATCTAAAGCCATGGTTGTGTCCGTCTCGTCCTCCTGATCACAACCGTACCACTTACAAAGGCTAATTGTTCCTGAAATCAAAAACCCTAAAACAAAACTCCAAAACCTAACAATGGTGAATTTCGCTACAGGCCATATAAATGAAATTGAATAATGCAGAAAGCTTGCAAATGCTTCATAGATGAAGAATGTATAATTAATTTAATCTAACAATGCTTAAAATATGAGATTCGAATTCAAGAACAGGGCGAAGTCGTGGACGACTTACAGCGTGTTATGGGACTGGAATGGACTGGTTCTTGATTGCTTTAGATTGCTGAGAGTGCTAGGAAGCAATTGGGATGAGTAACGAGCCTTGAGGATGCCTATAAGTGGGATTTCGATCTCACACTTTTTCTTGGTTTTTTAAGATTTTGTTCTTCCTCTCACGCCTGTTTCTATCCTTCCTTTTGGTCTGGCCTCGTTTTATATGTATTAGTGAAGGGATTAGGGTTGCAAAACTGGTCCAAATCTTTCTTCTTCAATGCTTTTTGATTTGATTTGATTCCCTTTCAATATCTTTCCAAACATGGCTTTTTTCAATCATTTTGTGCACATATTCCTTTACACGAGTTTGAATGCTTTGCTAGCTGTAATTGGAACCTGAAACCATCACAAAATCTCTTGTTATCAATGTTTTGGATTTTATTTGATTTATTTTAATTTAAATCAAATTAATTCAAATAAAAATCAAAATAATTAATAAAAATAAGATATGGACAAGTGGAAAAGGCTAGAGCTCGTGGGCTATGTTGCCAACTCAAAACAAGTGAAAAAGAATGGGCCCATTTGGCAAAATTTGATGTTTTGGGCATAGTTGACTTTTGGCAATTTTGCAAAAAAGGTCAACTTCACAAATGAATAATTCCCTCAATTTTGACTATTTGGAGGTGTTCTTGGACTTTTTAGAAATCTTGATATGTCCTCTAATCAACCCTTTTGGTATTATCTCAATTTTATATTCCTTGCTCATGTATGAAGCTTTGACAAAAAATGTGTTTTTGTTGACTTTTCAAAATGACCTATAATGTCCAAATTTATAACTTCTTGTGAGTGCATATTTTTAACTTGGGAGATGAATATGGATTGTAGGGAATTGCATCCTCTTCAAAATGAGCTTTTAATGGGTCATTTCTCATAAAGTATGAGAAAGTTATGCTTGGTCAAATTTGAGTTGATTTTTCCTGCAAAACCCTAATTTAGCAACTTTTG
Source organism: Vicia faba (assembly GCA_948472305.1). Classification (NCBI taxonomy): domain Eukaryota; kingdom Viridiplantae; phylum Streptophyta; class Magnoliopsida; order Fabales; family Fabaceae; genus Vicia; species Vicia faba. Next base: position 929,352,028 of record OX451738.1, on the reverse strand, counting down.
AGTCTTGATGAATTATGAGCAATCCTTGATGAATCATGATCAACCATTTATCAAATGATGAAATATACTTCAAAATGAGGATTTTGACCAAAAATCTTGAAGTTTGACTGTATGTGGGCCACAATTGACTTTTGCACTATCACAGTCGATTTTTGGACTTTTGAGCAATTGACTGAGCAAACTTCCTCTACAAGGCTTGAAACTTTACATGGATGATCTTGAGAAGATATTAGGACATTGGTGATCATTTTGGATCACTTGGGCTCAAGTATCTTGATGCAACATGAAACCCTAATTTAAAGTAGACTGCCTTAGGAGAGAGCTTGTCTGGCCAACCCTTGGACTACCTTGAGCAACTTGAGTATCATTCTTGAAATGTTTTGAGAAATATGGGAGGGAAAATTTTGGGGTACAATAAATCGCAACCAAGAAAAGCTCAAGAGTCAAACCTCAATGATTGTAACATCGAGTATCTGTCGACCTTGGGAATACACCAACGCCGACCACCTCGCTACGTCCTACTGGCCAAGTTGTGCAATTAAAGGTTCTAAGGTCAATTGATGCTTCACGACACCATGCAACGGTCCCGTACTGTCCCTGATTGACTCAAGGGTTAACGGTACCAACAAAAGTGCCACATCAACGTAGCTACTGCTTCAACTGTGTCGGTATACCCGAACATAGTTCCCTCATAATTTATTGCTACTTACCTAAAAGGTGTTCCCGAGATCCGGGTGTAGGATCTATAGTAATACCCAAGCAAAAACCCTTAAAGATAAAGCAGGCAAAACAAACAAGAAAGCGATTTTAAAAATGACCTAGATCCTAAGGTAAACCTCACTTTATTTTTTATTCCCCAGCAGAGTCGCCAGTTCTGTGATATGGTGGCAGAACCGAAAGTTAATACGGGTTTGCATTTTGTATTCGCAAATGTCGCGGTAAGCAAGAGTCGCCATCGAATTTTATTTTATCCAATCAGGAAAAGGAAAAAGCACAGAAAAAACATTTTTCGAGATGTTTCTGAGTACGGGGGGTAGATTATAGAAAGGGAAGGTGTTAGCACCCTTTCTATCCATGGTTTTCCATGGGCTCTTAGGTACTTGCTCATTTTGAAATTGCTTTTGGGTGTTTGTTTTGAAAAGTTTTGTTTTACTTCGTGTTAACCCTTGTTTCTGTCCTCAAGAGTGTTACGAAGTTGTTTTTGAAATTTTTGTTTGAAAAGTGTTGGTGTGAAAAAGATTGTTTGTTTGAGGAAGTACCTAGGAACTAATCTACCTACTCGAAAAAGGTCTGCTCGTTTTCCTTTAGACATCGATGTCCTATTATTAAGGAATAGGTAGCACCATCGTTGGAGTTTTTAGGGACGTTCGAAGGGACAAGTACGATCACAAAAGCAATGTTAGGAAATTTTAGTAATCATCTTAAAGCCTTAAAGATCTTTTTCCGAGGCAACATCTGAATGGGTCATTTTAGATCTTTCGGGGCTAGAGGACGACCACTAACAAACCCTATACTTCATCACCGTTTAACCGAAGGCAACCGGAGTGGAGTAAACCCTAGGAGTGAATATGTGCACGTGTGTATGTTTCGGTTAATTTAGTCTTTGCACATTTAGGTTATCTACCGTTTTAATTTTCAAACATTCTTCTCATACAATCCTATTAGCCATGCATCTAGACAGTTAAAAATGGCAGGAATTTAAAGTGCGGAAATAGAAATCCTAACTATTACAGGGCCTCGGGGATGGGGATTACATAACCAAAACTGGGGAATAAGAGCAATAAATAAAACCCTAATTTAAAACTATTGCAAACCATCAACAGTTACACTAATAATAAAAGGTAATTAAAATGCGCGCGGCGAGTTAAATGCGAGGATGATTAAAAAGAACCTAAAAACCCTAATTGAAAAAATATTTAAGTTATTTTTTGAAGAAAAAATAATGAATTATATACAAAATTAAACCCTAATTTCTAATTATTTTTAATCATGAAAAATAAGATTTAGTTTCCCTAATTTAACTAAATTAATTAATTCAAGGAAACAAAATATTTTTTTATGAAAATAATTTTTTATGTGTTTTTGTGATTTTGATTTAATAAATAAAAAAAATGATTTATGGGTTATTTTTATAAAATAGAAAATAATTAAAAGTATTAAAACAAAATACAAAAAGAAGAAAAGTTTGGGCCTGCTCGTTGGATGAAAGGGGGTGTAGTGTTAAAATTGATGGGCCCAAGGTTGGTCAGTCCAATCCCTGCGCTGAATCCCATGTGGTGCTCTTCTGATGGTGCACCTTGGTCCTTCAATGGTAGGCGTTGGATCTGGACAAAGATGCCTCCATTGGATGGATGATGGTAGCGCACGGTGAACGCTTGAGTGGATGATGCACTTGATCCTGTATTGGAGAATTAAAACAAAGAAAATGCTGGGACCTGGGATCGAACCCAGATCCTCACACTTGCCACCAACGCGCCCTAGCAATCTGGACTACATGTGTTAGTTGTTATTACAATGAAAACAAACAATATTATATAAAATCAAAGTGGATTAGTGGGTAAAACAGAAAACACGCGTGCTGGTTTGAATGGTCCAATTGGGTGGTAACAAATCACCGTCTTCTTCCTTCTGCCCGTCGTCTTAGGTATGTAAGTTATACCTACGGACAACCTCTATGGCTAAAAACCTGTAAATCTCAAAAATCCAACACAGGCATGATAAATCAATTATGGCTACATCAATCAATTTGTTTTGACCTCACTAGTACGATGGTACCCTTTGTTTAGGCCAATTTCACCTGTATCAAGAATCCTCAAAACGTGACTTCAAACCCTAGCCATGGAATTCATCAGTATGTGCATCAAAACATTAATTAAACCAAACCAACACATTGCAAATATGATAACAAACACATATATGCCATTAAAACATGTTCATGACGCAGGAATCATAACAATTGGATTTGGAAAAACAGGGCAAACCGTGATGTTCATATAGTGTGTTTCCGGGCGTGACAAGGCTTGCAACTAATCCAGTTAGCTTCAGAGATGCTCCAGGATGCGATTGGGAGTGTTGGATTGCTTTGAATTGGTCTCTGATGAAATCCGATTCACCAACTTTTTCCAAAAATTTGAGTTTTTCTTTGTGGTTTCCACGCTTGCTAGCCCTTTGTTTCATTCCTGGCCTTGCTCAATATATATCCCTGAATGAATTCGGGTTATAAAAACTACATGTATCTTTGAAAATTTTGAAGATTTGATCTCATTCCTTCCTTGTGTGATTTGTTTCCAAATTAGGCCTAATCATTCCATTCTTGTGCCAATGCACCTTGATTCGATTTGATCCTGATATATCAACATAATTAGCTTGTGATCCTGTCCAAAAATCAGATTAAAACAAATCTTTGCTATTAGTTTTCATTTATTTGATTTAATTCATTTTTTAATTAATAAAAAATCAAAATAAAATGTAAAATGAAGAAAATAATGTGTGGTTGAATATTTGGGTCGTGGACCATGTTATGAGTGGATGCAAGCATAAAAAGTTAGGCCCATTTAACAAAAAAGTGTATTTTTGAGCACATTTGACTTTTGGCAATTTTGCAAAAATGGTCAACTTTGACAAGGCATATCTCTTCCAATTTTAACCCTAGAGAGGTGTTCTTGGACTTTTTAGAAAGCTTAGTATGTCCCCTAAACAACCCTTTTAGTCTTATCCCAATTGGGTCTTCCATGTTCATGTGAGAAGCTTTGACCCAAAAAGTGTTTTTGTTGACTTTTCAATAGGACCTATAATGTGGAAATTTATATCTTTTGATTAGGGGATATTTTGAACTTGAGGGATGAAGATTAATTGTAGGGAATTGCATCCTCTTCAAAATGATCCTTGGATGGAAAATTTCTGATAAAGTATGAGGAAGTTATGCTTGGTCAAAGTTTGGTTGACTTTTCCTAAGAAACCCTAATTTAACAACTTTTGAGTTTTGATGAATTAGGAGAATTCCTTGAGGTATCATGATCAACCCTTGATAAAATGATATATTGTACTTCAAAATGTTGATGTTGACCAAAAATCTTGAAGTTTGACTGTATGTGGGCCACAATTGACTTTTGACCTAGTATTGTTGATTTCCAAGCATCTGAGCAGTTGACTGAGCAAACTTCTTGTGCAAGGCATGAAACTTGACATGGATGATCTTGAGAGCATATTAGGACCATGGAAAGAATTTGAGGCCTTTGGAGTACACCCATCCTGATTAAAATGGAAACCCTAATTTGAGACACATTGTCTTAGGAGAGAGTTTGTCTGGTCAACTCTTGGGCAACCTTGAGCAAATTGAGGATCTCAATGGGCATGTGCTGAGTAAAATGAGAGGGCAAATTTTGGGGTGAAACACCACATGTTCCATGTCAGAAACTTCAGTAGTATGCTTGACATGGTGGTCGGTTATATAATGTTTAAGGCTTGGACGGTAGAAATCAAACTCAAGCTCCATCGACAGAGTTGGTTCGAATGTTTTTCCCAGAGGCAAAGACCAGTAATGGATGCCACATCAAATAAATTGAGTGTCAACATCCCAAAAGGAAGCTGGAAAGTATTGGTCGAACCTTCCCAGAAAATTGAAGCAAGAAACAAACAAGGGTTGATTTTATGAGCATGCCTCGATAGTTGAATAACGTCGAAAATACTAGCTTGCTCCCGCTGGGGTTTTTGTTTAGCTTGAACCTTGATAAGCCAAGCCAAAAAGTCTTTGTTCCCAGGAGTAGGCTTAGATCGAAAGACCCTAGCAGCGAGGTCCATGAATTTTAAGTCGAGAGGCTTTTTCTCAAAAGCAGAATGCATAGCATGAGTAAAACAAGGGAAGTATTATTGGACTTTTGTTGGATGTGTTTTTGCATCTAGTTATGGACCATGGAAAGCGAAAAGTTTTCCAACGACAACGAAGGGTATTAGCATTTAATGTTACCATTTTGATACTTTAGTTTCCTCAATAGATGGGGGTTGAGGAATGTCTTTTAAGGCTTCTTCTTCTATGAGTACGAATTCCACAGGGTTGCTGTTGGTGTTTACCGGTGTAATACAGTGGGAAAACTGACTAGTTTTGCATTTTATCGCAAATGTTGCAGATAGCAAGAGTCGGCACCAATTTTATTTTATCCAATAACGAAATGGTGAGAAGAACAGGAAAAACCTCGATAGATTTTGATTTTGGGGGGTAGGTTATGAAAAGGGAAGGTGTTAGCACCCTTTTCATCCGTAGTTATCTACAGGCTCTTAATCGCTTAACTCACTTTGAAAATCTTGCTTTTTTGTGTGTGTTTGAAAATATTTTGAAATTTTACCAATGTAAGGCGAAACTTTGTAATAACTCTTGTATTGGTCCTCAAGAGTGTATACAAAGTGTTTGAAAATATTTCATTGTTTTGTTGAAAAATGTGATTGTGAGAAATGTTTTGTGAGCAAGCGATTAAAATTTCTACCCACTCAAGGTCGTTCTTGTACTTTTCCTCTTCCTTTAGGTAGTGTTATCCGTACCATTAGTTAGTAGGAAACTATATCCATTGGATGTGAAGGGACAGACGAAGGGTCATTGTTCGGTCATCGAAGGCAACTTGTAAGGACGCTTTAGCAATTTCGTAAGGGACTAGATCATTTTTCCGAAAGGTAACGTCGAAGGGTCATCGAGGGACTATGATCTTTTATTCGAGGGACTTTGCTAAAGTATCCCTACTTTCGAGGGACATGACCATTTATTATGAAGGCAACAAAGAGAGGCTACCCTAGAGGTGCAAGTGTGCAGATGTATTCAATTCAGTTATTTTTCTTTTTAGATTAGGGTTTTCTATCATTTGTTTTTGTCTTGCCAAATAAACCCTAATTACTAAGCAATAACATATAATATAGTGGCATAAAATAAAAGAAGAAATGTAAACCTAGGACTATTACAATGCTTTGGGTCAGTTACATAATAAAGAGTGCAGAAAACAAATCTTACAGCTATTACATACTAGGAAGCAAATACATGGTAACAAAAAAAAAGAACGCGGGAAATAAAGATCTAAGTATTACATAGAACGCACCCTATACACTTGATCTAAGAAATAAAATGAAAATAGAAAAAAAAATATTTTTTGGTGATTTTGTATAAAAAATGGTTTTGATGATTAATTAATTATACCTAGAAACCTAATTAATTTTTAAAAAAGGTTAATTAAAGGAAACCTAAAATCTAATTAATTTTAGGGTTTTAAGAAGAAAACAAAGGTTTGTGTTAATTAATTAAAAAAAAGATTTATTTTTGCCAAAAAAATAAAATAGGGGAAGACAAATCAATAAAATAGGGTTAGTGATCTTTAACGATTGATCAGAACCTGCAAGGCATCCGAATGATGATCTTCAGTCGGGCTGTGATGTTGAGGAGGAAAAAAGAGGGTTGTACTTGCAAGGCACTCCGACGATCAAGTAAGTGGGGGAGCAAAGAGATACAAGCAAAATATTAGGGTATTGGTGGTGAATAGTGAATATTCGATCCCTGGCCCTCACATGTGTGAGGGTTTATATAATGCTCCTGACGCATGACCACTGGTTCCTATTTTTGAGCCTGGATATGCGGGTTCTCAAAAATAGGTAACTGCCAAGACTTGGTCATACCGGGCAGGTGTGCCCGCAACTAGCTGTTAGATCTGGGGAGGGGGGAGGTTACGGGAAGCAATCTAGACGGTTCTTGTTTGTCTGCACAACTTGAGGTCGGGAAGACTGGGAGGTGCTCTTCGATCATCTTGGGTTAGCATCGGTTTAGGAGGGCAAAGGGTCGATGCTGCCCGACGGAGAGCGGGGGAGATTATGGTGATGAGTGTAGGAACCATACCAAAAAAAGGGATAGACTGGGCCCACTCTGGCTATCAGGTCAGTCCAAAACAATATCCTTCCAATGCGTTGCTTCTGGGTACAGGAGTGATGACTTTAACACCCGCTCGTGAGACGGGGCACGTCTTGTGAGAGAACGAGTGTCGCCCGTTGCGCCTTTCTCGCAAGGAGATGGGGAGTTGGTCATTAGGAGCCTTGAACATGAAGATGTAGCGTGTTTTGGGTAGTGTGCTGGTGAAGCATCGTTATGATGGCCTAGGGACTAGGGTGTAATGATGACGTACCTAGGGTTTCCCAGGTGTGTGTCTCGCACGCGTGAATGGTCTCAGCTATAAATACGAGAGGAGTATGGAGTTTAGTGTTTTTCGTTCTTTCTCCTAACTGCTCGTAATCGCTCACATGTCGACCACCATCGTTTCTTGAGATTCACTTCTCATTGTTGCTATTTTCAGCTTTCCTTCTTCTTTGACTGGTAAGATTTCAGTTGTTCGTTGTTACTTGGCTTTCGCAGTTCATATTTTCATTATTTTCTGCATAGAAATGCATGTGACTAGGGTTTATGATCCTGTCTTTTAGGGGGTTCCTGGGGAGCATTGGTGGCAGATGGTGGTTATGTAGTTTAGAATCGCCAAAGTCGTCGTGGGTCCTCCCTAGACATTCATTATGTTTCGTAGACGGGGTAGCGGCAGAAATATTGAGACTAAGCCATTAGATTGACTTAACTCGCACAAATTAAAATAAAAATATCCACTGCGCTTTATTGGTTCCAAAGGAATGGGAAAAGAGCGAATAACCCAAAAAGAGGGGGAGAGAATCTAGGTACAAGGGTTGGTTATGCAAAGGGAAGGTATTAGCACCCTAAATATCTACGGTACTCCGTAGGAACCGCTTTAAAAATTTGTGTATTTAGGCTATAAGTGTTGTATACAAAAATAGATGGTGGAGGTGAGAAAAGAAATATTTTTTAAAATTTTTGCACCCGCCGCGGTTGTGAAACTTTAGTGCCTACGTATCACCTTCCATGCAATAGGGGATCAGGGTACTCGTAGTTCACATTTAAAATTTTTAAACACAAGTGTGTTGGTTAATTTTAAGAGATGAGACATCATCGTCATATCCAAATAGAAGAACATAATTACTACCCACGATCATGAGAAAGGAGAATTTTCGTCATCTCAAAGTGGAGGATATAACTTGGATTTAAAAAAATCAACAAAGTCTCGTTCAACACCCAAGCGGAAAATATCTCGCTTCACTATATATCGTAGAAGTATAGTAGTTCTTATCACTACAAGGATTGACAAAAGTCTAATCTTTTGAGAAAAGTTTAAAGTAAAAAGCCAAAGTAGCAAAATGGTTTGAATGAGATTGATTGACTTTTAGTCTTCTCACAAAAATGTCAAAGTATTATTAAGTTGGTTAAAGTTTGATTAAGAAAATATTTTTGAAAATGCATGAACCTAAGTCCAAGTTTCTGATGAAAGCGGTTCAAGTTTAGAAAACAAGAATATTTTTGAAAAGGAGGGAGAATATTTTTGAAATTAAAGAAGATGGGAGAAGATGAAGGGACTATCCTAAAGTATAAGGTAACATCTAGGGAAAAGAATCATCTAACCAGCAAGAAGCCAACACTTGACTTAATGAGTCAATGTAGAACACTCATCCTTTAGATTGAAACCAAACAAGTAAAGATCTTAAATCTCTTAATAATACCAAGCTTCAGATGCATTAAGTCTTCTAAAAAATTGGGCAGAGTAACAACTGTATACAGATGAATTCCCAATTGCAGACAAAGCATATAATCAGAATAACCTGCACACAAAGAAAAAAACCCAATGTCTTAGGGGTAAACCCCAAGAACTCCATACAAAATAATAATAAGAGTCACATGGTTTCAAAGGTATCAAAGGCTTCTAATTCTAAATCTGAGAGGTCCATAACTCCATAATGCCAAGGATGGTAACCAAATAGTCCAAGTAACCTTAAAACTTTTTATTGCTCAAGTTGATTATTAAGTGTCTTCAAAAAGAAAATGGAAAGCTCAAGTGAGAAAAACAAAAATAACATGAAGATAAGAGCTCAATTGAGCAAAGATGAAAATAACATGAAATGAAAATGCTAAAATAAGTGGTGCATAAAAGTAAAGACGTAAAGTAAAAATAATAAATAAAACTCAATTGTTAGTGAGTTAGAAATTAGAGGTTAGTTGAATGACCATTTTGAAACTTGCATTTGAAAAATCATTAGAAGATTGATAAAATCAAAGCTTCTCAACAACAAGTTTCATTTGCTTTTTGTAGAGTATATCATTCATTTCAAATTCTCGAGGTAACAACAAATAATTAACGATGTTTAAATGATCACTTAGACCAAAGTTTATGATGATTCATTAGAGGATTGATAAGACCAAAGGCTCCTAACAATGAACTTCAAGGTTATTGGATCAAAGGTTTAAAATTAAACATACTTGGGCTTGCAAACATGGGTTTGGGCCACATATGATCATTTCTCGAATCGGGATAAAATTTAGCGTTATGTTAAGCAATCATAAGTGGACTTATATAGAAGTCACACCTATTTTGAGGTCAGTCAATAGCAATCTATGTACCATATGTTTGGATAAATAATATATAGATTATTCTCTAATAACACGTAACACATGTAAGAAGGGGATGAGATAAAGAGGGAGGGAATATTTGAACCAAAGATTTTAATCAAGCTATCATTAAAATCATTCATTCATTTTGGTAGAGTTAAACTCAACACCCAAGATCCAATGATGTTAATGAAGCTCTTGATTAAAAGTCACATAGCCCAAAATCATCCAGAATAAATTCAAAAATAAAATTGCATTTAATAAGCAAAATAAAAAAAGAAAATTATTTTTAAATTGTTTTTTAAGTGAAAATAAAAGGTAAAATAACAAACTATATTAATAGTATTAAATAAAAATTAAAAGAAAACATAGAAAAGTCAGAGATGATCTCAAGTATTTTTACAAAAATTTTAGTAATTTTTATAAAACAGAAAATAATTTTTAAATTATTTAAAATCACTCAAGTAAGTGAAAAAAATGATTAAAAATAGTAAAAATCAAAATAAAATTCTAGAAAAAATTTCAGAAAGTCAGAAATAAAGAAAATGATCTTAATGAATTTATCCAGAATTTAAAATTACCAAAAAGTATTTTTAAACAATTAAAAACAAATCAAAACAAAGAAAAAGTCATAAAAAATATCAAATCTGAAAATAAAATCATGAAAAATTAAAAATTAGAAAGAGAATATTTAAAAATATTTTGGTGAATTTTTTCATAATTTGAGTCAGAAATGAATTTTCTATGATTTTTTGAAGTTTAAAACAATTATACATAAAAAACATAAATAAAAATAAAGTCAGAAAAGTAGGGACCGTTGAATGAGAGTCAAAATGCGTTAGTAAGCTAATCCAATGGATCAGATACGCTGTGCATATCACGGTCTTCAAGGAATAACACACGTGATCCATTATTTAAACAAATTTGAGAAGAAAAAAGAGTGGCAGCTCATCATTGGTTGAAGACGGACACGTAGGTCGTCTTCAACTTCCGTCCACGCGATTTTCAGGTTCATGGAATGGAAAAATTGGAGCTTGAGACCGGTACCATTCGCTTCGTCTCCTCAAGACAATTCCAATGGTAGCCTCGCGCCAAATTTATATTTGCCACAACGTAATCGATTTGAAAAAATACCAGAGGAAACTTTTTGAGAAGGGATTTAAAAATAGGTGTGATACGGTGGGAGAACTGACTAGTGTTTTGCGTTCGTATTCGCACTTGTGCGGTTAGCAAGAGTCGCCACCGACTTTTTACTTTATCCTAAAGGAAAGGTTAAAAAGCACAGCAAAAACCTTTTGAGATATTTCGTGGGTTCGGGGGGTAGATTATGAAAAGGGAAGGTGTTAGCACCCTTTTCATCCATGGTTATCCATGGGCTCTTAGGTACTTGCTTAGATCAATCTTGCCTTGGTTTTCAATTGTGAAATGGTGCTTCGTGGATTGTTTTGAAAATGTTTTGAAAAGATGCCTTGCGCTAGGCTAACCTTGTAACAATTCTTTACTCGAATGTTTTACAAAAGGTGTTTTATCTTTTAAAAAGATGTTTCAAGGGTTTGAAAAGTTTGATTTTTGAAAAGTGTTGTGGATTGTGGTTTTTGAAAAGAAGGCAAGTGTTTTTTGCAAGTTTGATCTCAAGTAACTAATAGTTTTGTCTACCCTATTGTACTTAAAGGTTTTTGTCATGTTTTAACCCCTTTTAACAATTTTGTTCCATCATTGAAATTGATGGACAATCTTGCGTTTAGGAAGTTTATTCGGGACGGGCGCGGGTCATCGTATGGACCATGAATGCAATGATGCCAAGTGTCTTTGGCAAATTGTTTTGAAGGGACTATGATCATTCCGTTTAGGCAACTTTCGAAAGCGTCATCGAGGGACTTATGATCATTTGATTTTGTTTTGCCAAAGACATTCGACGTGCAAGCATGGCCCATTTGGAAGGCAACATGTGGGATTACCCTAGGGGGTGCAAGTGTGATTGTGTATTGATTACATGTATTTGTCTTGTATTAGGTTATCTAGCGTTTGATTTTAGGTACATACAAACCCTAGGTCTAACCATGGTATAATTGGAAAAAAGCTGTAAATTGCGGAATGTAAATCTACGCTATTACAAAATAGTGTCCGGGAGTGGGGGTATAAATGTACAAGGGGATGAGACTTATAGTATTTACAACCAAATCGAATGTCACAATCAAAATATAAATGTCGAATGTACAAATATAAGATAAAATGTGTGTAGAGCAATATATTGTGTAAGTGCAAATGTATATGTATGTGAATTGTGTATGTGTAATTATGTACAGGTGCGAAATGTGAAATTGAGCCGTATTAGGGTTTTGACCTAGATGTACGTTTTAATCTGTATTTTTGATTTATATGTTTAATTATGTACAAAGGAAGAAATGAAGGTGTTTTGATTAAATGTTTGGAAATTAAATATTAGAGAAAAAATGTATATTTAAATTGTTATGTATGAAAAAGAATATTAACTAAAAAAAGAGTTTAATTTTAATTATGTATGAAAAATGAATAATATGTACAAATATGTTTCAATATGTAAAAAAAATATTTTCAAGTTAATTGGTATAAAAAGTATTTTGTTATTGTTATGTACAAAATGTGTGTTAATCTAAAGAAAATGTTTTATATAATATGTACAAAATTAATTTTTAATATAATTATGTATATACAAAATGTATTATCTAAAAAGTCCTAACCTTATGATAAAAATATTTAGTTAAGTTAGTATTTTTAAGGAATAAAAATATTGCTTTTACAAAATAACAAGAATGGTTAGTGTTATATATGAAAGAATAATAAGTATTGTTTAGGTTAGTGATTAATGGGCTTAGCATAACTGGGAACGGGTCAGGCCCAAGTTGATCCAAAAACGAAATTTAGGGTTAGGCAATTATTCTCAGAATGAAAACAAGGGTTTGTGAGGTGACGACGGCGCGTTCGTTGCATTCATCTTCTCCGATTAAACTTCACTTCCCTGAACGCTCGATCCCGGCCACCAGCTCCCATCCTGAAGCTTTTCTTCCCTCCCTAGCACGGTCTCCGCATCTTCTTGAAACAAGGTTGATTCTAGTCGTTTTATGTCTTTATTTTTTTTTGATTCGCGTGGTTCAGAGTTGTTTTAAGCTGAGTTCTTTATTTTTCGTTTTATGAGGTGAAAGGGAAGAAGATGGCTACCTGATTTTGGGAGATGGAGGAGAGGCGAAGGGGTGATGCTTCAGGAGGCCGGAACGGCGGTGATGGAGCTTGCTTCGCGTTTGACGCTTTTCTGGTACTTTCGTTCTTTGCTTATGTTAGGTTTTGATGATGATACGTACTGAGAACCCTAATTCCTCGCTTCTTTATCTTCTTCTGCCACTGTATATTTGCGTGCTTGCTGCTTATGTATGGTTGCCTGAGATGCTTCTTCTTTCTTCTTCTCTTGAGCACTGTATATTTTCTCGTATCACCCTGTGATGACCTCAAAGGTCTGAGGGTCTAGGTTGCCTACGTTGCCCCAACTATGCTTCTTGTTATTGCCTTGGGAATTCTGTATGTTGCTTTTGCCTATGTTGATATCGCTTCTGAGGCTTGGTGTTTGAATGTTTTAGATATTGGTTTCATAAGATGGTGAGGCTTGAGTTTGGATATGACAGGATGTTAGTTTCGTAAGATGGTGGGGCTTGAGTTTGGATATCAGGTTTGTTGGTTTCCTAAGATGGTGAGGCTTGAGTTTGGATATCAGGTTTGTGTGTTTAGCATGAAGATTGAGTTCTGAGATGTGTGTTTAATGCAGGGTATTCTGAGTTTTGGTTATCAGTTTTTGTGGGTGTTTGAAGGTTTTGGGACAGCTTGAGGGTTATGACATTGGTTGGAGCTTTTGACTTTCACAGGTTCAGTAGCTTTTGAGTTTTTGGGTTTGAGGATGTTGGTATGGTGAGGTTATTGGTGGTTTTTGAAGGTTGAGGCAGGGTATTGGTGTTTGATAGGTTGCAAGTTATGGTTCTTTGTTATGACAGTAGTGGTGTTGAGGTTTGTATATTTAATGCAGGGTGTGCTCCAGGTTTTAATGATGCAGGTTTAATGGTTTAGGGGTTAGACAGGTTTTAGGTGTTTGTGATGAGGATGCAGGTTTATGCCTTTTTGGATTAGACTTGGTAGCAGGTTTTTGTATGTTATGTTGTGTGTTTTTTTTGATGTGGTTGCCTATGCTGAGTTTGTATTATATCTTTTCTATCTTTTCTCTTGGCGCCCAATCTTTTTTTTAAAAGCTTTGGTCTTCTCTTTGACCCAAGTCTGCTGGACATTTTCACAAGGTTTCATGGCACTTTTCCCATTTCGGTAATTGGCTATGCTGTGTAATTTTTGAACAATGCTGAATTATCCTCTTTGTTGTATATATTTTCTGCCTCTACTGTCTATGCCTGCTGAACCCTGAACTATGCCTAAACCCTGTTTGCTTTATTTCTCCTTACTTCTCTCTTTACAGTACAATTTAAGAATTTTATATGATTATTATTTGTACTTTTCTGAAGGGGCTATGATGGGAAGTGATGATTAGCTTGCATAATATGTTTTCTGCATTTCTTCTTCAGCTTTTGCGCCTTGCTCTTTTCCTTGATATCTTGGCAAAGGTCCCTTTGACAGCTTGTAGGCTTTGATAGCAACTTGTACCATTTTGACTTCTTTGATATCTTTTGGCATTCTGACAGTAGCCTTTGCTTTTGGATAGAAAGTTTGGATTGGATTTTTCAGTTTGGATTGGATTTTGAATCTTGAATTTCTATACACTTTGAAATTTGTAACTTATGCATTTTTGCCATTTGCATTTCATGAAATAAAATAATCTTCCCTCTCTGTGAACCGGGAGAAATCCCGTGATTTGCAGAGAGGGTCAACTGATCCCAGTCAGTGGCCCCTAATGATGAGCACTTTTACTGTCTTTGAATTAACTACTTTCTGACTTTTCTCGTTCTTTTTGCAGATGAAAAATGGAATACCGGAGCGGAATGAGGCACGAAGAATATTTAGAAAATAGGATAGTTTTTCATTCTATGTAATATTTAAATTAAATGTAAATTATTGTTTGTAACAACAATTTGTAAATAATTCAAATATCAATAAAAATCAAATTATCCAATTGGTTCTAACTTTCTTTATTGCTTATTTATTTATTTAAAATTCTTAGAATCAAAACAATTGAAAAATTAATTCAATCATTTAATTTTAGAATAATAAATAACTAAAATAAAACAACATTGATCCAATAAACCTGTCTTATCCAACATCCAAAGCAAAGCAGCAATTAAACCAAGTAAACTGATCAACACATAAACACTGTGAATTCAAGACTGCATCTTGTATCTGACTGGCCCAATCAAAACGTACTGAATTCAAAACCACTGTCTCTTTTGCTGATTAAACCAAGATAACGCGAATTTTAATCCGAATCTTGAAATAAACCGCAAAGTGCTGTGGAATTCAAATTCTTCTGAGAATATGCCCATAAAACCCTAATTCCCGATTAAATGCCAAATCACGCTCGCTTGATCAAAATTGAACCAAAGATCAACCAAACCCTAAGCCCACTGTATGAAACAATTCAGAGCTCTGAAAATCAGTAAAAACCCTAGTTCTGCTTGACTGTCAAGAAAAGTCCGTTTGTCCGATTCTTGAGTCAGTTTGAGAAGTCAGGAAATGTTTGAAGCCGAGATTTCTTGTGGAAAAATGCGAGGGCAAATTTTGGGGTACAACAATAGGCGTATTAAACTCAATTACAGTTGAAAATAAAGGTTACCACGAGCATCAGGGAACCAAAAACTATGCTCTAACAACAAAATTGAGGCGAATTGGTGGAGAAAACTACCTGTTCGAACTCAAGGAGGAAGCTCTGAAACTGGACTTGTGGATCTTGATTCAGGTCACGATTCTTGAAGGTAGGAATATGTTTAGCTGCAGGGAAGTCCAACAAAGCTCACTGAAAAGAAGTTTTAGTGATTTGGAGGGTGGAAATGAAAAAACTAATTCAAGCCTTAAGAGTTCAAATGAGATCTTCGCAGGGGTCAATTTGCTATCAAAATCTTATGGAAATAGGTGGAATGTGCATCTTATTTATAGGAGAGGATGAGGCAATGCTTAAGCGTGCGGATGGGACAATAATTGAGTGAATTCATGTGAATTTGAAACATGAGAAATGTGTGACTTGCTTGGCATCAAAACTCAGTCAAAACCTGTGTTTCATGGTGCTAATTGCCTTTGGAAAGTTGCTAAACATTATTAGAAGCAAAAACACATGAAAACTTTGTGTTTAGAGGCTAAACCAATCCAAACTGATTCTGACTTTGAGGGGACTTGATAGCCTATCTAGAGGACTTGTAGTCTTTCTCAATCATTAGTGATATTTCTCACAAAATTTGCTTGAAACCTTTGAAGTGATTTGTTGATAACCCCGTAAAGAGAAACATATCTTTGGAATCACTCAAAAATCTCAAAATATGGACAAGATATAGCCCTTGGAAATTCAAAACCCTAGCCCTTAGAGCATCAAACGGGCTTGGGAACCCCTTTCAATCTTGACAATATTTCTTGTACAAATACTTTTGCTATGTGAAGAGAAATTGTTGGGGATGATAATAAGAACCTATAGCAACAATAACCACTTCCAAATGTTGATAAATGAGGGAGTTATGCACTTGTTATCAAGGAATCAAGAACTTGTCCAATTAGGTCAAACTTCTCCAATCAATTCTTGCATCTTTTGACTTCCTTTGGCAATTGAAGTATGATGAATCATAGTAGACATTATCATGACATTACTTTAAAGCACTCTCAATGGTGAAGCTTAAATTTTAGTGAAGCTTTATTTAAGAAGGCATGAAAATAAACTCATGAACCTATGAATCAACTTGATAAAATATGTTGTGCCTTCACCTATAGTATCATCATTTATAGAAAACAATTCATTATATTTGTTAGTTAAAATTTAATTAACACAAGACATATATGATCATATTATAAAAATCAAAGTGCTTGGTGATCCCTCATGAGCAATCCTAGAGATAGGGAGAAGAACCAAACCCTAGCGTGTGATCTTGACGTATTGATAATATGAGATGATAGAGAGATCTTAGGGGGGAAAATTATAATATAACAGCTGCCCTTATTTAAGTGTCTTCTATCCAAAGATACGAAGGTTAAAATCTTCGTGTCGACGCGATTGAAGATACTTAAATATAAAACAAGCCCCATTTTTGGCCCTAAGATGCCATGAAATGCTTAGGATTGTGCATGCAAACAAACAAACTTCAAAGGTGACATAAAACACCACTAGGGAAGCATACAGTAAAACAAAGGATCAAAAGAAAGTTCGACCAGGAAAATAAATCACCAGGGAACCGAAGACCCAACTCTATTGGGGTAAAGCCCAAGGAGGAGATAAATCATCATCAACTCAAATATTGAGGAACAAGCAATGGATGAACAAGATCGGCAGATAACTATGAACTACCCACTCACATAGAAGATATCAAAAAAGTAATATCAACTCACAGGGAATAGAAATGGTAAGATAATACCGGTAAATACCAATGTTAGGGTAGGTAAAAAAAGATTAGCATCAGTACTTATGACTGGAAACATATGAATTCTTTAGATCAAAGTGAATCTCAAAAACAAATTATCTCCCATAATGACGAGACTATCATTCATCGGAGTAACAAATCTCAACAACAAACTATCTCCCATAATGACGAGACTACCATTCATCGGAGTAACAAATCTCAACAACGAACTATCTCCCATAATGACGAGACTATCATTCATCGGAGTAACAAAATGAATCTTCTCTGGGAACTAACAGACTTAGTGTGGAAGTACAAGATGCTCAAATAAAGAGACCTGCCATTTGCCATTATAAGAAGCCTGTTGGGAAAAGAAATATGACTTCTATGGGGAAGTGCCAATATAGTCATGTTGAGGAGATAAAGTCTTCTTATGCAAAAATAAACGAACATTCTCAAACTTGGTCTTAAACCCTGTAGAAATCATAATAATAACATTGTCGAGGACTACAGGTCCAAACTAGAAATAAACTGAAATAAAACAGTTAGCCAAGATAGCACCGGAGGAGAAATAAACTCAAAAAGGGATCACGTTCCATCCAGATAATGAGCTGAATAAAAAGGCTAAAGGATAATTCTTCCCAGAGGGTTAAATCAGTAGGGAACTGAAAGGATATACATTTTTTGCTTAAGATTGACACTCTATTGGAGAGAGGGTAACATGACTATGCAAAATAGGTTAATAGGTTAATAAAACATCAATGAATGCAAATGAGAAATGATCTTTAATTCAGCTATGCATGATGTATGTATGAATGTATGAATGTTATCATGTATATGCTGACAAAACAAACATATATCACTGGGAATAACTAGACCAAACCAGCTTGTGTAAAGTCAACACTCGGCTAAATCACATCCAGGAGGAAAATTTCATAAGAAAGTAAGCACCAACTAGGGAAACAAATTCCTACTTCACAGCTTAACTCCACTGGGAAGAAAACATGGCTTGAAAATAATCACAGCATAATCTGATAGCAATAAACAAATACAGATGTAGGGATATAACATCCTCCTCCGGAATTGACTGGGGAATATCATACAGACTTCAATAGGGAAAACAATGCCTCATCATCTAGACTTCCACTGGAGATTATAATACTGACTTCACTAGGGAAGCTGACAACCACATCATCGAGACTTCGACTGGGGATTTCGTGTTGACTTTATTAGGGAGTACAACACCACATCATCTAGAGGATCCCAACTACATTCTTCAATATCAAGAGTAATGGTTACACAAACTTCTCTGGGGAGAAATTATGAAACTTTATGGGTATAACAACTTTTAGAGAGAAGCATCATCTCAGCTTCAATTGGAGGTCTAAGAAGTTTAACAATACAGCAAGAAATCAAAATTATGGGGATTTTAAATCAAACCCAAAACTTGGCGAGAGAAAAACCAAAAAGTTGACAACCGTCTCAACACTTCTTAGAAAAGATATCTGCACTTGCCTAGTTGCTCAGCTAGGGAAAATCTGTGTCAAATCCTGATTGGAGAATCATGGATAGAAACGTCAAACCAAAATAACCAACCTGGAGAAAAATCTGACCCCAGACTTGACTGGGAAAATGGGATTACATTCCCAACATCGCACCATATAATGATTGGTATGCCAACTATTTGAGAAACGCAAGAAGATCATGCACATATCAGCAAGAGTGACCTGGGAGAACTTTCCTGGGGAATATTTTTTTCAAAACTTCGGAGTGCGTCCATCCTTGGAATCACTACTTTTGTTTTACTTGAATCACAAAATTTGAAGTAAAAATTAATTTGTAAATTCTTATCAAAAAACATTTTTATTGTTAAATCTCTTTGTTTTAAAAATTACTATCAATAATAAATGGATTCTTTGCAAACAGAATAAAATAAGAATTACAAGGAATTGGATAAAGACTCAAACTCTATTAATAGAATAGTAGTCTGTGAATGGAAAGACTCCATGGATGATTATAAAGTTTGGAACATGGTAATATATGGAAAAGATACATTGAAATACAATGACCACTATTCTCCCTAACAACTTTGAACTCCTGAGCATCAACTTTTGTTGAAGTGCGATGAGGATCCGAGAAGATTATTGCTTCAATGATAAAGTCTTGTCTGACGTAGTTACTTACCAAGAAATCCCTAAATTTTTCCTAGGTTGCCCTTGTGGGTTTTCAACCCAGCAGGAAAATTTATTCTGTTTGTGTCTCTTATTTTTTCCTAGACCGCCCTTCCGGGTTTTCAGCCTACCGAGACGCTCCTTTTTGCCTGAGCCGCCCTTTCAGGTTTTCGACTTAGCGAGTTGTTATTTTATTTCTTTAGGAAAATTATTTCTTGACTGCATTAGCATTCATAGGACGTGGGAACTCCTCACCATCCATAGTTTCAAGAATTAATGCACTGCCAGAGAAGGCTTTTTGACAACATATGGGCCTTCAAAATTCGGAGCCCACTTGCACCTAGAATCAGTGTTAAAAGACATGGTCTTTCTGAGAATGAGGCCGCCTTCTCTGAATTCATGAGGCTTGACCTTCTTATCAAAAACTTTCTTCATTCTCTCCTGATACAACTGACCATGACACAAGGTCATCATTATCTTTTCTTCAATCAAATACAAATGGTTAAACATGTTCTGGACCCATTTTGCCTCTGACAATTTGGTTTCCATTATCACATACAAAGAGGGAATCTCAACCTCAATAGGGAGCACTACTTCCATACCATACACGAGAGAGAACGAGGTTACCCCTATTGAAGTATGGACGGATGTGTGATACCCATGAAAATAAAAAGGGAGCATTTCATGCCAATCTTTATAGGTAACAACCATCTTCTGGATAATCTTCTTAATGTTTTTGTTAGAGCTTCAAAAACTCCATTCATCTTTGGCCTATAAGGAGGTGAGTTATGATGGACAATGTTTAATTCTTCACAAAGTTCTGTCATCATCTTATTATTAATATTCGATCCATTGTGAGTAATAATCCTGCTCGGCACACTGTACCGACATATAATATTGTTCTTGATAAAGTGTACTACCATCTGCTTAGTGACATTAGCATAGGAAGTTGCTTCCACCCATTTGGTGAAGTAGCCTATTGTGATACGGTGGGAGAACTGACTGTGGTTTTGCGTTTGTTTTCGCAAATGTTTCGGTTGAGCAAGAGTCGCCACCGACTTTTTATTTTATCCTAAGGAAAGGTTTAAAAAGCACAGCAAAAACCTTTGAGATTTTTTTTCTTGGGTTCGGGGAGTAGATTATAGAAAGGGACGGTATTAGCACCCTTTCTATCCATGGTTATCCATGGGCTCTTAGTTACTTGCTTAGATCAGTTGCCTTTTTCCAATTGTTTGAAATGGTGCTTTGTGTGTGTTTTGAAAATGTTTTGAAAAAAGGCCAATGTGGTGGCAACCTTTGTAATGATCCATGTTGGGATGTATACAAAGGTGTATGTCTTTTGAAAAGGTTTTCATTTGTTTTTGAAAGTTATTTTGAAAGTGTTGTGAGGTGTGGTTTAAAAACAGGCAAGTGTTTTTGCAAGTTGACAAGTACTTAAGAGCGATCTACCCTAAAGTTCTCAAAGATTTTTGTTATGCTTTTAACCCTTTTAACAATTTTGTTCCACCATTGTACTTGGTGGACAATCTTGTGTTAGGATGTGAAAGGGACGGGCGCGGGTCATCGTTTAGACCATAATTGCAATGGTGCCAAGTATCTTTGGGCAATGTTTTCTTTAAGGGACTTGATCATTTTAGGCAAAAAAAAGGCATCATCGAGGGACTATGATCATTTGAATTATTTGTTTTGCCCAAAGAGACCTAACATGCAATATGGCCCAATTTTTGAAAGGCAACAAGTGGATGTAACCCTAGGGGTGTTAGTGTGCGAGTGTGTTTTATTGCATACAAGAGTTTTTTTATTTGAATTAGGCTTTTCTATTTCATTGATTTTATCTTGCCATACACGTCCTAATTACTAGCAATAAGAAGCGGAAATGTAAAATCCTACGCTATTACAACAATTAGGGGAGGGGGATACACATTTGTACATGAGGGGTTCAACGAGAAAAATAGACAAAAAAGAAAATAGCAAAAAACAAGATATATAGAGAGAGAGAGGGAGCCCGCGCGCTGCTGGGAGGTCATCAGAAGTTCTGACCCAGATCCGCTGCCAGATGATCAACCTGTTAGTGAAACTGGATGAGTCAGAACTTCTGACTCTGGCACCTGCAAAATAGAACCTTGTTAGTGGGGAAATCAGAAGTTCTGATTTCCCTGCGCTGCAAGACAGAAGTTTGTTAGTGGAGAAACCAGAAGTTCTGATTCTGCTGAAAAGGCAATAATTCTCAGAGGTTCTGATATCATTGACAGCAAAACAGGCTTCAGATGTGCTAACGTCAAAGTCAGCACTTGGCTTTTTCCTGTACTAATCAGAACATCTGCAATCCTGTTGTTACTCCACAAAACAGGAAACATACTTGAAACAGATCCAGCAAATACAAAAATGTTTCAGAGGTCAGAATCACCAAGGTCACAGGCAAGTCCTTTACTGGCTCAGAACGTTCTGAGGTATGAAAATCCTCAGAACATAAACAGCAATAACATGAATATTTACATTATGTTACTTGAATATGCACGGCTGATGATGCTTAACAGTGTGATGAGGGTCAGCAGGTGCTTACCTGACTGTTTGGAAAAGTTGGTGAGTGAAAGTTTTAGCTTTTGGTTCTGGTTCTGGTGGTGTTCTGGACAGATTTTGAAAAGGGGAAGTAAAGGTGTACGTGAGTAGGGTCAGAAGTTTGGAAAGAGTGTTTTTGGTTTACAGAAAAAGAACTGGATATTTGATGAAGTTGAAGGTGAGAAACTCAAAGTTATGAAACAAAGTTGGAGATTTTGGCAGAGTTTCAGAATGTTGTGTTGCTAGGAGTTCTGTTTCTCTCTTTAGCAATTTTTCTGTTTCTTTTCTTAAACGCCTTTTACAGTGGTGAAAGCTCTCTATTTATAGGCAAAGTTCTTGTGGATGCCTTGAACATTTAAGGCGCCAACAGAGTTTGAATTTGTTCTTTGACAGAAATTCCTGGGAAGTTGTGATACAGATAGCTTTCAGCCTAGGTTGCAGCAGCAGGCGTAGATTGGGGAGAAGTGACCTCTGAAGTGGGCGGTGGCGTGAAGACCCATGCCAGAATCTGTGCAAAAGCGTTTTCCAAGCCACACGTGAATGCTCAGGAGTGGTTGGAAGCATTAATGGGCATTAAATGGTGACAAGACCTGTCAATACCAACATTCTGGTAATGGAAACCAGCGTTGAATCAGCAGCGTAAACCATGCTCTGGCCTTGGCTACCTATTGTCTTAGTAAGTTCTGGAGATTCTCCTGGTTTTCTGGTACGTTTCTTGGATTTGCTTCTGGACAATCTGGACTTAGAGATTCTGTATCAGTGTAACACCCATTCTTCTGACCTTTCATCTTCTGATTTCAACCTGTTCTTGAAGGAGCCTTCAGACTTTCCTGCTTCTCTTGCATTCCTTTAGCAAATTCTGACTGAGCTTGTGTAACTGCTAAAGGGGCATGTTCTGTTTGAGGCTTACATTCTGAACCACGTTTACAACTTCTGATTGAACTGATGTAGCTGCTGAAGAGCCAACTTCTGACCACGCTGAGCCAAGTTTGCAACTTCTGACCGTTTTTATTCTGGAATGGGTCCAGAAGTTCTGAAGCGCTGATTTTTCTTAAACACTCTTTTTAGAGAAACGTTCTAAGTACTTAGAATTTGATTTTTTTTTCTCAAGATAAAAGCGTTGTTTTTGGAGTTCGTGAGATCATCTTGCTCTTGTAAGTGGCTTACTTGGGCAAAGGGATAACTCAGGACTTGGATTTGTTTCAGGGGGACCTTGAAAAATCCAAGATGGTTTCCTGAAGAAAGGGAGGGCAAATTTTGGGGTACAACAGTTGCCCCTGTTCAATCTTCTTGAACCTGAAGAGTTAGATTGGCAAGTTTGCCTTTCGCGACTCGAAGGTAAAAGGAGATTGGACACTAGAGTGCCCAGAAATTTGCACTCGCATAGTAGAGTATCAGCAATGTGATGGCGGGAATGGGCTTATAGATGCCATTTGGAGAGGTGGTGGATAGGGAGATGGGCTTATAGATGCCATCTGGAGATGTGACAGAACTTTGTCGAGAATGGGCTTACAGATGCCATCTGATAATGGGCTTAAAGATGCCATTTGGTGACTGCTGGTAGGAGGATGGGCTTATAGATGTCATCTGGTTATGTTGAACTGTATGTTAATGGTGAGTGGACTAGTATCAGAGAGGCACTCATGTTTCGGAACATCTCTGAATTGGGGGTCCGAATAAGCAACAGATTGACGTCCATGTCTGGAGAATCTGTAAACTATCTGAGATTGAATAAGCAATAGAGCAGCATCCGTTGTTGGGAAGCGTCCGCAAACTATTTTCAAAAGTTGAGAAGAGTCTGAACAAGTCGGTAGATTAACATCCGTTGTTGGGAAGAATCCGTAAACTGTTTTCAAAAGTTGAGAAGAATCTGAACAAGTGATAGGTTAACATCCGTTACTTGGAGAACCCGTGAACTGTTTTCAGAAGTCTTGAAGTTGAATAAGCAATAGAGCAGCATCCGTTGTTGGGACGCGTCCGTAAACTGTTTTCAAAAGTTGCATCTGAACAAGTTGGTAGATTGACATCCGTTGTTGGGAAGAATCCGTAAACTGTTTTCAAACGTCTTGAAGTTGAACCGGTGTAGGGTTTCCTGAGGATGAGCTCGTGTACAACTGCATCTGGATGAATTTGGAATAAGTATCAGAATGTCGCCGTGTCCGGGTCACATCTGAGTAAACTTGAAAGATGATCTTTGTCTGTCGACTGATCTTACCTGAAAAGGTAAAGGGTTAATCGTATGCAATGTCATGATGCATGATGCAATGTATGTGACATCAATGTTTATGACATGAATGTGATGAATGCGCATGTAAGCTGATGAGCTATCTTGCTGAGGATAAATGAATCTGAGATGGTTGAAGATAAAAGCATCTTGACTACTGTCTGGGAGAATAATTCTCTGGCTGCTGCTGTGGAGGGCAAGAGTCTTCAATTGTTGAAAATGAGAAGTCTTGGGACCAATGTTGGGAGAATCAGAAGCTTGGGTTGTATGCCAAACTACTGGGGTCTTCCTGTTTTGAGGAGATCTGTGTAGGATTTCCTGATGATGAGTCCGTGTAGAATTGCATCGGGTTTTTGAACACTTTTGACATTCGAATGCCCCAAGTGGTGATGTAGATAATTTCCTGGCTTGTTACAAGTGTTGATCTGGAATTCTCCAGACGTGCCCTGGCTGGATACAGGAATCGAGTCTGGAAATAGTCGTCAACAGATATGCCCTAGCTGGATACAGGAATCGAATCTTCGAACTCTTCAGATGTGCCCTGGCTAGATACAGGAATCGAGTCTGGAAACGTGGTCAACAGATATGCCCTGGATGGATACAGGAATCGAATCTGGAATTGTGATAGTTGATAGATATGCCCTGGCTGGATACAGAAATCGAATCTTCAAACTCTTCAGACGTGCCCTGGCTAGATACAGGAATCGAGTCTGGAAATAGTCGTCAACAGATATGCCCTGGCTGGATGCAGGAATCGAATCTTCGAACTCTTCAGACGTGCCCTGGCTAGATACAGGAATCGAGTCTGGAAACGTGGTCAACAGATATGCCCTGGCTGGATACAGGAATCGAATCTGGAATTGTGATAGTTGATAGATATGCCCTGGCTGGATACAGGAATCGAATCTTCAAACTCTTCAGACGTGCCCTGGCTAGATACAGGAATCGAGTCTGGAAATAGTCGTCAACAGATATGCCCTGGCTGGATACAGGAATCGAATCTGGAATTGTGATAGTTGATAGATATGCCCTGGCTGGATACAGGAATTGAATCTTCAAACTCTTCAGACGTGCCCTGGCTAGATACAGGAATCGAGTCTGGAAATAGTCGTCAACAGATATGCCCTGGCTGGATACAGGAATCGAATCCTCAAACTCTTCAGACGTGCCCTGGCTAGATACAGGAATCGAGTCTGGAAATGGTTGTCAACAGATATTCCCTGGCTGGATACAGGAATCGAATCTGGAATTGTGATAGTTGATAGATATGCCCTGGCTGGATACAGGAATCGAATCTTCAAACTCTTCAGACGTGCCCTGACTAGATACAGGAATCGAGTCTGGAAATGTAATAGTTGATTTGTTGAACACTTTTGACATTCGAATGCCCCAAGTGGTGGTGAAGGAGTCTTGAATCAGATTACTCTGCATATTGAGAGATTTCTTGAAATCTTGACTGGACTGCCCCAGGTTAACTAAACTTTGAAAGATCTGTTGGACCTTGACTGGACTGCCCCAGGTTAATTGAATTGTGACATGTCATGCCCCTTGTTGATAGGAGATTTGATGGAAGTGTTATCCTCTTGAAGTGATTTTCACTTACTGAGAGAGTTTTCGTTCCTCCGAACATTCGCTGTATGAATTTCTTCGCTTGTCAAACAAAAAAGCCAAATGCAGACAGTGATATTCAAGTACTGCAAAGTTTATGTTTGTCTCGAAGTTTTGAAAAATGCGTTTTTTAGCAGAAAACTTTTCATAAGACAAGTTAACACAAGATTTAGAGTAAAGCCCTACAGGAGTCAGGATACCTTTTGTAACAGTATGCTTTCGAACTAACCCATGCTTCAATTAGGACTTTTGTAGGGTTGTAACGTGGCTTGGTTCACGGTTTAATAAACAAAGGATAAAGGCTCAAAGTATATTTGTACCCACCCGCTCTTCGTGATGTTCTTCAACCTAAGCTCAGTTAATCGTGTGTCACACTCTGTTTTGAGTTTTGAACGACTTTTGGGCGATGGTTCACCAGTTTAATTTGGGGAGACAGTCATCATCTCTTCTTTTCTTTTTCAACATTTTTCATGTTGTTGAGGATTTTGTAATGACCTCACTATTTTGATTTTGATTTGTTATCCCTAACTTTTGCCTGACTGTTACCGTTTTCCGGGATTACAGTCAGCGGGATGCCCCAGCTTTCTT
Source organism: Vicia faba (assembly GCA_948472305.1). Taxonomy (NCBI): domain Eukaryota; kingdom Viridiplantae; phylum Streptophyta; class Magnoliopsida; order Fabales; family Fabaceae; genus Vicia; species Vicia faba. The sequence continues at coordinate 929,325,856 of OX451738.1, read as the reverse complement.
AAGCCTCCTTTATAGGTTTTGGCTTGGCGGGCTTTTTTTTTTTTCTTTTTGAGAGATTGACTGTCTATGTGATAGGGAACCACCCTTGTCTTTTGATTCCGAAGGAATGCTTTCTTTTTCGACGTCGTTCGTTGTATTACGAATTGAGAGTTTGCGACTTCAATGCGCATTTTCTTTTGGATTGACTGAGATACTACCCTGCCCCGGGTTTATATCAAAGGTTTTGATCGTTCAGAACAGAAAACTCCTACTTCTTTGGCTCGAAGGGGTTGACTAGGGATTAACTTCCTTATAACTCCAGTGTTTGGGAATTGAAAGAAATGCTTGTACATCATCAGCAAGGTCTGTTCAAAAGCATACTGTATAAGATCATGGTATTGTTTCGTCATCCTCCCTCTAAAGGCTTACAGCTTTTTATCAAGAGTCAAATATCATAAAGAAAAGCATAAGAGTAGTGAAACGAATGGATGAATTCAAGACAAACATATGCAATGCATTAATGAAAACAGAGTTTAACATCAACAGATAATTGTTTGACAGCAAAAGAAATTACAACTTTGAACATTCAAAAAGAAGCAAAAGCCTTTCAGCTCGAGCTTCGTCACTTCAAGTGGAGAACCCTTTAGCCGAAGATTTTCATCTCGCCGTCTGGCATGAATTCCAGCACTCCAATGTCGATCAGATCTTGAATCTTGTTCTTCAAGGCCCAACAGTTGTTGGTGTCGTGTCCCGGGCTGTAGGAATGGTAAACACAGAATGCGTCGGGATGATAGTTAGGAGAGGAGGTATTGAGCTTCTGATGAGGATCCTTTACGGTAAGCAAATTGACCTCCAATAGACGCTTCAGTATAAAGAATGATGGTATTTCAGTCTCCGTGAACTGTCTTCCCGACGTTTCTTGCTTACACCGATTACCCCGTTGACGCTGGCGAGGTTGTTGATGGGCTTGTGACCCTGAAGCAAGCAAAGGAGCTTTCCCCTTGTCTTCTTGAGTGGATGGAGGCTGAGCGGTGACTTGCTCTTCGACCTCAACTGTTTGCCCCAGTTGGTTATTCGGAAGCAGTTGGCGGACAAGAACTCTGAGTTCCTCTTGTCTTTGAGATAGGTCTTGGATGAGAGCCATCTGGCCCACCAACTGTCCCATCATTTGGGTCCTCAAGGTTGTCAGATCAAACTGCAGCTCCGCAAGCTGATCACTCCTGGCATTATTGGAATTCTCTAAGCCCTTGGCGAGGAGAGCTTTCATCTCATCTTGCCCCAGAGACAAGTTCAGGAACATCTCTTGCAGCTGAGCAGTCTGGTCTTGGATGTCTTTGACAGACCTTTCTAGAGCCATCTCTTACTGAAATAAACAGCAGGAGAGTAAGGAAACCTAAAAAAGAAAAGACTGTCAAAATGCAATGCATGATATGTGGATGCATACTTTCAAGGATCTCTTGGGGTAAACACAAGAAAATGTTAGGGGTTGAACTTTGCTCTTGGATTGGAGATCTCCGCACTGGTGGTCGTCTTTCCACGAGAATCAAGCTCACCATGTCGAGTGGGTCATAGCCACTGATTCAAGTTGTTGCACTTGATCTTCGATTGGAAAGCTTTGTATCGGTGGATGTCTTCCCACGAGAATCAAGTTCACCATGTCGAGTGGGTCATAGCCACCGATTCAAGTTGTTGCACTTGAACTTTGACTGGAGAACTTTGTTTAGAGGAGAAGACCTCTTGTCTGGTTCAACGTAACCCTGCATTAAAAGAACCCTCGAGATCCTTGAAATGGTTATTGAAAATGCTATGGTATGATGTCATGATGTTATGTACATGTATGCAAAAAGCAAGTGAGTGTATATACAGACAAACATATTCACACAAAGCAAACAAGTCCTTAGGTTTAGGCTTGCATGAGGTTCAGGTACTACCCTCTTGAAGTTAGTTGGCTCATCCTGTCCTAAAATGGAAACCGGGTTCTAAGGAGCTCAATATCATTGGATTGTTTTCTGTGTTCATTGTTTCGGTTTAGCCACTTACTGGTGACCAAAATATTCCAAGAAAACAATCCTCAAAAGAGTGTAGTATCGAGGATCTACCAACTTCGGACTACACCAAAGTCGGTCATCTCACTACCCCTAAAAGGCTAAGATGGTCAATTAAGGTTCTAAGAGTTCGTTAGTGCTTCATAACATCACACAGCGGCCCCATACTCTCCTTGACTACTTAAGGGTTACCGGTACTCACAAATATGTCACACTAACATAGCTTACTGCTTCAACCATGTCGGTATACCCCGCACAGTTCCCTCACAGTTTTTTTGCTATTTACCTAAAAAGGTGCCCCAAATCCGGGTGGAGGATTTACAACAAAACCCAAACAAGAACCCAATAGATAAATCAATCAAGTCAATCAAAGAAAATAAAAGGTGATCTAAACCCTAAGGTAACCCCACTTTTAAGAATCACTCCCCAGCAGAGTCGTCAGTTCTGTGATACGGTGGGAGAACTGACTGTGGTTTTGCGTTTGTTTTCGCAAATGTTTCGGTTGAGCAAGAGTCGCCACCGACTTTTTATTTTATCCCAAGGAAAGATTTAAAAAACACAGCAAAAACCTTTGAGATTTTTTTTCTTAGGTTCGGGGAGTAGATTATAGAAAGGGAAGGTATTAGCACCCTTTCTATCCATGGTTATCCATGGGCTCTTAGTTACTTGCTTAGATCACTTGCCTTTTTCCAATTGTTTGAAATGGTGCTTTGTGTGTGTTTTGAAAATGTTTTGAAAAGAGGCCAATGTGGTGGCAACCTTTGTAATGATCCATGTTGGGATGTATACAAAGGTGTATGTCTTTTGAAAAGGTTTTCATTTGTTTTTTAAAGTTATTTTGAAAGTGTTGTGAGGTGTGGTTTAAAAACAGGCGAGTGTTTTTGCAAGTTGACAAGTACTTAAGAGCGATCTACCCTAAAGTTCTCAAAGATTTTTGTTATGCTTTTAACCCTTTTAACAATTTTGTTCCACCATTGTATTTGGTGGACAATCTTGTGTTAGGATGTGAAAGGGACGGGCGCGGGTCATCGTTTAGACCATAATTGCAATGGTGCCAAGTATCTTTGGGCAATGTTTTCTTTAAGGGACTTGATCATTTTAGGCAAAAAAAAGGCGTCATCGAGGGACTATGATCATTTGAATTATTTGTTTTGCCCAAAGAGACCTAACATGCAATATGGCCCAATTTTTGAAAGGCAACAAGTGGATGTAACCCTAGGGGTGTTAGTGTGCGAGTGTGTTTTATTGCATACAAGAGTTTTTTCTTTGAATTAGGCTTTTCTATTTCATTGATTTTATCTTGCCATACACATCCTAATTACTAGCAATAAGAAGCGGAAATGTAAAATCCTACGCTATTACAACAATTAGGGGAGGGGGATACACATTTGTACATGGGGGGTTCAACGAGAAAAATAGACAAAAAAGAAAATAGCAAAAAACAAGATATATATAGAGAGAGAGGGAGCCCGCACGCTGCTGGGAGGTCATCAGAAGTTCTGACCCAGATCCGCTGCCAGATGATCAACCTGTTAGTGAAACTGGATGAGTCAGAACTTCTGACTCTGGCACCTGCAAAACAGAACCTTGTTAGTGGGGAAATCAGAAGTTCTGATTTCCCTGCGCTGCAAGACAGAAGTTTGTTAGTGGAGAAACCAGAAGTTCTGATTCTGCTGAAAAGGCAATAATTCTCAGAGGTTCTGATATCATTGACAGCAAAACAGGCTTCAGATGTGCTAACGTCAAAGTCAGCACTTGGCTTTTTCCTGTACTAATCAGAACATCTGCAATCCTGTTGTTACTCCACAAAACAGGAAACATACTTGGAACAGATCCAGCAAATACAAAAATGTTTCAGAGGTCAGAATCACCAAGGTCACAGGCAAGTCCTTTACTGGCTCAGAACGTTCTGAGGTATGAAAATCCTCAGAACATAAACAGCAATAACATGAATATTTACATTATGTTACTTGAATATGCACAGCTGATGATGCTTAACAGTGTGATGAGGGTCAGCAGGTGCTTACCTGACTGTTTGGAAAAGTTGGTGAGTGAAAGTTTTAGCTTTTGGTTCTGGTTCTGGTGGTGTTCTGGATAGATTTTGAAAAGGGGAAGTAAAGGTGTACGTGAGTAGGGTCAGAAGTTTGGAAAGAGTGTTTTTGGTTTACAGAAAAATAACTGGATATTTGATGAAGTTGAAGGTGAGAAACTCAAAGTTATGAAACAAAGCTGGAGATTTTGGCAGAGTTTCAGAATGTTGTGTTGCTAGGAGTTCTGTTTCTCTCTTTAGCAATTTTTCTGTTTCTTTTCTTGAACGCCTTTTACAGTGGTGAAAGCTCTCTATTTATAGGCAAAGTTCTTGTGGATGCCTTGAACGTTTAAGGCGCCAACAGAGTTTGAATTTGTTCTTTGACAGAAATTCCTGGGAAGTTGTGATACAGATAGCTTTCAGCCTAGGTTGCAGCAGCAGGCGTAGATTGGGGAGAAGTGACCTCTGAAGTGGGCGGTGGCGTGAAGACCCATGCCAGAATCTGTGCAAAAGCGTTTTCCAACCCGCACGTGAATGCTCAGGAGTGGTTGGAAGCATTAAATGGTGACAAGACCTGTCAATACCAACATTCTGGTAATGGAAACCAGCGTTGAATCAGCAGCGTAAACCATGCTCTGGCCTTGGCTACCTGTTGTCTTAGTAAGTTCTGGAGATTCTCCTGGTTTTATGGTACGTTTCTTGGATTTGCTTCTGGACAATCTGGACTTAGAGATTCTGTATCAGTGTAACACCCATTCTTCTGACCTTTCATCTTCTGATTTCAACCTGTTCTTGAAGGAGCCTTCAGACTTTCCTGCTTCTCTTGCATTCCTTTAGCAAATTCTGACTGAGCTTGTGTAACTGCTAAAGGGGCATGTTCTGTTTGAGGCTTACATTCTGAACCACGTTTACAACTTCTGATTGAACTGATGTAGCTGCTGAAGAGCCAACTTCTGACCACGCTGAGCCAAGTTTGCAACTTCTGACCGTTTTTATTCTGGAATGGGTCCAGAAGTTCTGAAGCGCTGATTTTTCTTAAACACTCTTTTTAGAGAAACGTTCTAAGTACTTAGAATTTGATTTTTTTCTCAAGATAAAAGCGTTGTTTTTGGAGTTCGTGAGATCATCTTGCTCTTGTAAGTGGCTTGCTTGGGCAAAGGGATAACTCAGGACTTGGATTTGTTTCAGGGGGACCTTGAAAAATCCAAGATGGTTTCCTGAAGAAAGGGAGGGAAAATTTTGGGGTACAACACCTATTTCCACCAAGATGAAATGATGTCCATTCTACGCCTTGGGTTCAATTATTCCAATCATGTCAATACCCCACATAGAGAAAGGCCATGGGGAAGAAATAACGTTGAGAAGCGTCGGAGGCACATGAATTTTGTCAGCATAAATCTGGCACTTATCTCACTTCTTTGCAAATTTGTAACAAGTCAGATTCCATTGTCAGCCAATAGTAACCTGCCCTAAGCATCTTCTTTGCCATTGAATGTCCATTGGCATGGGTAGCAAAGGAACCTTCATGGATCTCATGCATCAACATGGCTGCTTCGTGTCTATCCACGCATCTGAGCAAGACCATGTCATAATTTCTTTTGTATAGAAAATCTTCATTGAGGAAAAAACTTCCTTCCAACCTTATCAATGTTTTTCTATCTTTGTTTGATGCAAAAATCGGGTATTCCTGAGTCTAGAGAAAATGCTATATCATAATACCAAGGTTTTTTGTCTGACGTTCCCTCTGTTGCAAACACATGAGCTGGCCTATCCAGATGTCGAACTGTGATATGAGGTACATCGTTCCAAGTATTTACTGGGTACATAGAAGCCAAAGTGGCTAAAGCATCTGCCATCTAATTCTCATCTCCGGGAATATGATGGAATTCAACTTTATTAAAGAAAGGTAATAATCTTCTAGCATAGTCTTTGTAGGGAATCAAGCCAATTGACGAGTGACCCATTCTCCTTTAATCTGATTTATTACCAAAGCTGAATCTCCATATACATCTAGAATTTTGATTCTGAGATCTATAGTCTCTTCGAGACTCATGATACAAGCTTTATACTCTTCCATATTATTGGTATAATAAAATTCCAATCTTGCAGTAAAAGGGATATGCGACCCATGAGGGGTGATAATCACAACACCAATACCTTTCCCATAAGCATTTACAGCCCCGTCAAACACCATACCCCACCAGGATTCAGGATCGGGACCTTCTTCAAGAAAAGGTTCATCATAATATTTTAATTTCAAATACATTACATCCTCATCAGGGAAATCATATTTAACAGACTGATAATCATCAACTGGTTAGTGAGCAAGATAATATGACAACACACTACTTTTTATAGCCTTCTGAGTATGGTATTCAATATCATATTCAGACAACAACATCTGCCAACGGGAAATTCTTCCAGTAAGAGCATGTTTTTCAAAGATATACTTAATCAGATCCATTTTGGAAATCAACCAAGTGCTATGATTCAACATATATTGCCGCAAACGCTTTGCCGCCCAGGCCAAAGCACAACGTGTTTTTCCAGCATAGAATACTGTAACTCACAGTCAGTAAACTTCTTTCTAAGATAGTAAATGGCATATTCTTTTCTTCCCATTTTATCTTATTGTCCCAAAATACAATCCATAGAATTATCTAACACAGTCAGATACATAATCAATGGTCTTCCTTCAACAGGAGGGAACAAGATAGGACGTTCAAGCAGATACTCTTTAATGCTTTCAAATTCCCTTTGGCAATCATCTGTCCACACACAACCTTGATCTTTCTTTAACAGCTTGAAGATCGGTTCACATGTCGCAGTCATATGGGAAATAAATCTAGAAATGTAATTCAAACGTCCAAGGAAGCCTCTAACTCGTTTTTTAGTTCTTGGTGCAGGCATTTCTTGAATTGCCTTAACTTTTTCAGGATCAACTTCAATTCCTTTTTGGCTGACAATGAAACTAACCATTATCCTGAACGAACACCAAAAGTACACTTATTTGGATTCAAGCGGAGACGATACTTCCTTAAATGCTGAAACAATTTCATCAAATCTTCTATGTGCCCTTATTCAGTCTAAGATTTGGAAATCATATCATCAACGTATAGCTCAATTTCCATATGCATCAGATCATGGAATAGGTTTGCCATATCCATTTAGTACGTTGCACCAATGATCTTCAACCTGAAGGGCAGCACTCTGTAATAGATTGTTCCCCAGGGTGTGATAAACGTTGTTTTTTTCCATGTCCTCAGGAGCCATTCTGATTTGATTGTATCTGGAAAATCCGTCCATGAATGAGAATACTTTGAATTTTGTTGTACTGTCAACCAACATATCAATATATGGCAATGGAAAGTCATCCTTTAGACTAGCTTTGTTTAAATATCTATAACCAACACACATGCAAACTTTTTCGTCTTCATTGGTACTGGAACAATATTGGAAATCCACTGAGGGTACATCGATGTTACAAGAAAACCGACATTAATCTTCTTTAAAGCTTCTTCTTTAATTTTCACTGCCATATCAGGGTGAGTTCTTCGCAACTTTTGCTTGATTGGTGGACATTCTGGCTTTAGCGGCAAACAATGTTCCACAATATCAGTATTCAAACAAGGCATGTCTTGATAAGACCAAGTAAATATATCCACATACTCTTTTAACAATCCAATCAATCTGCACTTCACATCGGGATGAAGCAATGATCCAATCTTGACTTCTTTTGGATTTTCCTCTGAACACAAATGGATCGTCTCCAACGGCTCTTTATATGACTGAATGGTAATCTCCTCGCGTTCAAGCAATCGTGAAACCTCTTCTGGGATTTCATCATATTCTTCTTCTTCGGCCACATACACATGATATTCAAAGTTGGGAGAGGGGGTGGGTCATTGTACTCAATGTGTTTTTTGATTAATATGCACATACGATTTATGATTGATTTTAGAAACTGACACATATAGAAAATGATTATGCAGATTTATTTACAGTTATTATTTATTTTGAAAGGATTTTTCTGATTACCATTTTCCAAGAAAAAGAAGAGAATAAAGACACAATTTGGGAATCAAAAACAACTTTTATTAATGATTTTAAAGATCAAAACAACAGATATGCCCATACAATATCAATACTTTCACCTTGGGAAGAGTGAAAGATTTTTGAAAATACTAACACAAAAAATTTACTTTGAAATGTGAATGCAAGAAGGAACATCAATAGTGATGCAATTTTGGACTCTGACTCCATGCGTCACGTAGTTCAACACCTCTTGCCCTGATTCATCTTCCAGAATAGCGTTGATCCTGGGAATAGTTGGATGAAGATAATCTCCATTGTGAAAGATGTTTTAATATTTACCCCAAGTAGACTTCGGCTTCACGATTTCCTTCTCCATGGAGAAACCCAGACCAGTGCAATTCATGTTCACAGAAGGATCGATAACCTTCCCCCATACCTTGCTAAGGCATTTTTGCACTACCTAATGCGCATCCTTAAATAAGGCTATAGAATTATCATTCTTCCTTACATTATCAATGGACAAAGCTTGGAATTGAGTTCCAACAGCGGCTTCATCAGCTTTTACAATGCTAAAGGAAGACAAATGTGATATCAACAAAGCTTACTCACCATTCATAATGGCCACCTTCCCTTCACGAACAAATTTCAGCTTCTGGTGCAAGGTTGAAGTAAAAGCTCCTGCTTCATGGATCCACGGTCGTCCCAATATACAGTTGTAGGCGGAAACAATATCCATAACCTGGAAAGTAATCTGAAATAAGTACGGACCTATGTGAATAGGAAAATCTACTTCTTTGATGACAGACTTCCTCAAACCATCAAAAGCTTTCACTATTATGCCACTTGGGTGCATGGGAGTTCCCTGGTGTTTAATTTTCATGAGTGTACTCCTTGGTATGACATTTAAAGCAGACCCATTGTTAATCAGCAGATTGGACAAAGAATCATTCTTATAATTCATGGAAATATGGATAACACGGTTATGGTTTCTTCCTTCATCAGGCAATTCATTATCACAAAACCTCAAATTATTACAAGATGTAATATTCCCTACAATACTGCTGAACTGGTCAAAAGACATATCACTTTCCATAAAATCTTGATACAACACTCTCATTAAAGATTCTCGATGAGCATAGGAGTTCATTAGCTAAGCTATAATGGAAATCTTAGACGGAGTTTACAACAATTGATCTACACTCTTGTAGTCACTCATCTTGATAATTTTCAACAAGTAGTCCATATACTTTTCCAAATAAGTGCCGCAATATTCTCCCACTGCTTTCTTAGGTTCAGTACTTTCAACAACCCTTTTATCAGAATTAACATCCCCACGAATGACAGGGGCGAAGACACGGCCACTACGGGTTACTCGACTAGCTTCAGCAATATTATTGACATCAGACAAAGTTTAGATAGGAATTTCCACACCATCCTCTAGGATAGTCTCATTGTATTTATATGGAACAACTTTTTCTGATTTATATGGGATATGACGAAGAAGGCAAGTAACCACTGGAGCAACATCTGGCTTGCTACGGTACTCAATCTCTATAAGAGTGGTGTGATACGATGGCAGAACTGACTGTTATACTGGTTAGCATTTTGTATTATAAAATATGCGGTAAGCAAGAGTTGCCATCGACTTTTATTTTATCCAACAAAGGAAAGGGTGAAAAGAACATAAAAAGATCTTTTTCGAGATTTTCTGAGTAAGGGGGGTAGATTATGGAAAGGCAAGGTGTTAGCACCCTTTCCATCTGTAGTTTTCTACGGGCTCTTAGATACTTACTCATTTTTCAAAATTGCTTTCGTGTTTGTGCATTTTGAAAAGTTTTGTTTGCTTTATGATAACTCTTGTATCAGTCCTCAAGAGTGTTGATAAAGCGTTTTTGAAAAAGGTTTTGAAAGTGTAAGGTGAAAAAATGGTTTTTGAGCAAGTACCTAACAACTATCTACCTACTCGAAAAAGGTGTTCTTTTCCTCATTTCCTTTATATGGTGCTATCCTACTATTAGTGAGTAGGTAGTGTGATACGGTGGCCAGAACCGGGATTGTTTTTAGGAATTGCTGGTTTGCGTTTTGCGTTTGTGTTTACAAAATGTCGCGGTAAGCAAGAGTTTCCACCTACTTTTATTTTATCCAACAAGGAAAGGAAAAAAGCACAGAAAAATTCCCTTTTTCGAGATATTGAGTACGGGGGGTAGATTATAGAAAGGGAAGGTATTAGCACCCTTTCTATCTGTGGTTTTCCATGGGCTCTTAGGTACTTGCTCATCATTTTAAAAATTACTTCTGTGTGTTTGTTTGATTTGAAAAGTTTTTGTTTTGACTTCGATTTAACCCTTGCTTCTGTCTTCAAGAGTGTTACGAAGTTTTTTTTTTGAAAGCTTTGTTTAAAAGAGGAGTGTAAGTGTGAAAAAGTTTGTTTGGATTGAGCAAGTACTTAAGAACTAATCTACCTACTCGAAAAAAAGAATTGTTCTATGTTTATTTCCTTTAGACAGTGCTATCCCACTATTAGTGAGTAGGTAGCACCATCTTTAGAGTTTTGAGGGTCAATTCGAAAGGGACATATGGTCACTAAAGAAATGTTAGGATGTCTTAGTAGTAACCCTAATGTCTTAGATCAATTATTCGAGGCAACAATTCCGAGGCAACCATTCTGAGGCAACTTTTACGAACGGGACTTTGATCTTTGTTTAGACAAGAGAGCGACCACTAAAATACCCTATACTTAATGACCGTTTATCCAAGGCAACCGAAGTGGGAGTGTACCCTAGGAGTACGCATGTGCGAGTGATTCAATTTCAAGTTATTATCTTTGCACATTTAGGGTTTGCTAACCGTTTTAAAGTTAATGATACATTCTTGTCATGCATCCCTATTGTTCATACATCTAACAGTTAATAATTGTGGAATTTAAAGTGCGGAAAATAAGCTAAGCTATTACAAGGCTTCGGGTATTTACATAGCCAAAAACAAACCCTTAAAAATAAAGCGATAAATGAAAATAAAGATCCTAATTAAGCTATTACAACTTGTGAGCAATTACATTAATAGGGTAAAAATAAATGATAAAGCGCGCGCGAGGAAATTAAGATCGGGAGAGAACTAGGGTTTTGACCCCTTCTAACCTAATTAAAAGAAAAAAATGTTTTTGATTGTTTTTGATTATTTTTAAGAAAAGAGTTAGGTTTTAAAATTAAATACACAGTTAATTAGTTAATTAAATTAATTAATGAAAATAAATAAATGGCCTATTTTTGTGTTTTTGGTTATTTTAAGAAAAAGAAAATATAATTAAGTTAGAAATAAAACCCTAATTGTTCTAATTGATTTTAACTTATTTACAAAAAAAATTAAAGTTACCTAAAATTAAAATCTAATTTAATTAATTAATTTATTGATAAAAAATAAACCTAAGTCTAATTTGGTGAAAAGTTGATTTTATGTGATTTTTTTTATAAAAGAAAAAAATTAATTTTGTTAGTAAAATAAATAAATAAATTAAATAAAAAATATATAAAAATAAAAGACAGAGAGATATTGGGCCTGAAATTGGTGAATTGGAGGGTGCAAACAGCAATCAGGCCCAAAGAGAATTGATCCAATGTTGACTTCCAGGATTCCACGCTTTGCTTTGACTGGGGTGTACCATGGACACCACATCATGGCCATCAAATCTGGCCTCCTGGACACTTAGCAGATTGGATGATGAAGTCACATGGTGGTCCTTGGTCTTTGTATGTGCGCTGGATCACTGAAAGAAAAGTATCATGAAAGAATTGGGGGACCTGAGATTCGAACCCACACCCTGATGCCTTTTCCACACACTCCACTACCAACTGCGCTGGCTGCTTTGTTTGTACATAGAATAACTGCTGTACCCCAAAATTTGCCCTCCCATTTCCTCAACATTTTCTCATCACCAGACCTTTGAAGATCAAGATCCAGTTAGGGTTTCCTCTGCTCAAGACTTCTCTTTGCACTGTTGACTCAAATTAGGGTTTGTGTTGGCACAAAGATGTTTTGACCTAAAATGCCTAAGATGACTTTCATGCTTCATGTTGGACTCCCAAGTTTACCCATACCAAGTTTCAAGTCCTGATTCCAAGTTTTACCCAGTCAATTGGACAGTTGACCTAAAAATCAGCTGTATTGGGGAAAAAGTCAACTGTGGTCAATTGACAGTCAAATCTCATGAAAATTGACCCACATCAACATTATGAACTCATATGGACCATTTGATCAAGTTTGGATCACAATTCCACAAGAAATTTGATCAGATCACCAAAAGGGCAAAATGGTCATTTTTAGGGTTTTGACTGCACAAAGGCAATTTTTGACTGTTTGACCTAGCCAATGGCAAACCAAGCTCACATATGGACTCAAGGTCCCCATGGAATTATCTTGACATGCTCAACAAACTCAAAAGATCCCAAGTACACAAGATTGACATTTGAATTTCCCAGTCAATTGATCAATTTTGACTGTATACTGAAAAGTCAAACTTTGACTTTTTGGTCAAAATCAAGAGTCAAGATTCATTTTTCATCAAAACATGCCAAATCAGGAAACTTGTTCACCAAGAAACCAAGAATTGCAAATTAGGGTTTGAAATGGAATTTTTCATAACTTAGAATTTTTCTAAGTTATGGAAAACCCTAATTTTTTCCCAACTTTGCCCCACTTTTTCACCAAGATTCATTTGGATTCAAACAAAAGTCAAAACATGAAAGTTGTAGCTTGTTGCATAATCTACAACTTTGATTCACAAAGTTTTCCCAAATGAGGCTTTTATCTCAAGTTACAAATTTTTGAATAAGGGCACTAAACCATTCTTAACTTAGTGAAAATTTGACCTATTTTGGACAAGTTTTTACCTAACTTCAAGACCATTTTCCATACACTTCCACTTGGAATTTCAAATTTCACTTCAAAGATGGATTGTAGTACACATTCCAAGATTTCCAAAATGTCCAATAACTTCTCAAACAACCTCATGGTTAGGGAGAATCGAATTTCACAATATGGCAAAAACTCACTTTGTTCATGACCAAGTTACATGTCCATAACCTTGCAATTTGAACTCAGCATGCCTTAAGCTAGATTACAGGTCCTTAAACCATCCAACACTCATAAATTTAATGCATATTCTTTGTTCCAAGACCATGTTCTTTGAGTTCAAGCATTGTCTAAAGGTTTAATCCCAAAGTAGATAAAGCAAATTAGCCATTTTTGTAAAAGGTAGCTTTATGTCAAATTGAAAATCCAACAAGTACATTGCAAATCTGATTGGCACAAGATTATGAGCATAACACACTGATCAAGGAGGGATTATGCAGCACATTAGGGGGTCCTCTACATGCCTAGAAACACAAGTTGGCTTTTGTTGCTTAAGAAAGAAGAAAAGTGTCATAACATCACACAACTCTCATATTAGCTTAGGCACACTTAGACAAACTTATCAAACACATTCCAAAGATCAGAACCAAGCTTTTGCACGACCCTGGCACCTCTCAAACACTCCCCTTGCCATAATCACTCTCAAACTGCAAAAACAGGGCAAGGCCTGCAGTTTGAGTGCTATCTTTCATTTCTCTCAAGCTTTCTTGCCCAAACCAGTTCACACATCTTCCATACCATCTATGCAAGCTAACCAAAAGCAAAAACACGACCTGTAATCCCTCTAACTGGTTCCACCATTTTCACATTTCTGACTTGCAGGTGAAGTTCTCTAGCTCGATTCAGAAGCTTTCAAGACAAAGTAAACATTGGAATAGCATCCCTGGACCTCAAGGAAGCTTTTCCAATCATCACCTTGCACTGAAAGTTCCTACATTTCCAGATAGAACTACAAATGAACAGGTAAGTTTTTGAATTCGTATCTCTCTTATTAGGCATCATTAGCTTTAAGTTTGTGAATAAATAATGTTCTACTCATGCCACTGAACATGTACATTCTTTTACTTTTCATTTCTTTTGCCTGAGTTGTGAGAATTTAAGGTCTGAAAATGGTAGAAAACTTAGGTCAGGATTTGGGATTGTTAAAATTCTCTCTCGTTTCTGAGAGTTAGGAGATGTTCTTTATATATTTGGAATCGTGGTTTCATGCTTAACATTTTTTGTGTTGGAAGTTTGTGCAAAAGATCAAAGAATCAGGATGTTTGAATGTTGGAACCAAACGCGCGTTTTTGAACATTGTTTGCTGGAGGTTGAAGAAGACAGGTCTTCTGGGCTGGGCTTGGAGTGTTTTTCTTATTTGCACCTTGTTTCTACTTTGACACCCCCTGGCCCATTTTGATTTTTACTTGTTATTTTCTATATTTTCTTTTTGACTTTGTTTCCATATTTTTATTCAATTCATAAAAAACATTGAAAATATTTTTTTTATATTTTTTGCATTTATTTTGATATTTATTTGACTATTAGTTAGTTTCGTACATAAATAAATAAATTTGCCTTTTATTTAAAATAGCCAAAAAATAATACAAACATGCTATTTTCTGATTTTTTATTTTATATTACCTCTTGAAAACATTTTACATAAAATATATTTTTATATAAATATTAAATATTATTATTTTGTATATATAATATATATTTAGAAAATTATACAAATAAATACATATGTATTAGTATACTTAGAATAAAAATACTAAAAAATACATATTTTATTTTATTAATATTTAATATAAAAATACATTTTTGACAAATACTTTACTTTATTTTATTTTGTATATAATAAATAAATACTTGTATTAAATTAAATAATAATACATTTCACTTAATAAAAATTAGGGTTTTGCCCTAAATTCAAAAATACTCCAAAAAATAATATCTTTTTATTTTCTTTTTATAAATAATACTTTTTTCCATACATATAAAAAACCCTTTTTTTTGCATTCTTGCATATTTGTTCTATTTCTATTTTATTTATGCAATTAAATCATCTTGTAAATAATTCAAATCTTGATGTAATAGTTTTAGGTTTAAATTCCTTGTCAAAATCCCCATTTGAAACATTGTACCCCCCTCCCTATATTATTGTGTTGTAATAGCGTAGGAGTTTAAATTTCGCACTTTATCGCTTTCTAAATATACAATGTTAGAATTAGGGTTTATATGCGAATAAAATGAACAAAATAGTTATGACCTAATCTCAAGACAAACAAGCATGAAAATGGACACACAAATCACACTTGCACCCCCTAGGGTATTCCATTTTGTTGCCTTCAAATAAATGGGCCATATTGCATGTTAGGTCTCTTTGGGCAAAACAAACGAATTAAATGATCATAGTCCCTCGATAACATTTTCAAAATATTGCCAAAACAAATGATCAAGTCCCTTAAAGAAAATGCCCAAAGATACTTGGCACGATTGCAATTATGGTCTAAAACGATGACCCGCGCCTGTCCCTTTCACATCCTAACATGAGATTGTCCACCAAATACAATGGTGGAACAAACTTATTAAAAGGGTTAAAACATAGCAATAAACTTTGAGAAATTTAGGAGTAGATAACCTCTTAGTTACTTGAATCAATCTTGCAAACTATAACACTTGCCTATTTCAAAAAAACCACACATCACTACACTTTCAAAACAACTTTCAAAAACAAATGAAAACTTTTTCAAAAGACCTACATCTTTGTATACATCCCCACATGGATCATTACAAAGGTTGCCACCACAATGGTTTCTTTTCAAAACATTTTCAAACCCACACACACACAAGCACCATTTAAAACAATTGAAAACAAAAGGCAAGTGATCTAAGCAAGTAACTAAGAGCCCATGGATAACCATGGATAGAAAGGGTGCTAATACCTTCCCTTTCTATAATCTACTCCCCGAACCCAAGAAAAATCTCAAAAGGTTTTTGCTGTGCTTTTTTAACCTTTCCTTTAGGATAAAATAAAAAGTCGGTGGCGACTCTTGCTCAACCGAAACATTTGCGAAAACAAACGCAAAACACTAGTCAGTTCTCCCACCGTATCACAGAACTGGCGACTCTGCTGGGGATAACTTTAAAAGTGGAGTAACCTTAGGGCTTAGATCACCCCCTTTGCATGACAAATTGTTTGAATTGTTTGCTTTATACTTTGGCTCTATTGTTTGGGTTTGCAATCCTACACCCGGATTTTGGGAAACATTCATAGATAGCAATACATTGTGGAAACTGTGCGGGGTATACCGACACGGTCTAAGCAATAGCTTTATTAGTGTGACATATTTGTGAGTACCGGTAACCCTTGAGTTCAATCAAGGAGAGTACGGGGCCGCTGAGTGATGTCACTAAACACTAATGACCTAGAACCTTACTTGACCATCTTGGCCTTTTATTAGGGGTAGTGAGATGACCGGCTTTGGTGCAGTCCGAAGTTGGTAGATACTCGATACTACACTCATTGAGGTTTGTTTTCTTGGAATATTTTGGTCGCTAGTTAAGTGGCTAAACCAAAATCATGAACAATGAAAACAATCCAGTGATATTGAGCTCCTTAGAACCCGGTTACTATTTATAGGACAGGTTTTTTAAGCCAACTACACTCAAGAGGGTACTTACCTATGAAACCCCATGCAAGCCTGAAACTAGGGTTTGGTGTGATTTGCTTGTACATATGTTTTGTGCATACATCATAAACATCATGAAGCATCATATGCATTTACTAACCATTTCAAGGGTTTGGATCTTCATCTTTGTTCCTGTTTTACAGGTCATGGAAATTCCTCGCAGAAACACCATTCAAGTCAACCTTGTGAGAATCTCTCCTCAACTCAAGGAGCTCACCTCAAGAATTCCGGAAAACTCATCCTTCAGTGAAAGACATGGTAGACTGCTCAGCCTAGTCAACACCAACTTTGAAGAAGACATGATGAAAGTGATATTCCAGTTCTTTGACCCTCTTCACCACTGTTTCACTTTCCCTGATTATCAGTTGGTACCCACTTTGGAGGAGTTTTCTCAACTCCTAAGAATCCCTATCCTTAATCAACTACCCTTCAACGGTACGGAAAAGGAACCAAATCCAGAAGATGTTGCTCGAGCATTACATCTACAACCATCCGACATCAAGGGGCATTGGGAAACCAGAAGCGGCGTCAAAGGATTCTTAGCAAAATTCTTGTTTGAGAAGGCACAAGAATGTTGGAACTCATTGGACCTACAAGCCTTTGAAGAGATTGTGGCACTCCTTATCTATGGGTTGGTCTTGTTCCCAAATCCTGACCAATTGGTAGATGTCAACGCCGTCAAAATCTTCTTGTCCAGAAATCCAATACCAACATTGCTTGGGGACATTCTTCACTCATTTTACACACGAACAATGAGAAAGAGGGGTGTTCTCATGTGCTGTACTCCTATCCTTGTAAGGTGGTTTATTTCGCACCTTCCACAATCTGTCTTGAAGAATGACCAAGGTACAAGGTGGTCCCAACGGTTGATGACTCTTACTCATTCAGATGTGCATTGGTGTTCTCGGTCCAGAGAAAATGTCATCATTATCGATCGTTGCGGAGAATTCCCTAATGTTCCTTTACTTGGAATTAGAGGGGATATCACCTATAACCCTTGCCTAGCTTTGAGGCAATTTGGATATGCATGGAGGGATGGCCCTCATGATATGTTGATTCCTGACCTAGTTTTTGACTTCGACAACGATGCGCAAGGACTTCGCCAAAGATTCATCAGAGCTTGGGGAAAACTCAACAAGGTTGATAGCAAGACTCTGGGACACAAGAACTCTATCCCTCTTGAGCCCTATCTCAAGTGGGTACGAGCCCGAGCCCAAAGTCTAATGATGCCTTATCCTCATGTACTCCCATTGATTAAAGAGCCCGTCAATGAAGGAGAGGTTCCCTACACCATCCTACATCCAGACATGCCTACATCGTGGGAGGAAATGCAGAAAAGCTGGATTCAGCTCAAGGAGGAACGGAATACTTTTGAAGCTAGCTACTACGCCAGTGAAAAGAAGGTTCTAGAGCTTACCCTCCGACTCCACGAGCAAGAGGCCCTCAATACCTACATCGCACCAAAGAGGATGCGCAATGTCTTTCTGCCTTAAGAAGTTTATTTTGTAATATTTGGCCCATGGGGCATTTATGTACTGACAAATTTCTTCTTATTAATATGACGTACGTTCTTCTTTGTCTAAAACAATTTTGAATGTCCTAAATCCTTGAATGCATTGCATACATAAGCATACCATTCATCATGTGCATAAGCAGGTCTCATTCCAGGTTTCCTTATCTGTCTGCTGTTTATTTCAGTAGGATGGATCTCGAGCAAACAATCAAAGACCTACAGGCTCAGAATGCACAGTTCCAGCAACTCCTGATGACCTTGGCTAAGGGTCAGGAGGATATCAAGACTCAATTAGGGAACAAAGACCCAGTGAAGAAGAAGAAAAAGAGACTCGGGGTGGCTACTTTGGGGAGAAGATTTGACGGAGAAGCTCGGAGAGTGCTTGAATTTCCTCCTACTTCTGATGAAGGGACTAGTAAGAGAGATGGAGTTGTGGTGCCTTCCGAGTCTGATGCGGAGGAAGAAGAGGTTGAAGAGGATGAAGATTATTCTGACCAGCAATACCCTCCAGCTGATGATAAATACAAAGGGTTAGAAGACAGATTAGCCGCCATGGAGTTACAAAGAGTACCGGGTTTGGATTTTGAAGACTTGGGTTTGGTTGCCGGGATTGTGATTCCCCCAAAATTCAAAGTGCCAGTGTTTGTAAGGTATGATGGGCTGTCCTGTCCAAAAATGCATCTTAGGTCCTACGTGAGAAAGATCCAGCCTTATACGGCAGATAAAAACCTCTGGATTCATTTCTTTCAAGACAGCCTTTCTGGAGCTCAGTTGGAGTGGTTTTATCAGTTAGAGGGAACCAGTGTCCGAAATTGGGAAGATTTGGCCAACGCTTTTTACAAACAATACCAATACAATTCTGACCTTGCCCCTACTCGTACCCAGCTTCAGGGTATGTCGTTAGGAACAGGCGAAGGATTCAAAGAGTACGCACAAAAATGGAGGGATTTGGCTGGCAGGGTGCAGCCTCCTTTAACCGATCGTGAACTTGTTGATATGTTTCTAGGGACCCTATCTGGGCCATTTTTTAATCATCTGATTGGTAACTCTTCAGCGGGGTTTACCGATTTGATCTTAACGGGCGAAAGAATATAAGCTGGCATCAAGTTAGGAAAAATTCAGAAGAGTGTTGCTACAAGTACTGAGAAGAGGCCTTTTAAGAAAGAAGCAAGTGCCGTCTATGGTCCTAGAAGACAAGTCAAGCCTGAAAGTCGCCAAGCCGTCAATGCTTTGGTCATTTCAAAACCTGCTGCTGCTCCTCAGCAGTACAATCAACAAAGAAGTGAAAGGCCCAAGAGGCAGTATACTCGGCTGAGTATGACCTTATCTCAAATTTTACCCCAACTGCTATCAACCAATTTGGTTACCACCAAAGAAGCTCCTAAAGTTGTGAATACTGCGTCTCCTAAGTATAACCCAAATGCCCGGTGTGCTTATCATTCTGATAGTCCCGGGCACACTACTGATGATTGATGGGCCTTGAGAAACAAAGTGCAAGATCTTATCGACGCAAAGGAAATTCAGTTTGAAGCGCCTGAGAGACCAAATGTTGTAACTGCTCCTATGCCCCAGCATAGAGTAAATGCCATTGAGGAAGAATTGTATGCTGTTTCGGTGAATGAAGTTGTTACCCCTCTTTTGACTGTTAAGAGGAACTTACTACTAGCCGATTAATTTCCGGGTTGTAGTAAGGGTTGCCTCCTATGTGCTGTTATCCCTACCGGTTGTCCACTGCTGAAATCAGGCATCCAAAGCCTGATGGATAGCAAGGAAATTCTGTTCAAGAAAAGTACTGTTCCGTTTGTTTCCATTGAAGAAATATCTGTTGTCACAATCTACAATCCTGCCAAAGCTCCCGTAAAGAAACCAGTCCAAATTATGTCTGTTGCACCCATCACTATTACTGTCCCGGGGCCTCTCCCGTATGAGTCTGATAAAGTTGTTCCATGGCATTATGGAGCCGACGTGTATGTGCTTGGGGTGAAGTAGGAGTTCGACACCAATACCAGTATCAGTAACATCACTGGTCCCGCCAAGATTACCCGCAGTGGTAGGCTCTTCTCGCCTGACATTGCACTGCCAGTTATCCGAAAACCTCTCACCATCACACCCACAAGTGTACATGTTCCAGTTCAAGTTCCTGTGTCTACTACTGCCGCCGAGTCTTCTAATACTCGGGGCAAAGAAGTTGCTACCGATTCGCCTGCCAGGACGGAGGCACCAAAAAAGAAGATTGATGTGGAAGCCTCCCAGCCAGAAATGGAGGAAATTATTAAAATTATCAGAAAGAGTGACTTTAACGTTGTTGAACAGTTGGGGCATACTCCCTCCAAAATCTCTATGTTATCATTGCTGCTATGCTCGGAGGCCCATGCAAAAGCCCTGATTTCATTTCTGAAAACGGCCCATGTGCCGCAAGAGACCTCCGCGGATCAATTCACCGACTGTGTGGCTAATTTGACGGCTGACAATGGCTTGGGGTTCTCAGATGCTGACCTTACCGCCAAAGGGAAAAATCACAATGATGCCCTGCATGTTTCCATAGAATGCAGGGGCACTACTCTCGCACACGTGTTAGTGGATACCGGCTCTTCCCTGAATGTTTTGCCCAAGAAAGCATTGGATCGCTTGGATTATGAGGGTCTGGAGTTGAAACCTAGTAACATCATTGTTAGAGCCTTCGACGGTTCTAAGAGGATGGTGCACGGTGAAGTAGACATCCCTATTCGCATGGGTTCCCAAGTTTTCAACTCAACGTTCTATGTAATGGATATTCGTCCATCTTATTCCTGCTTGTTGGGTCGACCCTGGATTCACAAAGCTGGGGCAGTAACCTCCACTTTACACCAAAAGCTCAAATACCCTGTCAAAGGGAAGATTGTTACTGTGCAAGGTGAGGAGGAATACATGGTGAGTCACTTGAATTCATTCCGGTATATCGAGATGGACGGGGAGTTTATTGAAACCCCCTTTCAGCATTTTGAGGAAGTACCCCCAGTATTGGCATCGGCTGAGGCCGTGGTTGAAAAAGACTTTCCGTTGAAGATGGCGTCCTTAAGGGATGCCCGGGCTGTAATCGAGAAAGGCAATTGTGCAAACTGGGGTCAGCTTCCTGACTTCACTCAAAAGAATGACAAGTTTGGGCTGGGCTTTACTGCAGAGGCTCAGAGGGTTGTGCGCAAGGAAAAGATCAGAAAGGCTCCGGTGTTTATCTCCAACCCAAGGGTGAATGCTATTGAGGAGGATGTGGAGGAAGCAGAGTTTGACAGTTGGATCTATCCGACTACCAGCAACGGACCGAGCAACTGGACGGCAAAGGATTTTACGCCTATCACATTTGTCACGCAGTAATTAATTTCTTTTTGATTTCCAATTTGTAACAAACCATATGTTAAAACTTTGTTGGCTCGGTGTCCTACCCGGGGCATCGTAGCTCCATTTGTGAGGGCTTTTTGTATGACATTTCCATATATCATCAATCAAAACATTGGACGTTTGTTGCATTTTAAATCTTGTGCTCTTTTTCTTTCTATGTTATATACATTACAAAACCGCTATATTTACACACACTCACTTATACAGGTTTCAATCCACTCTGGATCTCACTGGTAACAGCTCTGCTACCGCCAGTTATGACTTCGAGAATCCGATCAACTTGGCCGAAGACGAAGGTGAAGATGATTGTGAAGTGCCTGGTGAGGTCGCAAGACTGCTACTCCAGGAAGAGAGGGCTATTCAACCACATGAAGAGCCGGTGGAAACAATTAACCTAGGTACTAAGACAGATAGGAAAGAGGTCAAGATTGGTGCCAATCTAGAGCTCAGCGTGAAGCAACGATTGATCCAGATGCTACGTGATTACATGGAGATATTTGCTTGGTCCTATGAAGATATATCTGGTTTGGATGCCGACATTGTAGTTCATCACCTGCCAACCAAGGAAGACTGCCCTCCGGTAAAGCAAAAGGTCCGCCGTATGCGCCCAGAGATGTCTGAAAAGATCAAGGCTGAAGTTATGAAGAAATTCGACGTCGGGTTTCTAGCAGTAACTTCTTACCCTCAGTGGGTTGCCAATGTGGTGCCAGTGCCGAAGAAGGACGGTAAAGTCAGAATGTGTGTCGACTATAGGGATTTGAACAGGGCCAGCCCCAAGGATGATTTTCCTCTACCTCACATTGACGTCCTTGTTGACAATACTGCTCAACACAAGTTGTTCTCCTTCATGGATGGTTTTTCAGGGTATAATCAGATCAAGATGGCTCCGGAAGATATGGAAAAGACCACCTTTGTGACTCAGTGGGGCACCTTCTGTTACAAGGTCATGCCATTCGGGTTGAAAAATGCTGGGGCAACCTACCAACGTGCCATGGTTGCTTTATTTCATGATATGATCCATCATGAGATTGAGGTATATGTTGATGACATGATAGCAAGGTCTCAAACTGAGGAGGAGCATCTTGACCATCTGAGGAAGCTGTTTAACCGACTCAAGTTATACAAGCTGAGATTGAATCCCAACAAATGCACCTTTGGGGTAAGGTCCGGAAAATTGCTAGGCTTCATTGTAAGTGACAAAGGTATTCAGGTGGACCCTTCCAAGGTAAAAGCCATACAAGAGATGCCGACTCTAAAGACAGAGAAAGAAGTCAGAGGCTTCTTGGGACGTCTGAATTACATTGCCAGATTCATCTCACATCTGACTGCTACTTGTGAGCCAATCTTCAAATTACTGAAGAAAGATCAAGTAGTGCGTTGGAACAATGAATGTCAGGCCGCCTTTGAAAAGATAAAGGAATATCTCCAGGAGCCACCCATTCTTATGCCACCAGTGGAAGGAAGACCTCTAATATTATATTTAACAGTACTTGATAATTCAATGGGGTGTGTGCTGGGGCAGCATGACGAGTCCGGCCGAAAAGAGCACGCTATTTATTACTTAAGCAAAAAGTTTACCGACTGTGAGTCTCGTTACTCACTGCTTGAGAAAACTTGCTGCGCTCTAGTATGGGTTGCTCGCCGGCTGAGACAGTATATGCTGACTCACACTACTATATTAATTTCAAAGATGGATCCCATCAAGTACATATTTGAAAAGCCTGCTCTGTCTGGAAGGATAGCGAGATGGAAAATGATCTTGACAGAATATGACATCCAGTATACAACTCAGAAAGCCATTAAGGGAAGTGTACTGGCAGATCATTTGGCACACCAACTTGTGGACGATTACCAATCATTGAACTTTGATTTTCCGGACGAAGACATCATGGTGGTAACTGACTGTGAAGTACCTGGACCGGATGAAGGACTTGAGGAAGGATCCCGATGGTCTATGCATTTTGATGGAGCCTCCAATGCTTTGGGTAACAGCGTCGGCGCTGTAATCATATCTCCCAAAGGAACTCATACTCCACTCACCGCCCGATTGTGCTTCAACTGCACCAACAACATGGCAGAATATGAGGCATGTATCATGGGTTTACAAGCTGCAATCGACTTAAGGATCAAGTTTCTGAGTGTCTTCGGAGATTCCGCTCTCGTGATCAATCAGATCAAATGCGAGTGGGATACGAAACACCCAAACCTTATTCCTTACAAGGAGTATGTGTCAACCTTGCTTCCCCACTTTGAAGATATAACTTTTGAGCACTTCCCAAGAGAGGAGAACCAGCTAGCGGACGCACTAGCCACGATGTCTTCAATATTCAAAGTTAAATGGGACAGTGAGGCTCCCCAGATCATTATTTGGAAGTTGGACGAACCGGCATACTGCTGCGAACTTGAGGCTGAGAAGGTGACTGAGAAACCCTGGTATCATGAGGTCAAGAGGTACTTGGAAGCTCAGGAATACCCTGAAGGTGCATCTGTCAATGACAAGAAGTTCATGAGAAGGTTTGCGGCAAAATTCTTCCTCAGCAACGGCATCCTCTACAAAAGGAATCATGATTCAACTCTGCTACGTTGTGTGGATAAGGCTGAAGCAGAGAAGATCATGATAGAACTGCATGAAGGTACATTCGGGACACATTCCAGCAGACACACCATGGCTAAGAAAATCCTTCGGGCAGGATATTTCTGGTCCACAATGGAAGCCGATTGTTACCAACACTCTCGGACTTGTCATAAATGCCAGATTTATGCTGACAAGGTGCATATCCCTCCGGTTCCTTTGAACGTCCTGACGGCACCTTGGCCTTTTGCAATGTGGGGCATCGATATGATCGGTGAGATCCGACCGACGGCATCCAATGGGCATCGTTTCATCTTATTGGCGATCGATTACTTCACGAAGTGGGTTGAGGCAGCTTCCTACGCAACAGTAACCAAGAGCGTCGTGGCACGTTTCATCCGGCATAATCTGATCTGTCGGTACGGTGTCCCAGAAAGAATCATTACGGACAATGGTACCAATCTCAATAACAAGATGATCACTGAACTCTGTGAACAATTCAAGATACAGCACCACAATTCTTCCCCCTACCGGCCAAAGATGAATGGGGCTGTAGAGGCAGCTAATAAAAATATCAAGAAAATTATGCAGAAGATGACAGTGACCTATAAAGATTGGCACGAGATGTTACCGTTCGCTCTTCATGGGTACTGTACCTCAGCAAGGACGTCAACCGGGGCAACTCCCTTCTCCTTGGTCTATGGCATGGAGGCAGTCTTGCCAATTGAAGTCCAGATACCCTCTCTCCGAATAATCAAGGATGCAGACTTGAGTGAAGATGACTGGATCCAGACTCGACTGGATCAATTAAATCTGATTGACGAAAAGAGACTCACCGCTATCTGTCATGGTCAGACGTATCAAAAACGGATGATCAGGGCATTTAACAAGAAAGTCAGACCACAGGAGTATCAAGTTGGGGACCTGGTAATCAAACGCATCATCCTTCCTCAAAGTGATCCCCGGGGCAAATGGACCCCTACTTACGAAGGGCCATTTGTGGTTAAACATGTGTTCTCAGGAGGAGCCATGATCCTAACCACCATGGATGGTGACGACCTTCCTCACCCCGCCAATGCAGACATAGTGAAAAGATACTACGCATGAATAAAAGACCCGCTAGGTTGACATACCTAGGCAAAAATTAGGGCTTCCCGGCGAACAAAAAGGGTTCGGGCAAAAATAAGGGATGAAATGAAAAAAAATCTGTACACCCGGCAAGTCGAAAACCTGAAAAGGCGGCTTGGGCAAAAATGGGTATCCCGGTGGACTGAAAACCCGAAAGGGCGGTCCAGGCAAAAGTTAGGGATTAAAGCGTAATACTATGTCTCATTAGATCACCTTGCATCCAGAATCCGGTATCAACCTCAAGTTCAAACGGTATCGATCAATCAGCTTCATCTTCAACTAGGCAGCAAAGCGATGAGACGCTTGGAGACATAAAGGCGATAGCAGAGTTGGAACCCAGTAGGATTATTCACATAGCTGTTTTGTTTTCTTTTCAAAATTGTAAATTCTGTGTTATTCTGCGGCATCCTCTTACTATGATGTCAGCCTCTTGTACAAAAACGCCCATTC
Organism: Vicia faba; assembly: GCA_948472305.1. Classification (NCBI taxonomy): domain Eukaryota; kingdom Viridiplantae; phylum Streptophyta; class Magnoliopsida; order Fabales; family Fabaceae; genus Vicia; species Vicia faba. Next base: position 929,300,148 of record OX451738.1, on the reverse strand, counting down.
ACAGGCAAAGTTCAAATCAATACAAATTCACTTGTCCATACAAATTGCCATTGTTTTTCCTTTTTCTGTTTTGTTTTGCGAAGAACGTCCAATGTTCATTTTTGATATATGCATTTGACATTAAAATTGCTTACTCATAAATATTTGCATATAAAACAAAAGATTAATTACAGGTGACATCAGAGACAGGGGCAATGTGAAGTTGTCTGATGCAGTATGGTTGCTTTGTCCGCTAAGGTACCCAGGTAGATTTGACTGAAGAATGTGACCAAATGATCTCAGCTCCCCGCAGAGTAAGGCAAGATTCAGCAATACTTCCCCCAGTGAAGTCGTCAACTTTCCCCGGCAGGTCTAAAAGCTTATCCCCAGTAGATTCTGGAAGCTTGTTCCCTGCAGAATACGGACGTCTCTCCCGAGCTTTATTCAGAGTTATTCCTCACAAGGGCTTATAACTGGGTTATCCTCAGCTAATTACCACGGAAGATCGCCCTCGGCAAAGTTCCTTCAATCCCCGGCGGAGTTTACCTTTGGTGTTCCCCAGCGGAATCCATCATTAAAGTCCTCAGCAGGCCTCTCGTCAAAACTTCAGCAAAGTATCTCTTTCACAGAGCAATTCTCCGGCTGATCGTCAAAGATTTATTTTCCTAAGACGGAATTACATTCATAAACATTTCACATTTTCATACATCTTGCTTACATACGTGATGAAGTGCATACAACACTATCTCATGTTGAACATCATGACATCATGCATATCATACATCATGACATTGCATACAACTTATGTTTTTGCCTTTTCAGGGAAAAGAACAATCCCAAAGACAACTACCTTCAACTGTCACAATTCCAGATTCGATACCTGTACCTAGCCAGGGCACATCTGAGAGTGATCAGTTTCCAGACTCGATTCCTGTATCTAGCCAGGGCACGTCTGAAGAAGTTTGAAGATTCGATTCCTGTATCCAGCCAGGGCACATCTATCAACTACAACATTTCCAGATTCGATTCCTGTATCCAGCCAGGGCATATCTATTGACCACATTTCCAAACTCGATTCCTGTATCTAGCCAGGGCACGTCTGAAGAGTTTGAAGATTCGATTCCTGTATCCAGCCAGGGCACATCTATCAACTACAACATTTCCAGATTCGACTCCTGTATCCAGCCAGGGCATATCTGTTGACCATATTTCCGGATTCGATTCCTGTATCTAGCCAGGGCACGTCTGAAGAGTTCGAAGATTCGATTCCTGTATCCAGCCAGGGCATATCTGTTGACAACTATTTCCGGATTCGATTCCTGTGTCCAGCCAGGGCACATCTGTGAGCAACCATTTGTAGACTCGACACCTGTATCTAGCCAGGGCATATCTGCATAAAGAGATTGAAGATCAAACACATGTAACAAGCCAGGAAAACATCTGTCTTTCTCAAATACACAAGTACTCGCTAAGGAATCTCTTATGCGATCAACACTTCCAAATGGCATCTATAAGCCCATTCCCGACAAGTTTCTGTCACATCTCCAAATGGCATCTGTAAGCCCATTCCCGACATCCCATTGTTGAGACTCCAACATGCGAGTGCAAATTTCCGGGCACTCTAGTGTCCAATCTTCTTTTACCCTTGAGTCACGAAAGGCAAACTTGCCAATCTAACTCTTCAGGTCCAAGAAGATTGAACAGGGGCAACTGTTGTACCCCAAAATTTGCCCTCCCATTTCCTCAACATTTTCTCATCACCAGACCTTTGAAGATCAAGATCCAGTTAGGGTTTCCTCTGCTCAAGACTTCTCTTTGCACTGTTGACTCAAATTAGGGTTTGTGTTGGCACAAAGATGTTTTGACCTAAAATGCCTAAGATGACTTTCATGTTTCATGTTGGACTCCCAAGTTTACCCATACCAAGTTTCAAGTCCTGATTCTAAGTTTTACCCAGTCAATTGGACAGTTGACCTAAAAATCAGCTGTATTGGGGAAAAAGTCAAATGTGGTCAATTGACAGTCAAATCTCATGAAAATTGACCCACATCAACATTATGAACTCATATGGACCATTTGATCAAGTTTGGATCACAATTCCACAAGAAATTTGATCAGATCACCAAAAGGGCAAAATGGTCATTTTTAGGGTTTTGACTGCACAAAGGCAATTTTTGACTGTTTGACCTAGCCAATGGCAAACCAAGCTCACATATGGACTCAAGGTCCCCATGGAATTATCTTGACATGCTCAACAAACTCAAAAGATCCCAAGTACACAAGATTGACATTTGAATTTCCCAGTCAATTGATCAATTTTGACTGTATACTGAAAAGTCAAACTTTGACTTTTTGGTCAAAATCAAGAGTCAAGATTCATTTTTCATCAAAACATGCCAAATCAGGAAACTTGTTCACCAAGAAACCAAGAATTGCAAATTAGGGTTTGAAATGGAATTTTTCATAACTTAGAATTTTTCTAAGTTATGGAAAACCCTAATTTTTTCCCAACTTTGCCCCACTTTTTCACCAAGATTCATTTGGATTCAAACAAAAGTCAAAACATGAAAGTTGTAGCTTGTTGCATAATCTAAAACTTTGATTCACAAAGTTTTCCCAAATGAGGCTTGTATCTCAAGTTACAAATTTTTGAATAAGGGCACTAAACCATTCTTAACTTAGTGAAAATTTGACCTATTTTGGACAAGTTTTTACCTAACTTCAAGACCATTTTCCATACACTTCCACTTGGAATTTCAAATTGCACTTCAAATATGGATTGTAGTACACATTCCAAGATTTCCAAAATATCCAAGAACTTCTCAAACAACCTCATGGTTAGGGAGAATCGAATTTCACAATATGGCAAAAACTCACTTTGTTCATGACCAAGTTACATGTCCATAACCTTGCAATTTGAACTCAGCATGCCTTAAGCTAGATTACAGGTCCTTAAACCATCCAACACTCATAAATTTAATGCATATTCTTTGTGCCAAGACCATGTTCTTTGAGTTCAAGCATTGTCTAAAGGTTTAATCCCAAAGTACATAAAGCAAATTAGCCATTTTTGTAAAAGGTAGCTTTATGTCAAATTGAAAATCCAACAAGTACATTGCAAATCTGATTGGCACAAGATTATGAGCATAACACACTGATCAAGGAGGGATTATGCAGCACATTAGGGGGTCCTCTACATGCCTAGAAACACAAGTTGGCTTTTGTTGCTTAAGAAAGAAGAAAAGTGTCATAACATCACACAACTCTCATATCAGCTTAGGCACACTTAGACAAACTTATCAAACACATTCCAAAGATCAGAACCAAGCTTTTGCACGACCCTAGCACCTCTCAAACACTCCCCTTGCCATAATCACTCTCAAACTGCAAAAACGGGGCAAGGCCTGCAGTTTGAGTGCTATCTTTCATTTCTCTCAAGCTTTCTTGCCCAAACCAGTTCACACATCTTCCATACCATCTATGCAAGCTAACCAAAAGCAAAAACACGACCTGTAATCCCTCTAACTGGTTCCACCATTTTCACATTTCTGACTTGCAGGTGAAGTTCTCTAGCTCGATTCAGAAGCTTTCAAGACAAAGTAAACATTGGAATAGCATCCCTGGACCTCAAGGAAGCTTTTCCAATCATCACCTTGCACTGAAAGTTCCTACATTTCCAGATAGAACTACAACTGAACAGGTAAGTTTTTGAATTCGTATCTCTCTTATTAGGCATCATTAGCTTTAAGTTTGTGAATAAACAATGTTCTACTCATGCCACTGAACATGTACATTCTTTTACTTTTCATTTCTTTTGCCTGAGCTGTGAGAATTTAAGGTCTGGAAATGGTAGAAAACTTAGGTCAGGATTTGGGATTGTTAAAATTCTCTCTCGTTTCTGAGAGTTAGGAGATGTTCTTTATATATTTGGAATCGTGGTTTCATGCTTAACATTTTTTGTGTTGGAAGTTTGTGCAAAAGATCAAAGAATCAGGATGTTTGAATGTTGGAACCAAACGCGCGTTTTTGAACATTGTTTGCTGGAGGTTGAAGAAGACAGGTCTTCTGGGCTGGGCTTGGAGTGTTTTTCTTATTTGCACCTTGTTTCTACTTTGACACCCCCTGGCCCATTTTGATTTTTACTTGTTATTTTCTATATTTTCTTTTTGACTTTGTTTCCATATTTTTATTCAATTCATAAAAAACATTGAAAATATTTTTTTTATATTTTTTGCATTTATTTTGATATTTATTTGACTATTAGTTAGTTTCGTACATAAATAAATAAATTTGCCTTTTATTTAAAATAGCCAAAAAATAATACAAACATGCTATTTTCTGATTTTTTATTTTATATTACCTCTTGAAAACATTTTACATAAAATATATTTTTATATAAATATTAAATATTATTATTTTGTATATATAATATATATTTAGAAAATTATACAAATAAATACATATGTATTAGTATACTTAGAATAAAAATACTAAAAAATACATATTTTATTTTATTAATATTTAATATAAAAATACATTTTTGACAAATACTTCACTTTATTTTATTTTGTATATAATAAATAAATACTTGTATTAAATTAAATAATAATACATTTCACTTAATAAAAATTAGGGTTTTGCCCTAAATTCAAAAATACTCCAAAAAATAATATCTTTTTATTTTCTTTTTATAAATAATACTTTTTTCCATACATATAAAAAACCCTTTTTTTTGCATTCTTGCATATTTGTTCTATTTCTATTTTATTTATGCAATTAAATCATCTTGTAAATAATTCAAATCTTGATGTAATAGTTTTAGGTTTAAATTCCTTGTCAAAATCCCCATTTGAAACATTGTACCCCCTCCCTATATTATTGTGTTGTAATAGCGTAGGAGTTTAAATTTCGCACTTTATCGCTTTCTAAATATACAATGTTAGAATTAGGGTTTATATGCGAATAAAATGAACAAAATAGTTATGACCTAATCTCAAGACAAACAAGCATGAAAATGGACACACAAATCACACTTGCACCCCCTAGGGTATTCCATTTTGTTGCCTTCAAATAAATGGGCCATATTGCATGTTAGTTCTCTTTGGGCAAAACAAACGAATTAAATGATCATAGTCCCTCGATAACATTTTCAAAATATTGCCAAAACAAATGATCAAGTCCCTTAAAGAAAATGCCCAAAGATACTTGGCACGATTGCAATTATGGTCTAAAACGATGACCCGCGCCTGTCCCTTTCACATCCTAACATGAGATTGTCCACCAAATACAATGGTGGAACAAACTTATTAAAAGGGTTAAAACATAGCAATAAACTTTGAGAAATTTAGGAGTAGATAACCTCTTAGTTACTTGAATCAATCTTGCAAACTATAACACTTGCCTATTTCAAAAAAACCACACATCACTACACTTTCAAAACAACTTTCAAAAACAAATGAAAACTTTTTCAAAAGACCTACATCTTTGTATACATCCCCACATGGATCATTACAAAGGTTGCCACCACAATGGTTTCTTTTCAAAACATTTTCAAACCCACACACACACAAGCACCATTTAAAACAATTGAAAACAAAAGGCAAGTGATCTAAGCAAGTAACTAAGAGCCCATGGATAACCATGGATAGAAAGGGTGCTAATACCTTCCCTTTCTATAATCTACTCCCCGAACCCAAGAAAAATCTCAAAAGGTTTTTGCTGTGCTTTTTTAACCTTTCCTTTAGGATAAAATAAAAAGTCGGTGGCGACTCTTGCTCAACCGAAACATTTGCAAAAACAAACGCAAAACACTAGTCAATTCTCCCACCGTATCACAGAACTGGCGACTCTGCTGGGGATAACTTTAAAAGTGGAGTAACCTTAGGGCTTAGATCACCCCCTTTGCATGACAAATTGTTTGAATTGTTTGCTTTATACTTTGGCTCTATTGTTTGGGTTTGCAATCCTACACCCGGATTTTGGGAAACATTCATAGATAGCAATACATTGTGGAAACTGTGCGGGGTATACCGACACGGTCTAAGCAATAGCTTTATTAGTGTGACATATTTGTGAGTACCGGTAACCCTTGAGTTCAATCAAGGAGAGTACGGGGCCGCTGAGTGATGTCACTAAACACTAATGACCTAGAACCTTACTTGACCATCTTGGCCTTTTATTAGGGGTAGTGAGATGACCGGCTTTGGTGCAGTCCGAAGTTGGTAGATACTCGATACTACACTCATTGAGGTTTGTTTTCTTGGAATATTTTGGTCGCTAGTTAAGTGGCTAAACCAAAATCATGAACAATGAAAACAATCCAGTGATAATGAGCTCCTTAGAACCCGGTTACTATTTATAGGACAGGTTTTTTAAGCCAACTACACTCAAGAGGGTACTTACCTATGAAACCCCATGCAAGCCTGAAACTAGGGTTTGGTGTGATTTGCTTGTACATATGTTTTGTGCATACATCATAAACATCATGAAGCATCATATGCATTTACTAACCATTTCAAGGGTTTGGATCTTCATCTTTGTTCCTGTTTTACAGGTCATGGAAATTCCTCGCAGAAACACCATTCAAGTCAACCTTGTGAGAATCTCTCCTCAACTCAAGGAGCTCACCTCAAGAATTCCGGAAAACTCATCCTTCAGTGAAAGACATGGTAGACTGCTCAGCCTAGTCAACACCAACTTTGAAGAAGACATGATGAAAGTGATATTCCAGTTCTTTGACCCTCTTCACCACTGTTTCACTTTCCCTGATTATCAGTTGGTACCCACTTTGGAGGAGTTTTCTCAACTCCTAAGAATCCCTATCCTTAATCAACTACCCTTCAACGGTACGGAAAAGGAACCAAAGCCAGAAGATGTTGCTCGAGCATTACATCTACAACCATCCGACATCAAGGGGCATTGGGAAACCAGAAGCGGCGTCAAAGGATTCTTAGAAAAATTCTTGTTTGAGAAGGCACAAGAATGTTGGAACTCATTGGACCTACAAGCCTTTGAAGAGATTGTGGCACTCCTTATCTATGGGTTGGTCTTGTTCCCAAATCCTGACCAATTGGTAGATGTCAACGCCGTCAAAATCTTCTTGTCCAGAAATCCAATACCAACATTGCTTGGGGACATTCTTCACTCATTTTACACACGAACAATGAGAAAGAGGGGTGTTCTCATGTGCTGTACTCCTATCCTTGTAAGGTGGTTTATTTCGCACCTTTCCACAATCTGTCTTGAAGAATGACCAAGGTACAAGGTGGTCCCAACGGTTGATGACTCTTACTCATTCAGATGTGCATTGGTGTTCTCGGTCCAGAGAAAATGTCATCATTATCGATCGTTGTGGAGAATTCCCTAATGTTCCTTTACTTGGAATTAGAGGGGGTATCACCTATAACCCTTGCCTAGCTTTGAGGCAATTTGGATATGCACGGAGGGATGGCCCTCATGATATGTTGATTCCTGACCTAGTTTTTGACTTCGACAACGATGCGCAAGGACTTCGCCAAAGATTCATCAGAGCTTGGGGAAAACTCAACAAGGTTGATAGCAAGACTCTGGGACACAAGAACTCTATCCCTCTTGAGCCCTATCTCAAGTGGGTACGAGCCCGAGCCCAAAGTCTAATGATGCCTTATCCTCATGTACTCCCATTGATTAAAGAGCCCGTCAATTAAGGAGAGGTTCCCTACACCATCCTACATCCAGACATGCCTACATCGTGGGAGGAAATGCAGAAAAGCTGGATTCAGCTCAAGGAGGAACGGAATACTTTTGAAGCTAGCTACTACGCCAGTGAAAAGAAGGTTCTAGAGCTTACCCTCCGACTCCACGAGCAAGAGGCCCTCAATACCTACATCGCACCAAAGAGGATGCGCAATGTCTTTCTGCCTTAAGAAGTTTATTTTGTAATATTTGGCCCATGGGGCATTTATGTACTGACAAATTTCTTCTTATTAATATGACGTACGTTCTTCTTTGTCTAAAACAATTTTGAATGTCCTAAATCCTTGAATGCATTGCATACATAAGCATACCATTCATCATGTGCATAAGCAGGTCTCATTCCAGGTTTCCTTATCTGTCTGCTGTTTATTTCAGTAGGATGGATCTCGAGCAAACAATCAAAGACCTACAGGCTCAGAATGCACAGTTCTAGCAACTCCTGATGACCTTGGCTAAGGGTCAGGAGGATATCAAGACTCAATTGGGGAACAAAGACCCAGTGAAGAAGAAGAAAAAGAGACTCGGGGTGGCTACTTTGGGGAGAAGATTTGACGGAGAAGCTCGGAGAGTGCTTGAATTTCCTCCTACTTCTGATGAAGGGACTAGTAAGAGAGATGGAGTTGTGGTGCCTTCCGAGTCTGATGCGGAGGAAGAAGAGGTTGAAGAGGATGAAGATTATTCTGACCAGCAATACCCTCCATCTGATGATAAATACAAAGGGTTAGAAGACAGATTAGCCGCCATGGAGTTACAAAGAGTACCGAGTTTGGATTTTGAAGACTTGGGTTTGGTTGCCGGGATTGTGATTCCCCCAAAATTCAAAGTGCCAGTGTTTGTAAGGTATGATGGGCTGTCCTGTCCAAAAATGCATCTTAGGTTCTACGTGAGAAAGATCCAGCCTTATACGGCAGATAAAAACCTCTGGATTCATTTCTTTCAAGACAGCCTTTCTAGAGCTCAGTTGGAGTGGTTTTATCAGTTAGAGGGAACCAGTGTCCGAAATTGGGAAGATTTGGCCAACGCTTTTTACAAACAATACCAATACAATTCTGACCTTGCCCCTACTCGTACCCAGCTTCAGGGTATGTCGTTAGGAACAGGCGAAGGATTCAAAGAGTACGCACAAAAATGGAGGGATTTGGCTGGCAGGGTGCAGCCTCCTTTAACCGATCGTGAACTTGTTGATATGTTTCTAGGGACCCTATCTGGGCCATTTTTCAATCATCTGATTGGTAACTCTTCAGCAGGGTTTACCGATTTGATCTTAACGGGCGAAAGAATAGAAGCTGGCATCAAGTTATGAAAAATTCAGAAGAGTGTTGCTACAAGTACTGAGAAGAGGCCTTTTAAGAAAGAAGCAAGTGCCGTCTATGGTCCTAGAAGACAAGTCAAGCCTGAAAGTCGCCAAGCCGTCAATGCTTTGGTCATTTCAAAACCTGCTGCTTCTCCTCAGCAGTACAATCAACAAAGAAGTGAAAGGCCCAAGAGGCAGTATACTCGGCTGAGTATGACCTTATCTCAAATTTTACCCCAACTGCTATCAACCAATTTGGTTACCACCAAAGAAGCTCCTAAAGTTGTGAATACTGCGTCTCCTAAGTATAACCCAAATGCCCGGTGTGCTTATCATTCTGATAGTCCCGGGCACACTACTGATGATTGTTGGGTCTTGAGAAACAAAGTGCAAGATCTTATCGATGCAAAGGAAATTCAGTTTGAAGCGCCTGAGAGACCAAATGTTGTAACTGCTCCTATGCCCCAGCATAGAGTAAATGCCATTGAGGAAGAATTGTATGCTGTTTCGGTGAATGAAGTTGTTACCCCTCTTTTGACTGTTAAGAGGAACTTACTACTAGCCGATTTATTTCCAGGTTGTAGTAAGGGTTGCCTCCTATGTGCTGTTATCCCTACCGGTTGTCCACTGCTGAAATCAGGCATCCAAAGCCTGATGGATAGCAAGGAAATTCTGTTCAAGAAAACTACTGTTCCGTTTGTTTCCATTGAAGAAATATCTGTTGTCACAATCTACAATCCTGCCAAAGCTCCCGTAAAGAAACCAGTCCAAATTATGTCTGTTGCACCCATCACTATTACTGTCCCGGGGCCTCTCCCGTATGAGTCTGATAAAGCTGTTCCATGGCATTATGGAGCCGACGTGTATGTGCTTGGGGTGAAGTAGGAGTTCGACACCAATACCAGTATCAGTAACATCACTGGTCCCGCCAAGATTACCCGCAGTGGTAGGCTCTTCTCGCCTGACATTGCACCGCCAGTTATCCGAAAACCTCTCACCATCACACCCACAAGTGTACATGTTCCAGTTCAAGTTCCTGTGTCTACTACTGCCGCCGAGTCTTCTAATACTCGGGGCAAAGAAGTTGCTACCGATTCGCCTGCCAGGACGGAGGCACCAAAAAAGAAGATTGTTGTGGAAGCCTCCCAGCCAGAAATGGAGGAAATTCTTAAAATTATCAGAAAGAGTGACTTTAACGTTGTTGAACAGTTGGGGCATACTCCCTCCAAAATCTCTATGTTATCATTGCTGCTATGCTCGGAGGCCCATGCAAAAGCCCTGATTTCATTTCTGAAAACGGCCCATGTGCCGCAAGAGACCTCCGCGGATCAATTCACCGACTGTGTGGCTAATTTGACGGCTGACAATGGCTTGGGGTTCTCAGATGCTGACCTTACCGCCAAAGGGAAAAATCACAATGATGCCCTGCATGTTTCCATAGAATGCAGGGGCACTACTCTCGCACACGTGTTAGTGGATACCGGCTCTTCCCTGAATGTTTTGCCCAAGAAAGCATTGGATCGCTTGGATTGTGAGGGTCTGGAGTTGAAACCTAGTAACATCATTGTTAGAGCCTTCGACGGTTCTAAGAGGATGGTGCACGGTGAAGTAGACATCCCTATTCGCATGGGTTCCCAAGTTTTCAACTCAACGTTCTATGTAATGGATATTCGTCCATCTTATTCCTGCTTGTTGGGTCGACCCTGGATTCACAAAGCTGGGGCAGTAACCTCCACTTTACACCAAAAGCTCAAATACCCTGTCAAAGGGAAGATTGTTACTGTGCAAGGTGAGGAGGAATACATGGTGAGTCACTTGAATTCATTCCGGTATATCGAGATGGACGGGGAGTTTATTGAAACCCCCTTTCAGCATTTTGAGGAAGTACCCCCAGTATTGGCATCGGCTGAGGCCGTGGTTGAAAAAGACTTTCCGTTGAAGATGGCGTCCTTAAGGGATGCCCGGGCTGTAATCGAGAAAGGCAATTGTGCAAACTGGGGTCAGCTTCCTGACTTCACTCAAAAGAATGACAAGTTTGGGCTGGGCTTTACTGCAGAGGCTCAGAGGGTTGTGCGCAAGGAAAAGATCAGAAAGGCTCCGGTGTTTATCTCCAACCCAAGGGTGAATGCTATTGAGGAGGATGTGGAGGAAGCAGAGTTTGACAGTTGGATCTATCCGACTACCAGCAACGGACCGAGCAACTGGACGACAAAGGATTTTACGCCTATCACATTTGTCACGCAGTAATTAATTTCTTTTTGATTTCCAATTTGTAACAAACCATATGTTAAAACTTTGTTGGCTCGGCGTCCTACCCGGGGCATCGTAGCTCCATTTGTGAGGGCTTTTTGTATGACATTTCCATATATCATCAATCATAACATTGGACGTTTGTTGCATTTTAAATCTTGTGCTCTTTTTCTTTCTATGTTATATACATTGCAAAACCGCTATATTTACACACACTCACTTATACAGGTTTCAATCCACTCTGGATCTCACTGGTAACAGCTCTGCTACCGCCAGTTATGACTTCGAGAATCCGATCAACTTGGCCGAAGACGAAGGTGAAGATGATTGTGAAGTGCCTGGTGAGGTCGCAAGACTGCTACTCCAGGAAGAGAGGGCTATTCAACCACATGAAGAGCCGGTGGAAACAATTAACCTAGGTACTGAGACAGATAGGAAAGAGGTCAAGATTGGTGCCAATCTAGAGCTCAGCGTGAAGCAAAGATTGATCCAGATGCTACGTGATTACATGGAGATATTTGCTTGGTCCTATGAAGATATGCCTGGTTTGGATGCCGACATTGTAGTTCATCACCTGCCAACCAAGGAAGACTGCCCTCCGGTAAAGCAAAAGGTCCGCCGTATGCGCCCAGAGATGTCTGAAAAGATCAAGGCTGAAGTTATGAAGCAATTCGACGCCAGGTTTCTAGCAGTAACTTCTTACCCTCAGTGGGTTGCCAATGTGGTGCCAGTGCCGAAGAAGGACGGTAAAGTCAGAATGTGTGTCGACTATAGGGATTTGAACAGGGCCAGCCCCAAGGATGATTTTCCTCTACCTCACATTGACGTCCTTGTTGACAATACTGCTCAACACAAGTTGTTCTCCTTCATGGATGGTTTTTCAGGGTATAATCAGATCAAGATGGCTCCGGAAGATATGGAAAAGACCACCTTTGTGACTCAGTGGGGCACCTTCTGTTACAAGGTCATGCCATTCGGGTTGAAAAATGCTGGGGCAACCTACCAACGCGCCATGGTTGCTTTATTTCATGATATGATCCATCATGAGATTGAGGTATATGTTGATGACATGATAGCAAGGTCTCAAACTGAGGAGGAGCATCTTGACCATCTGAGGAAGCTGTTTGACCGACTCAAGTTATACAAGCTGAGATTGAATCCCAACAAATGCACCTTTGGGGTAAGGTCCGGAAAATTGCTAGGCTTCATTGTAAGTGACAAAGGTATTCAGGTGGACCCTGCCAAGGTAAAAGCCATACAAGAGATGCCGACTCCAAAGACAGAGAAAGAAGTCAGAGGCTTCCTGGGACGACTGAATTACATTGCCAGATTCATCTCACGTCTGACTGCTACTTGTGAGCCAATCTTCAAATTACTGAAGAAAGATCAAGTAGTGCGTTGGAACAATGAATGTCAGGCCGCCTTTGAAAAGATAAAGGAATATCTCCAGGAGCCACCCATTCTTATGCCACCAGTGGAAGGAAGACCTCTAATATTATATTTAACAGTACTTGATAATTCAATGGGGTGTGTGTTGGGGCAGCATGACGAGTCCGGCCGAAAAGAGCATGCTATTTATTACTTAAGCAAAAAGTTTACCGACTGTGAGTCTCGTTACTCACTGCTTGAGAAAACTTGCTGCGCTCTAGTATGGGTTGCTCGCCGGCTGAGACAGTATATGCTGACTCACACTACTATATTAATTTCAAAGATGGATCCCATCAAGTACATATTTGAAAAGCCTGCTCTGTCTGGAAGGATAGCGAGATGGCAAATGATCTTGACAGAATATGACATCCAGTATACAACTCAGAAAGCCATTAAGGGAAGTGTACTGGCAGATCATTTGGCACACCAACTTGTGGACGATTACCAATCATTGAACTTTGATTTTCCGGACGAAGACATCATGGTGGTAACTGACTGTGAAGTACCTGGACCGGATGAAGGACTTGAGGAAGGATCCCGATGGTCTATGCATTTTGATGGAGCCTCCAATGCTTTGGGTAACAGCGTCGGCGCTGTAATCATATCTCCCAAAGGAACTCATACTCCACTCACCGCCCGATTGTGCTTCAACTGCACCAATAACATGGCAGAATATGAGGCATGTATCATGGGTTTACAAGCTGCAATCGACTTAAGGATTAAGTTTCTGAGTGTCTTCGGAGATTCCGCTCTCGTGATCAATCAGATCAAAGGCGAGTGGGATACGAAACACCCAAACCTTATTCCTTACAAGGAGTATGTGTCAACCTTGCTTCCCCACTTTGAAGATATAACTTTTGAGCACTTCCCAAGAGAGGAGAACCAGCTAGCGGACGCACTAGCCACGATGTCTTCAATGTTCAAAGTTAAATGGGACAGTGAGGCTCCCCGGATCATTATCTGGAAGTTGGACGAACCGGCATACTGCTGCGAACTTGAGGCTGAGAAGGTGACTGAGAAACCCTGGTATCATGAGGTTAAGAGGTACTTGGAAGCTCAGGAATACCCTGAAGGTGCATTTGTCAATGACAAGAAGTTCATGAGAAGGTTTGCGGCAAAATTCTTCCTCAGCAACGGCATCCTCTACAAAAGGAATCATGATTCAACTCTGCTACGTTGTGTGGATAAGGCTGAAGCAGAGAAGATCATGATAGAACTGCATGAAGGTACATTCGGGACACATTCCAGCGGACACACCATGGCTAAGAAAATCCTTCGGGCAGGATATTTCAGGTCCACAATGGAAGCCGATTGTTACCAACACTCTCGGACTTGTCATAAATGCCAGATCTATGCTGACAAGGTGCATATCCCTCCGGTTCCTTTGAACGTCCTGACGGCACCTTGGCCTTTTGCAATGTGGGGCATCGATATGATCGGTGAGATCCGACCGACGGCATCCAATGGGCATCGTTTCATCTTAGTGGCGATCGATTACTTCACGAAGTGGGTTGAGGCAGCTTCCTACGCAACAGTAACCAAGAGCGTCGTGGCACGTTTCATCCGGCATAATCTGATCTGTCGGTACGGTGTCCCAGAAAGAATCATTACGGACAATGGTACCAATCTCAATAACAAGATGATCACTGAACTCTGTGAACAATTCAAGATACAGCACCACAATTCTTCCCCCTACCGGCCAAAGATGAATGGGGCTGTAGAGGCAGCTAATAAAAATATCAAGAAAATTGTGCAGAAGATGACAGTGACCTATAAAGATTGGCACGAGATGTTACCGTTCGCTCTTCATGGGTACCGTACCTCAGCAAGGACGTCAACCGGGGCAACTCCCTTCTCCTTGGTCTATGGCATGGAGGCAGTCTTGCCAATTGAAGTCCAGATACCCTCTCTCCGAATAATCAAGGATGCAGACTTGAGTGAAGATGACTGGATCCAGACTCGACTGGATCAATTAAATCTGATTGACGAAAAGAGACTCACCGCTATCTGTCATGGTCAGACGTATCAAAAACGGATGATCAGGGCATTTAACAAGAAAGTCAGACCACAGGAGTATCAAGTTGGGGACCTGGTAATCAAACGCATCATCCTTCCTCAAAGTGATCCCCGGGGCAAATGGACCCCTACTTACGAAGGGCCATTTGTGGTTAAACGTGTGTTCTCAGGAGGAGCCATGATCCTAACCACCATGGATGGTGACGACCTTCCTCACCCCGCCAATGCAGACATAGTGAAAAGATACTACGCATGAATAAAAGACCCGCTAGGTTGACATACCTAGGCAAAAATTAGGGCTTCCCGGCGAACAAAAAGGGTTCGGGCAAAAATAAGGGATGAAATGAAAAAAAATCTGTACACCCGGCAAGTCGAAAACCTGAAAAGGCGGCTTGGGCAAAAATGGGTATCCCGGTGGACTGAAAACCCGAAAGGGCGGTCCAGGCAAAAGTTAGGGATTAAAGCGTAATACTATGTCTCATTAGATCACCTTGCATCCAGAATCCGGTATCAACCTCAAGTTCAAACGGTATCGATCAATCAGCTTCATCTTCAACTAGGCAGCAAAGCGATGAGACGCTTGGAGACATAAAGGCGATAGCAGAGTTGGAACCCAGTAGGATTATTCACATAGCTGTTTTGTTTTCTTTTCAAAATTGTAAATTCTGTGTTATTCCGCGGCATCCTCTTACTATGATGTCAGCCTCTTGTACAAAAACGCCCATTCACAGGCAAAGTTCAAATCAATACAAATTCACTTGTCCATACAAATTGCCATTGTTTTTCCTTTTTCTGTTTTGTTTTGCGAAGGACGTCCAATGTTCATTTTTGATATATGCATTTGACATTAAAATTGCTTACTCATAAATATTTGCATATAAAACAAAAGATTAATTACAGGTGACATCAGAGACAGGGGCAATGTGAAGTTGTCTGACGCAGTATGGTTGCTTTGTCCGCTAAGGTACCCAGGTAGATTTGACTGAAGAATGTGACCAAATGATCTCAGCTCCCCGCAGAGTAAGGCAAGATTCAGCAATACTTCCCCCAGTGAAGTCGTCAACTTTCCCCGGCAGGTCTAAAAGCTTATCCCCAGTAGATTCTGGAAGCTTGTTCCCTGCAGAATACGGACGTCTCTCCCGAGCTTTATTCAGAGTTATTCCTCGCAAGGGCTTATAACTGGGTTATCCTCAGCTAATTACCACGGAAGATCGCCCTCGGCAAAGTTCCTTCAATCCCCGACGGAGTTTACCTTTGGTGTTCCCCAGCGGAATCCATCATTAAAGTCCTCAGCAGGCCTCTCGTCAAAACTTCAGCAAAGTATCTCTTTCACAGAGCAATTCTCCGGCTGATCGTCAAAGATTTATTTTCCTAAGACGGAATTACATTCATAAACATTTCACATTTTCATACATCTTGCTACGTGATGAAGTGCATACAACACTATCTCATGTTGAACATCATGACATCATGCATATCATACATCATGACATTGCATACAACTTATGTTTTTGCCTTTTCAGGGAAAAGAACAATCCCAAAGACAACTACCTTCAACTGTCACAATTCCAGATTCGATACCTGTACCTAGCCAGGGCACATCTGAGAGTGATCAGTTTCCAGACTCGATTCCTGTATCTAGCCAGGGCACGTCTGAAGAAGTTTGAAGATTCGATTCCTGTATCCAGCCAGGGCACATCTATCAACTACAACATTTCCAGATTCGATTCCTGTATCCAGCCAGGGCATATCTGTTGACCACATTTCCAAACTCGATTCCTGTATCTAGCCAGGGCACGTCTGAAGAGTTTGAAGATTCGATTCCTGTATCCAGCCAGGGCACATCTATCAACTACAACATTTCCAGATTCGACTCCTGTATCCAGCCAGGGCATATCTGTTGACCATATTTCCGGATTCGATTCCTGTATCTAGCCAGGGCACGTCTGAAGAGTTCGAAGATTCGATTCCTGTATCCAGCCAGGGCATATCTGTTGACAACTATTTCCGGATTCGATTCCTGTGTCCAGCCAGGGCACATCTGTGAGCAACCATTTGTAGACTCGACACCTGTATCTAGCCAGGGCATATCTGCATAAAGAGATTGAAGATCAAACACATGTAACAAGCCAGGAAAACATCTGTCTTTCTCAAATACACAAGTACTCGCTAAGGAATCTCTTATGCGATCAACACTTCCAAATGGCATCTATAAGCCCATTCCCGACAAGTTTCTGTCACATCTCCAAATGGCATCTGTAAGCCCATTCCCGACATCCCATTGTTGAGACTCCAACATGCGAGTGCAAATTTCCGGGCACTCTAGTGTCCAATCTTCTTTTACCCTCGAGTCACGAAAGGCAAACTTGCCAATCTAACTCTTCAGGTCCAAGAAGATTGAACAGGGGCAACTGTTGTACCCCAAAATTTGCCCTCCCATTTCCTCAACATTTTCTCATCACCAGACCTTTGAAGATCAAGATCCAGTTAGGGTTTCCTCTGCTCAAGACTTCTCTTTGCACTGTTGACTCAAATTAGGGTTTGTGTTGGCACAAAGACGTTTTGACCTAAAATTCCTAAGATGACTTTCATGTTTCATGTTGGACTCCCAAGTTTACCCATACCAAGTTTCAAGTCCTGATTCTAAGTTTTACCCAGTCAATTGGACAGTTGACCTAAAAATCAGTTGTATTGGGGAAAAAGTCAAATGTGGTCAATTGACAGTCAAATCTCATGCAAATTGACCCACATCAACATTATGAACTCATATGGACCATTTGATCAAGTTTGGATCACAATTCCACAAGAAATTTGATCAGATCACCAAAAGGGCAAAATGGTCATTTTTAGGGTTTTGACTGCACAAAGGCAATTTTTGACTGTTTGACCTAGCCAATGGAAAACCAAGCTCACATATGGACTCAAGGTCCCCATGGAATTATCTTGACATGCTCAACAAACTCAAAAGATCCCAAGTACACAAGATTGACAGTTGAATTTCCCAGTCAATTGATCAATTTTGACTGTATACTGAAAAGTCAATCTTTGACTTTTTGGTCAAAATCAAGAGTCAAGATTCATTTTTCATCAAAACATGCCAAATCAGGAAACTTGTTCACCAATAAACCAAGAATTGCAAATTAGGGTTTGAAATGGAATTTTTCATAACTTAGAATTTTTCTAAGTTATGGAAAACCCTAATTTTTTCCCAACTTTGCCCCACTTTTTCACCAAGATTCATTTGGATTCAAACAAAAGTCAAAACATGAAAGTTGTAGCTTGTTGCATAATCTAAAACTTTGATTCACAAAGTTTTCCCAAATGAGGCTTGTATCTCAAGTTACAAATTTTTGAATAAGGGCACTAAACCATTCTTAACTTAGTGAAAATTTGACCTATTTTGGACAAGTTTTTACCTAACTTCAAGACCATTTTCCATACACTTCCACTTGGAATTTCAAATTGCACTTCAAATATGGATTGTAGTACACATTCCAAGCTTTCCAAAATGTCCAAGAACTTCTCAAACAACCTCATGGTTAGGGAGAATCGAATTTCACAATATGGCAAAAACTCACTTTGTTCATGACCAAGTTACATGTCCATAACCTTGCAATTTGAACTCAGCATGCCTTAAGCTAGATTACAGGTCCTTAAACCATCCAAAACTCATAAATTTAATGCATATTCTTTGTGCCAAGACCATGTTCTTTGAGTTCAAGCATTGTCTAAAGGTTTAATCCCAAAGTAGATAAAGCAAATTAGCCATTTTTGTAAAAGGTAGCTTTATGTCAAATTGAAAATCCAACAAGTACATTGCAAATCTGATTGGCACAAGATTATGAGCATAACACACTGATCAAGGAGGGATTATGCAGCACATTAGGGGGTCCTCTACATGCCTAGAAACACAAGTTGGCTTTTGTTGCTTAAGAAAGAAGAAAAGTGTCATAACATCACACAACTCTCATATCAGCTTAGGCACACTTAGACAAACTTATCAAACACATTCCAAAGATCAGAACCAAGCTTTTGCACGACCCTAGCACCTCTCAAACACTCCCCTTGCCATAATCACTCTCAAACTGCAAAAACAGGGCAAGGCCTGCAGTTTGAGTGCTATCTTTCATTTCTCTCAAGCTTTCTTGCCCAAACCAGTTCACACATCTTCCATACCATCTATGCAAGCTAACCAAAAGCAAAAACACGACCTGTAATCCCTCTAACTGGTTCCACCATTTTCACATTTCTGACTTGCAGGTGAAGTTCTCTAGCTCGATTCAGAAGCTTTCAAGACAAAGTAAACATTGGAATAACATCCCTAGACCTCAAGTAAGCTTTTCCAATCATCACCTTGCACTGAAAGTTCCTACATTTCCAGATAGAACTACAACTGAACAGGTAAGTTTTTGAATTCGTATCTCTCTTATTAGGCATCATTAGCTTTAAGTTTGTGAATAAATAATGTTCTACTCATGCCACTGAACATGTACATTCTTTTACTTTTCATTTCTTTTGCCTGAGCTGTGAGAATTTAAGGTCTGAAAATGGTAGAAAACTTAGGTCAGGATTTGGGATTGTTAAAATTCTCTCTCGTTTCTGAGAGTTAGGAGATGTTCTTTATATATTTGGAATCGTGGTTTCATGCTTAACATTTTTTGTGTTGGAAGTTTGTGCAAAAGATCAAAGAATCAGGATGTTTGAATGTTGGAACCAAACGCGCATTTTTGAACATTGTTTGCTGGAGGTTGAAGAAGACAGGTCTTCTGGGCTGGGCTTGGAGTGTTTTTCTTATTTGCACCTTGTTTCTACTTTGACACCCCCTGGCCCATTTTGATTTTTACTTGTTATTTTCTATATTTTCTTTTTGACTTTGTTTCCATATTTTTATTCAATTCATAAAAAACATTGAAAATATTTTTTTTATATTTTTTGCATTTATTTTGATATTTATTTGACTATTAGTTAGTTTCGTACATAAATAAATAAATTTGCCTTTTATTTAAAATAGCCAAAAAATAATACAAACATGCTATTTTCTGATTTTTTATTTTATATTACCTCTTGAAAACATTTTACATAAAATATATTTTTATATAAATATTAAATATTATTATTTTGTATATATAATATATATTTAGAAAATTATACAAATAAATACATATGTATTAGTATACTTAGAATAAAAATACTAAAAAATACATATTTTATTTTATTAATATTTAATATAAAAATACATTTTTGACAAATACTTCACTTTATTTTATTTTGTATATAATAAATAAATACTTGTATTAAATTAAATAATAATACATTTCACTTAATAAAAATTAGGGTTTTGCCCTAAATTCAAAAATACTCCAAAAAATAATATCTTTTTATTTTCTTTTTATAAATAATACTTTTTTCCATACATATAAAAAACCCTTTTTTTTGCATTCTTGCATATTTGTTCTATTTCTATTTTATTTATGCAATTAAATCATCTTGTAAATAATTCAAATCTTGATGTAATAGTTTTAGGTTTAAATTCCTTGTCAAAATCCCCATTTGAAACATTGTACCCCCCTCCCTATATTATTGTGTTGTAATAGCGTAGGAGTTTAAATTTCGCACTTTATCGCTTTCTAAATATACAATGTTAGAATTAGGGTTTATATGCGAATAAAATGAACAAAATAGTTATGACCTAATCTCAAGACAAACAAGCATGAAAATGGACACACAAATCACACTTGCACCCCCTAGGGTATTCCATTTTGTTGCCTTCAAATAAATGGGCCATATTGCATGTTAGTTCTCTTTGGGCAAAACAAACGAATTAAATGATCATAGTCCCTCGATAACATTTTCAAAATATTGCCAAAACAAATGATCAAGTCCCTTAAAGAAAATGCCCAAAGATACTTGGCACGATTGCAATTATGGTCTAAAACGATGACCCGCGCCTGTCCCTTTCACATCCTAACATGAGATTGTCCACCAAATACAATGGTGGAACAAACTTATTAAAAGGGTTAAAACATAGCAATAAACTTTGAGAAATTTAGGAGTAGATAACCTCTTAGTTACTTGAATCAATCTTGCAAACTATAACACTTGCCTATTTCAAAAAAACCACACATCACTACACTTTCAAAACAACTTTCAAAAACAAATGAAAACTTTTTCAAAAGACCTACATCTTTGTATACATCCCCACATGGATCATTACAAAGGTTGCCACCACAATGGTTTCTTTTCAAAACATTTTCAAACCCACACACACACAAGCACCATTTAAAACAATTGAAAACAAAAGGCAAGTGATCTAAGCAAGTAACTAAGAGCCCATGGATAACCATGGATAGAAAGGGTGCTAATACCTTCCCTTTCTATAATCTACTCCCCGAACCCAAGAAAAATCTCAAAAGGTTTTTGCTGTGCTTTTTTAACCTTTCCTTTAGGATAAAATAAAAAGTCGGTGGCGACTCTTGCTCAACCGAAACATTTGCGAAAACAAACGCAAAACACTAGTCAGTTCTCCCACCGTATCACAGAACTGGCGACTCTGCTGGGGATAACTTTAAAAGTGGAGTAACCTTAGGGCTTAGATCACCCCCTTTGCATGACAAATTGTTTGAATTGTTTGCTTTATACTTTGGCTCTATTGTTTGGGTTTGCAATCCTACACCCGGATTTTGGGAAACATTCATAGATAGCAATACATTGTGGAAACTGTGCGGGGTATACCGACACGGTCTAAGCAATAGCTTTATTAGTGTGACATATTTGTGAGTACCGGTAACCCTTGAGTTCAATCAAGGAGAGTACGGGGCCGCTGAGTGATGTCACTAAACACTAATGACCTAGAACCTTACTTGACCATCTTGGCCTTTTATTAGGGGTAGTGAGATGACCGGCTTTGGTGCAGTCCGAAGTTGGTAGATACTCGATACTACACTCATTGAGGTTTGTTTTCTTGGAATATTTTGGTCGCTAGTTAAGTGGCTAAACCAAAATCATGAACAATGAAAACAATCCAGTGATATTGAGCTCCTTAGAACCCGGTTACTATTTATAGGACAGGTTTTTTAAGCCAACTACACTCAAGAGGGTACTTACCTATGAAACCCCATGCAAGCCTGAAACTAGGGTTTGGTGTGATTTGCTTGTACATATGTTTTGTGCATACATCATAAACATCATGAAGCATCATATGCATTTACTAACCATTTCAAGGGTTTGGATCTTCATCTTTGTTCCTATTTTACAGGTCATGGAAATTCCTCGCAGAAACACCATTCAAGTCAACCTTGTGAGAATCTCTCCTCAACTCAAGGAGCTCACCTCAAGAATTCCGGAAAACTCATCCTTCAGTGAAAGACATGGTAGACTGCTCAGCCTAGTCAACACCAACTTTGAAGAAGACATGATGAAAGTGATATTCCAGTTCTTTGACCCTCTTCACCACTGTTTCACTTTCCCTGATTATCAGTTGGTACCCACTTTGGAGGAGTTTTCTCAACTCCTAAGAATCCCTATCCTTAATCAACTACCCTTCAACGGTACGGAAAAGGAACCAAAGCCAGAAGATGTTGCTCGAGCATTACATCTACAACCATCCGACATCAAGGGGCATTGGGAAACCAGAAGCGGCGTCAAAGGATTCTTAGCAAAATTCTTGTTTGAGAAGGCACAAGAATGTTGGAACTCATTGGACCTACAAGCCTTTGAAGAGATTGTGGCACTCCTTATCTATGGGTTGGTCTTGTTCCCAAATCCTGACCAATTGGTAGATGTCAACGCCGTCAAAATCTTCTTGTCCAGAAATCCAATACCAACATTGCTTGGGGACATTCTTCACTCATTTTACACACGAACAATGAGAAAGAGGGGTGTTCTCATGTGCTGTACTCCTATCCTTGTAAGGTGGTTTATTTCGCACCTTTCCACAATCTGTCTTGAAGAATGACCAAGGTACAAGGTGGTCCCAACGGTTGATGACTCTTACTCATTCAGATGTGCATTGGTGTTCTCGGTCCAGAGAAAATGTCATCATTATCGATCGTTGCGGAGAATTCCCTAATGTTCCTTTACTTGGAATTAGAGGGGGTATCACCTATAACCCTTGCCTAGCTTTGAGGCAATTTGGATATGCACGGAGGGATGGCCCTCATGATATGTTGATTCCTGACCTAGTTTTTGACTTTGACAACGATGCGCAAGGACTTCGCCAAAGATTCATCAGAGCTTGGGGAAAACTCAACAAGGTTGATAGCAAGACTCTGGGACACAAGAACTCTATCCCTCTTGAGCCCTATCTCAAGTGGGTACGAGCCCGAGCCCAAAGTCTAATGATGCCTTATCCTCATGTACTCCCATTGATTAAAGAGCCCGTCAATGAAGGAGAGGTTCCCTACACCATCCTACATCCAGACATGCCTACATCGTGGGAGGAAATGCAGAAAAGCTGGATTCAGCTCAAGGAGGAACGGAATACTTTTGAAGCTAGCTACTACGCCAGTGAAAAGAAGGTTCTAGAGCTTACCCTCCGACTCCACGAGCAAGAGGCCCTCAATACCTACATCGCACCAAAGAGGATGCGCAATGTCTTTCTGCCTTAAGAAGTTTATTTTGTAATATTTGGCCCATGGGGCATTTATGTACTGACAAATTTCTTCTTATTAATATGACGTACGTTCTTCTTTGTCTAAAACAATTTTGAATGTCCTAAATCCTTGAATGCATTGCATACATAAGCATACCATTCATCATGTGCATAAGCAGGTCTCATTCCAGGTTTCCTTATCTGTCTGCTGTTTATTTCAGTAGGATGGAATCTCTAGCAATGGTGAAATCTCATACAATCCATATAAATGCAATTAAACGTTACAGAAAGCTTGCAAATGTGTTAAGGAACAAGAATATACAATTATTTCCTGCTATAAGTATCAGAATGATGCAATTTGAATTCAAGAAATAGGCAATATCGTGGCTGACTTACAGCGAGTTACAGGGCTTGGGAGTGCTTGTTCTTGATTGGTTTTGCTTGCTGGGGATCCCAGGAAGCGATTGGGATGGTCAGGAGGCTTTGAAATTGCCTAGAACAATGAATTCGACTCAGCACTTTGTTGTGATTTTTTCAAGTTTTGTTCTTGTTCTCACGCCTCTCTCCAGCCTTGTTTTAGGTCTGCAAATGCTCAATATATATCAAGGATTGGATTAGGGTTGAAAACCTGATCTCAATCTTCCTCCATCATTGCTTTTGATTTTGATTTGATTCCTTTGAATATCTTTCTAAAATTAGGCCAAATTCAATCTTTTTGTCCACACCAATGCTTTGCACGATTTCAATTACTTGCCAACTGGATATAAGACCTGAAATATGTACAAAATATTGAGTTTTCAATGCTTTAGATTTTTTCATGATTTGTTTTGATTAAAATTGATTTAATTCAAATAAAAATCAAAAATAAATAATAATAACAATATAATGACAAGTGGCAAAGTCTAGGGCTCATGGACCATGCTACCAACTCAAAACAAGTGCAAAAGATTGGGCCCATTTGGCAAAAATTGCATTTTTAGGCATAGTTGACTTTTGACAATTTTGCAAAAAGGGTCAACTTCAGCTCTGTATAACTTCCTCAATTTTGACTCTTTGAAGGTGTTCTTTGACTTTTTATAAAGCTTGAGCTGTCCTCTAAGCAGCTATTTTTGTCTCTTATCGATTTGGTATTCCATGTTCATGTATGAAGCTTTGACAAAAAAGGTGTTTTTGTTGACTTTTCAAAATGACCTATAATGTCCAAATTCATAACTTCTTGTGAGTGCTTATTTTGAACTTGGGAGATGAAGATGGATTGTAGAGCATGGCATCCTATTCAAAATTAGATTTGGATGGGTCATTTCTCATAAAGTATGAGAAAGTTATGCTTGGCCAAAGTTGAGTTGACTTTTCCTACAAAACCCTAATTTAGCAACTTTTGGTTCTTAATGAATCATGAGCAATCCTTGATAAATCATGATCAACCCTTGATAAAATGATGAATGATACTTCAAAATGAGTATGTTGACCAAAAATCTTGAATTTTTACTGTATGTGGGCCACAATTGACCTTTGCCCTAGCACAATCGATTTTCAGGCCTTTGAGCAATTGACTGAGCAAACTTTCTCTGCAAGGCTTGAAAATTGACATGGATGATCTTGAGAACATATTAGGACATTGGTGAGCATTTGTGGTTCCTTGGGCTCAAGTATCTTGATGCAGCATGCAACCCTAATTTAAGGTAGACTGCCTTAGGAGAGAGCTTGTCTGGTCAACCCTTGAACTTCCTTGAGCAACTTGAGGATCTTTCTTGGAATGTTTTGAGAAATATGGGAGGGCAAATTTTGGGGTACAAAAGCTACCCCTGTTAAATCATCTTAAACCTGAGGATGTAGATTGGCTTTTCTGCCTTTCGTGATCTGAAGGTGGGAGATGATTGAACACTAGAGTGCCTAGAAATTTGCACTCGCATGAAGTGGTATCCGTATTGCGATGTAGGGAATGGGCTTACAGATGCCATTTGGAAATAGATGACGGAAGATGGGCTTAAAGATGCCATCCGAAGGAGTGTCAATCGCATAAGATATTCCTTAGCGAGAGCGTGTATACCTGTTGTTGAGGAAGATTCCGCTGGGGAATGTTGTTCTCTGTCTTGGGAGGAATAGAATTTTAGGAGCTTCAGTCGTCCGTTATTCTACTGGGGAATCATCTCTTGGTCGAAGAGGTGAAAATGAAATACTATCTGGTCGTGATCCAGGCTTCATAGTGATAAGATCGACTGCTATCTGGTCGTGCTCTAGGCTTTACAGTGACTTACTGGGGAGATGAGATTAAACTTACTATCCGGTCGTGATCCAGGCTTCGCAATTTCTCAATTCTTATCTGGTCGTAATCCAGGCTTCAGAAAGAATGAGTTGTTATCCGGTCTCCTCCGGGCTTCAACTTGAACTTAGGGCATACTAATATTCGGTCGACTTCGGGCTTCTTATTAGCTGTCCAGGTAAACTGCTATTTGGTTGAAATCCAAGCTTCACAGTGTCTTGTACTGTTATCTGGTCGTAACCCAGGCTTTAGTCCTTTTATCGTTATCTGTTCGTAATCCAGGCTTCACGATGCTTTATACCATTATCTGGTCGAATCCAGGCTTCATGGTGTTCTGTACTGCTATCTGATCGTAATCCAGGCTTCACAATACCTTACTTTTTATTTCGTTGTAATCAAGGCTTCAGAGGAGATCAAATGGTTATCCGGTCATAATCCGGGCTTCCCTTTAGCTTTGGGCCTACTAATATCCGGCCGTAATCCGGGCTTCATAGTATTTTGGCCGGGTAAACTGCTATTTGGTCGTAATCCAAGCTTCACAATATCCCTCACTGTTATCTGGTCGTAATCCAGGCTTCAGTGTTTCTTGCCGCTATCTGGTCGTAATCCAGGCTTCGTGATGTCTCATACCATTATCTGGTCGAATCCAGGCTTCATGGTGTTCGGAGAAATCAAGATACTATTCGGTCGTAATCTGGGCTTCATAACTTGTATTAAAGATATACCACTATCTGGTCGTAATCCAGGCTTCGCGGTGTCTTTGGCTGTTATCTGGTCGTAATCCAGGCTTCACAAAAACTTGTATTGTTATCTGGTTGTAACTCAGGCTTCACAATAACTTACTAAGCTGTTATCCGATCGTAATTCGGGCTTCACGGCTTGTGTTTATGATAAACCACTATCTGGTCGAATCCAGGCTTTATGGTGTCTCGGACTTCTATCTGGTCGTAATCCAGGCTTCACAGTAACTTGCTGAGCTGTTATCCGGTCGTAATCCGGGCTTCATGGCTTTTTGGGGATTAAACTATTATTCGATCGTTCTCCGGGCTTCATAGCTTAAAGATAAACCACTATATGGTCGAATCTAGGCTTCGTGGTGTTTGATACTGTTATCCGGTCGAATCCGGGCTTCACAATATGCTGTAGAAATCAAGATACTATTCGGTCGTACCTGGGCTTCATAGCTTGAACTTGGTGGAAATTTGATTGTATCTTTCCTGAAAAGGTAAATGTTAGTCGTATGCAATGCATGATATGTATCAAGCAATGATATTCTCAAAATAAATTAAATTGTGTTATATGATGCTTATGCATATGTCATGATGTATGGATATGCAATGTTTTTATGATATTCTCTAGCTGGGGAAAATAAATCCCAGATTGTTGCTGGAGAAAAGAGTTGAATTTTTGTCTCCGCTGGGGATAATGAATGAAGATGACTGTGAGAATAATCCTGCTGGAGAAATAAACCAGCGAGAAAATGGTTCTGTGGGGAAGAGATGCTCTGATAGAGGACCTGTTGATTTCGAGAAACAAACTCGGCTGGGGATGAATCACCGTTGCTGGCAATGATGAACTCTGTCAGGGATTGAGTTTCTGTTTGTGAAAGAAATGGACTCCACTGGGATAATCTTCTACACTCTACTGGGGACAATCCTCCAGACTCTACTGGGGATAATCCTCTAGTGCTGATGATAGATAAACTCTTCTTGGGGAGAGTGGTGTCCTGTTCGGGACCACTAACATCACTGTATTTTTCTTACTCTGCGGGGAGTAAATGTACCTTCAATCGTTTTATCCAACTAGGTCTATCCCAATACCTGGTGGACAGAGAAACTGTAAGGCTTGGACATTTTGCCCCTGTTCTTGATATTACGAGTAATCGTCCTTTGTTTCGCATGTAAATATTTATGAGCAGCAATTAATGTCAAATGCATATATCAAAAATGAACATTGGACGTTCTTGCAAAACAAAACAGAAAAATAAAAACAATTTGAAACTTCTTTGTGAAAATGAATTGTATTGATTTTGAAGGTGGCCTGTAAATAGGCGTTTTTGTACAAGAGGCTGACATCCTAGTAAGAGAACGCTGCCGAAAGATAGAATATTTATACACTTTGTGCAAAAGAAAGAAAAACAGCTATGTGAATAATCCCACTGGGTTCCAACTCTGATATTGCCTTTATAACCTCGAGCATCTCATCACTTTGCTACTTGGTTGAAGGTAGATCAGATTGATTAGTGTCGTCCAAGCTTGATAGTTGATACCGAAGTCTGGTTGCAAGATGATCCAATGAGACATAGTGTTACGCTTTAATCCCTAATTTTTGCCTGGACTGCCCTTTCAGGTTTTCAGTCCACCGGGATACCCTTTTTTGCCCAAGCCGCCTTTTCAGGTTTTCGACTTGCCGGGTGTACAGATTTTTCATTTTCATCCCTTACTTTTGCCCGAACCCTTTTGGTTCGCCGGGAAGCCCTTATTTTTTCCTAGGCCATTCAACCTAGTGGGTCTTTGATTACGCGTAGTATTTTTTTCACTATGTCTGCATTGACGGGGTGAGGAAGGTCGTCACCATCCATGTTGGTTAGAATCATAGCTCCTCCCGAGAAAATGTTCTTAACCATAAATGGCCCTTCGTACGTAGGGGTCCATTTGCCCCTAGGATCACCTTGCGATAGTATGATGCATTTGATCACTAGATCCCCAACTTGATACTCTTGTCATCTGACCTTCTTGTTAAATGCCTTGATCATTCGCTTTTGATATGTCTGACCATGACAAATAGCAGTAAGTCTCTTTTCGTCAATTAAGTTCAGCTGATCAAGTCGGGTTTGGATCCAGTCATCCTCGCTCAAACCTGCATCCTTCATAATCCGAAGAGAGGGTATCTGGACCTCAATGGTTAAGACCGCTTCCATGCCATACACCAAAGAGTAAGGTGTTTCCCCTGTTGAAGTCCTCGATGAGGTTCGGTATCCATGAAGAGCGAATGGTAACATCTCGTGCCAATCTTTGTATGTCACCGTCATCTTCTTCACAATCTTCTTGATGTTCTTATTAGCCGCTTCTACAGCCCCATTCATCTTCGGCCGGTAAGGAGAAGAGTTGTGATGTTGTATATTGAACTGCTTGCAGAGCTCGGTGATCATCGTATTGTTGAGATTTGTACCATTGTCCGTAATGATCCTCTCGGGTACCCCATATCGACAGATCATATTGTGCCGAATAAACCGTGCCACAACGTTCTTGGTCACTGTAGCAAAGGAAGCTGCTTCAACCCACTTCGTAAAGTAATCAATTGCTACCAGGATAAAACGATTCCCATTGGACGCAGTAGGTCTGATCTCACCAATCATATCGATGCCCCATATTGCAAAAGGCCAAGGAGCCGTCAAGACGTTCAGAGGAACTGGAGGTATGTGCACCCTATCAGCATAGACTTGGCACTTATGATAGCTTCGAGAATGCTGATAACAATCGGCTTCCATGGTGGACCAATAATATCCTGCCCATAGGATCTTATTTGCCATGGTGTGTCCACTGGAATGAGTTCCGAAAGTACCTTCATGTAACTCTGCCATAATCCTTTCTGCCTCGCTCTTATCCACACATCGCAGTAAGGTTGAGTCATGGTTACGCTTGTAAAGAACATTGTTACTGATGAAGAACTTCGTCGCGAACCTCCTTAGAAACTTCTTATCATTAACAGATGCACCCTCGGGGTACTCCTGAGCCTCAAGATACTTCTTTACCTCGTGAAACCAGGGTTTATCTGCTACCTCTTCAGTCTCAATGTCACAGCAATGTGCGGGTTCGTCCAACCTTTCAATGGTAATCTGGGGAGCCTCATTGTCCCACCTGACCTTGAACATAGAAGACATATTAGCTAGCGCGTCCGCTAACTGATTCTCTTCTCTAGGGAAGTGTTCAAAGGTTATCTCCTCGAAATGTGGAAGCAACGTCAATCCATACTCTTTGTAAGGAATAAGATTTGGGTGTTTCGTATCCCACTCGCCTTTGATCTGATTGAACACGAGAGCGGAATCTCCGAATACACTTAAGAACTTAATCCTTAGTTCAATAGCTGCTCGAAGGCCCATGATGCACGCTTCATACTCCGCCATGTTGTTGGTGAAGTTAAAACATAATCGGGCGGTGAATGGAGTATGACATCCTTCAGGAGATATGATCACGGCGCCAATGCCATTACCTAACGCGTTTGAAGCTCCCTCAAAACACATAGACCATCGGGATCCCTCCTCAGGTCCTTCATCCGGTCCAGGTATTTCACAGTTAGTCACTAACATGATGCTCTCACCCGGAAACTCAAAGTTCATAGAATGGTAATTATCCACTGCCTGATGTGCCAAATGATCTGCCAACACACTCCCCTTGATTGCCTTTTGGGTCGTGTATTAGATGTCATACTCAGTTAAGATCATCTTCCATCTTGCTATTCTTCCGAACAAGGCAGGCTTTTCGAAGATATACTTGATTGGATCCATCTTTGATATCAATATGGTAGTGTGAGTCAGCATATACTGTCTCAGCCGGCGAGCAGCCCATGCCAAAGCGCAGCAAGTTTTCTCAAGCAGTGAGCATCGGGCCTCACAGTCGGTAAACTTTTTGCTAAGGTAGTAAATAGCATGCTCTTTTCGGCCAGACTCGTCATGCTGCCCCAGCACACACCCCATCGAATTATCGAGTACTGTCAAGTATAGGATCAAAGGTCTTCCTTCAACTGGAGGCATCAGAATAGGGGCTCTTGGAGATATTCTTTGATCCTTTCGAAAGCGGCCTGACATTCATCATTCCATCTTACCACTTGATCTTTCTTCAACAGCTTGAAGATTGGTTCACAAGTAGCAGTCAGGTGCGAGATGAAGCGGGCAATGTAGTTCAGTCGTCCCAGGAAGCCTCTGACTTCTTTTTCCGTTCGGGGAGCTGGCATTTCCTGTATAGCCTTTATTTGCAGGATCCACTTGAATACCTTTATCACTAACGACGAAACCCAAAAGCTTACCAGATCTTACCCCGAAGGTGCACTTGTTCGGGTTTAACCTCAGCTTGTACAACTTCAACTTGTCAAATAGCTTCTGGAGATGGTCAAGATGTTTCTCTTCAGTCTAGGACCTTGCAATCATGTCAT
The DNA here is from genome assembly GCA_948472305.1 of Vicia faba. NCBI lineage: Eukaryota > Viridiplantae > Streptophyta > Magnoliopsida > Fabales > Fabaceae > Vicia > Vicia faba. The sequence continues at coordinate 929,269,443 of OX451738.1, read as the reverse complement.
TAACGTATACCTCAATCTCATGGTGAATCATGTCATGGAACAAAGTAACCATGGCACGTTGATATGTTGCCCCAGCATTCTTCAACCTGAAAGGCATGACTTTGTAGCAAAAGGTACCCCACTGCGTAACGAACGTTGTCTTCTCCATGTCCTCGGGAGCCATCTTAATCTGATTATAACCAGAAAAACCATCCATAAAGGAGAAGATCTTATGCTGCACAGTGTTGTCGACCAAAACATTGATGTGAGGTAGTGGGTAATCATCCTTGGGACTTGCCCTATTCAGATCCCTATAGTCAACACACATCTGAACCTTACCGTCTTTCTTCGGCACCGAAACCACGTTGGCAACCCACTGTGGGTAAGAAGTAACTGCTAGAAAACCGGCATCAACCTATTTCATGAACTTAGCTTTGATTTTCTCATACATCTCTGGGCGCATTCGGCGAACTTTCTGCTTCACTGGAGGACAGTCTTCCTTGGTTGGCAAGAGGTGAACCACAATATCGGTATCCAACCCAGGCATGTCTTCATAAGACCAGACAAAGATCTCAACATAGTCACACAGCATTTGTATCAACCGTTGCTTAACACCAGACTCCAGATTTGCACCGATCTTGACCTCTTTCTTGTCCTCTTATGTACCCAAATTTACTGATTCCACTGGCTCTTCATGGGGCTGTATGGCCCTCTCTTCTTGTAGTAATAATCTGGCAAGTTCTCTAGGCACTTCGCAATCATCCTCACCTTCGTCCTCGGCATGGTTGATCGGGCTTTCGAAGTCATAACTGGCAGTAGCAGAGTCGTTATCAGTGGGATCCAGAGTGGATGTGGACCTGTATTATGATATGTGAGTGTGTGTAAGACAATAGCTGTTTTGATAAGGTGCAAGATAGAAAAGAAAAACAAGGAGTGCAAAATTTGTAATGCAATAAAACGTCCAATGTTTTATTGATGATATATGGAAATGACAAACATTAAGCCCTCACAAACAAAGCCACGGTTTCTCGGGAAAGGCACCGGGCCGTAAAGTTTTAAATTGTTTGTTACGAATCTCAAAACAAAAGTCTATTAATGTGTAATAAAAGAAAAGGACACGAAGTCCTTCGCCGTCCAATTGTTCAATCCACCGTCGGTAGTCGGGTAAATCCAGCTGTCAATGTCTGACTCTTCTTCATCATCCCCAATTGCATTCACTCCCTGATCATGTTTGGGCATGGGCGCAGTTATGACGTTGGGCTTTTCCAGAGCGTCAAACTCGATTTCTTTAGCTTCAATCAAATCTTGCACCTTATTCCTCAAGGCCCAGTAGTTGTTTGTATCATGCAATGGGCTATCGGAGTGACAAGCACAACGGGCGTTCGGATTATACAGCAGAGATGTAGTACTGGGATTCTTTGGAGCTTCCCTCAGAGTTATCAAATTGGTCTTTAATAACTGTGGTAAAATTTGAGATAGGGTCATACAGAGCCGAGTATACTGTCTATGCGGTTTTTCCACTCTTTGTTGATTGTTGCGTTGTGGGGCAATAGTTGGTCTTGATATTACTACCGCTTTAACTGCTTGGCGGTGTTCAGGTTGGTTTTGGCTCCTCGAGCTGTAAACTGCACTAGCTTCTTTTCTAAAAGGATTCATTTTTGTACTTGATGAAGAACCTTTCTGTATCTTGCCACTTTTGATACCATCTTCCACTCTCTCCCCAGTCAAAATCAATTCGGTAAACCTTGACGACGAACTTCCGATCAAATGGTTGAAAAATGTACCCGACAAAGTCCCAAGAAACATATCCACCAACTCCCTATCAGACAAAGGGGGTTGGACTCTTCCAGCAAGATCTCTCCACTTCTGAGCATAGTCCTTAAAGCCTTCGCCTGTACCCATAGACATACCCTGAAGTTGAGTACGCGTGGGAGCAAGGTCAGCGTTATACTGGTATTGCTTGTAAAAAGCAGCAGCAAGGTCCTCCCAGTTGCGGATGTTAGCTCCTTCCAATTGATAGAACCATTCAAGTTGAATCCCTGACAGACTATCTTGAAAGAAATGAACCCATAGGTTTCTATCAGCAGTATATGGTTGAATCTTTCTGACGTATGAGCGGAGATGAAGCTTCGGGAAGGATACCCCATCATACTTAGAAAAGACAGGAGCTTTAAACTTGTGAGGGATTACCACCCCAGATGCCAGTCCCAGATCTCCGAAGTCCAACCCAGGTATCTTCTGAATCTCCATTGCACTCAGCCGGTCTTCAAGTTGTTTGTACCTATCCTCGGCAGGAGGATACTGGTCTTCATCAAAATCAGTGTCATTATCAGAGACTACAGGACTAGGACCCTTTCCTTCCTCTTGATTTTCTCCTCCTCCAGGTGAATGAGACAGATCAGCTTCTTGTATCAACCTATTCCCAAATCTGTGACCCATATTCAGGAGGACCACCTTCTTCTTCTTCTTCTTCTTCTCCTTCAAGATGAGAGTCTTCAAATCTTGCTGCCCTTTGGCCAGGTTCAGGAACAGCTCTTGGAATTGTGCATTATGTGCTTGAAGAGCCTTGATGGCTTGATCAGTAGGTGTTTTAGAAGACATGATTGCTGAAATAAACAGCGAAGAAGATGAGAAACCTGTAATGAGGTGCATGGGAATGGAATGCGTATGAAATGATTTCAAAGACTTTGGGAGATTCAAATTTGTAAACCAAAATAAAACACACTTTATTAGATAGAAACTTGTAACAATGTTTAACAATGCCTTCAAGGCGTTACAAAAGAAATAAACTAAAAAGAAAATCTAAACTAGAAACAATAAAAAACATCAGAAATCCAATGGTCGTTTTCCCTTCATGCTGACATAATCATTGATTGTCCTTTCATTCTCAAGTTGCCTTGTAAGCCTCAAGATCTTCCTTTCCTGCTCATGATACTTCTCCCTGTAGGTATCCCTTTCTTCCTTCAACTGGATCCAGGATCTCTCCAATGCCCCAAGATCAGTAGGCATATATGGCTGGAGGACTGTGTAAGGAACCCCTTCTTCATTAGTATGCTTTACAATCACTGGAAAAACAGCTTCACATGGCATCCCCAGCTTTTGAGCACGGGCTCGAACCCACTGGAGATAAGGTTGCATCGGGAGAGAAGTCTTTAGTCCCAGCTCTTGAGGGTCATACCTGTTCACCATGCCCTAGGCTCGTATAAACCTTCGGCGATGCTCATCCACGTCCCCCTTGTAGTCAAAGACAATGTCTGTAAGAAAAAGCTCATGGGGACCGTCTCTCTGAGCGCGTCCAAACTGTCTTAAAGCCAAACAAGGATTGTAACTTATACCCCCTCAAATTCCAAGCAACGGGACATTAGGGTATTCTCCACATCGATCGATGACAGCTACTCTTTCCATATCCTTAGAACTCCAAAGGATGTCCGTATGAGCAAGGGACATGATTCTGTAAGCCCAACCTACACCTTCCTCATTCTTCAATAAAGACTTGGGGAGGTGCGAAATAAACCACCTCGCCAGCAGCGGCGTGCAACACATGAGGGTTCCCCTTCTTCGCACAGTACGAGTATAGAGAGCATGTAAGATGTCACCTAGAAGAGTAGGCACTGGATTACGAGACATGAAGATCTTGACCGCATTCACGTCTATGAAGGAATCTGGATTTGGGAAAATAACCAAGTCATAGATGAGGAGAGCCAAGATGTCTTTAAAGGCTTGAAAGTCCAAGTTATCCCAGAACTGTTGAGCTTGATCCATTAGAAACTTAGCCAAGAAACCTTTAACCCCACTCCGTGTCTCCCAGTTAGACACTAAACCAGCCTTTGTCAAGTGTAAAACTGAAGCAATGTCCTCAGGTCTAGGAACCTCCTCCAAACCTGTGAAGGGTGTCTGCTCGAGGATAGATATGCCTAATAAATCAGAAAACTCCTCCAAAGTAGGGACTAGTTAATAATCCGGGAAGGTGAAACAGTGATGCAACGGATCAAAGAACTGGAACAGAACGCTCATCATTTTCTCATCCAATTTTGAAGTGACCAAGCGAAGGAGATAACCATGTCTTCTAACAAATGAAGAAGTATCAGGAACTCTTGAGACTAACTCTCTGAGCTGAGCAGGGATTTGCACGAAGTTAACTCAAATGGTATTTCTGCGCATAGAATTCATGATCTGCAAAACAGAACAAAGATAAATCCCCTCGATCTTTGAAATGGTTAGTCTAATGAAATATACATGCTATGTCATGATGCATGATGTCATGATAAAAACACACCACAGGTATCACAGATAGCAAACATGGTAAAGGCAAACAAGTCACACAATAGCCTTAAGTTTCAAGCTTGCATGGGGTCTAGGTATTACCCTCTTGAAGTTCAGTTGGTTTAACCTGTACTAATAATAGTAACCGGGTTCTAGAGGTTCTCAATATCACTGACCATCCTCCATCGGTCATGGTTTCAGCTCACGCAATATTTTCTTACAGCCGAAACTATCTCGAGAGTATGGTCTCAATGAGTGTAGTATCGAGTATCAACCAGTTCTCAGCTCTATGCCGAGGCCATCTATCTCACTACTTCTTATGGCCATGTTGGTCAATTATAGGTTCTAAGGTCAGTTGATGCTTAACGACCCATATAGCAGCCCCATATTCTCCTTGCTGCTCCACAAGGGATATCGGTACCAACTAATGTGCCACATCAACGTAGCTACTGCTTCAACCGTATCGGTCTATGCCATACAGTTCCCTCACAGTTTATTGCTACTTACCTAAAAGGTGTTCCCCAGATTCGGGTTAGGATCTATAGTAACTCCGATACAAATCCCACAAAAATAAAGCAATCAAATCAAACAATAGAAAACAATATGATGAACTAATCCTAAGGTATACCCCACTTATTAAATCCCCAGCAGAGTCGCCAGTTCTGTGATACGGTGGCCAAAACCGGGATTGTTTTTAGGAATTGTTGGTTTGCGTTTTGCGTTTGTGTTCACAAAATGTCGCGGTAAGCAAGAGTCGCCACCGACTTTTATTTTATCCAACAAAGAAAGTAAAAAAGCAAAGAAAAATTCCCTTTTTCGAGATATTGAGTACGGGGGGTAGATTATAGAAAGGGAAGGTATTAGCACCCTTTCTATCTGTGGTTTTCCACGGGCTCTTAGGTACTTGCTCATCATTTTCAAAATTGCTTCTGTGTGTTTGTGTGATTTGAAAAGTTTTTGTTTTGACTTCGATTTAACCCTTGCTTTTGTCTTCAAGAGTGTTACGAAGTGTTTTTTTGAAAGCTTTGTTTAAAAGAGGAGTGTAAGTGTGAAAAAGTTTGTTTGGATTGAGCAAGTACTTAAGAACTAATCTACCTACTCGAAAAAAAGAATTGTTCTATGTTTATTTCCTTTAGACAGTGTTATCCCACTATCAGTGAGTAGGTAGCACCATCGTTAGAGTTTTGAGGGTCAATTCGAAAGGGACATACGGTCACTAAAGCAATGTTAGGATGTCTTAGTAGTAACCCTAATGTCTTAGATCAATTATTCGAGGCAACAATTCTGAGGCAACCATTCTGAGGCAACTTTTCCGAACGGGACTTTGATCTTTGTTTAGACAAGAGAGCGACCACTAAAATACCCTATACTTAATGACCGTTTACCGAAGGCGACCGAAGTGGGAGTGTACCCTATGAGTACGCATGTGCGAGTGATTCAATTTCAAGTTATTATCTTTGCACATTTAGGGATTGCTAACCGTTTTAAAGTTAATCATACATTCTTTTCATGCATCCCTATTGTTCATACATCTAACAGTTAATAATTGCGGAATTTAAAATTCGGAAAATAAGCTAAGCTATTACAAGGCTTCGGGTATTTACATAGACAAAAACAAACCCTTAAAAATAAAGCGATAAATGAAAATAAAGATCCTAATTAAGCTATTACAACTTGTGAGCAATTACATTAATAGGGTAAAAATAAATGATAAAGCGCGCGCGAGGAAATTAAGATCGGGAGAGAGCTAGGGTTTTGACCCCTTCTAACCTAATTAAAAGAAAAAAATGTTTTTGATTATTTTTTATTATTTTTAAGAAAATAGTTAGGTTTTAAAATTAAATACACAATTAATTAGTTAATTAAATTAATTAATGAAAATAAATAAATGGCCTATTTTTGTGTTTTTGGTTATTTTAAGAAAAAGAAAATATAATTAAGTTAGAAATAAAACCCTAATTGTTCTAATTGATTTTAATTTATTTACAAAAAGAAATTAAAGTTACCTAAAATTAAAATCTAATTAAATTAATTAATTAATTGATAAAAAATAAACCTAAGTCTAATTTGGTGAAAAATTGATTTTATTTGATTTTTTTGATAAAAGAAAAACTTAATTTTGTTAGTAAAATAAATAAATAAATTAAATAAAACAAAATATAAAAAGAAAAGACAAAGAGATATTGGGCCTGAAATTGGTGAATTAGAGGGTGCAAACAGCAATCTGGCCCAAAGAGAATTTATCCAATGTTGACTTCCAGGATTCCACGCTTTGCTTTGACTGGGGTGTACCATGGACACCACATCATGGCCATCAGATCTGGCCTCCTGGACACTTGGCAGATTGGATGATGAAGTCACATGGTGGTCCTTGGTCTTTGTATGCGCGCTGGATCACTGAAAGAAAAATATCATGAAATAATTGGGGGACCTGGGATTCGAACCCAGGCCCTGATGCCTTTTCCACACACTCCACTACCAACTGCGCTGGCTGCTTTGTTTGTACATAGAATAACAATATAAGATAATATACAATATATGTGCATTAATGGAAAAAAGCGCCAGAATTCAAATCAGCGAATGGGATGGAGGCACGTATGTCATCTTCCTCCTTGCACCGTTGGTAAAAGTTATAGACTTTTACCTACGGCACTATTCTGTAGCTACAGGTCCTGCAAATCTCAAAATTCAATACAAGCATGATAAATAAAAACTAAAGCCATGGATAGCTTCGTCTGGACCTGCTGAGCACAATGGTGTCCCTTTCATGGCCCAATTTCACCTGTACGCAAAGATCCCAAATCGAACCAGAAAACCCTAGCAATGGTGAAATCTCATATAATCCATATAAATGCAATTAAACATTACAGAAAGCTTGCAAATGTGTTAAGGAACAAGAATCTACAATTATTTCATGCTATAAGTATCAGAATGATGCAATTCGAATTCAAGAAAAAGGCAATATCGTGGCTGACTTACAGCGAGTTACAGGGCTTGGGAGTGCTTGTTCTTGATTGGTTTTGCTTGCTGGGGATCCTAGGAAGCGATTGGGATGGTCAGGAGGCTTTGAAATTTCCTGGAACAATGAATTCTACTCAGCACTTTGTTGTGATTTTTTCAAGTTTTGTTCTTGTTCTCACGCCTCTCTCCAGCCTTGTTTTAGGTCTGCAAATGCTCAATATATATCAAGGATTGGATTAGGGTTGAAAACCATATCTCAATCTTCCTCCATCATTGCTTTTGATTTTGATTTGATTCCTTTGAATATCTTTCTAAAATTAGGTCAAATTCAATCTTTTTGTCCACACCAATGCTTTGCACGATTTCAATTACTTGCCAACTAGATATAAGACCTGAAATATGTACAAAATCTTGAGTTTTCAATGCTTTAAATTTTTTCATGATTTGTTTTGATTAAAATTGATTTAATTCAAATCAAAATCAAAAATAAATAATAAAAACAAGATAATGACAAGTGGAAAGGGATAGGGCTCGTGGACCATGCTACCAACTCAAAACAAGTGCAAAAGATTGGGCCCATTTGGCAAAAATTGCATTTTTAGGCATAGTTGACTTTTTACAATTTTGCAAAAAGGGTCAACTTCACCAATGTATAACTTCCTCAATTTTTACTCTTTGAAGGTGTTCTTCGACTTTTTAGAAATATTGAGCTGTATTCTAGGCAAATCTTTTGGTCTAATCTCAATTTGTATTCCATGTTCATGTATGAAGCTTTGATAAAAAAGGTGTTTTTGTTGACTTTTCAAAATGACCTATAATGTCCAAATTCATAACTTCTTGTGAGTGTATATTTTGAACTTGGGAGATCAATATGGATTGTATAGCATGGCATCCTCTTCAAAATGAGCTTTGGATGGGTCATTTCTCATAAAGTATGATAAAGTTATGCTTGGTCAAAGTTGAGTTGACTTTTCCTGCAAAACCCTAATTTAGCAACTTTTGGTTCTTGATGATTTATGAGCAATCCTTTATGAATCATGATCAACCCTTGATCAAATGATGAATGATACTTAAAAATGAGGATGTTGACCCAAAATCTTGAAGTTTGACTGTATGTGGGCCACAATTGACCTTTGCTCTAGCACAGTCGATTTTCAGGCCTTTGAGCAATTGACTGAGCAAACTTTATCTGCAAGGCTTGAAACTTGACATGGATGATATTGAGAACATATTAGGACATTGTTTAGAATTTGGGGTTCCTTGGGCTCAAGTATCTTGATGCAACATGCAACCCTAATTTGAGGTAGACTGCCTTAGGAGAGAGCTTGTCTGGTCAACCCTTGAACTTCCTTGAGCAACTTGAGGATCTTTCTTGGAATGTTTTGAGAAATATGGGAGGGCAAATTTTGGGGTACAACAGGTAGCCTTATCGTTGGATGTTGAGGGACTATTGAAGGGACGTTTACGGTCACTAAGGCAACTGGGCAAGAACTTTTAGTAATTGTCCTAAAGTTCTAAGATCACTTTTTAACCGAGGCAACAATCGAAAGGGTCATCGAGGGACTTGTGATCTCTTGAACTAAAGGACAACCACTAAAAATTATCACGTTTCGAGAATTGTGACCGTTTTCGGAGGAAACCGAAGTGGGAGATACCCTAGGGTGAGCATGTTCAAGTGTATTGATTCAGTTCATTTATCTTGCAATTTTAGGGTTATCTAATCACTTTAATTTACAGTCTTTCCATGCAATCCTATTAATCTAAACAGTTAATAATAGTGTAAGAATTTAAAAGACATAAATTAAACCTAGCTATTACAGGGCCTCGGGGAGGGGGATAGATAACCAAAACATGGGAGTGCGGAAATTGAAAGAAATAAATAAACCCTAAGTTAAACTCTTACAAACTGTATACAGATACAATCAATTGAAAAGAATAATAAGCACGCGAAGAATGGAAAGAGCGTCTAAACCCTAAAAATGTTTAAAAGAAAATCTTTTTTGTTTTTTATTTATTTATGAAAATATTAAGTTATAATAATATCCTAAATAACTAAATTAAAACAAGAAAGAAAAATTATTAATTACAATTAATTCTAATGAAACTAATATTTTTGGTATTTTTTAAAGAGAAAAAAAGATTTGAAATTTACCCTAACTTCTAATTAATTTTATTTTAAGGAAAACAAGTTAAAGTAATTAACTTATATTAATTTACAAAATTAATTTTAATTAAAAAACCTAATTCTATTCTTTTGTGATTTTTTTTATTGGCTTGATGATTAAAATAAAAAGGTAATTTGAAAAATATATGAAACAAATAAAAAAATGAAATTAAAATAAAAAGAAAAATTGGGCCTGATAGTGAAAGCAGACTGAGGGGTATGACGCTTAGTTTGATTAGGCCCAGATCAAATAGAAAACCCAATGTCCTTTTTGATTCAGTGCAACTAGCCCCTGGGGTTCACCATGGAGATAGCTTGTTGAGCGCTAGATCTGAATCAATTAATGATCCAACGGTTGAAAGTGAGGACGTTGGATGGACGTATTGAAATGCCATATATTGGAACCTGCAAGAAATGTTGAAAAAAATGCAAAATTGTTGAACCTGGGATCGAACCCAGGTCCCTTCCTTCACACGCTTGCACCCTTACCATCTACGCTATCTTGTTAATTCGTGTATATAATAACGCAATAATATTATATGTGAAAACCAATGCTAATCCTAATCAAGAAAAATGCACGCGTCAGTAATTCAAATGAACCAATCAGATTATGTTAAAATGCCACGCATGCTCCAAACGGAGTCAACGATTCAACGATGTCGGAGGGGATCTCTGGTCATCTTCTTCGGGGGGTTCCAATTCTCAAACCTGCAAAAGCGTGCGATTTGTGAAGAGTTAAGGGCCCTACCCTACACAAAATCGAATCTTGAATCCGATTCTGGCCTTAAAATGGCCTAAAAATGCATCTAACCCTGAAAACGAAACTCTCACATTTAGAAACCCTAACAATGGTGATTAGAGGTTTTGGCCCTGTACCTTACATGAAATACATTAGAATGCTCACAATCAATGATAATAACATGAATATGGAACGAAAATCAATTTATAGCATGTATTTGAAAGATTTTGAAGCCAAGCCTTACCAAGGTCAGGTGGTGTATGGATCTGGTCTTCTAGAGTGTTCCACGCCTTATGTAAGGTATGGATGGTCTCCTGAGGGCCTCGGAGAGTGAATGATGCAATTTGTTTGGCCTGGAAATCGCTGAATCGTATGGTACAAATTTCCACCTTTCTTTTAAATTTTTGGACTTTGCTAGGGTTCTTTTTTAGGCAGTTACATGTGTTTTTTATTGCTTCTGAATGCTTGTGCATATATATTAGGCCACATTAGGTTAACAAATATGAAGGGATATCCATGCTTTCATGAGAAAATATTTGCTTTCCAATTATGTGGATTTTTGACTTTTTGGGACCAAATCGAATCTTTTTCCTCTCTCCACGAAATTCCCTTGATATAATCAGCATATTTGTCCATCATTTAATAGGAAAAGGATTTCAAATCAAATCTTATATTATTTCCATTATTTATTTATTTAATTTTAAATTTTAATGAATAAAATATCAAAATAAATAGAATAAATAATAGAATAATGCATGGGTGGGATTAGAGGTCGTGGATCATGTTAGGAATAAGTTTCAAACATAAAAAGATAGGCCTATTTGGAAAAATTCCAAGTTAGCTCAATATTTGCTTCATGCACTTTTCCAAAAAGTGGCCAACTTTAGCAACGCATAACTCTCTCAATTTTAACCCTATAAGGGTGTTCTTGGACTTTTTAGAGAGCTTAGAATGTCCTATAAAAACCATTTTGATTTCATATCAATTGGATCTTTCATGTTCATGTAAGGAGCTTTGACCAAAAAGGTGTTTTTGTTGACTTTTTGAAAGGACCCATAATGTCTGAGCTTGTATCTTTTAATTGATGCATTTCTTTAACTTTAGGGCTGAAGAGAAGTTGTAGGGAATTGGATTCTCTTTAAAATGAGATTTAGTGGGAAAATTTCTAATAAATTATGAGAAAGTTATGCCTGGTCAAATTTTGATTGACTTTTCCTATAGAAACCCTAATTAGCAACTTTTGACTTTTGATGAATTAGGAGCATTTCTTGAGGAATCATGATCAACCCTTGATAAAATTATGGATATCACTTCAAAATGTTGATGTTGACAAAAAATCTTGAAGTTTGACTGTATATAGGCCACATTTGACTTTTGACCTAGTGTAGTTGATTTTTAGGCATTTGAGTAGTTGACTGAGCAAACTTGTTGTGCAAGGCATGAAATTTGTCATGGGTGATCTTGAAGACATATTAGGACCATGGAAAACATTTGATACCATTGGAGCTCACACATCTTGATAAAAATTTAAACCCTAATTAGAGGTTTATTGCCTTAGGAGGAGAATTTGTCTAGTCAATTCTTAGTCATCCTTGAGGACCTCAATGGGCATGTGTTAAGTAAAAAGGGAGGGCAAATTTTGGGGTACAACATCCGGGAATACCAAATCACGACACAATAACATTCAATCCTTCTTCAAAATATTTAGGCATCACAAAATCATTATAGGAGAACATATCTTCTTCAGAAGAAAAGAACTCATCAGCAGAAACATATTCATCATCAGACATGGCCTCGATCGAGCAATCTTCAATCACATTAAATCCATTGTAATAATCTCTATTTCCTGTGACTTTGAAAGTACCATTGTCTAATAATAATTGAAGACATCTTATTACAATAGAACAACCAAGAGAATCCCTACAACAGATCTGACAAGACCCATAATAGTGTTCTTCTTGGCCATCCATGTGACAAAATGTAGCGTGCAACTGCCCCAAATCATCATTCATATAATTCACATTAAAAAATTCAGAATTCACCGGGACATCCATAAACCATATTCACGTATTCTTCATACACAACCCTTGGCCTGATTATGTGGATAAGACCTTTGTCCATCATTTCTTGAAGATCGGCTCTTATTTTATCACATCCATGGATATATGTACTACAAATACTACAAATGGCATGGTCGTGCGTATAATAAATGAATTCACAAAGATCAGCGTGCATCTTCACCAAATCCCCTCTAACCAGGTTGATATCAAAAATTCGGAAGTCCCCTGGACAACCAGGAACCATATTTACAGCATTTGCACTTCCATGTTTGGGTAAAGGATTATCTTTCACATTAGAACCAACATCTTTAAAAGATAGGAGGCCATATCTCACCATCTTCTGTACCTCAGATTTTAAGGGATAACAGTTTTCGATGTTGTGCCCTGGGGCTCCTTGATGAAAAACACAAGTCTGATCTGCCTTATAATACCATTGTAAAGGTGAAGGTATAGCAGGGGGAGGCCTAGTCTGAACCAATTTCTTCTGAATCAAAGCCGGAAACAACTCCACATAACTCATTGGAATACATTCAAAAGCTTCTCTCTTCTGACCTTGCCCTTGATTTCCCTGAGGAGGTGGTCTCTGATAGGAAACAGTAGTCGAGGCTACATTGATAACTAGAGTTACAGAAGCAACTTGTTGTTGGTACCAATGATGTCTTCTTGGTGGTGTAATCTTCCTTTCTTCAACGACAGCATTTGTTTCACTTTCTTTCTTTCTAGGAAACCTATATGTTGACTTCTTTGATCCTTCATCTCTCGTCACACGTCCTTCTTTGACAGCTTCTTCTAAACGAACACCCGTTCTTACCATCTCAGTGAAATCACTCGGTACACTAGCAACCATCCTTTCGTAATAAAATGATCCAAGAGTTTTCAGGAAGACCTTGGTCATTTCTTGTTCTCCCATCGGAGGTACCACCAGGGGAGCTACCTCGCGCCAACACTATGCATATTCTTTGAATGACTCCTTGTCTTTCTGAGCCATTGTTCTCAATTGGTTACTGTCAGGCGCCATAAACATATTGTACTTATACTTCTTGATAAAAGTTTCACCTAGATCATTGAATATGCGGATATTGCTATTATCCAAACCGATATACCACTTGAAAGCGGCACCAGTTAAACTATCCTGGAAGAAATGAATAAGTAAACGATGATCATCAGTATAGGTGGACATCTTTCTGATATATCACCAGCTGGTCACGAGGACAAGAGTTAACCTTGTACCTCTCAAATTTCGGAACTTTAAACTTCACTGGCTCCTTTACGTTAGGAACTAAGCAGAGTTCACTGACGTTTTGTCCGAATAATTCTTTTCCTCGAAGAGCCTTCATTTCCTTCTGCATCTCATTGAATTGGTCCTGAAAGTCACCTAATCGATCATAGAAACCCATACTTTTACTCGATGGAGAAACGGGACGATAAACCTCATCATTAACAAATGATATAGCATTCATCGTAGGAGGTGCAGTATAATGAATCTCATTTTTAGAAACAGGAGTAACATGCACCACATGAGGGGCAGGAATAGCAGCATCTTGAGCAAATGGAGCAATTTGTAACCTTCTGGCATGAAATTTTCAGTCATCCCAAACGGGTAACCCTAAAGCATGCGGTTTTGAACAACAGTAACTAGAGTAAAGGAAATAGGAATTGGCGGGACTTCAAAAGAAACTGTTGTTTATTGTGGCTGAGCAGACGGAGGAACAAGTTGTGGCTAATTCTGAGCAGCCACCAATGATTTCATTAAAGCAGTCAGATTAGCCATACCGGCCTTCAAAGCAGTAACTTCTTTGCACAACTCGCGATTATCTTGTTCAAGATTCTCCATTTTCTTCCAAGAATTAGCTCGAGTATTGTATCGGTGAGACAACTTGCTTCTGAACGGAGTAGAGAAACTTAATAAGACACCTGGGTATGAACAAAGATGCAAAAATTATGCGCAGAATGATGCATGATATTTAATGCATATGATTTATTTATCATTATTAATATTTCAAGGGACTTAAAGAATTATAGACGATTCGAAAACACTAAAGTACTAACACATTTTGAAATACCGAAAATTTTATTATAATAACTTCATAATGGATTACAATTTTTAGTACAAGTTTCAATAATCCTAAGTACAAGATAATGAAGATAGAATATAAAATCCTATGGAGGAAAAACTGAGGAAGATTGTAGCGATAAAAAATGTAGCGGGGTAAATCGGAGATCGAATTATTGATTAATTCGTCTCGCAAAAGCAAGAGTCGCCACCGCGCTTTATTGTTTCCAAAGGAAAAGGGAAGAGAGCGAAATAAAACCCTAAATATGCAATGTAACTAAAAATACAAATACAAAGCGTTTTTGAAAAGAGATCTTATGGTTCGGGGGTTGGTTATACAATGGGAAGGTACTAGCACCCAATGCATCTATAGTACTCTATAGGAACCTTTTGAAATATCTGTTTTATTTAAAATTGATCGCTTGATTGAAAATAAATCGTTTTGGCCGAAAAAGGGATACGGACGGGTTTTTAAAAATACGACGACCTAATGTCGAAGTTTTTGTTTAAAAGGTATAGGTCTTGAAAAGGTTGAAATTTTGAAGTAATGTGAATGTTTGAGGAAAAGTTATCCTAAGTTTTGATAAAATGCGAAAATTTGCGCAGTTAGATTTGGAGACATGAAGTCAACAAATTTACTGTTTTTCCTTTTGGATTTAAACATAAATCGAGTAAACAAAGATACATGAACAAAGAAAATATGCGAATAATAATTAAATAGCAATAATATAAATAAAAGATGCGAACAATGCGTTTTATGATTTTGCTTGCTTAATGTTAACGAAAAAAAACATCTTAAATCTTTTTACGCTTTTTTTTTTTGATAAGGATAAATCAAAAGATTTAATTAATGAGGACGTGGCATTTTTCTAGTTTTTTTTTTAAGTTATTAAGTTTTTTTTATATATATTTAATATTAATTATGGTGATAAAATATTTTTTTGTTTTTCTCTATTCCTATGTCTTTTATTATAAAAAAGTGTTAGGAATTATTTTAGATTAAATAAAACTCAATATTACTAACTAAAACCTATTTTTTAAGAAAAGATATTAAGGATATTAAATCTTGAAAGTTGGATTAATAAAATGGTCTATTATCAAAATGCTTTAAATTATTTTGGGTTGTCTAAAACTATAATCAAAACTAATAAGACTTTAAGAAGGTAATTAAAATGGAAATGGGTTAATGGAGGTGCAACTAAGTCTGAATGGGCCAGATGGTTGGGATAGGGCCCAAGGCGAAATAAAGTCAGGGGGGTGTACAAAATTTTCGTGGGCTTAAGCTGAACACATTAGGGGTCTAAGAGATTAATGTAGCATTAGGGTTATGTTATGTTTGTGCAAATGGGATTTAGGGTTTGTCTTAAGGCAGAACGGCGCTCACGATCTTCATCTCTTTCGCGCAGCTTCTTCATCTTCGCCTCCAGTGTTGACGTTTTTTCCTTGTTCCGGCCACCCACGCTAGGCTCTTCTTCCCTCCATTGAACGAGACGGCTTAAGCAGAGACGGTAAGGACATGTTTTTTCGTTAACGCTAGATTCAATTCGCATGTTGATTTTATGGTTTCGTTGTTGATTCTGACTAGTTTTTATATTTATTTGCCCATGTCGATTTGAATGTCATAAAGAGGGAGAAAAGATTGTTACCTAGGTGGAGAAGGAGGAGGAGCTAGGGGTGATGGAGGCCGGACAGCAGGGAGACGGCAAGCGTACACGGTGGTGAACGGTATTTGCGGTTTTCCTCTTCTTCTTGCTTGAACGTGCCACTGTATGAGTGTTTTGTTTTTCTTCTCACTTGAATACGATGCTATACTTGTTCTTCTGTCTTTGCTTGAATGTGATACTATGCTTGGTTTTGTTGAAACTGATACTACACTTCTTCCTCTTCGTTGCCTACTGTACTTGTTTTTCTTCTCCTTCTTTGATCATGCTACTGTATGGTGATTCTTGAATGAGATGGGCTTGAGGAATACTGCTCTAAAAGGGGCCAATGATGTTGTCACTGAGGCCCAGTCGGTTGCCTTAGAATTTTTCAGACTTTTGGATGGATAACGCACAGGTTTGGGCAATGGTTGGACATGGTGATAGATGTGGGATTTTTGTGTAGTTTTGGACGAATTGATGGAACTTGGGCATGTGTTTTAGCTAGGCCATATGGATGGTGGTTTTGGATTGGTTTTCTGTGAGGTGGTTCTGATATATTTTTTTTTATGGCAGTGGGATGATGATGATATTGGCTCTAGAGGCTCAATCGGTTATGCAGTGTTTTTCTTATGTATGGTTTTGGAAATGGTTTTCTCAGTATGATTATGCAGGTTTTTAAAACTCTAAGTTTTTTCTCTTGGAGGCTTTGATGATATGTTCTGTCTGTGTTGGTAATATTTTGCTATGTAATATAACTACTCTTCCCTCTTCTTTTTCGCTACAGGCCAGGAATTTTGAAAACAAAATGCCTTGGGATCTCCCTGAGCATTCTGCACTATGCTGACCCTCCAATTTGTCTCTATTCTTATTCTGTGCTATTAATTCTACTGGCTATATTTTGTTTGTCTTGTATAACCTCTTCTGCCTATGCTAAGCCTGCAAATCCCACACTTCTCCCTCTCTTTTTTTTCTCTCAGTATGGCTTTGACAAAAGAGTGATAAGCTGTACATTTTCTGAAAATGTAATGGCCAGAAAATGATGAAAAAGGAATTTTGTGTTGCTTGCAAAAATGGTCAAACTGCATATTTTCCTTTTAATACAAATATTGTTTGTTTCCTGCTGTGTAGGCAAAGGCTAAATGAGCATGCTTGCATATGTGGTTACTGCATGGTTTTGTATGCTTATGCTGTATGCTTTTTTTGGAATTACATTTAGGATTTTAAACAAAATGTAATTAGTTTAAATATGCAGTTTTGGAAAACATAACTTGTGCATATGCTTTGAAATTCTTTTCTTTTTTTTTGTGAACCGGGAGTAATCCCGTGATTTGCAAAAAAAATAATAACTGATTCCGGCCATTACATTTAATGATGAACACTAAATTTATTTTTCTGCATTTTAAATATTTATTCGAATTCTAATTTCTTTCGTTTAATTGCAGGTAACATTAAATGAGCGGACAAAACGCATTGGGTCGGAAGCTTTTAGAATTAGGATAGATTAGTTAGTTTTTTTTATTTCATTTTAATTTTTGGCAATTCATTATTGTAATCTACTGTAATATATACAATATTTACATAATAACTTGTACAATAAAAAAAATGAATAAAAGAAAACTATTTGTCCATTAAATTCTTCTTCTTTATTTATTTATCGTTTATTATTTCTTCACACGAATAATAATTGAAACCAAATTTTCAATTACCTACATTCAAAATAATAAACAGATAAATAATAATTATCATTGATCAACTAATATCTTCAGTTATTTAATCCATCATTCCCAACTAAATTATAATAATTAAAATAGGATTTCAATTATTTAACTTAGAACGACGAACGATTAAACAGTCGTTATTGACCAATGAATTTTCTCGAATGCTTATTTATATTATTCATAACCTTTAAATTATGTAATAACTAAGAATAAATTCTAGTTACTAAAATTTAAAATAATGAGTAATAAATAAATACTGTCCACACAATTAATGCGCCTCTTCTCCGATGTTTATTTTATTATCCATACATCTTTAAACTAAATAATAATCAAAAGGTGAATTTCAATTATTTAAATTTTAGATAATGAATAAGTAATAATCATCATTTTTTGCACGAATCGATTAAATGATTTAATGTTCAGCATAAATAGCTCTTGGCCTGAAAAAGTCATGAATTTTGAAATCGATGGATCAAAACAAATGTAATATAAAGATGCAGGTAGGAGACGATATCTTAGGTCAAAATTTGGGGTACAACAGCTGCCCCTATTTAAGTTTCTTCTATCCGGAGATATGAAGATTAAAATCTTTGTTTCGACGTGATTGAAGGTACTTAAATACATAATTACGCAAATTTTGTCCTAAGATGCCGTCATCATGCGGTGATATGAACGTAGTGCTTGAATTCACAGAGAAAGATATTGTATGAAACAGGACAATGTGGGAGGAATCGAACACCAGCAAAACACAGAGACATGAGGTATACGCTATTGGGGAAACAAACTATCGACTCCCAAAGACAGACTCCTGACAGCGAATAAGATCGAGGGAAAACAACCTCTAATCCTAACAAAGAGAGCATCTTGCATAGGCCATAACAGATTATTGACCCAAAACAATGAGTTCGCAACTCAAGGTCGACGGTAGACAGAGAGTATCAAAATGCGGATAACTGATTACCGACTTCTGGAGGTATCGGTTCGTAACAGACTTTCTCTGCGAGATTTTCAGAGATACTCGTGAATGCTGAGGTAATAAGACTGTAGATACGAAGGTTGTTCAAATAAAGAAAAACTGCAATTTGTCCAGAGAAAATACCGGTAACATACAAGTTGCTCAAATAAAGAGGCTACCACTTGCTGTCGTCCGAAGAAAATACCGATAACAAATAAGCTGCTCAAATAAAGAGGCTACCACTTGCTGTTTTCCAAAGAAAATACCGATAACAAACAAGTTGCTCAAATAAAGAGGCTGCCGCTTGTTGTCGTCCGAAAGAAATACCGATAACAAACAAGCTGCTCAAATAAAGAGACTGCCACTTGTTGTCGTCCAAAGAAAAGTAATAACGTACTGGTAACTCATGAAGAGTTTGCTGCTTGTTGCTTTCAGAAAAAATAAAAATGACGCACTAGTAGCTCATGAAGAACTACTGCTCGGCGCTTGCGAAAAGATAACATGACGCACTAGTAGCTCATGAAGAACTGCTGCTCGGCGCTTTCGAAAAGATAAAATGACGCACTAGTAGCTCATGAAGAACTGCTGCTTGGCGCTTTCGAAAAAATAAAATGACGCACTAGTAGCTCATTAAGAACTGCTGCTCGGCGCTTGTCGAAGATAGAATGACGCACTAGTAGCTCATGAAGAACTGCTGCTCGGCGCTTTCGAAAAGATAAAATGACGCACTAGTAGCTCATGAAGAACTGCTGCTCGGCGCTTGTCGAAGATAGTAACGTACAAGTTGCTCGTGAAGAGCTACCGTTTGTCGTTTTCCAACATAATTCAGAAGGAAACTGCGATGATATTGGCAGAGAATAAAATCTTCATCAAAGAGAACCCTGAATCAATCCTTCCCGAGGAGATCATATACTTAAATGTGCAAAATAAATGCACCAGTCGTCTTGGTCGCAAACTCACTGGGGAAAATCAAAGAGTATAGCCTATGCAAGAGGCAGCAACTTCATCCAGGGACAGCCTAGGAAGAAAACAGTCAAACAAGACTCCACCCGATGAGAAAGTAACTCAATTGGGGAATTTAGAAAGGAAGCACGTTTTCTGCCTAAGCTAACTTTCTACCTGGAAAGAACGTATGTACGTTGTTCGAACAAACAAAGCGAGACTCAAAAATCAACGGCAAATGTGGATATGCATGCTGATATGAGTGTAGATGAATAAGTGAATGTTATGCTGACAAAACAGACAGATGAAATATCTTGGAGATAATGAGATGTCACAACAAAATAGATACTCGGCCAATCTTGAAAAGACGGAAGATAGACGGAATCGGAATCACACCGCAACGTCGGAGGGTACCACGCTACAAGGTCCGAATCCTCTGAGAAGAAGAACATCCCAAACCAATCTTCTAACACCAATAGATCACGGTATGAGACAAAATGCACCACATTTCAGAAATCGCCTAGATCGAGATAGCCAAAACGAAGCTCAACTGGAACAGCTGGGGAGTCACTAAACTCAGTACCCCAAAAAAAAAACACAATTTTAACACAACTAACACCTCATGACGATTTCGAAACGACATACACTCATGATGCAAGGATAAACTACCGTACTGTTTTGCATTTCATGGCTTTACCATCCTTGGAACGAACTGTTAATATTCCTTTCGTTATTCACGACACATTTTTTAGAATAAGGACATTTAAGTAAATTGGTTTCAAGTATTTTCCATAAAATTAAAATTTTGCCCACAAAAGATAAGTGCTCAATCTTTATTAATGAGAGGTTGTTCGCTAACAATGCGACTCCAACGGTTTACAAAGCTTTGGGGAAATAGTACATGAAATAAAAGGTCACACAAAAACAGTGATCGCTATTCTCCCTAACAACTTTGAATTCCAGAAATGTGTTCAGATGCTGAAACTGATTTGACCAGAAATTTGCTTAAGCGAAATACTTCTTGACTGCATCGGCGTTCAAGGGACGTGGGAGGTCTTCACCATCCATATTGGTGAGAATCATGGCACCTCCAGAGAAAACTTTCTTAACAACATACGGTCCTTCATAGTTAGGGGCCCATTTGCCCCTGGAATCAGGTTGGAAAGATAATATCTTCTTGAGCACAAGGTCACCTTCTCTGAACTCGCGTGGTCGAACCTTCTTATCAAAAGCCTTCTTCATTCTCTGCTGATACAACTGACCGTGACACAAAGCTGTCAATCTCTTTTCTTCGATTAAATTCAACTGATCGTATCTACTTTGACACCATTCGGCTTCAGAAAGCTTGGCTTCCATCAACACTCTCAGAGACGGAATCTCAACCTCCACAGGGAGTACTGCTTCCATACCATAAACTAGGGAGAAAGGGGTCACGCCTGTTGAAGTTCGAACCGAAGTACGATACCCGTGTAAAGCAAACGGAAGCATTTCATGCCAGTCCTTATAAGTTACCACCATCTTCTGGACAATCTTCTTGATGTTCTTGTTAGCAGCTTCAACAGCCCCATTCATCTTCGGCCTGTAAGGAGAGGAATTATGATGTTCGATCTTGAACTCTTCACAAAGCTCCTTCATCATCTTGTTATTCAAATTCGACCCATTATCAGTGATGATCTTACTCGGGATACCATACCGACAAATGATCTGATTCTTGATAAATCTGACTACCACCTGTCTGGTTACATTAGCATATGACGCTGCCTCCACCCATTTAGTAAAATAATCGATCGCTACCAAGATGAAGCGATGACCATTCAAAGCTTTGGGTTCAATCATCCCAATCATATCAATGCCCCACATAGAGAAAGGCCAAGGTGAAGATATAACATTGAGGAGGGTCGGCGGCACGTGCATCTTGTCCGCATAAATCTGGCATTTATGACACTTCTTCACATACTTGCAGCAATCAGATTCCATTGTCATCCAATAGTAACCAGCTCTCAACATCTTTCTAGCCATTGCATGTCCATTGGCATGAGTGCCAAAGGATCCTTCGTGTACTTCTTGCATCAGCATGTCTGCTTCACGTCTGTCTACACATCTGAGCAAGACCATGTCGTAATTCCTCTTATACAACACTTCTTCATTTAGAAAGAAACTGCTTGCTAATCTTCTCAACGTCTTCCTATCTTTATTGGATGCCCCAGGCGGGTACTCTTGAGTTTGAAGAACACGTTTAATGTCATAGAACCACAGTTTGTCGTCGGTGACCTCTTCTACTGAGAACACATGATCAGGTCTATCAAGGCGCATAACTCTGATCGTGGGCACGTCGTTCCACCCATTTACTTGAAACATTGAAGACAAAGTAGCCAAAGCATCAGCCATTTGGTTCTCATCTCTAGGGATATGATGTAATTCCACTTTGTTGAAGAAAGTTAACAACCTTCTAGCATAGTCTCTGTAAGGGATCAAACCAGGATGACGAGTCTCCCACTCTCCTTTGATTTGATTAATCACCAGTGCCGAATCTCCGTAAATATCCAGAATCTTAATCCTTAGATCCACCGCTTCTTCGAGACCCATAATACATGCCTCATATTCCGCCATGTTGTTCGTACAGTCAAACTTCAGTCTTGCCGTGAACAGGATATGAGTACCTCGGGGAGTAACGATGATTGCCCCAATTCCATTTCCATAGGAATTCACAGCTCCGTCAAATATTAAACCCCAAAGGGATTCAGGATCAGGTCCTTCTTCAGGTAACGGCTCTTCACAGTCTTTAGCTTTCAAGTACATAACATCTTCATCTGGGAAATCAAACTTGATGGATTGATAATCTTCAATTGGTTGGTGAGCCAAATGATCGGCTAAAATACTCCCTTTGATCGCTTTCTGAGTGTGGTACTCAATGTCATATTCAGATAACAACATCTGCCAACGGGCTATTCTTCCAGATAAGGCGGGCTTCTCAAAGATATACTTGATCGGGTCCATTTTGGAGATCAACCAAGTAGTGTGATTAATCATATACTAGCGCAGACGGCGAGCAGCCCAAGCTAAAGCACAACAGGTTTTCTCAAGCAATGAGTATCGAGACTCACAGTCTGTGAATTTCTTACTCAAATAATATACAACATGTTCTTTTCTTCCAGTCTCGTCTTGTTGACCAAGCACACATCCCATGGAGTCTTCCAATATAGTCAGGTACATAATCAATGGTCTTCCTTCCACCGGAGGAATCAAAATGGGAGGTTCGAGCAAATATTCTTTGATACTATCGAAAGCTTTCTGACAATCCTCTGTCCACACACATCCTTGGTTCTTGCGGAGAAGCTTGAAAATCGGCCCACAAGTAGCAGTCATGTGAGATATGAACCTAGAAATGTAGTTCAGTCTCCCAAGGAATCCTCTTACTTGTTTTTCCGTCTTGGGTGCGGGCATTTCTCGAATAGCTTTGACTTTATCAGGATCTACCTCAATACCTTTCTGACTGACAATGAAACCTAAAAGTCTTCTAGAACGAACACCAAAAGTGCACTTGTTGGGATTCAGACGGAGTTTGTACTTTCTCAAACGCTGGAATAACTTTAACAAATGCTCCAAGTGATCTTCTTCAGTCTGTGATTTGGCAATCATGTCATCTACATACACTTCGATCTCCTTATGCATCATGTCATGGAACAAAGCAGTCATGGCCCTTTGGTACGTTGTGCCAGCATTCCTCAAACCAAACGGCATAACCCGATAACAGAAAGTTCCCCAAGGTGTAATGAAAGCGGTCTTCTCCATATCTTCCGGCGCCATCTTGATTTGATTGTAACCAGAGAAACCGTCCATGAAAGAAAAGACTTTGAACTTGGCAGTACTGTCGACCAATACGTCAATATGAGGTAATGGGAAGTCATCCTTTGGACTAGCTCTATTCAGATCTCTGTAGTCTACACACATCCGAACCTTACCATCCTTCTTTGCAACAGGCACTATGTTGGCTAACCACTGAGGATAGACCGACGTAACAAGGAAACCTGCGTTGATCTGCTTCTGAACTTCTTCTTTAATCTTGTCGGCCATGTCAGGACGAGTCCTTCTCAACTTCTGTTTGATCGGTGGACACTCAGGTCTCAACGGTAAACGATGCTCCACGATGTCGTTGTCCAACCCTGGCATATCTTGGTAAGACCACGCAAACACATCAACATACTCTCTGAGAAGCTCCAACATTTTCTCTTTAACTTCCGGGATAAGCAATGCTCCGACTTTGACTTCCTTTCTATCCTCTTCATCACCCAAATTGACCAACTCTACAGGTTCTTCAAATGGTTGAATGACCTTTTCATCCTGCTCAATCAAACGGGAAATCTCAACAGGAACCTCTTCATCATCCCCTTCTTCGGCTCTGAACACAGGGAATTCAAAGTTGGGAGAGGGCATAGGATCATTGTTTTCGATGGTTAAGTCATGAAGTAATCTGCACACATGATTATGCTTTATTTTAGAAATCGATTTGTGCAAATAAAACAAAATGTTCTTAATCAATTTTCATTATTATTTCCCGAAAGAAAAATAAAACAGCAGTGGACAAAAGAACATTTTTATTCATTAAAAGGGAAATACTTGAAACAGAAAGCCCAGACATTTCTCTTTTGCCTTGGGCAGAGCAAAAGGAATTATTTTTCATAGCCCGACACAAAATACGTTTTGCCTTGGGCATAGCGAATTTTTCAAAGGAAAATAAACAAAACATTACTCGGAAATGTGCATAACCACAGGAACATCAACAGCTATCCAATTTTGGCAAGCCAATCCAGGCGTTACAAAATCCAGTTTTAGAAAACATGTGAAGTGGAATGTTGGATGATGCATGATATGCAAAAGAGAGTTTTTATTTGATCTTCGCGGAACTCAAGATATTAAGTTGTAAACATCAAAGTGTGAAGATAGAAGATGAATTTTAAATTGGCTCCAAACATTGATCAAGTTATCATCAAGATCAATCATCCATTTTGGTGGATTAGGGTTTTCGCCCTATCAACACCCAAGATCCATTGAGCTTGACGAAACTTGTGATGTTTACAAAGAAAGGCCCCCCAAATTCCTTCAAAGTCAAGTGAAAGGGGCTTTATGGATGCATGAATGCATGAATGAATGACAATGCAACAGTTACACACAAGTTCACAAACATGGGGTTCAAAGGTTCAACGTTTCAGCATGGAGTCGAGGGTAAAGCCCACCCAAAGGTATGTATTAACGGTTCAATCGCACCTGTAAGACAAGGTTCTAAGAGTTCCCAGAGTCTACATTCCTCCTCCGGATATTACCAATGTCTTGATTACTCAATAATTAGCAATATTCTCAAGAGAAACTCGTCCGAGCGTAGCATCGAGTAACAACTACTTCCGAATTACTCCGTTATAGTCTCCGCGCTACACCTAAAAAGGCCAAGATGGGTTAGGGTTCTACGGTCCTCAACTTCTCGGGCTCCTAGGTCGAAAATAATAATGTCTTCCCGATTACCCGGTAAACAAATATTAAGTTCAAGAGGGCCTTCCATTGAGTGGGGATCTCATGCCTCCTTCTTCGGGATTACTCCCTCAAAGTTAACATGACTATACCGCCCGTCCTATTCCTTAAGTGTTACTTAATCCGGGTATAGGATTCGTCCTTTGCAAAAAACCCAAACACCCCAAATTAAACACATAATCAAACAAAACAAATAATAATAAAACAGATAAGACAAATTAGGCTTAACCCACTTAGGGATGGACAAGCAAGAGGTCAATCTATCCCCAGCAGAGTCGCCAATTCTGTAGCGATAAAAAATGTAGCAGGGTAAATCGGAGATCGAATTATTGATTAATTCGTCTCGCAAAAGCAAGAGTCGCCACCGCGCTTTATTGTTTCCAAAGGAAAAGGGAAGAGAGCGAAATAAAACCCTAAATATGCAATGTAACTAAAAATACAAATACAAAGCGTTTTTGAAAAGAGATCTTATGGTTCGGGGGTTGGTTATACAATGGGAAGGTACTAGCACCCAATGCATCTATAGTACTCTATAGGAACCTTTTGAAATATCTGTTTTATTTAAAATTGATCGCTTGATTGAAAATAAATCATTTTGGCCGAAAAAGGGATACGGACGGGTTTTTAAAAATACGACGACCTAATGTCGAAGTTTTTGTTTAAAAGGTATAGGTCTTGAAAAGGTTGAAATTTTGAAGTAATGTGAATGTTTGAGGAAAAGTTATCCTAAGTTTTGATAAAATGCGAAAATTTGCGCAGTTAGATTTGGAGACAAGAAGTCAACAAATTTACTGTTTTTCCTTTTGGATTTAAACATAAATCGAGTAAACAAAGATACATGAACAAAGAAAATATGCGAATAATAATTAAATAGCAATAATATAAATAAAAGATGCGAACAATGCGTTTTATGATTTTGCTTGCTTAATGTTAACGAAAAAAAACATCTTAAATCTTTTTACGCATTTTTTTTTGATAAGGATAAATCAAAAGATTTAATTAATGAGGACGTGGCATTTTTCTAGTTTTTTTTTTAAGTTATTAAGTTTTTTTTATATATATTTAATATTAATTATGGTGATAAAATATTTTTTTGTTTTTCTCTATTCCTATGTCTTTTATTATAAAAAAGTGTTAGGAATTATTTTAGATTAAATAAAACTCAATATTACTAACTAAAACCTATTTTTTAAGAAAAGATATTAAGGATATTAAATCTTGAAAGTTGGATTAATAAAATGGTCTATTATCAAAATGCTTTAAATTATTTTGGGTTGTCTAAAACTATAATCAAAACTAATAAGACTTTAAGAAGGTAATTAAAATGGAAATGGGTTAATGGAGGTGCAACTAAGTCTGAATGGGCCAGATGGTTGGGATAGGGCCCAAGGCGAAATAAAGTCAGGGGGGTGTACAAAATTTTCGTGGGCTTAAGCTGAACACATTAGGGGTCCAAGAGATTAATGTAGCATTAGGGTTATGTTATGTTTGTGCAAATGGGATTTAGGGTTTGTCTTAAGGCAGAACGGCGCTCACGATCTTCATCTCTTTCGCGCAGCTTCTTCATCTTCGCCTCCAGTGTTGACGTTTTTTCCTTGTTCCGGCCACCCACGCTAGGCTCTTCTTCCCTCCATTGAACGAGACGGCTTAAGCAGAGACGGTAAGGACATGTTTTTTCGTTAACGCTAGATTCAATTCGCATGTTGATTTTATGGTTTCGTTGTTGATTCTGACTAGTTTTTATATTTATTTGCCCATGTCGATTTGAATGTCATAAAGAGGGAGAAAAGATTGTTACCTAGGTGGAGAAGGAGGAGGAGCTAGGGGTGATGGAGGCCGGACAGCAGGGAGACGGCAAGCGTACACGGTGGTGAACGGTATTTGCGGTTTTCCTCTTCTTCTTGCTTGAACGTGCCACTGTATGAGTGTTTTGTTTTTCTTCTCACTTGAATACGATGCTATACTTGTTCTTCTGTCTTTGCTTGAATGTGATACTATGCTTGGTTTTGTTGAAACTGATACTACACTTCTTCCTCTTCGTTGCCTACTGTACTTGTTTTTCTTCTCCTTCTTTGATCATGCTATTGTATGGTGATTCTTGAATGAGATGGGCTTGAGGAATACTGCTCTAAAAGGGGCCAATGATGTTGTCACTGAGGCCCAGTCGGTTGCCTTAGAATTTTTCAGACTTTTGGATGGATAACGCACAGGTTTGGGCAATGGTTGGACATGGTGATAGATGTGGGATTTTTGTGTAGTTTTGGACGAATTGATGGAACTTGGGCATGTGTTTTAGCTAGGCCATATGGATGGTGGTTTTGGATTGGTTTTCTGTGAGGTGGTTCTGATATATTTTTTTTTATGGCAGTGGGATGATGATGATATTGGCTCTAGAGGCTCAATCGGTTATGCAGTGTTTTTCTTATGTATGGTTTTGGAAATGGTTTTCTCAGTATGATTATGCAGGTTTTTAAAACTCTAAGTTTTTTCTCTTGGAGGCTTTGATGATATGTTCTGTCTGTGTTGGTAATATTTTGCTATGTAATATAACTACTCTTCCCTCTTCTTTTTCGCTACAGGCCAGGAATTTTGAAAACAAAATGCCTTGGGATCTCCCTGAGCATTCTGCACTATGTTGACCCTCCAATTTGTCTCTATTCTTATTCTGTGCTATTAATTCTACTGGCTATATTTTGTTTGTCTTGTATAACCTCTTCTGCCTATGCTAAGCCTGCAAATCCCACACTTCTCCCTCTCTTTTTTTTCTCTCAGTATGGCTTTGACAAAGGAGTGATAAGCTGTACATTTTCTGAAAATGTAATGGCCAGAAAATGATGAAAAAGGAATTTTGTGTTGCTTGCAAAAATGGTCAAACTGCATATTTTCCTTTTAATACAAATATTGTTTGTTTCCTGCTGTGTAGGCAAAGGCTAAATGAGCATGCTTGCATATGTGGTTACTGCATGGTTTTGTATGCTTATGCTGTATGCTTTTTTTGGAATTACATTTAGGATTTTAAACAAAATGTAATTAGTTTAAATATGCAGTTTTGGAAAACATAACTTGTGCATATGCTTTGAAATTCTTTTCTTTTTTTTTGTGAACCGGGAGTAATCCCGTGATTTGCAAAAAAAATAATAACTGATTCCGGCCATTACATTTAATGATGAACACTAAATTTATTTTTCTGCATTTTAAATATTTATTCGAATTCTAATTTCTTTCGTTTAATTGCAGGTAACATTAAATGAGCGGACAAAACGCATTGGGTCGGAAGCTTTTAGAATTAGGATAGATTAGTTAGTTTTTTTTATTTCATTTTAATTTTTGGCAATTCATTATTGTAATCTACTGTAATATATACAATATTTACATAATAACTTGTACAATAAAAAAAATGAATAAAAGAAAACTATTTGTCCATTAAATTCTTCTTCTTTATTTATTTATCGTTTATTATTTCTCCACACGAATAATAATTGAAACCAAATTTTCAATTACCTACATTCAAAATAATAAACAGATAAATAATAATTATCATTGATCAACTAATATCTTCGGTTATTTAATCCATCATTCCCAACTAAATTATAATAATTAAAATAGGATTTCAATTATTTAACTTAGAACGACGAACGATTAAACAGTCGTTATTGACCAATGAATTTTCTCGAATGCTTATTTATATTATTCATAACCTTTAAATTATGTAATAACTAAGAATAAATTCTAGTTACTAAAATTTAAAATAATGAGTAATAAATAAATACTGTCCACACAATTAATGCGCCTCTTCTCCGATGTTTATTTTATTATCCATACATCTTTAAACTAAATAATAATCAAAAGGTGAATTTCAATTATTTAAATTTTAGATAATGAATAAGTAATAATCATCATTTTTTGCACGAATCGATTAAATGATTTAATGTTCAGCATAAATAGCTCTTGGCCTGAAAAAGTCATGAATTTTGAAATCGATGGATCAAAACAAATGTAATATAAAGATGCAGGTAGGAGACGATATCTTAGGTCAAAATTTGGGGTACAACAAAGATCTCTCCACACACTGACGTTTTCCCGTGAGTCTTGCAATTTGAGCATTCAGCTGCTTCTTCTCTTCTGCATACCTGTCGGTGACTTCTTTCTAATCACCAGAGCCAGGAAGTGAGAAACGAGGTCCCGAATGAGCTCTAGAGGGAAATAAATCCCATTTCATCTCCATTATCTCAACAACACGACTCTCAAGAATCTCGATCAAGTCATCCTTCTCTTTTAATTCTGTTTGGTAAGACATCTATAAAGTTTGAAACTTGTTCTCCCATGCTTCCTTTTCCTGCTGCATCCTAACCAGGGCAAGCTGAAGTTCTTCCACATCATCTAAAAGGGGAATAGTAGCCTTCATAAACATATCAGGTGTAGGTTCTTCACGGGAATATTACACCTTTAACTGAATTGCCCTTACTTGTACCCAACGTAGATGAGGTTACAAAGAAACAACTCTTATTGGTCCCAAATATTTTCTACTCTTCTTATGAAAATGGCGCCAAGCCTTTGAAATTTCTTCCTTAGCTTCCTTATAATCCTCTCCTTCTTTGATAAATAAACCACTCAGATGAATACTATTTGGCTTGTCTCTCATCTGATATGTAAGTTGACAACGTGTAAGAACAGGACTATAGTTGATTCCTCCCTTTGTACCAAGAAGAGGTACATTGAGGAGACTACCACAACTATCGACAATCTCCACATCATAATAAGCCATATGTTACCAAAAAATGTCAGAATAAGTGAGATCCATAATCTTCGGAGCCCAACGAGGTTCCTTCTTGATATCCCAAAAAGCCTCAGACCGCGGTAAGTGAGAAATGAACCACTGGTATAACAAAGGCGTGCAACAAATGATCATCCCTCCATGATAAAAATCCTGAAGATGAATGGAATAATAAGTATCTCCAAATAATGTAGGAACTGGATTCCCAATCAAAAAGATCTTGATGGCGTTGACATCCACAAATTTGTCGATGTTAGGAAATAAGAACAAATCATAGGCAAGAAAAGAAAAGATAGCCTCAAAAGCAATTGTACTCTTCATCCTAGCAAAGTAGCAAGCTTTCTATAATAAAAACTGAACGGGTAATCCTCTGATTCCTCCTTTGGTAGTCATGTTAGCCTCAATCTCAGACTCCCCCAAATGAATCATGGCATGAATCTCATGAGACTTGGTTTCTCCCTCTAAACTGATGAAAGGAACACGATGGGTAACAGGTAAACCCAGTAGGTAAGAATACTCCTCCAATGTAGGTATCAGCTGATAATTAGGGAAAGTAAAACATTGATACAATGGATCATAGAACTGTACCAAATAGAAAGGATACCCTCCTTCATCCTAAGCTTCATAAGAGACACGATGGATCCATACTTCTTCTGAAAATCTCTAGAACTCTCGATCTCGGGAATCAGACTCATCAGTTCATCTATCTTAGGATCCTTGAAACTGTACTTACGAGTCTTTCTTTTTTCATAATCCATGGCTAAAAAGTACCTGAGATATTTTCAAAAAGTAAACTTTAAGTTCCTTGTAAAAAATGTTTTAAAGGATGCTCATGGGTGCATAAATGCATGATGCAAAATCACACACAAGATCATAAACATGGGGGTTCATAAGTTCAACGTCATGAGCATGAGGTTAAAGGCACTACCCACAAGGTATGGACTAATAGTTTATCATTTGCCGAACAAGATTCTAAAGGGTTCCCAGAGTATACATCCTTCCTTTGGATATTACGAATGTCTCGATTAACTCGGTAATCAGTAATATTCTCAGGAAAAACTCGTCTGAGTGTAGTATCGCGTGACAACCACTTTCGGATTACTCCATCGTAGTTTCTGCACTACACCTAAAAGACCAAGATGGGTTAAGGGTTCTACAGTCCTTAGCTTCAGCAGGCTCCCAGGTCGAAAGCAACACGTCTTCCCGATTACTCAGTAAACTATACTAAAGTCAAAGGGGCCTCCACTGAGTGGGAGATCTCATGTCTCATTTTTTGGGATTACTCCCTCAAAGTTAACATAACTATACTGCCCGTCCTATCTTAAGTTTTCCCAAGTCCGGGTAGAGGACTTATGAGAAATCACCGAGCATCCTAAAAACTAGGAAAATCCAGACAAATATATTAAAACACATAATATACAACAAATAATAGCACATACACAAATAAAAAAAGATAGGCTCAACCCACTTAAAGATGGACAAGCATTGGGTCGATCTTTCCCCAGTGAAGTCGCCATTTTTCTATAACGGTAGATATATTGAGACTAAGCCATTGGATTGACTTAAATCGCACAGATCAAAATAAAAATCCCCACTATGATTTATTATTTCCAAAGGAATGGAAAAGAGCGAATAACCCAAAAAGAGTGGGAGAGAATCTAGGTACAGGGGTTGGTTATGTAAAGGGAATATATTAGCACCATAAACATCTACGGTACTCTGTAGGAACCTCTTTAAAAATTTGTGTATTTAGGCTATAAGTGTTGTATACAAAAATATATTATGGAGGTGAGAAAAGAAATATTTTTTTACAATTTTTGTACCTCCCGAGGTTGCAAACCTTTAATGCCTACGTACCACCTTCCGTGCAATAAGGGATCAGGGTACTTGTATTTCACATTTAAATTTTGAAACATAAGTGTGTTGGTTAATTTTAAGATACGAGACATCATTGTCATATCCGAATGGAAGAACATACTTACTACCCACGATTATGAGAAATGAGAGTTTGTGTCATCTCAAAGTGGAGGATATAGCTTGGATTTTAAAAAATCAACAAAGTCTCGCTCAACATCCAAGTGGAAAATATCTTGCTTCACTACATATCATAGAAGCATAGTAATTTGTATCATTACAAGGATTGACAAGAGTCTAATATTTTGAGAAAAGCTTAAAGTAAAAATCCAAACTAGTAAAATGGTTTGAATGAGATTGATTGATTTTTAGTCTTCTCATAAAAAATCTCAAAGTATTATTAAGTTAGTTAAAGTTTGATTAAGAAAATGTATTTGAAAATGCATGGAACTAAGTCCAAGTTTATTATGAAAGAGGTTCAAGTTTAGAAAACAAGAATAGTTTTGAAAAGGAGGGAGAAGATTTTTGAAATTAAAGAAGATGGGAGGAGATGAAGGGACTATCCTAAGGCATAAGGTAAAAGCTAGGGAAAATAACCGTCTAACCAACAAGAAGTCAACACTTGACATAATGATTCAATGTAGAACTCTCATCCTTTGGATTAAAACCAAACAAGCAAAGATATTAAATCTCTTAAGAATACCAAGCTTCAGATGCATTAAGTATTCTAAAAAATTAGGCAAAGTAACAGTTGTATACAGATGAATTCCTAATTGCAGACAAAGCATATAATCAGAATAACCTGCACACAAAGGAAAATAACACAATGTCGTGGGGGTAAACCCCAAGAAATCTAGAAAAAATAACAATAAGAGTCACATGGTTTCAAAGGTATCCAAGGTTTCTAATCCTAATTCTGAGAGGTCCATAACTCCGTAATACCAAGGATGGTAACCAAATAGTCCAAGTAACCTTAAAGATTTTTATTGTTCAAGTTGATTATTAAGTGTCTTCAAAAAGAAAATGGAAGCTCAAGTGAGCAAAACAAAAACAACATGAAGATAAGTGCTCAAGTGAGCAAAGATGAAAATAACATGAAATGAAATGCTAAAATAAATGTTCCATAAAAGTAAAGACGTAAAGTAAAAAGCATAAACAAAATTCAATTGTTAGTGAGTTAGAAATTAGAGGTTAGTTGAATGACCATCTTGAAACTTGTATTTGAAAACTCATTAGAAGATTGATATAATTAAAGCTTCTCAACAACAAATTTCATTTGCTCTTAGTCAAGTATATCATTTATTTCAAATTCTCGAGGTAACAACAAATAATCAACGATGTTTAAATGATCACTTAGACCAAAGTTTATGATGGTTCATTAGAGGATTGATAAGATCAAAGCCTCCTAATAATGAACCTCAAAGTTATTGGATCAAAAGTTTCAAATTAAACATACTTGGGCTTGCAAACATGGGTTTAGACCATGAATGATCATTTCTTGAAACGGGACAAAATTTAGCGTTATGTTAAGCAATCGTAAGTGGATTTATATAGAAGTCGTACCTATTTTGAGGCGGGTCAATAGCAATCTATGTACCATATTTTTGAGAAATAATATATAGATTATTCTCTAACAACATATAGCACATGTAAGAAGGGGGTGAGATGAAGAGGAAGGGAATATTTGAAACAAAGATTTTAATCAAACTATCATTAAAATGATTCTTCCATTTTGGTAGAGTTAAACTCAACACCCAAGATTCAATGATGTTAATGAAGCTCGTGATTAAAAGTCACATAGCCCAAAATTAGCCAGAATAAATTCAAAAATAAAATTGCATTTAATAAGAAAATAAAAGGCAAAATAACAAACTATATTCACATTATTAAATAAAAATTAAAAGAAAACATAGAAAAGTGAGACATGATCTCAAGTATTTTTACAAAAAATTTAGTAATTTTTTTAAAACAGAAAAGTATTTTTAAATTAGTTAAAATCACTCAATTAAGTGAAAAAATGATTAAAAATAGTAAAAATCAGAATAAAATTCTAAAAAAAATTTTAGAAAGTCAGAAATAAAGAAAATGATCTTGATGAATTTTTCCAGAATTTAAAAATATCAAAAATTATTTTTAAACAGTTAAAAACCAGTCAAAACAAAGAAAAAATTATAAAAATATCAAACTTGAAAATAAAATCTTGAAAAAATAAAAATTAGAAAGAGAATAATTAAAAATATTTTTGTGAATTTTTTTCATAATTTTTGAGTCAAAAATGAATTTTCTATGATTTTTTGAATATTAAAACAATTTAATATATAAAAAACAAAAATAAAAATAAATTCAGAAAAGTATCGACCATTGGATGAAATTCAAAACGCGTTAGTAAGCTAATCCAATGGATCAGCCGTGTTGTGTGTATCATGGTCTTCAAGGAATAACACATGTGATCCATTATTTAAACAAATTTGAAAAAAATGTATGGTAGCTCATCATTGGTTGAAGATGGACACAAAGGTCGTCTTCAACCCCCGTCCACACGATTTGCAGGTTCATGAAATGGAAAAATTGGAGCTCGAGACCGGTATCATTCGCTTGTCTCTTTAAGACGATTCCAATGGTACCATCGCGCCAAATTTATATTTGCCACAACGTAATCAATTTGGAAAAAACTAAAGGAAATTTTTTGAGAAGGGATTTGAAAACAGGCGTATCAAACTCAATTACAGTTGGAAACAAAGGTTACCATGAGCATCAGGGAACCAAGAACTAAGTTCTAGCAACAAAATTGAGGCGAATTGGTGGAGAAAACTACATGTTCAAACTCAAGGAGGAAGCTCTGAAACTCGACTTATGGAGCTTGATTTAGGTCATGATTCTTGAAGGTAGGAGTATGGTTAGCTTCAGGGAAGTCCAACGAAGACACACTGAAAAGAATTTTTGGTGATTTGTAGGGTGGAAATGAAAAAATAAAATTCAAGCCTTAAGAGTTTAAATGAGATCTTGGCAGGGATCAATTCACTATCAAAAGCTTATGGAAATAGGTGGAATGTGCATCTTATTTATAGGAGAGGATGAGGCAATGCTTAAGCGTGCGAATGGGAGAATAATTGATTGAATTTGTGTTAATCTGAAACATAAGCAGTGTGTGACTTGCTTGGTATCAAAACTCAGCCAAAACATGTGTTTCATTGTGTTAATTTCCTTTGGAAAGTTTCTGAACATGATTAAAAGCAAAAAAAAACATAAAAACTTTATTTTTAGAGGCCAAACCAATTCAAACTAATTATGACTTTGAACTTTTAAACATTTTCAGGAAGCTAACTTTACAACCATGGTGCCAATAATGTAGGGCACTATATGATGTGGTTTTTGAAGAATTGGAGAGATATTAAATCAAGATTTGCAATATGAAAAGAAAGGTTTCATTTTGTGCCTTGGATCAAAGGTTATGTCCCTTTGGAATCAGCAAAAACACACGGATTTCCCACACTTAGAAGAATTTCTAAGTTTGACATCAAAAGTGTCTTGTAATATTTTGCATTCAAACATGGCCTTCCACTCAAAACTTGCTTTTGAAATTTGAAGATGACATGAAGTAGACCTCTTGATTTGAAGTGTGGAGTTGAGATCACTCAAAAATCATAAAAAATGAAAGGGTTGTGATCTTTGGAAAATAATGAACACATTTGGGGAAATTCACAAAAGACCTATAATCTTTTCTAATTTTTAACCACTTTCTAATCATGTTCATGTCTTGCTCATAAAAATAAAACTATAGTATACATCTCAAAGACTATTATGGAAAAATAATGGGCTCAAGGAGACAAAAATTGACCAAGTTATGAGCATTTGAAATCACATGAGGGGACTTGATAGCCTATCTAGAGGACTTGTAATATTTCTCAATCATTAGTGATCTTTCACACAAAATTTGCTTGAAAACTTTGAAGTGATTTGTTGATAACCCCTTAAAGAGAAACATATCTTTATAATCACTAAAAAATATAAAAAGATGGACAAGATATATCCCTTGGAAGTTCAAAACCCTAGCCCTTAGAGCATCAAAATGACTTGGGAACCCCTTTCAATCTTGATAATCTTTCTTGTACAAATACTTTTGCTATGTGAAGAGAAATTATTGGTGATGATAATAAGAACCTATAGAAATAATAACCACTTCCAAATGTTGAGAAATGATGGAGTTATGCACTTGTGATCAAGGAATCAAGAACTTGTCTAATTAGGTCAAACTTCTCCAATCAATTCTTGCATCTTTTGACTTCCTTTGGAAATTTAAGTATGATGAATCATAGTAGACCTTGTCATGACATTACTTTAAAGAACTCTCAATGATGAAGCTTAAATTTCAGTGAAGCTTTGTTGAAGAAGGCATGAAAATAAACTCATGAACCTATGAATCAACTTGATGAAATGTGTTGTGCCCTCACCTATAGTATCATCATTTATAGAGAAAACATCCATAATATTTGTTAGTTAAAAGTTAATCAACAAAATACATATATGATCATATTACAGAAATCAAAGTGCTTGGTGATCCCTCATGAGAAAACCTAGAGATAGGGAGAAGAACCAAACCCTAGTGTGTGATCTTGATATATTGATAATATGAAACGATAGAGGGATCTTAGGGGCAAAAATTGGGGTGTAAAAGACACTCCTTTTGGGATCTAGGTCGTTTTACTGGATTTTTATCGATGTTTCATAGATGGTCTTTTAAGGCCTATGGATCTTCCTTGAACTTCTGCCTATTTATGCACCTTAGTGAGGGTTCTTATTGAGGACGCGATCCTCGTTTTCTAGCTCTATTTCACTTGATTAGAGGTGGAAGGGTGGTTATAGCATTAGTGTCGAAATCATCTTCATCCTCTGCTTTTCAGGTACTATGACCAACAATGCTCGGGTTGATCTCTCGAGCGAGTTTTCTGGATATTCATGAAGTTCTTCGGACGAGGCGAGTAGCTCATCGAGCATTCTAGAGATTTCCAGGGATGAGCTGGATCAGCCAGAACAATAAGTGAGGGGAGGTGATGTAGAGATGACCTCCACTGATCAAGGTTGCTTATTCCCCCCCCCCCCCCCCCCTCCTCTCCCATGGGGACAAAGAGGATCCGCGGGCTTGGATCGCGAATGATCCTTGGGACTGGACCTCTTATTTC
Organism: Vicia faba; assembly: GCA_948472305.1. NCBI lineage: Eukaryota > Viridiplantae > Streptophyta > Magnoliopsida > Fabales > Fabaceae > Vicia > Vicia faba. The sequence goes on along the minus strand of OX451738.1, from coordinate 929,232,635 downwards.
TTCGAGCATCGCGGTGATGTTTTTATTGAGGTGTACACCCATGAGGAAGGAAACCGGGGAGAATGGTAGTTGTATATTCCCAGGAAAGAGAGCAAGATCTGCTCTAAATACGGCAGAAGGCGGATTCCCATGTACGAGATCATGTTTTGAAAAATGGGTCTTCATCTCTCTTTCTCAGATTTTGAGGTGGCCGTATTCAGGCATCTGCGGCTGGCTCCTTCCTAATTGCACCCGAACAACATCACGTTCAATCGAGCATTAAAATTTTTTTGTGACTATATGAAAATTAGGGAGACTATCCCTTTGTTCTTCTATTGCTTTCATCTCCAGAGGAGCGGGATCGACGGTAAATGGCAATGGGTTTCCTTGAAGCAAGGCATCGGGAAGCTGTTTAAAGCCTATCTGGTGTCCATCCATCACTTCAAGGATAAATATATACTGGTGTAGCCTTCTTCGAGCAAGGCGATGCTGAATGTTTTCAGGACCATACCGGTGTGTAACGAGGATGGTACCCCCCATTTGAACGAGCAGGGACACCCTGTGGTCAAACTGGTTTACAAGTTCCTATTCTAGTGGACGAGGAAGCACTTTGATAACAAGTTGGGTTCCTATGTTTGGAGGGATGGAGAGCTCGACGTTGAGGACTAAGAGAGATTTATCGTCCTGACTGCCTTTATGGCCCGGATCCCTTGTTTCCAGCGAATGGGTCGGGGAGGCAAGCCTGTGATTGGTAAGAACGGGGAGGCTATATATGAGCCAGTCCTTATAATCGTCAATGAGCTCCTTGAGAGCGAGGATCCCTTCAAGTATTTGAGTACTTTTGTTTTGAATAGTTACATGCGGTCATCACTTTTTATTTAATCTTCATTTACTAACTATGATTCTTTTTTGTTTGTTTTATAGATAACATGAATCCCACATAAGAGCGCATAGGCATGACTCTTGGTGCTAGAGAAAAGAAGGCTCAAAAGGACGCTCAAACTGGCTTGGGGTTCGCTCCTACTTCATGTTCGGGTTATTCGTCTTTGGGCCAAGCTACGGTTGCTCTCTCTCCAGCTCTTATATCCTCGAAAGAAAAGAGGTCGTGTGCTGAGGGAAGTGTCGATATGACCGGGGAGAAGGGGAAAGGGACGTACAACCTACCCCTTGCTGGATGGAGAAATCTTTCTTCAATGGTGCAACTCTTCGCCTTCCTTGGGCCGAATTCCTTCATCTCGAGGGTTTGGGCCACCCGAAGAAGAGGGCGATGCTGGCACGGGATGTCGGGGGTTTAGTGAGGATTCTGGAGATAGTCGTTGCTTATACCGGGGGGAGTTCTTTGCAGGAGGCAGATGTGTAAAACCTTCAGGCTAAGCTGGCCGTGAGCGAGAAGGGGCGGCTCGATGAGGAAAAGGCCCGGAGGATATCCGAGGAAGAATCAGGGAGACTCTCTGAGGCAAGTGGGCATACCTTAGAGGTGCATATGTGCAAGTGTGTTATGTTCAGTTATTTTTTATCTTTTTTGTTAGGTTTGCTAGCGTTTTGTTATTAGTCTTGTCATACAATCCTAGTTACTAGCAGTTAATATATATACAGGAATTTAAAGTGCAGAAATGTAAAGTGCGACAATGTAAATCCTACGATATTACATGGCTTTGTGAGAGGTACATTGTAGAAATACAAAAAGTAAAGTCCTAGTTACTATTACAAACTGGGAAGCAGTTGCAATAAGAAAAAACAAAATGCGAAAATAAATAAATGCGCGAACCAATTAAAAGGGACGTCTAAATCCTAAGGAAAAGAAATCTTTTAATTTGTTTTTTATTTATAAAAGAAAATAAAACTTAAGTCTATTTAATTTTAAATTTAGGAAAAGGTTAAAATAATTAATTTATTTATTTAAAAATTAATTTGATTAATAAAAACTATCTTAATGTTTTTTTGTGATTTTTTTATTTAAAGTTAATTTAACAAGAGAAATAATGAGAACAAAAATAAAGATACAAAGGGGCATCCTTTGATCCAGAGAGAAAAGGGGGATTTTCGATCCAGAGGGGAAGCTGCCTTTTGATCCAGGGAAAGATGGGATTTTCGATCCAGGAGGGATGTTGCCTTTCGATTCTGTGAAGGGTGTTACCCTTTGATCCAGTGAAAGGACGTGGCTTTCGATCCAGAGGGCGTTGCTGGAAGGGCCTGATGGATCACCTGTGAGGGCACTGAACCTTTTTTTAAGGGTTGCTTCGATTTGGAACTTCTAGACGTGTGCTTGCTTAAGGGCTGGTGATGATTGGAAAAGCTTTAGGAGACTCCAAGAATATGTTTGCAATTTCGTGTGACTCTTTCAGGCTGTGTCTAGGTGTGTAAAACAATATGTGTATATGGTTCCCCTGGGCTTACGTCTCCACCTTTTGTGTGTATGTATGTGGTCTCCTTATATAGAGGGGATGGAGGGGACAAGAAGGCAAATGAGTAAACGGCCATTAAGTTGGTGTTTTAAGGCCATGAATATCATTTTGAAACGTTACAAAAGATGTGGGATTCTTGTCTCTTTTTGAATTTGAATGAATGTGGACACCTTTGGCTTTCGAATACCTTCAGTCCCTGCCCATCGATTGGCCTCAAGTTGCCTCCTTCGACTGACTTTGGTTTCACCCTTATAGTTCCTTCGATTGAGTCTGTCCACCTCAATTCGAATTGCTCAGGTCTTGATTCGAATTGTATAAGGCCCCAACATCCTGGCTTCTTTGATCAGCCCCTAAGCTCGCTTTCTTCGATTGCCCTGACCTTACTCAACTAGCCCAATCGAAAGACTTTACTCTGGCTAGTCAAAGCTACCTTTGGCAATGTACTTGTAAAGTGGCTTGGGCTTGGCAATATGCAGGATTTTGGCCAGTAAGCATCTTGGACCAAAACTCACAACAAATCCAACTTGTCTTCAATAATTATATGTCCTTCGAATGAACCAGTGAATTCTTCTTCGAAGGGACCACATGAATATGCCTTCGAATGGACTATCATGTGTGTCAAAGTGTGAAAAATTGTTTCAAAGGGGACCCTTGCCCAGTCGAAGCTGGCACAAAGGCAGCCAATGCCTTGTGGGCGCTAGCATGAGGCAGGTCAAAGTAAGCGTAAAATAGGCCATTGCCTAGTGACTCAGAATATACATGCAGGAGGCCACTGTTTGTGGATCGAAGGGCATTTGTGGGGGATTCTCACCTAAATGAAACTTGGACCAATGCTTGCTCAAAAGGGGAACCAACACGCAATCGAAGCTGATGGGCCAATGCTTGGTCGAAGGGTTTCAGGAGCCCAGTCAAAACTCTTTGTCTAGATGTCAATCAAAAGACATCATGTTTAGATGCCAATCAAAGGAACTTGTTAAAATGCCAATCAAAAGACCTTGTCCCAATGCCAATCGAAGACTCCTTCAAAAAAATTATTATTTTTCTTTAATCAAGTGTTTGTAATCACCTATATAAGAAAGAATGAGAGTGCAATTTTTGGGTTATAACAGCTGCCCCTGTTCAATCTTCTTAAACCTGAGAATTTAGATTGGCTTGTCTGCCTTTCGTGATCTGAAGGTGGAAGATGATTGAACACTAGAGTGCCCAGAAATTTGCACTCGCATGAAATAACATTGTTAGTTGATGATGACGAGAATGGGCTTACAGATGCCATTTAGAGAAGATGATCGAGAGTTGTCGGAGATGGGCTTAAAGATGCCATCCAAAATAGATGTTTATTTCATACATGGTCCCTTTAGGGGTTCCTATTCCTGCTGTCTAAGGAGGAGTCCGTTGGGGAATGTGGGTTTCTGTTGTTCTCCTGCTTGAGGAAAAACTCTGTGGGGAATAGAGTCTAGGAACTTTAGTTGTCCAAGGCTCTGCTGAAGAGTTATCTCTGGAGAGATGAAAGTTTGTTGTTTTCTGGTTGAAATTCAGGTTTCACAGTAACTTGCTGAGGATAATGGAATTAACCGTTACCTGAAGATAGTTTTCTTGTCGGGTCATGTAGATAGTTTTCATGTCTGGTTTCAGGTGTTAACCTACAAATCAACTGTTCACAGATAGTTATCATGGCTTGTTACAGGTATTAATCTGGAACTTGAAAATTGGTGATCGCTGAGATAGTTGTCCTGGCTTGTTACAAGTATTAATCTTTGACTTGAGAAAGAAATATAGCTTTCCTGGCTTGTTACAGGTATTAATATTAAATATCTTCGTGTAGATAGTTCTCCTGGATTGTTACAGGTATTAATCCATATTCGATCGTCCATAGATAGTTCTCCAGGCTTGTTATAGGTATTAATCTGGAACTTAAAAATTGATGGTCGTTGAGATAGTTCTCCTGGCTTGTTACAGGTATTAATCTCTGTCCTGAGAAAGAAAGATAGCTTTCCTGGCTTGTTACAGGTATTAATCTTCAATCTCTTCATGCAGATAGTTCTCCTGTCTTATTACAGGTATTAATCCACAATCCGTCATCCACAGATAGTTCTCCTGGCTTGTTACAGGTATTAATCTGCAACTTGAAAATTGCTGGTCGTTGAGATAGTTCTCTTGGCTTGTTACATGTATTAATCTCTGACTTGAGAAAGAAAGACAGTTTCCTTGGATTGTTACAGGTATTAATCTTCAATCTCTTTATGTAGATAGTTCTCCTGGATGGTTACATGTGTTAATCCACAGTTGGTCATCCACAGATAGTTCTCCTTGCTGATTTCAGGTATTAATCTGGAACTTGGTTTTTATCGGTCGTTGAGATGGTTATCCTGGCTTGTTACAGGTATTAATCTCTGACCTGAGTGAAAGATATTTTTCCCGTCTGGTTTCGGGTATTAACCCTCAATCATCCCGTGTAGATGGTTTTCCTGGCTTGTTACAGGTATTAATCTACCATCGGTCAGCCACAGATAGTTGTCTTGGCTTGTTACAAGTATTAATATGGAACTTGAAAATGTCGGGCACATAAATAGTGTCTCTGTCTAGTTTCGGGAATTAATCTGTGGCCTGCTGTATTTGTGAGTAAACCTGTCTTGCTTCGGGAATTCATACCATTTGGTCATGTAGATATCTTCTCCCATTTGGTTTCGGGAATTAATCTTTGACCTGCTGCATCAGTTGATAATGTTTGTCTTTCTGATAATTTAACCTGAAAGGTAAAGTCAATTTCATGCGATGTCATGATGTATGAATTGCATGATTCTCTCAAAATAAATGAGATTGTGATATATTTAATTATATGCAAATGCCATGATGTATGAACATGTAATGCTTTTGCGTAGTATCTTTGTCTGGGAAAATAAATCCATGACTGCTACTGAAGAGTACCAGGAAGCTGAATCCCGAACTGTTGTTGGTGAGTGAAGAAAGTGATTCTTCAATTTCTGCTGGGGGATAAACTTCCATAGCTAGAGAAATAAACTCTAGTGGGGATAAGGCTTTATAAACTACTTGAGATTTATAAAACTCTGTTGCGGATGGTGAACTCCATAAACTGCTTAGGGATTTTGTTGAAATCCTGTAGGGGAATCTTGAGAAGCTTGGCGACTTCACTGGGGTTTTGGAGCAGTAATTGGAGATTTTTACTCTGCGGGGATGTGAGAACAAGTGACATCAATAGGATACATGCTGAGAATATGGCAGTGACCTTGTAGTAGAATTCCCCTGGCTCTATACCTGCTGAAAAAAGTGTTCGCGGAGATTTTGTGGATGGTTTGAGTGTCATCCCAACTCATGGGGTTTTGAGTCGATGTTGATCAGGGAGTATTCTATTGATAGACAAATGACAAGATGACGGGACATAATCTTTCGCTTTAATCTCTAACTTTTGCCTGGACTGCCCTTTCAGGCTTTCAGTCTAACGGGATACCCTTTTTTGTCCAACCTGCCTTTTCAGGATTTCGGCTTGTTGGGTGTACAATTTTTTTCATATGTGTTGTACCCTAAAATTTACCCTCCCATTTCTCAAAGGATCAACCTGGACCCTCAGTTTTACTTCCATCCAACTTCAAACCTTGAATTACAAATTTTCCAAGAAAGTTATTCACAAGGGCAAAATGGTCATTTGCACACCAAAGGGGTCAAACTATAACTTTTGAATCAAAAGTCAAGTTCCAAGAATCATATTTCATAAAGGCGTGAAATTGGTTCATCAAAAATCAGAAGTCAGAAGTTATTTTAAAAATCAAATTTTCTAAACATTTAGAAAATTTTCTAAGTGTCTAGAGAATATGATACTTCAGAACTTCTGAGCCAGCCTCTATGCAAGTGCAGTCAGAAGTTGTAAACACGGTTCAAAACATGACGCTTCAATCAAAACATGCAGAAGCGATGCTCTTTGGTTAGAACATGATGCTTCAGTCAGAACATGATTCTTCAGCATATGAAGGCCATGTTCACCGCTCCAGTCAGAACATGCCCCTTCAATTTTTGGAGGTTACGTTTCTGATCTTCTGCAATCAGAACATCACCAAATCCCAAGACCTTGTTTAAACAATCTTCTGCACTGCTACAGTACAGTACTCTAACCAGCAGTTAATCCAGTCCACGCCTTCATTTTCCCAAATTTTGTAGTTGCACCAAATACAAAAAGATGTGATCAAAAAGTAATGCAACAGTGTGTCAAAAGTTCAAATCCCATATGTTTCCCCCCACCCCCACCCCCCACCCCACCCCCAAAACCACAACAAATTCATCTATAAATAAGTGGCTCCATTACACTAGTAAGGGGTTGTTTTTTAGAGAGAGAATCGTCAAAAAAGAGAAAAAAAGAAAGCTGTGATACATCTATAAAAAAATCCAAAATTCCTAAATAGAAAACCAAAACCTTTGTTCTTCCCTTGAAGTAAAAGAACTTCGTATTTTCTCTTTCGTTGCTCTTGCTGACTCCAGAATATCTGAAGGCAGCAGCTCAAGTCCCAAACCACGCTCCAGGTTCAAGGTAAGTCTCCCTGACTCTGCATTCTCTCGTTCAGAACATCATTAAACATGTAAATATTGTAGTATTGATGTTGTCCATATCACTGCGTAAGTAGAAAAACTGTGGATCAAAACTTCCTGATTAAGGCTAGACTCAGGACCAGGATCAGAACTTCCATAAACTGTTGTATTTTTTATCCTTCTGATTTGTTGTTTGTTGAAAACTGAACAAGTTATCATTGTGCTGATTGATATAAGGAAAGAGTTGAAATATAACACAGAACTTCTATTTTTCACTCACCATTCTAACAAATAGAATTTCCATGATTCACTCACTATTCTAACACAGCACAGAACTTCTGAGTTCTCCCTACATGTCAAACATACTGAACTTCTGATGTTTCCACTTGTTGTTTTCTTACACACTCAGAGTTTATGATTTTTACATGCTGACAATACACTGAATTTCTGGGGTTTACTCACTATTTTAGTGTAATACAGAACTTCTGACTTGTGGTCCACTATCTGAATACCACCCAGAAATTTTGTGTTTCCCCTCTAATGTTCCTCTCAGGACCTCAGAGTTTACCAACTCAGATCTTCTGATACCCACTGACGTCTCCTGCTGAGTAACAGCGCTCTTGGCTTCAGAACTTCTGATTCCGTTTGTTTTGCTTGTAGCAGCTAGTTGGTCTTATATCTCATTTATTTTCCTTTTTATCATATTTAACGTTAAAACTCTTTTCATCAATATAAAAAGGCATAAAAATATTTTTTTTTACTAAACTAATTCATTCTTTTTTTTATATTCATCAACACAAAAAAAACCCTTTTTTAAACAAGATCCCCTTTCTTTCTTGCGTTATTATTTCAATATGGTTGTAATAAATAATTACGATTTATTTTCTTGCAAACCCCCATTCGTAAATTTGTACACCCCATCCCCCTAACGATTGTAATAGCGTAGAATCCTTACTTTCTGCACTTTTATTGCTTTCATATATTGTTAGTAACTAGGGCGTGTATGGCAAGATATGAAATCAAGAAATAGACAACCTAAAAAGCAAGACTAAATGCATGCAATCAAACACACTTTGCACACATGCACCCTTAGGGTAATCTCACTTGTCGCCTTTCAAAAAAAATAGTCATGTCCCTCGAACATGGGTGTTTTAGCAAAGACCCTCGATAAAAAATCGTAGTCCCTCGATGACCCTCGATGTTGCCTTCGATAGACGATCTAGTCCCTAAACGACATTGCTAAAACGTCCCATAGGTTGCCTTCTATGACTATACAAACATCCCAACGCCCGTCCCTTCACATCCAACGATGGGGCTTCTTACCAAAATGATGGTAAGATAGCAACGTCTAAAGGAGGAGGAAAAGAACAATTAAGACCTTTTGAGTAGGTAGATTCGCTCTTAGTTGCTCGCTTTCTCACAACAAAAACATTTTCCCACCAACACTTTCATTTGAAATATTTTCAAAAGATAACACTTTGTACGCGTTCTTATAGAGACGAGAATCGTTACAAAGACACCCTTTTCAAATTCACTTTCAAAAAACACATTCCACAAACATCTCTTTGAACTATTTTTTGAAACAAACACTTTGTACGCATTCTTATAGAGACGAGAATCATTACAAAGTCACATTTTAAAAATACTTTCAAAAACCACATCACAAGCACACATTCAAACGAAAAGCAAGTGATCTAGCAAGTAACTAAGAGCCCATGGAAAACCATGGATGAAAAGGGTGCTAATACCTTCCCTTTTCATAATCTACCCCGAACTCAAGAAAACATCTCTAAAGATCTTTCCTGTGCTTTTTCACCTTTCCTTATTGGGTAAAAGAAAATTCAGTGGAGACTCTTGCTAAACGGAAATATTTGTGAACACAAACGCAAAACACCCAAGTCAGTTCTCCCACCGTATCACAGAACTGGAGACTCTGCTGGGGACATACTTAAAAGTGGGGTTACCTTAGGGTTAGATCACATTTAATTGCCTTCATTTGTTTGAATTGCTTGCTTTACATTATTGGTTCCTTGTTTGGGTTTGTTTTGATCCTCTACCCGGATCTGGGGCACCTTTTTAGGTAAGTAGCAATAGATTGTGGGAAATGTATGGCATAGACCGATATGGTTGAAACAATGGCTACGTTAGTGTGACGCATTTTTAGGTTCCGGTATCCCTCGTGGTGAATCGAGGAGAATATGGGGCCGCTGAGTGGCGTCATGAAGCACTAACTGACTTTAGAACCCTAATTAAACAACTAGGCCATTAGGACGTAGTGAGATAACTGGTTTCGGTGTAAAGCTAAAAATTGGTTGATACTCGATACTACACTCATTGAGGCTGGACTTTTGGGATATCTTTGTCGCAATAAAAGATTGATTATGTTGAGACAATGCCCAAGAGAAAGGTTGGTGATATTAAGATCCTTTAGAACCCGATCACTATTACTAGGACAGGTTGAGCCAACTAAACTTCAAGAGGGTACTTACCTATAAAACCTCATGCAAGCCTAAAACATAGGGACTTGTCTTCTTTGTGTGTGTGTGTGTATATATATATATATATATATATATATATATATATATATATATATATATATATATATATATATATATATATATATATACTTGTACATAACATCATAAACATCTTAAGCATCATACGCATGCTCACTAACCATTTCAAGGATTTAGAAATTTATCTTTGTTATTGTTTTGTAGGTCATGGATTCCGTCCGAAGAAACACCATCCGAATCAGCTTTGTAAAAGCACACCCTCAGCTTCAAGAGTTAGCCTCAAGAGTTCCTGGGGATTCTCCTTTTACCAAGAAATATGGTCGACTCCTCAGTTTGGCTACATCCAGTTTCCAAGAAGAAATGATGTGTGTACTGTTCCAATTCTTTGATCTCGTACATCATTGTTTCACCTTCCTGGACTATCAGTTGGTACCTACACTGGAGGAGTTATCTCTACTCTTAGGGGTGCCCGTGCTTAATCACATACCAATCACCGGTCTAGAAGGGATTCCAAAACCTAAAGTCCTCGCCGAAGCTTTGCATATGAAGAGAGCCGATGTCATAGCCAATTGGGAGACAAGAAGCGGGGTTAGAGGTTTCCTAGCCAAGTTTCTATTGGAGAAGGCTCGTTCATTCTGGGACGACATGGATTTCCAAGATTTTGAAGACATCCTGGCTCTTCCCATTTATGGTTTGGTTTTGTTCCCCAACTCGGACCAATTCATATATATTAATGCCATCAAAGTCTTTCTCTCTCGCAATCTTGTACCTACCTTACTGGGCGACATCTTGCATTGCCTTCATACCTGCACCATGAAGAAAAGAGGTACTCTTTTGTGTTGTATTCCCCTACTCGCTAAGTGGTTCACTTCACACCTACCTCAATCAGTATTGAAGAACGAGCAAAGACTGACATGGTCTCAAAGGATGATGTCCCTCACCCATTATGACATCCATTGGTGTTCGAGATCCTTGGAAGATGTCTCTATCATTGACCGCTGCGGAGAATTCCATAACGTCCCTCTGCTTGGTATTATGGGAGGTATCACCTACAATCCTTGCTTAGCTCTTAGATAGTTTGGGTATGCCCGAAGAGACGGCCCTCATGAGATGCTCATTCAAGGTCTGGTGTTCGACTATGACAAGGAAGACCAAGGTTATCGCCAGAGGTTTACACGGGCTTGGAGAATGGTGAACAAGGTGGACAGTAGGATTTTGGGACACAAAAACTCTATCCCACTTGAGCCTTACCTTAGGTGGGTACGGGCTCGTGCTCAAAGTCTCTTAATGCCTTACCCTTCTATCCACCCTGTTATCATAAAGTCTGTTGTTGAAGGAGACGTCACATACATTGTCCTTCATCCTGACATGCCTACCTCCCTCGAAGACTTGCAAAAAGCTTGGGTTCAGTTGAAGGAAGAGAGGGACACCTTTGAAGCCCAATTTTACGCCAGTGAGAAGAAAGTTCTGGAACTCACCAAGTAGCTTCATGAAGAACAGAATTTGAACGCCTACATTACGCCAAAGAGGATGCGTTCGACCTTTTTGTCTTAGGAGTTTTGTCGTATGTTTGTTTCTCTCATTGTAAGCCCAAAGAGGCATAATGTACTCAAACTTGGATTTATTAATATCACGTGTGTTCCTTTTTTGGTTTGAACAAATTTAAATCTCTAAATTCCTTGAAATCATTGCATACGCATACAATCCATGACATTGCATAAACAAGTTCTGTTACAGGTTTCTCATCCCCTCCGTTGTTTATTTCAAGCAAATATGTCTTCTGAACAAAGCATCAAAGATCTTCATGCACAAAATGCCCAATTTCAGCAGATGTTCGTAACTCTGGCAAAAGGGAAAGAGGATCTGAAGGCCCTCATCCTGAAAGAGAAGGAGAAGAAGGAGAAGAAGAAGAAGAAGAAGAAGAAGAAGAAGAAGAAGAAGCGCGTCGGTGCCCTCAATATAGGCAGAAGATTCGGGGGGGGCACTAAAGAAATCAGTTGATGTGACTTCCTCATCCAAAGAGGGGGGAAATCAAGAGGGGCAGACAAGGGAAGAGGACCACAGTCCTGAGGTCTCTGATAATGATACCGACTACAATGATGAGCAATATCCTCCCACTGAGGATAGGTACAAGCAGTTAGAGGATCAGTTAAGTGCTATGGAGATCTAGAGAATACCAGGGCTGGATTTTGAAGAGCTAGGGTTGGTTTCCGGAGTAGTCATCCCACAGAAATTTAAGTCTCCAGTTTTCGCAAAGTACGATGAGGTGTCTTGCCCAAAGCTCCATCTATGTTCCTATGTGAGGAAGATCCAGCCCCACACCGCTGATAGAAACTTGTGGGTTCATTTCTTTCAAGACAGTCTGTCGGGGACTCAGTTTGAATGGTTCTACCAATTGGAGGGAATCAATGTCCGAAACTGGGAGGATCTGGCTGCCGCTTTTTATAAGCAGTATCAATACAATGCCGACCTGGACCCTACTCGTACTCAACTCCAGAGTATGTCCATGGGTGCAGGTGAAGGTTTTAAGGACTATGCGCAGAAGTGGAGAGATTTGGCTGGGAGAGTTCAACCCTCATTATCTGACAGGGAGTTGGTTGACATGTTTCTTGGGACGCTATCTGGTCCGTTCTTCAACCATTTAATCGGTAGCTCATCAGTTGGTTTTACTGAGCTGATATTAACCAGAGAAAGGATAGAAGTTGGGATTCTAAGCGATAAAATACAGAAATATACCTCGTCAAATTCAGAAAAGAAACCTTTCATTGGTAAGAAGGAGGCTAGTGCCATTTATAGCCCGAGAGATCAGAGCAGAGCGGGATACCGTCCAACGGTAAGTGCTGTAATAATACCAAGGCCCGCGGAAGCCCCATAATGCAACAATGAACAAAGGATAGAAAGACCACAAAGGCAGTTCACTTGGATTAACATGACATTGACAGAGGTTCTACCCCACCTACTGATATCCAATTTGGCAACTTTGAAAGAGGCTCCCAAGAATCCTAATACCTTCTCTCCTCGGTACAATCCTAACGCTCGATGTGCCTACCATTCTCAGAGTCCTGGTCACGATACAAATGACTATTGGGCTCTAAGAAATAAAGTACAAGATCTGATTGAAGCCAAGGAGATTGAGTTTGATTCTCCGGAGAAGCCCAATGTCATAACTGCTCTCATGCCTAAGCACAACCATGGAGTTAACGCTATTGATACTGATCTGTTCGTAACCTCAGTTGATGAAGTTTCTACTCCTCTTATAACTATTAAGAAGAATTTGTTATTGGCTGGTCTATTTACAGGTTGTGATGAAGATTGTCACATATGTTCATTCCTGCCTTCTGGTTGCTATTTGTTGAAGACAGGTGTCCAACGCCTGATGGACAGCAGAGAAATTTTGTTCAAAAAGACTTTGATTCCAACTGTTCCGTGTGAAGATATTGCTATTATAACCATTTCTGCTAGTCCTTCCAAGGTTTCCTCGAGAAAACCTGTCAGGATTACACCCACTACAAGAGTCGCTCCGTTGATAATCACATGTCCTGGTCCTGTCCCGTACACCTCAGACAAAGTTGTCCCTTGGCATTATGGCGTCGATGATTACTATCATGGCGTTAAACAAAACTTAAAGACCAAAGAAGCTGATCCTGATGTCGGTAACATTGTTGGGACCAACAATATTACTAGAAGTGGAAGATTTTTCTCTCCTGATATCTCCCCAAAGACTGTCACTAAGCCTATCATTATTTCATCTTCTGCTCCCGCTAGTACTTCAGTTACTACTCCAGTTGTTACCCCTGCCGATAAGTCATTTGGAATGCAAGGAAAAGAAGCTGTAGGTGAGCCTGCTCGGACGGAGGCACCTAGAAATTTTTTTGTGGAAACCTCTAAGCAGGAGATAGAGGAAATATTGAAAATAATTAAAAAAGAGTGACTACAATGTGGTCGAACAGTTGGGGCAGACCCCCTTAAAGATATCCATGTTATCCCTGCTGTTGTGCTCTGAGGCCCATGCGAAGGCTTTGATTGCATTCCTCAAAATTGCACATGTGCCGCAAGAGACTTCAGCTGATCAATTTAAAGATTGTGTGGCTAGCCTGACTGCTGACAATGGGCTGGGTTTTTCAGATGCAGACTTGACACCGAAGGGAAGTAAACACAATGATTCTCTACATGTCTCGATCGAATGCAGTGGCACTACCATGGCTCATGTGCTGGTAGATACTGGGTCTTTGCTGAATGTTATGCCCAAGAAGGCGTTGGACCGTTTGGATTGCAAGGGTTTGACTTTAAAGCCTAGTAACATTGTGGTAAGGGCTTTTGACGGGTCGAAAAGAATGGTGCATGGGGAAGTGGACCTCCCTGTAAAGATAGGCTCTCAGACTTTCAAGTCCACTTTCTATGTGATGGATATCAGGCCATTGTATTCTTGTTTGTTGGGTCGTCCTTGGATCCCTGAGGCCGGGGCAGTTACTTCCACACTCCACCAAATGCTGAAGTATCTAGTGAAAGGGAAGATTGTCACTGTACGGGGTGAAGAGGAGTATATGGTGAACCATCTCAATTCCTTCCGCTACATAGAGATGGACGGAGAATTTATCGAAACTCCTTGTCAAAATTTTGAAGAGGTCCCTCAGATCTTGGCATCAACTGAAACTGCTAGCAACAAACCTCCTTTGAAGATGGCTTCTCTCAAAGACGCCAGGGTTGTGGTTGAAGAAAGTGGGTGTGCCAATTGGGATCAACTCCCTGATTTCACTCACAAAACTGACAAATTTGGTTTAGGCTTTACTTCAGGGGCTCAAAGGGTTGTTCGACGCGCTCGGGCTGAAGGACCTCCCTTACACATTAGTAATCGTGAGGTCAACGCTATTGAAGACAGTGAGCAAGACCCTGACATCGACAGCTGGATCTACCCGACTACCAATGGTGGACCGATTAACTGGATGGCTAGAGATTTTGTTCTAGTTTCTTTTATTCCGCAGTAATTGTCTTACTTGTTTTCTGAGTTTGTAATGAACAATTTAAACTTTTTGGCCTTGTGTCTTACCCGAGGCACGATGGTTCTATCTGTGAGGGTTATTATATGTCATCTCATATTTCATCAATGAAACATTGGACGTTCTTTGCATACAGATTTTACGCTCTCTGTTTTTATTTTCTGCCTTTGTTTTATAAAATACACCTATGCTCTTACACACACTAACGTATCACACTGCAGATCCATATCCACTCTGGATCCCATTGATAACATCTTTGCTATTGTCAGTTATGACTTCGAAAATCCGATCAACCAAGCAGAGGACAAAGGTGAGGACGATTGTTAGGTGCCTGGAGAACTGGCTAGACTACTACAACAAGAAGAAAGGGTCATACAGCCTCGTGAAGAGCCGGTTGAGACAGTGAATTTGGGTACTAGGGAGAACAAAAAAGAGGTTAAAATAGGTGCAAATCTAGAGCTCAGCGTCAAACAGAGGTTGATATAGATACTGCATGACTATGTTGAGATCTTCGCCTGGTCCTATGAAGACATGCCTGGTTTGGACACTTATATTGTGGTACATCGCCTGCCAACTAAGAAAGATTTTCCTCCGGTTAAACAGAAGGTCCGTCGTATGCGTCTGGAAATGTCAGAGAAGATCAAGGAAGAGGTCATGAAGCAATTCGACGCAGGATTCTTAGCTGTAACTTCTTACCCGCAGTGGGTTGCTAACATTGTTCTGGTACCTAAGAAGGACGGGAAGGTACGGATGTGTGTGGATTACAGAGATCTGAATAGGGCAAGCCCCAAGGATGACTTCCCGCTTCCTCACATTGATGTTCTGGTCGACAACACCACGCAGCATAAAATCTTCTCCTTCATGGATGGTTTCTCTGGCTACAACCAGATCAAGATGGCTCCTAAAGACATGGAAAAGACGACCTTCGTTACACAATGGGGCACTTTCTGTTACAAGGTGATGCCTTTTGGGTTAAAGAATGTTGGGGAAACTTATCAGCGTGCCATGGTCGCTTTGTTCCATGATATGATTCACCACGAGATCGAAGTTTATGTTGATGACATGATAGCCAGGTCTCAAACCAAAGAGGAACATCTCGATCATCTACAAAAGTTGTTCGACAGGTTGAAGATATACAAGCTAAGGTTGAATCCGAACAAGTGCACCTTCGGGGTAAGGTCTGGTAAGCTTCTGGGTTTCATCGTTAGTGACAAAGGTATTCAGGTAGACCCTGCGAAGGTAAAGGCTATACGAGAAATGCCAGCTCCCCGTACAGAGAAGGAAGTTAGAGGTTTCTTGGGACGTTTGAATTATATTGCCCGATTCATTTCACATTTGACTGCTACTTGTGAGCCAATCTTCAAGCTTCTGAAGAAAGATTAAGTGGTAAAGTGGAATGATGAATGCCAGGATGCTTTTGAAAGAATCAAGGAATACCTTCGAGAACCTCCAATTCGGATGCCTCTAGTTGAAGGAAGACCTTCGATATTATACTTGACAGTGCTAGATAATTCAATGGGGTGTGTGCTGGGGCAGCATGACGAGTATGGCCGAAAAGAGAACACAATATACTACCTTAGCAAAAAGTTTACCGACTGTGAGACTAGATACTCACTGCTCGAGAATACTTGTTGCGCTTTGGCATGAGTTGCTCGCCGACTGAGACAGTATATGCTGACTCACACTACCTTGTTGATATCAAAGATGGATCCGATCAAGTACATTTTCGAGAAACCCAGTCTCTACGGAAGGATAGCAAGGTGGAAAATGGTCTTAACTGAATACGACATACAATATACCACCTAAAAGGCAATAAAGGGGAGTGTATTGGCTGATCATTTGGCTCATCAAGCCGTGGATGACTACCAGTCTATGAATTTTGAGTTCCTGAATGAGAATATCATGTTAGTAACTGACTGTGAAGAACTTGGACCGGATGAAGGACCTGAGGAGGGATCCCGATGGTCTATTTATTTTGATGGAGCCTCAAACACACTGGGTAATGGCATTGGCGCTGTAATCATATCTCCCGAGGGTTGTCATACTCCATTCACTGCCCGATTATGTTTCAACTGCACCAACAATATGGTGGAGTATGAAGCATGTATCATGGGTCTTCGAGCTGCTATTGACTTGAGGATTAAGTTCTTAAGTGTATTCGGGGATTCCGCTCTGGTGATCATTCAGATCAAAGGCGAGTGGGATACGAAAAATCTGAATCTCATCCCATACAAAGAGCATGTACTGACATTGCTCCCACACTTTGAGGAGGTAACTTTTGAACATTTCCCACGAGAGGAGAACCAGTTAGCGAACATGCTAGCTACCATGTCTTCCATGTTCAAAGTCAGGGGGGACAATGAAGCTCCCTAGATTACCATTGAGAGGTTGGATGAGCCACCACACTGCTGTGAGACCGATACCAAAGAAGTGGCAGATAAACCCTGGTTTCACGAAGTTAAAAGGAACATCAAGGCTCAGGAGTATCCCAAAGGGGCATCTGTCAATGATAACAAGTTTCTAAGAAGGTTCACCGCAAAGTTCTTCCTCAGTAATGGAATCTTCTATAAGCGCAATCTTGACTCTACCTTACTGCGGTGTGTAGACAAGAGCGAAGCAGAGAGGATCATGATAGATCTACATGAAGGCACCTTCGGAACTCATTCTAGTGGACATACCCTGGATAAGAAGATCTTACGGGTAGGATACTACTAGTCCACTATGGAAGCTGATTGTTATCAGCACTCTCGAACTTGTCATAAATGCCAAATTTACGCTGATAAGGTGCATGTGCCTGCAGTCCCCTTAAATGTTTTGACAGCTCTGTGTCCCTTTGCAATGTGGGGCATTGACATGATCGACGAAATCAGGCCCACCGCTTCCAATGGACATCGCTTCATCTTAGTGGCCATTGACTATTTCACAAAGTGGGTTGAGGAAGCTTCTTTTGTTAGAGTAACCAAGAATGCCGTGGCGCGGTTTATCTGACACAATCTGATCTGTCGATATGGTGTACTAGAGAGGATTGTTACCGACAATTGTACAAATCTGAACAACACAAAGATCACCGAGCTCTGTAAACAGTTCAAGATACAACATCATAACTCTTATCCCTACCGGCCGAAGATGAATGGCGATGTTGAAGCAGCTAACAAGAACATCAAGAAGATTGTACAAAAGATGACGGTGACATATAAAGACTGGCATGAGATGTTACCGTTCGCTCTTCATGGGTACCGTACCTCAGCACGGACGTCGACAGGGGCAACACCCTACTCTCTGGTATATGGCATGGAGGAAGTCCTACCCATTGAGGTCCAGATCCCTTCTTTGCGAATCATGAAGGATGTGGATTTGAACGAAGACGACTGGATCTGAACCCGACTTGATCAGTTAAATCTAACCGATGAAAAGAGACTCACTGCTATCGGCCATGGTCAGTCGTATCAAAAGCGAATGATCAAGGCTTTTAACAAGAAAGTCAGGCGTTAAGATTATCAAGTTGGGGATCTAGTAATCAAACGCATCATACTGCCGCAAGGTGATCCTAGGGGAAAATGGACCCCCACGTACGAAGGGCCATTTGTGGTTAAGAACATTTTCTCAGGAGGATCTATGATTCTAACCGCCATGGATGGTGATGACCTTTCTCACCCTGTCAATGCATACATAGTGAAAAGATAGTACACCTAAAAAAAACCGCTAGGTTGATTGGCCTAGGCAAAAAAATAAGGACTTCCCGGCGAACCAAAGGGTTCGGGCAAAAGTAAGGGATGAAAATGAAAAAATCTGTACACCCGGCAAGTCGAAAACCCGAAAGGGAGGCTTGGGAAAAAAGGGGTACCCCGGTGGATTGAAAACCCGAAAGGGAAATCCAGGAAAAAGTTAGGGATTGAAGCGTATCACTATGTCTCATTGGATCATCTTGCAACCAGACTTCGGTATCGACTATCAAGCTCAGTCGGCATCAATCAACCTGATCAACTTTCGGCCAAGTAGCAAAGTGATGAGACGCTTGAAGATATATAGGCAATAGCAGAGTTGGAACCCAATGGGGTTATTTCACATAGCTTTTTTTCTTTCTTTTACACAAATTATATAAATTCTATCTTTCGGCGGCGTTCTCCTACTAGGACGTCAGCCTCTTTGTACAAAACGACTATTGCAGGCCAACTTCCAAAATCAATACAAGTCATTTTCACAAGAAACTTCGATTTTTTTTTCTGTTTTATTTTGCAAGAACGTCCAATGATTTATTCTTGACATATGCATTTGAATATGATTACTGTTCACAAACATTTGCATAGGAAAAAGAAAGACAATTGCTTATAACTTAAGAAACAGGGACAAAAACTAAAATGCTAAAGCTCTACAGTTACGCTATCCAACAGGTACCGGGATAGAGCCAGCTTGGAAACATGATTGTTGGTACGTACACTCCCCACAGAGTAAGAGTATTCGAAGGCATTAATGTCAGCTTTCTTGAAACAGGGCATAATTATCCCCAGTCGAGGTTCGTAATCGCAGGCAAGTCAACAATTTTCACCTCCCCAAGCAGGGTCTATTCCTCTAAGTACGAAAGCTCAGTCCCCAGCAGAGCCCAACATCTCTAGAAACATAATTTCATCCCCAACTGAGTTTATTCCTCTAGGACAGCAGG
The DNA here is from genome assembly GCA_948472305.1 of Vicia faba. Taxonomy (NCBI): domain Eukaryota; kingdom Viridiplantae; phylum Streptophyta; class Magnoliopsida; order Fabales; family Fabaceae; genus Vicia; species Vicia faba. The sequence continues at coordinate 929,213,542 of OX451738.1, read as the reverse complement.
TCTACCAACGGATTTTCTCTTCCTCTAAATTGGCCCCCGCAGAGTTATCCTCCAGCATCTCATCTCGACAGAATATTTATTCTCCAGCAGCAGTCAGGGATTTATTTTCCCATACTCGGATGTGTCACAACTAGCATCTCGTGTTCATACATCATGACATGCGCACGAATATCACATACAGCATAATCTCATTTATTTTGAGAACATCATCTCATAACGCATCTCATGCATTGCATATGATTAACCCTGTTGTCTTTTCAGGAAAGACAGCTATCACCAACAATTTTAGCAATTATACATGTCATACCTGTAGACATCTAATGAAAAATCAGTTCCCGAAACTAAATGGAATAACTAATCTACATGATTAAGCGGAGTAAGCCCTGTTATCCGGGCTTTCATCTCGAAGTAACCTTACTACCCAGGTTCTTTCACCAAGCCCTACTCTCCAGACTTTTATCTCAAAGTAACCCTACTACCCAGGTTCTTTCACCAAGCCCTACTATCCAGGCTTTCATAACAAAGTAACCCTACTACCCAGGTTCCTTGACCAAGCCCTGCTATCCAGGCTTTCATCTCGAAGTAACCTTACTACCCAGGTTCCTTCACTAAGCCCTACTATCCAGGATTTCATCTCGAAGTAACCTTACTACTCAAGTTCCTTCACCAAGCCCTATTATCCAGGCTTTCATCTCGAAGTAACCCTACTACCCAGGTTCCTTCACCAAGCCCTACTATTCAGGCTTTCATCTCGAAGTAACCCTACTAGCCAGGTTCCTTCACCAAGCCCTACTATCCAGGCTTTCATCTCGAAGTTACCCTACTACCCAGGTTCCTTCACCAAGCCCTACTATCCAGGCTTTCATCTCGAAGTAACCCTACTACCCAGGTTCCTTCGCGAAGCCCTACTATCCAGGCTTTCATCTCGAAGTAATCCTACTACCCAGGTTCCTTCACCAAGCCCTATTACCCAGGCTTTCATCTCGAAGTAACCCTACTACCCAGGTTCCTTCACCAAGCCCTACTATCCAGGCTTTCATCTCGAAGTAACCCTACTACCCAGATTCGTTCACCAAGCCCTACTATCCAAGCTTTCATCTCGAAGTAACCCTACTACCCAGGTTCCTTCACCAAGCCCTACTATCCAGGCTTTTATCTCAAAGCAACCCTACTACCCAGGTTTCTTCTCCCTTATCTCCAGACAACAGTATACAACACTGTAAGGCCTGGACCCGACCAGATACGGTCGATTTCACATTTCCCCAGCGAGTTATTATACAGCCTGGACCCTGACCAGGTATGCCTTCCACTTTCACTTCCTCATTCAGGAGATAATTCCCCAGTAGAGTAATGGACAACCGAATCTCCTAGACTTTACTTCCCAGGACATAAACCAGCATTCCCCGGTAAAGTCCTCCTTAACAGCAGGTACAAGAATTCTCGCCAAGGAATCTCTTACACAACCGATCTTTTCCCGGATGGCATCTTTAAGCCCATGTCCGATATCACCAATCAACATTACTTCATGCAAGTGCAAATTTCTGGACACTCTAGTGTTCAATCATCTTCCACCCTCAGATCATGAAAGGCAGACCAGCAAATCTACATCCTCAGGCTTAAGAAGATTGAACAGGAGCAACTGTTGTACCCTAAAATTTTCCCTCCCATTTCTCAAAGGATCAACCTGGACCCTCAGGTTTACTTCCATCCAACTTCAAACCTTGAATTACAAATTTTCCAAGAAAGTCATCCACAAGGACAAAATGGTCATTTGCACACCAAAGGAGTCAAACTATGACTTTTGAATCAAAAAATCAAGTTTCAAAAATCATATTTCATAAAGGCATGAAATTGGTTCATCAAAAATCAGAAGTCAGAAGTTACTTTAAAAATCAAATTTTCTAAACATTTAGAAAATTTTCTAAGTGTCTAGAGAATATGATACTTCAGAACTTCTGAGCCAGCCTCTATGCAAGTGCAGTCAGAAGTTGTAAACACGGTTCAGAACATGACGCTTCAATCAGAACATGCAGAAGCGATGCTCTTTGGTCAGAACACGATGCTTCAGTCAGAACATGATTCTTCATCATATGAAGGCCATGTTCAACGCTCCGGTCAGAACATGCCCCTTCAACATTTGGAGGTTACGTTTCTGATCTTCTGCAATCAGAACATCACCAAATCCCAAGACCTAATTTAAACAACCTGCTGCACTGCTACAGTACAGTACTCTAACCAGCAGTTAATCCAGTCCACGCCTTCATTTTCCCAAATCTTGTAGTTGCACCAAATACAAAAATATGTGATCAAAAAGTAATGCAACAGTGTGTCAAAAGTTCAAATCCCATATGTTTCCCCCCCAAAACCACAACAATTTCATCTATAAATAAGTGGCTCCATCACACTTGCAAGGGGTTCGTTTTTAGAGAGAGAATCGTCAAAAAAGATTTAAAAAAAGAAAGTTGTGATACCTCCATAAAAAAATCTAGAATTCCTAAACAGAAAACCAAAACCTTTGTTCTTCCCTTGAAGTAAAATAACTTGGTATTTTCTCTTTCGTTGCTCTTGCTGACTCCAGAATATCTGAAGGAAGCAGCTCAATTCCCAAACCACGCTTCAGGTTCAAGGTAAGTCTCCCTGACTCTGCATTCTCTCGTTCAGAACATCATTAAACATGTAAATATCGTAGTATTGATGTTGTCCATATCACTGCGTAAGTAGAAAAACTGTGGATCAGAACTTCCTGATTAACGCTAGACTCAGGACCAGGATCAGAACTTCCATAAACTATTGTGTTTTTTGTCCTTCTGATTTGTTGTTTGCTGAAAACTGAACAAGTCATCATTGTGCTGATTGATATAAGGAAAGAGTTGAAATGTAACACAGAACTTCTATTTTTCACTCACCATTCTAACACATAGAATTTCCATGATTCACTCATTGTTCTAACACAGCACAAAACTTCTGATTTCTCCCTACATGTCAAACATACTTAACTTCTGATGTTTCCACTCGTTGTTTTCTTACACACTCAGAGTTTAAGATTTTTACATGCTGACAATACACTGAATTTCTGGGGTTTACTCAATGTTTTAGTGTAATACAGAACTTCTGACTTGTGGTCCACTGTCTGAATACCACCCATAACTTTTATGTTTCCCCTCTAATGTTCCTTGCAAGACCTCAAAGTTTACCAACTCATAACTTCTGATACCCACTGACGTCTCCTGCTGAGTCACAACGCTCTTGGCTTCAGAACTTCTGATTCTGTTTGTTTTGCTTGTAGCAGCTCGCTGGTCTTATATCTCATTTATTTTCCTTTTTATCCCTTTTAACGTTAAAACTCTTTTCATCAATATAAAAAGGCATAAAAATATTTTCTTTTTTTATAAACTAGTTCATTCTTTTTTTTATATTCATCAACACAAAAAAAAACCTTTTTTAAACAAGATCCCCTTTCTTTCTTGCATTATTATTTCAATATGGTTGTAATAAATAATTAGGATTTATTTTCTTGCAAACCCCCATTCGTAAATTTGTACACCCCATCCCCCTAACGATTGCAATAGTGTAGAATCCTTACTTTCTGCACTGTTATTGCTTTCATATATTGTTAGTAACTAGGGTGTGTATGGAAAGATATGAAATCAACAAATAGATAACCTAATAAGCAAGACTAAATGCATGAAATCAAACACACTTTGCACGCATGCACCCTTAGGGTAATCTCACTTGTTTCCTATCAAAAAAAATAGTCATGTCCCTCGAACATGGGAGTTTTAGCAAAGACCCTCAATAAAATATCGTAGTCCCTCGATGACCCTTGATGTTGCCTTCGATACATGATCTAGTCCCTAAACGATATTGCTAAAACGTCTCATAGGTTGCCTTCTATGACTATACAAACTTCCCAACGCCCGTCCCTTCACATCCAATGATGGGGCTTCTTACTAAAACGATGGTAAGATAGCAACGTCTAAAGGAGTAGGAAAAGAACAATTAAGACCTTTTGAGTAGGTAGATTCGCTCTTAGTTGCTCGCTTGCTCACAACAAAAACATTTTCCCACCAACACTTTCATTTGAAATATTTTCAAAAGATAACACTTTGTACGCGTTCTTATAGAGACGAGAACCGTTACAAAGAAACCCTTTTCAAAATCACTTTCAAAAAACACATTCCGCAAACATCTCTTTGAACTATTTTTCGAAACAAACACTTTGTACGCATTTTTATAGAGACGAGAATCATTACAAAGTCACATTTTCAAAATACTTTCAAAACCAACATCACAAGCACACATTTAAACGAAAAGCAAGTGATCTAGTAAGTAACTAATAGCCCATGGAAAACCATGGATGAAAAGGATGCTAATACCTTCCCTTTTCATAATCTACCCCCCGAACTCAAGAAAACATCTCTAAAGGTCTTTCCTGTGCTTTTTCACCTTTCCTTATTGGATAAAAGAAAAGTCAGTGGCGACTCTTGCTAAACCGCAACATTTGCGAACACAAACGTAAAACACCCAAGTCAATTCTACCAGTGTATCACAATATGTATATCCCTAATTTTTGCCTAAGCCTTTGGTTCACCGGGATGCCCTTATTTTTTTCTAGGCCAATCGACCTAGTAGGTCTTTGTTCATGCGTAGTATTTTCTGACTATGTCTGCGTTCACTGGGTGCAGAGAATTGTCACTGTCCATAGTAGTAAGTGATGCCACACTGTCAGAAGATGTTTGCTTGATCACACATGATTCACTGCTGGAATTCATGTCCAATTCCCCAAGTGATTCAGATGGAGATCTTCCCCTAGCTATTTGGCATTTTTGAGAGATTCCTTGAACCTTGACTTAACTTCCCCAAATCAGCTGGACACCATGCTATGCCCCTTGATTATGAAGGGCTTGTTACTGGAATGTCTTTCCATTTGAGATGATTCTGTCTATTGAGAGGATTTACGTTCATTGAATATTTGTTGTGTGAATTTCTCTGTTGTTTGAACAATTATCCATATGCAAAAATGACATTTAAAGAATTCAAAGCTTATGTCTGTCTTGAAGTTTGAAAATTCATTTTTTAGTAAAACAAACAAATTTTGTAAGAGTGTGATATCAACTCAAAATTTATAGCAAACCTTATAGGAGTCAGGATACCTTTTGTAACAGTATGCTTTCAAATTAACCCAAGCTTCAGCTATGACTTTTAAGGGTTATAATGTGGCTTGGTTCGCAGTTCAAGAAACTAAGGATAAAGGCTCAAATTTTATTTGTACCCAACCCTCTCTCTATGATGTTCTTTAATTCTATGCTCAATTAATTTCACGTTCAGATCCCAATTGAGTCTGGAATCTTTGCTCTGATACTTGGTGGTGGTTCAGACATTGAACGTTTGTTTGAGAAGGCAGTCATTTTTGTAACCTTTTTTTTAGGATTTGTGGGACCTCTTTTTTCATTTTGTTATTTCTACTTTTGCCTGAACTGGATCTTTTGTGATTACAGTCAGCGGGATGCCCCCAGTTTTTCTTATGTCTCCTTCATAGGTTTTTGACTTAACAGGCTTTTATTTTGAGAGATAATGACTGCCTGTCTAGACGATTATGTGGAACCATCACCATTTTTTGGAGTGCATCTTCTACACTATGTGTATGAAGGTAGATCTTGCGACTGAATGCACGTCTAAATTAACTGAGAAAACTATCCTACCTCAGGTTATGATTAAGGGTTTTAATTTACGTGAAAAGAAAAACTCCTACTCCTTAGGCTCAAAGGGGTTGACTATGGATTATCTTCCTTATAAATCCATTGTTTAGGATTTGAAACAATGCTTGTACATCGTCAGCAGGGTCTGTTCAAAATCATATTGTACAAGATTATGGTATCGTTTTCGTCATCCTTCCTCTAATGTCTTAGAGCTTTTGATCGAGAGTTGAATATCACAAAAAAGGAAGTAAAAACATAGTTTGAATATAATGAATACGAATGAATTGATTCAAGACAAACATATGCAATGCAATGATGAAATAACAAAGTTTGACATAAATAAGTGTTCAAAAAAAATCAAAAGACAATTACAACTTGAAAATTCTAATGAACGAAAAGCCTTCTTATCAGAACTTGTCACTTCAGATGGTGTGCCTTGGAGGGATGACAGAAAAATTCCAGTTGACCATCTTGTGCAAATTCCAATGCTCCTTCATCAATCAAGTCTTGAATTTTTTATTTCAATGTCCAACAGCTATTAGTGTCATGCCCCAAACTGTTGGAGTGATATGCATATATTGCATCAGGATTGTAAGTAGGAGAAGAAGCATTAGGATTCTGAGGAGGATCCTTCAATGTGACCAAATTCAACTTCAACATGTGTTGCAAGACTTGCGACATTGGTATGTTGAGTTTGGTATATTTCCTAGTAAATAAACCCCACTTACGCCAATTACCCTGTTGTTGTTGGCGAGGTTGTGATTGGGCTTGTGATGTAGCAGCAATTTGGAAAGGTCCATTCTCCACCAAGCCAACTTCTTGTCTCATCAGGGGTTGATTAATGACTTGATCCCCAGCCTCGACTGTTTGTTTCACACGGTTGCATCCGTCTTGAGGAAGTTTGCTGATAAGGAGTCTTAACTCTTCTTGCCCTGGGCTAGGCTTTGGATAAGAGCCATCTGCCCCAGCATCTGGATTCTCATTGCTTCTATCTCAGCTTGTAGTTGTTCTAATTGGTCATCCTTGTTGTTGTCGGGATGTTTCTTGGTCAGATTCCCGTTGAGGAGTGTTTTCAACTCTTCCTGCCCCTTGGATAGGTTTAGGAACATTTCCATGAACTGAGCCTCTTGAGTTTGGAGATCTCTATTGTTTTATTTGAGAGCCATTTCCCTTGCTGAAATAAACAGCGAGAACTTGAGAAATATGTACCAGAAGACCTGTTATGTAATGACATGCATGATGTGTAAATGTTTTCAAGGATCTCGCAGGGTAAACACAAGAAGATGTTAGGAGTTGACTGCAGCTTTAATTGAAGAACTTCACATTGTTGAATGTCCTTCTACGAGAATCAAGCTCACCATGTCGAGTGGGTCATAGCCTCTGACTTAAGTTATCGTGTTTTGATCTTTTGACGACATTGGCTAGAGGAAAATAAATCCCCTTGCCCCTTGCTAGATGTCTGGTTCATCATAACATGCACCACATGCCCTTGAGATCCTTGAAATGGTTAAGGAAATGATGTGGTATGATGTTATGATGTGTATGCTATGCATCAAGAAAAATGTAGGGTGATGAAGACAAGTATGTCTTACAAGAAAACCAGTTTATTGGATAATGACTGTAAATAAATCCTGCAAGGAAATCATGTTGTTAGATAATAAAAACCCTGCAAGTAGTTTAAGTTGAAAGCAAACAAGTCACACAAGAAGCCTTAGGTTTAGGCTTGCACGGGGTTTGTAGGTAAGTACCCTCTTGAAGTTTAGTTGGCTCAACCTGTCTTAGAAAAGTAACTGAGTTCTAAGGGATCTCAATATCAATGATTTTTCGCACAAGTTTCATTCCAATCGACAACTGACTTGCCACCCAAACAAAACTCGGAAGTCAAATCTCAATGAGTGTAGTATCGAGTATTAAATGACTTAGGACTACACCAAAGACGGATATCTCACTACTTCCTAATGGACAAGTTGTTCAATTAAAGGTTCTAAGGTCAATTGATGCTTCATGACACCACGTAGCGGCCCTGTTTTCTCCTTGACTACTCAAAGGCTACCAGTACCAACCAAAGTGTCACATCAATATAGCTATTGCTTCAACCGTGTCGGTATACCCCACACAGTTTCCATGATCTATTGTTATTTACCTTAAAGGTGTCCCAGATCCGGGTGTAAAATCTATAGTAACCCAAAAAAAGCCCTCAAAAGAAAAGCAAACAAAGCATACAAAAGTAGTTAAATAATGAACTAACTCTAAGGTAACCCCACTTTTTATTATATCCCCGTCAGAGTCGCCAGTTCTGTGATACGGTGGTAGAACTGACAGTTTAAATACTGGTTCTACGTTTGTGTTCGGAAATGTTGCGGTAAGCAAGAGTTGCCACCGACTTTTCTTTTATCCAAATTAAGGAAAGGGTGAAAAGAACAGAAAAAGACCTTTTTGAGATTTTCTGAGTAAGGGGGTAGATTATGGAAAGGGAATGTGTTAGCACTCTTTCCATCCGTAGTTATCTACAGGCTCTTAGTTACTTGCTAGTTCACTTGCTTTTGTTTGAAAATGTGCTTGTGGTGTGGGTTTTTAAAATATTTTGGAAACGTCTTTGTAATGATTCTCGTCTCTATAAGAATGTGTACAAAGTGTTGGTTTTGAAAATAGTTCAAAGAAGTGTTTGCGGAAGATGTTTTTGAAAGTGATTTTGAAAAGTTCTTTTGTAATGATTCTCGTCTCTATAAGAATGCGTACAAAGAGCTTTGACTTTTGAAAATGTTTCAACTGAAAGTGTATGTGTGAAAATGATTTTTTTGTTGTGCAAGCAAGCAACTACGAGCGTCCTACCTACTCAAAAGGTCTAACGTTCTTTTCCTCCTCCTTTAGATGTTTCTATCTTACCATTGATTTGGTAAGAAGCCCCATCGTTGGATGTATGAGGGACATCGAAGGGACGTACAGTCATAAAGGCAGCAATGTAGAGACGCTTTAGCAATTTCTGTTTAGGGACTAGATCATTTACCGAAAGGCAACTATAGGGTCATCGAGGGACTATGATCTTTTGATTTATGGGTCTTCGCTAAAGCATCCCTGTCTCGAGGGACATGACTGTTTTATTTCTGAAGGCAACCAAAGTGGGCGTACCTTAGAGGTGCATATGTGCAAGTGTGTTATGTTCAGTTATTTTTTGTCTTTTTTGTTAGGTTTGCTAGCGTTTTGTTATTAGTCTTGTCATGCAATCATAGTTACTAGCAGTTAATATATATACAGGAATTTAAAGTGCAGAAATGTAAAGTGCGAGAATGTAAATCCTACGTTATTACATGGCTTTGTGAGAGGTACATTGTAGAAATATGAAAAGTAAAGTCCTAGTTACTATTACAATCTGGGAAGCAGTTACAATAAGATGAAACAAAATGCGAAAATAAATAAATGCGCGAACGAATTAAAAGGGACGTCTAAATCCTAAAGAAAAGAAATCTTTTAATTTGTTTTTTATTTATAAAAGAAAATAAAACTTAAGTCTATTTAATTTTAAATTAAGGAAAAGGTTAAAATAATTGATTTATTTATTTACAAATTAATTTGATTAATAAAAACTATCCTAATTTTTTTTTTGTGATTTTTTTATTTAAAGTTAATTTAACAAGAGAAATAATGAGAACAAAAATAAAGATACAAAGGGGCATCCTTCGATCCAGAGAGAAAGGGGGGATTTTCGATCCAGAGGAGAAGCTGCCTTTCGATCCAGGGAAAGATGGGATTTTCGATCCAGGAGGGATGTTGCCTTTCGATTCTATGAAGGGTGTTACCCTTTGATCCAGTGAAAGGACGTGGCTTTCGATCCAGAGGGCGTTGGTAGAAGGGCCTGATGGATCACATGTGAGGGCACTGAACCTTTATTTAAAGGTTGCTTCAATTTGGAACTTCTGGACGTGTGCTTGCTTAGGGGCTGGTGATGATTGGAAAAGCTTCAGGAGACCTCCAAGAATGTGTTTGCAATTTCATGTGACTCTTTCAGGCTGTGTCTAGGCATGTAAAACAATATGTGTATATGGTTTCCCTGGGCTTCCGTCTCCATCTTTTGTGCATATGTATACGGTCTCCTTATATAGAGGGGATGGAGGGTACAAGAAGGCAAATGAGTAAACAACCATTAAGTTGGTGTTTTAAGGCCATGAATACCATTTTGAAACGTTGCAAAAGATGTGGGATTCTTGTCTCTTTTTGAATTTTAATAAATGTGGACACCTTTGGCTTTCGAATACCTTCAGTCTCTGCCCTTCGATTGGCCTCAAGTTGTCTCCTTCGAATGGATTTGGTTTCACCCTTATAGTTCCTTTGGTTGAGTCTGTCCACCTCAATTCTAATTGCTCAGGTCTTGATTCAAATTATATAAGGCCTCAACATCCTGGCTTCTTTGATCATCCCCTAAGCTCGCTTTCTTCGATTTCCCTTACCTTACTCAACTAGCCCAATCGAAAGCCTTTACTCTGGATAGTCGAAGCTACCTTTGGCAGGAATGCACCTATATAGGGGCTTGGGCTTGGCAATATGCAGGATTTTAGCCAGCAAGCATCTTGGACCAAAACTCACCACAAAGATAACTTGTCTTCAATAATCATGTGTCCTTCGAATGAACCAATGAATGCTTCTTCGAAGGGACCACATGAATATACCTTCGAATGGACTATCATGCGTGTCAATGTGTGAAAAATTGTTTCAAAGGGGACCCTTGCCCAGTCAAAGCTGGCACAATGGCAGCCAATGCCTTGTGGGCGCTAGCATGAGGCAGGTCAAAGCAAGCGTAAAACAGGCCATTGCCTAGTGACTAAGAATATACATGCAGGAGGCCACCGTTTGTGGATCGAAGGGCATTTATGGGGGATTCTAGCCTAAATGAAACTTGGACCAATGCCTGCTCGAAAGGGGAACCAACACACAATCGAAGCTGATGGGCCAATGCTTGGTCGAAGGGTTTTAAGAGCCCATTCGGAACTCCTTGTCCAGATGTCAATCGAAAGACATCTTGTTCAGATGCCAATGGAAGAACCTTGTTAAAATGCCAATCTAAAGACCTTATCCCAATACCAATCGAAGACTCCTTCAAAAAATTTATTTTTTTCTTTAATCAAGTGTTTGTAATCACCTATATAAGAAAGAATGAGAGTGCAAATTTTGGGGTACAATAGGTTCTAAAAGTTAGTTAATGCTTTTTACACCACGTGGAAGCCCAGTATTATCCTCGACTGACTCAAGGAACACCAATACAAACCAAAGTGTCACACTAATGTAGCCATCACTTCAACCATATCAGTCATTGTTGTACAGTTTCCATGATCTATTGCTACTTACCTAAGGTATCCCTAGATCTGGGTGTAGGATCCTTGCAAGAAAATAAACCCAAACAACCATTAAATTTAAATCAAAGAAGGAAAACAAATAAAAGCATTAAAATTTATCTAAGACTCTAAGGTAACACCTCTTTTTTTAATTACTCCCCAGCAGAGTCGCCAGTTCTGTAATACGGTGGGAGAACTGACTGGTTTTACATTTTATTGCAAATGTTACGGATAGCAAGAGTCGCCACCGATTTTTCTTTTATCCAATAAGGAAAGGGTGAAAAGAACAGGAAAGACCTCGATAGATTTTGAGTTTGAAGGGTAGGTTATGAAAAGGGAAGGTGTTAGCACCCTTTTCATCTGTAGTTATCTACGAGCTCTTAATCGCTTAGCTCGCTTTGAAAATCTTGCTTTTTAATGTGTGTTTAAAAATATTTTGAAATTTTTCCAATGTAAGGAGAAACTTTGTAATAACTCTTGTATCGGTCCTCAAGAGTGTATACAAAGTGTTTGAAAATATTTCATTGTTTTGTTGAAAAATGTGATTGTGAGAAATGTTTTGTGAGTAAGTGATTAAAAGTTCTACCTGAAACAACCGGCTGAAAATCATCAAACAATAAAGTCTCCATCGAACGTATTTTATCCCACATGGAGGGAAAGGTAAACATCGAGAAAACATAAAAAGGGAGAAGGCACGATCTTGCGACCGAGAGATCGGGTAAGGGGGTCTGTTACCCGAGGGGAAGGTATTAGCATCCCACACGCCCATAGTACTTTATGGTATCCATTCTTGTTATCTATCTTATGAGTGTGTCTAATCTATGCTTACTGTTTATTAATGATAAAGAATGCATGCAAAAGAAAGGATAAAAGAATGTAGGGAAAATAAAATTTTACTCGCTTGGGCCCTACACCAATGCATACGTATCCTTTTTGAGGAATCAGAGCTACCGTAGTTCAGCTCACATTTTTTTGTTTGTTTTGTGTCTTTTATGGACAATGTTAATTCTGCCTTCTGCCGCAGCTCGACCTTTGGAGACTTATGCGTTGGCACATAAGTAAATTAATCATGTCCTTGCTAAAAATGGTTTCGAGTTACGCCCTCGAGGTAAGATGCCACATTTGATTGGTTTGTGTTTGTTACCTTGGAGAAGGGTTTAAGTTGTTATTAGCATGTTTTATGATTTTCTAAAGAAAGGGTTTTAGTTTTAAATGCATATGCAAAAGGGGGAGAAAAGAGTCTAAGGGAGACTGATCTATTTCTAACCTAATGTTATCATACAATGGTGGTCCTAAGATTTGGATTAACAAAAGGGAAACGTCTACCTAATGTTAGCAGGCATGGTTTACAACCTAAGGTCTAATTTGCATCCGAACGGAGAAAGCACATCCTAAGGGAACATGGTATGTACAACGATAAAGCAAGCAAGCTTGAAGAAGCACACGCATAAAAGAGTAAGGAAAAGAAGATAAATGTTTAGCCAATGGGAGCGTATCACCCGAGACAAACAAGCGGGAGTGAGATGTAAAACAAAAAGGTGATGTCCAAAGTAACTAAACACCTAACCAAGATATAGGAGATCAAGGTAAGCGACAGAAGGCAATATGAATGATCACAGAGTATCAGCATCGACCAATGCGGACTCCTGACAAAGCTTGGGGGTTCGATTGTGGAACCATTCCCCACTTGACGACTCGATAACAAGAGTAGGCACAACTCTGAAGCTTCGTGGTACGTCATGAGCTAAGGAAGACACGAATGAAATTGCGGGGGTTGATTGCTAACCCTCCCCGCTCGCATCCTTTTGAGGATTTCAATAAGGGATGGGGAATAGTGTTGGCACAAATGTAAACACACCTGCAAAATACCTACTCAAAGGTAGGGTTTTAAACAAACCACACACAAAATGCACACAAAATGCACACAATGCGGAATTTCCCTAAACGGGTCTTTAAATAAACCAGAGAGGTTCCTGACATGATCAAAAACAGAGACCCCTGTCATGCATCTCTATTCCTACTTCTCATGGCATCAGAAAGCAGTAAAGTCCTACTTCTCATGATATCTAGAAAAGCGGTAAAGAAATGTAGTAAAGTGCGAAGAAGTACGAAGGTAGTAGCAGCGACTACCACAAGCAAGAAAATCGTCAAGAGCAGACGAAAGCAATGGACAAGCAGGGAGTACGCATCGAGCAAGATTCACCAAGAAATAAACAAAGTTAGGAATGATATTCAACAAAGATAAAAGAAAATGCGTGTTGCGAATGCAATGTGTAATCAGAAGTTCTTGTGCAAAGTATCACGAAGTATCATATGTATCAGGATAACATATAATATGATATGAATTTCTTAGGACGATGAGAAATAAGGTGTGTCGCATCGAGAGCGAGCATAAGTCGTATGCCCTGATAGTATAACAACTTGTTATGTTACATGATCGAAAGCACCAAAATGTACCTTGCACAATGAACAAATGGATCAAAAATAACAAGGTATTGTTCATGGATCAGATCCTACAGTTAAACCACTCATCATGCCAAGGAAGTTGAATCAAGGATACAAAATCGACCATAACGTTACAAAAACTACCCTTAACCACAATTCGACATTTAATCAAATTAAATCTTAAATTAATATAAAAAAATCATGGAACAATATATCTAAATCAAAGGCTAACACATTATTATCCATACAAAATTTTAGCCAAAAGTTATACAAGAAAATTCATCAAATTGAATTGCCAAATCCAAGAACACAAAAATGAAATCTAATAATAAGCATGGAAATACAAGGACCAGGAGGGAGGGGAAATTATTAGGCCCGACACATTAAACCCAATCCAAACATCCTTAGCCAGGTTTTTATTTCAGCATTATCTATTATCTTATCCCTTTTTTCTTACCTAACAAAAAATATAATAAATTAAAGGTTAAGAGGATAGTGAAACGATACAATTTTGGAAGGATTAAGGTTTAAATTGATTTGATGATTCAGATCCATCGCCTTCTTCTTAAACGGCTATGGTTGTCCTCTCATCGTTTCTCCGCCATCGCCTCAGCGGCTACCATGAACACACAACCGTGAATGCCTTCTCACCTCTACTTATTTTCCTTCATTCCAAATGCAATTCTCCTCCTCTATTGCTTCTTCTCTTATCTTTGGAGGCCTTTCATTGCTACTTTTCCGAATGATTCTCACAACACTTATGTGTTCGATACGACTGTCGCCTCGCTCTCTGTTTCGATCACTAAGGCTCCACTACAACTGTACCTCAATATCCTTTTCTTTACTGATTCCTTCTCTTATTCCTCAAATCTAAGCAAATCTAGAAAAGAAAACCTAGAAAACTCAAGGAAAAATCAAAGGATGATAGAAGTGAATCTAAAAACGAGACCCTAGGGTTATGAATCAACACATCATAGGCTACATAACGATACAAAAAATATAAAAACGCGTGAAGGGTATAATGAGATTACCGACCTAAAGCAGCGCCGTTGTTATTCTTATGGTTGCTCCGATTAAGCGTTGTCGTTGTTGAGCAGAGAAGAAGGCTATGAAGATGATTTTAGAGAAGGCGATGAAGAAGTGTGATAATTGAAGAGGACACAGAGGTGCGTGAAGAAGGTGGTTAGCGAAGATTGATCTCACAGAGCGAAGGAGATTGAAGAAGATGAAGTGTTGAGCAAGAGAGAAAAGATTGAGATCTTTTGGTGAGTTTCTTCACTTTCTGAATGAGTTTTTTTTACTCGTGAATCTCCCCCTCTTCTTCTGTTACTATGTTATTTGTTGTCCTCCTTCATTTTTCTGTTTTTGGAGTTTGTTATATGAAGTTAGTTGCAGTAGTTATGAAAGAGGTTGGGGGAACTCGGTTATGAGATTTTTCTGCTATATTTTCTGTGATTGGTTTCTGTTACAGGGTTACATGGTTAGGATGGTGGGTGAAGTTCTGTTAGGGATTCGTTAGTTGGAGTTGACAGTTAGGAAATCTGTTAGAAAAGTATTTCTGTTATGAACAGTTAAGAGGTTGTTATGGAATAGTTAGAAAATTTGTTATAAAATGGTTAAGAATGAGTTGAGTTGGTGCTATTTTGGACTGCTGTAAGTTTCTGGTATGGTTTATTTGAATGCAGGTTTACGGCATTAAACTGAAGTGGAGAGGATACTAGGATTATTAGTGATTAGTCTCGGTTTGGAAAGTTTCGGTTGTTGGTGACGGTTTAGTTAGAGGGAGTTACAAGCTGGATTCTGTTATGAATTAGTTGAAAAAACTGTTATGAATCCTGTTATTCATTGCTGAGTTGCTGATTAATTAATTGCAGGGCTATTTTGTGTGAATTGCTACGGGTACAAAGCAATTGGTACATGGTTATAATGGCAAAGCATGGTTCATGGTTACAAATGAGTGAAGATTCAAAACATGTCAGGAAGATGAAGATGAACGGTGCATAGGTTTAGGATAGTATTATTTCTTTTTTGTGAAATTTGTAATCCTTCCCGTTGATGTAATGCAATAGTGTCAAATGATGTAATAGTAATCGGACTTGTATTTATGTGGTTTTGTAATATTTGGAACTTGGATGAATTTTAATGAGATATTGGTATTTTCTTTTTGATATATTATGCTTTTCCAAAATTTGAATCCAAAAACTTCATTAGAAGCTTGCATCAATTTTACACGCCACGCTTACAATTTTAAGAGACTTCAATCTCCATGTCCTGTACTTTTGAATCATGAGTTGAATCCTTGAGAATGTAAAACTTAACTCATGAACAACTCTTAGCGCAATCCCTCCTTAAAGTCCACATGCTCAGGAAAAAAATCCTTATATGTTGAAGAACGCAACAAAAATATTGAGGAAGTGGAGTTCCAGATGATGTGAGCAAGCTTTGTAATTTGATGTTAGGAAGAGGAGAATAACCCCATAGCTTGGTGATAAAGAAATCCATGAATTAAAAACCTACCTTCAAACAAAACCTGATCGATGAAAGAACCAGTTAATTTAAACCTGGGTGAAGATAAGAGCTTAAAAGCATATAGAGATCCTAATTCCTTAATATCTTTGATCACATGCCATGTTTTATTGATTAATTAATGAATGATGTTATTAGATGACCTAATGGAAGTTATATACCTACGAAAAATGTGAGATGCATAAGCATGATAAACATGAAAGGGGTAGGACAAATTTGGGATATTACACTACCCACTCAAGGTTGTTCTTGTACTTTTCCTCCTCCTTTAGATAGTGTTATCCATACCATTAGTTAGTAGGAAGCTCTATCCACTGGATGTGAAGGGACATACGAAGGGTCATCGTTCGGTCATCGAAGGCAACTTGTAAGGACGCTTTAGTAACTTTATAAGGGACTAGATCATTTTTTTTCGAAAGGCAATGTCGAAGGGTCATCGAGGGACTATGATCTTTTATTCGAGGGAATTTGCTAAAGCATCCCTACTTTTGAGGGACATGACAATTTATTCTGAAGGCAACGAAGAGAGGCTATCCTAGAGGTACAAGTGTGCAGATATGTTCAATTCAGTTATTTATCTTTTTAGATTAGGGCTTTCTATCGTTTGTTTTTGTCTTGCCATATAAGCCCTAACTACTAAGCATTAACATAGAATATAGTGGCAGAAAATAAAAGCAGAAACGTAAACCTAGGACTATTACAATGCTTTGGGATAGTTACATAAAAGAGAGTGCGGAAAAGGAATCCTACAACTATTACATACTAGGAAGCAATTACATGATAATGAAAAAAGAACGTGGGAAATAACGACCTAAGCTATTACATAGAAAAAAAATAAAATGAAAATAGAAAAAAAAATGTTTTTTGGTGATTTTGTATAAAAAATGATTTTGATGATTAATTAATTAAACTTAGAAACCTAATTAATTATAAAAAAAGGTTAATTAAAGGAAACCTAAAATCTAATTAATTTTAGGGTTTTAAGGAAAAAAAAGGTGTTTGTTAATTAATTAAAAAAAGATTTTAGTTTTTCCAGAAAATAAATTAGGGGAAGAGAAATCAATAAAATAGGGTTAGAAACCAAAAATGAAACAAATGCCAAGGGTGGATGTTGAACCCACGCCCTTTACCCTTTCAACCGCATGGCTTTCCACTAAGCCAAGCGCTCGCTTGTGCTAGGAGAATAGAAACAACACAATACATATTAACCTGCAAAATATGAAAAAATATGAAAAAACATCAAAATGTCAAAATCAAAGATCGAACCCACGCCCTGGTATACCATAACTTTAGTTTTTTGGATTTTCTTGAATCAACCATAACTTTAGTTTTAGGAGCCCAATTTATGTACCATTCAAAGCAATAGTTAGCTAACACCATGAGCTATGATATGAAGGATAAAAATGAGTGGTAAGGATTTTATTTCTAGTACCTAAGTTAGGATAAGAATGGTTTCCCCCTCATTACACTGAAACTGTGAGTTGTTTATTACGACGTTGTTTTGCTTACAGTGCTGTTATGAGGTAATGTTGATGAATATGATGATAATGATATGGATGTCCTAAACTGGCACCGTGATGAAGGCTTATTCCTTGTTGTTGTATAATTTATGTTGTTGCATGATACTGTTTCATGCATTCATTGGTGAGGGCTTATGCTCTGTTGTTGCATAATAGGGCATTATGATGAGGGCTTATGCTCTGTTGTTGCCCAATTGGCATTGTGATGAGGACTTATGCTTTGTTGTTACCCAAATGGAAATATGTTAGGGGCTCATGCCTCGATGGTACCACATGCATGTTGATGTAGGTCTCATTGCATTGCATTGATGATTAAATTAATGTCGTATGATGTGAATGATGGTTGATTATGATGTATTGTTTGTATGATGTGATTTACTACTCCTTAGCATGTTTTATTCACCGTGTGATTATTGAATGAGATTATCACCCCTTTTGTGTTGTTGTGTCTGTTCTCCTCGGGAGTACAGATAATCAGGTATCCGAGTAGTGCTTGAAGAGATGTTAACAGATCGAGTCTTAGGAGTCGCTCTGATATGTAACATGGGATTTAGGGATTTTACTATGTTTTTGCATGATTTCAATTGTTTCACATTTATTTTAAACTTATGATGGACCACATATTGTTGAGTTTGATTTGTTTTTTAGGCTATAATGTCATTGAACCAATTTAAGTTAATTTTCCGCTGCTGAATAAACATTTCGGATAAATGAAGAAATGAAGTGTTTTGAAACTTTATGGGTTTTTGGATTATGTGACATCCCATTATGGACTCTGATGCATTCTTTTTCATGATTTTATACTATATTTATTAATTTGGGAAAATAGGGTGTTACAATTGGTATCAAAGTAGGCCGGTTTGTCCGGCCAGGTTATTGAGTCAGTAGCGTAGTATGGCAGTTGAATATTGTCGAGGTATTGTTATTTAGTACGCGACATGTGTGTGAAAAATTGTTGGTGATTTCTTGATTTTTCTAATCACTTTTTTGAAGGAGTGGATTGAAACAATTGTGGGAGAATCTCGTGCTTCTATGAGATGGTTCAGGTGTGAACAGTTGGTTTAGTGTGTCGTGAATCGCATAAGTGCAAAGATCGACGAAGCTGTGTTTTTCCCAAATTCAAAGGAAGTACGAAATCGTGATTTAAGTCTAACGGTCAGATGAAGTTTTCTTAAGGGGGAATGATCACGTACTCGTGTTATTCGCATATCTAGAAATGGAGGGTGATGTTATGGCTAATGATATTCCTGTTGCAGGTGAGTCTTGATGTTCTCCCGGGGATAATTGCGACTTGTCGTTGGAGCGAAATGTTGGATTAACTTGATGTTAGCCTTAGGGTGAACTATCTGGAATTAAACCAAGTGACTACGAAGTGTTTCGGTGAGTCGATGTATATTTTCATGCCTGAAGGTTGTATAGATACAAGGTTCTTGTTTGTTGGTCAAGTAGAGTCGCCTCCGAGGGAAAAAGAGAATTGTTAAAGGTTGCTTCTCAGAGGTTATAGAGAAATGTGAAGACTAGTGATATACAAGAGGTGTGTAATTTTTTTATGATCCCTTGAGGACATTAGCTAAGCGAGTAGGATAGCTCTTGGAAGATGAAGCTCAAGTGATTGCGATGTTTCAGCAATGTCAGATGATCGTGAAGTTGTCAGTGTTGAGTTACCATTATGTATGATGTCGGTGTTTTGAATGGTGATATAGTGATGATTTACTGTAAATGTTGTTGTTGGAGTCAGGTAAGTAATTTTCGGATGTTGTTAATGCTTTTGGGTGATTGTGAATTGTGAATCAGAGTCGGAACTCAAAGATACTAGTAGTCTTGTGAGAGGAATCAAAGTTTTGATGTTTTGGAAATTGAGGTTTTGGCAACGTAATATGTCTTATGAGTTATAAGAGGAATGACGTTTTGGGTTGAGAAGAAAAGCGATATTTGTGTCGAGAAGCAACAGAAAAGTGCTTATGCACTGCATGTAACTAGTTACCAATATATGGCTACCCGGATACACCATCAGACAGTAGCATTGATTAGCTGTTTTGAGAGGTGTAACCTGTTACCGCTATTAGGATAACCCGTTACCGCTGAGTTGACAACATTTTGTAATTCTTTGAAAATTCATAACTTGAGCTTTGGACGTCCAATTTCAGTTCCGTTTGAAGCGCTAGAAAGCTAGCATGATGTAATTTGTTTTAAAAATGGTTCAAGCACTTGGAAGTAATTTATTTGTCACGTGATGATGTTGGATGAGAGGTGGAATTTGATGTAGATCTCGTGCTTGGTACCAGACTTGTTCCTATGGCACCATACAGGATGTTAGTTCAAAGTTGAGAGAATTGGAGAAGTTATTAGAATATATGTGGAGAAATAGATTTATAAAACTGAATGTATCATTTTGAGAGATTTGATGTCATTAGTTAAGGAAAAAGAAAGTAGTATTAAATTATATGTGGATTACCGATAACTGATTAAAGTAGTGGTTTAGGTTACATATCTGCAATACGGTGGGAGAACTAACTTTTGATTTTGTATTTTTATCGCAAATATTGCGGATAGCAAGAGTCGCCACTGACTTTTCTTTTATCCAATAAAGGAAAGGGTGAAAAGAATAGGAAAGACCTTTGAGAATTTTCTGAGTAAGAGGGGTAGATTATGAAAAGGGAAAGTGTTAGCACCCTTTTCATCCGTAGTTATCTATGGGATCTTAATCGCTAGCCCACTTTGAAATGCTTTGTGTTTATGTATGTTTGAAAATATTTTGGAAAAAAAAACGCATAAGTGCGACAATTTTGTAACGATTCTCGTATCGTTGAGAATGTATACAAAATATTTGTTTTTAAAATATTTATTGAAAGAAAGTGTTGTTTTGTGAAAAGATGTTTTGAGAATGCCAATGTAAGACAATTTGTTTTATAATAACCCTTGTATCAGTCCTCAAGAGTGTTTATAAAGTGTTTTGAAAGTGTGAAATGTGGAAATTGTTTTAGTTCGTGCGCAAGCGATTACGGGCGATCTACTTACTCAAAAAGTCTTTGTTCTTTTCCTCCTCCTTTACGTAGTGCTATCCTACCATTGGTTTAGTAGGAAACCCTATTATTTGATATGAGGGACAAGCGCGGGTCATCGTACAGTCATAGAAGGAAACTTGTAGGATGCTTTAGCAATTTTTGTAAGGGACTAAGATTGTTTACTGAAGGCAGCATCAAAGGGTCATCAAGGGACTACGATCTTTAAATTGAGGGTCTTTGCTAAAGCATCTCACGTTCGAGGGACATGACTGTTTTTTTCATCTGAGGCAACAAGTGAGGTCACCCTGGAGGTGCGTGTGTGCAAAGTGCTTTGATTTCAGTTATTTTTGTCTTGAAATTAGATTTTTCCTATCGGTTGATTTTAATCTTGCCATACAAACCCTAATTACCAACAGTAATAAGGAAAGCAGTAAATTACGAAAATTAAATGCCCTAGGCTATTACAACGCTTCGGGGATGGGGAGTACAAATTTATGAATGAGGATGAAAGCAATAAATCCTAATTATCTATTACAAACCATTGACAATTCACAATATTGAAAATAATGTGAAAAAGTAAAATGAACGCGCGGAGATTGAAAAGGGGAAAGATGTTTTTAAAAAAACTAAAATATTTCTAAGTATTTTAAGAAAATATTTTTGTTTTTTTTATTTAGAAAAAATATTTAGAAGTGATTAATAAAAATAAAATCTAATTCTAATTATTTTACAAATTAATTAATAAAATAAAACAAAGTGATTAAACTAAATTAACTTTTATTTATGAAAATTAAATTAATTAATTAAAGAACCTAAATCTAAATTTTTTTACGATTTTTATGATTTTTGTTGATTACAATAAAAAATGAAATTAAAAAAAAAAGAAAAGAATTAAATTAAAACAAATAAAAACAAAATAAAATTAATGGGTCTGGCATTGTGAAAGAAAATTGGGGGTGTGAAAAGAAGAAAATATTAGGCCTAAGATGATGATCCCAAATGCCTGTATTGAGATCCAATGGGGATGGTTTTCAGAAGGTATACCATGGGACACACGTTTGGTGCATTGGATCTGATTGCATGATGATCTGATGGTATGGGGGTGGGGTACACCATGCGCACATTGGGATGGCTTGTATGGGAACTACAAGAGAAATGTTAGAAAATAAAATGCCAGGGGCAGGGATCGAACCCCTTCCCTGGAATACCAATGCCTTACACACACACGCTTGCCACTCGGGTGGTTGTTTCATCCGGTTATGAAACATCACCCAATAAATATGTAATAAACTTATTTTCAAATTTTGGAAGATGAACTACATCTTCTTCCTTGGGCCAGCAACAACAACAACATTGTTCAAATTTCTAACTCCTTCAGTTCTCAATCATTTTAAAAAATGTAAACATGAAAGTTGTTCTAAATTTCACCACAAATCAACCATGTAACTTTTGAAAGCTATAAGTTAAAGGCTGAAACAAATTTTGCTTGGTACCAAACTGAAACCTAATATTTTAGAAACTTCAATTCCAAAATTCTCATCACATATTCAACATAAATAAAAACTAAGGACGTGGTTAGTTTCATGGCAATCATATCTACATTTTATCTTTTGAAATTGAAAGCAAATGATGTGTGTATAAGGATTTCAAAGTTGGAGAAACTTACCTCTTGAAGTAAAAACTCAGAATGTGTATGGAGGCTTCCAGGTGCAAGTAAATGATTGATTAAGCTTTCTTGGACCTCTCTGAAGTTATTCCAATCCTTACTTTATACTAAAACTTACTGAAATGCTCTAGCCAACTCAAGTTGCAGGTCACGATTTTGGAGTTTGGAGGATGGTGATGATTATGTTACAAAATTGTAATAAGGATATTGATGAGTTATATATGATGTGTAGATGATTTTTGAATGTTAAAAAGAGAAAATGCACGAGTGGATTGAGAGTTGGGTGTTGGAGGCTTCAAATGTGCAACAATAGTGGTTTCTTAGTGATTCTGAGTTTGAGAGAATTTGAGGGTGTTTTGGAGCTGTTAATTCGTCTCTTGGCTTGCAAATTGCCTCTTTTGTTTATAGGAAAAAGGTTTAGGGCAAAGGCTGATCAGGTTGTCAAGTTGAAGAGTTATGGTTTGGTTGAAATGGAACAACCAAGTTTTGGGTGAAAATTGTTGTTCCAATACATAGTATAAAAGGATCTAAAGTGGTTTGAGGCTTTAGACATGTTGCTTCTGAGCATTCATGTTAAGTGTGATCAGAAAAAATAAGTTAGAGGCTCAAGGAGTGGACTTTGTGATTAAAGTGGTCTTCATGCAAATGGATATGAAGCTTTTTGCAATTTCATTCAAAAATGGTATGATCAAGTGGATAAAGCTTCAAATCCTTGTGCAATGCATAATAATTTCGTGTAAATCTCTGACTATGTGGAGATTTAGAAGCAACATGGCCTGAAAAGTGAGATTTCATGGTAAGGTTATGAGATTTGCTCTCGAGTTCTTCACAAAATGACTTGAAATTTAAGCATGAAATGCCTAATTTCATCTCTTCGATTCTCCTTGCTCAAGCATGATAAATTTGTGTTCTTGGACATTTTGTAAGTCTTGAAACATTGTATACAACTTTCATGTTGACCACTTTGGCTAAATTAAATGGGAAATTGGTGAAAAATGGCCAAGAAATGGGATGAAAAACTGACCAAAACTTGTTGAAGTTTTTTTCTAAGTGTTAGATAAAAATATCACAACTTCATGGGCTCATATCTCTTAATCCAAGCACTTTTTGAGGATCATCCCACATTAACAAAGTTGTAAAATTCATCAATCCCTACAACTTTCATGTTGAAAGTTTTTCTTGAATCAACTTGTATCTTGAGGAAACTTGCTTGTGAAGTTAGGGTTTTTTAGGTACAAAACACTTGAATTTTTCTAAGTGTTTGAAAAGTTTTTAATTTTGACTTTTGTTGACTTTCTTGATTCTTGACGACAAAGTTTGATAATTTTGAATGTTTTGATGATTCTTGATTTTTGAATTCCAATGTTGACCAAAAAGTCAAAGTTTGACTTTTGTGTGACTGATTACTTTTCATCAATTAATTCAATTCTTTAACTATCAATCACTTGCATCTTTTAAAATGTATTGAGCCATGTAATTAGGTCATGATGTTGTATTTAAGATCTTGAGATAATGCTTTAAACCATTAGGTCATGTACTAGGCCAACAGTCAATGATAAGTTATCTTCAATCAAAATCCTAATTTGGCAATTTTTGACATTTGATGATTTGAGGGATTTCCTTGAGGAATCATGGTTAATCCTTGATCAAAGGATGAATATCACCTCAAAATATTGATGTTGACAAAAAAATCTTGAAGTTTGACTGTATGTTGACCACAGTTGACTTTTTACTCAATATAGTTGATTTTCAATCATCTGAGTCATTGACTGAGCAAACATGTGATGCAAGACTTGAAACTTGACATAAGCATTTTTGAGGACCTATGATGAACCATGAAAGTAATTTGAGACCCTTTTAAACCAATATTCCTTGAGAAGCACCAAACCCTAGTTGAAGACCCTTGCTTAGGAGGAGGTTTGACCAGTCAACTCTTGTGTGACTTTGAGTATTTGAGACCTTTTGTGGGCATGTTTAGAAGAAAATGGGAGTTAAAATTTTGGGGTACAACAATATCCACTTCATATGATTGACGATTGGATGGACCAATTGGTAGGTGAGTATGTTCTCAGTATAATTGAATTGGGGTCGGATTATCTTCAGATATGGATGAAGAGTGGGGATAGTTAGAGGACAACTTTTAGAAATCGGTGGAGTTATATTGAATAATTAGATCAGTTCATTGCGGTATTCATTGAAGAAATTTTGATTTAGTCTGAGTTAGAAAAAGGAAACGATGAATGTCGTGATTCGAAATTCGGTGTCCAAAGGGAAGAAAATGTATGTTAGGATGTCTAGATGTAGATCATGATTTGAAGAGCTGAATTTTATTGAACATTTCTAGTTCGGATGAAGATATATGTGGAATATATTCAAAGTAAATAGAGGTCTATATTGAGATGCTCTGAAATTGGTTATGGAGACTAGAAGCTTTTCAGGATTAACTGGTTATTATCACTGTTTGCTTGAGATGATGTCAAGTGAGACATGTCGTTAGTGAATTACTTAAGGGAATGAGATGTTTGACATTAGTAAGGATGTGAACATATTAGATAAGTATATGGAGATGAAACTTATGTCGATTAAGGATGATTAGAAGACGATAGTTTTTGAAGAGAAAATAAGTAATGCTAGAGGAAAGATAAATTCAAGAAGGATTGGAATCATGGATATGACGGAAAAGTATAGACATGAGTCAGGGAGAACTTAGGGAGTTCTATCACCAACCATATGAACGGATAGTAGTGTTGAGATTGTGATTATAATGATATCCAAATGTGAGTTTAAAGGAAAGAGTAAGGATTTATTGATGTGGTCAAAGTCTTCTAACTGGATAAAGACTTATTTTGGAAAGGAATGATTTGGATTATACTTGGTGTAGTAGTTTTCTGTATTAGAATATACTTAGAAATTATATTGTGCTGCATGCGCGTAAGGGACACTATGAAATTGATTTTTGGTGTTTATGTATCATTGATGAGGTAGAAATGAAGGAAATTAAGAAAAATGTTTGTAAGCCT
The DNA here is from genome assembly GCA_948472305.1 of Vicia faba. NCBI lineage: Eukaryota > Viridiplantae > Streptophyta > Magnoliopsida > Fabales > Fabaceae > Vicia > Vicia faba. Next base: position 929,188,334 of record OX451738.1, on the reverse strand, counting down.
TGGAGAGATTGTTGGGCATTATGCTCAAGTAACGTTGAGCATAAGGTGAAGGACGCTATTATAGTTTAGTAATGATGGTTTATGTGCCATCATGGTTGTCGGCTACCTATTGACAAATTGAGGAACTGATCACCCTTGATCTCTTGTTGATAGTAGACGGGATCGTGTTGGATGGGATATACTTATCGTGCCAGCTTGTTGATGTGTAAAGTGAATCAGCATTTTTATCGAGAGGATAGTTTTTCAACATTTTGTGTTAACCTAATACAAAAGTGGCTATGAAGGAGTTGGGACTTATTGAACACTTTGGAGACTTGAGTTGGTATGCGAGCTAATGCCATAAAGTGGAAGGTTGTGGGTATCTAAAGTGAACAATGATTTTCTGGTGGATATTAAAGATAGTTAGAAATTAGATGTGAAATTTTAGATTTGATGGTTGATGGGAACCAAATGAGGACAATGACCTTAAGGTAGGCAATCAGAGTGGAGCAACTGAATCATGATGTGGCACTATTCGTTATGCGGAGTGACTTGTTAGGAGTCAAGTGTTAAACATCAGAAGCCTTCAGGGCTTATGCAAACCATTGGACATTCCAGAAGGAAGTGATAAATGAAGAGTTATTATATATTATTTATGTTGTTTCCATTTCAATAGGTGTATTAAATCGTATGCTCGATTGGTGGGACATAGCATTGTGGTACTAGTGTTATGTCTCAATGTTGTCGATATTATCATTATGTTGATGGTCTTATGACGTTGTTGCGGTGTAATGAGGTGTTAGATCATGTATCCTAGGGTGATTGGACAAGGAGTAAAATGAAATATGTATGTTCATACCTCGATAGGATTGTAACTTGTTTGAGATTATGGTTAGTAATATGGAATGTTGATTAGTGATATCCAAAATATTGCCAAATAAGCCGTGAGAGTTGAAGAGTAGGATGTGAGAGTTGTACCCGTAGTTGTTTTATCTGGTAAATTTTCGAGGACGAAAATCTTCTAAGTGGGGGAGAGTTGTAACACTCTGACTTAATTGGGATTTTTTTTATTTAAAATAATCATATGAGATGGCGTATTTACTTGTGTTGATATATTTTATGATGTGATGTGATGCAATTTGGGAAAATTAGAGGTTGAGGTGTTGAGGGATGTATGACTAAAAGTGTAGAGAACATGAGGTGAATAGAGAATATTAGTAATATTGGTATTATTATTATTATTATACTATTTGTTATTAATTATTATGAATAAAATAGTGTTTATAATATTAATAATTAAATAAGTAAGTAAGTTGAGGAAGAGCATTTTTGGGATATAAACATTAGGGGTCTAGAGATCGATATAAGAAAAAAAAAGTAAGAACACGACAAATAGATCGTAGAACGAGAAAAGACAAGGAGAAGGGAAAAGTTAGGGCAAAGAGGAATCCACAATATTGGGAAGATCAAAGCTTCAAATTAAGGTAAGGGGGTGAATGGATTCTATAATTGGTGATTTTACATGAGAGGATAGTGAGGGTTCCTTTCCCTCTTAGGTTGTTTTTGAATGATTGATGTATGATCTGTTTTTGTTTGATTTGATTGATGTTGTTGTATGTGATATTGCATGAAATTGTGGTGTTATGATTGTGATTTTTTGTTGGTGATTTTTGTTGCTATGATGATGGTACCACAAAACCCCAATCTAAAAGCTATTAGTAATGGAAATTAGGATTAGGGGATTTGATGATGGAATATGACCCATAACTAATGTATGGATAGTGGTGCATTGTGATGGATTGATAGGTGATAAAACCAGGTGTTTAGACAGCATATTAGGACCTATAATATGACAAAATCGTAGGAAAATTGGTCTGGTATAGTGCAGAATCGCCAACAGGAAAACCTTGTTCGTAGAGAATCGTCGGGCGATATGGGGAGTGTCGTCGAGAGATGGTGCTTCGCCAAGCGAAGGTGGAGGCGAGAAGGAGGTATATTTTTGAATGAGTTACTGGAGTTCGTCGCGCCTAGCGTCACCGAGCGAAGGGTGATGCAAAGACAGCATCGCCGGGTGGCACAAGCCTTCGCCGGGCGACGGTTGACAGTAGCAGATGGCTGTTTTTTTTGTTTGGATTTTCTTGAATCAACCATAACTTTAGTTTTAGGAGCCCGATTGATGTACCGTTCAAAGCAATAATTAACTAACACCATGAACTATGATTTGAAGGATAAAAATGAATGATAAGGAATATATTTCTAGTACCTAAGTTAGGATAGGAATGGTTTCCACCTTGTTACACTGAAATCGTGAGTTGTTTATTGCGATGTTGTTTTGCTTACGGTGTTGTTATGAGGTAATGTTGATGACTATGATGATAATGATATGGATAGCCTAAATTGACACTGTGATGAAGGCTTATGCCTTGTTGTATAATTTATGTTGTTACATGATACTATTGCATGCATTCATTGGTGAGGGTTTATACTCTATTGTTGCCCAACTGGCATTGTGATGAGGGCTTATGCTCTGTTGTTGCCCAACTGACATTGTGATGAGGACTTATGCTCTGTTGTTTCCCAATTTGCAATATGTTGGGGGGCTCATGCCTCGATGGTACCACATGTATGTTGATGTAGGTCTCATTGCATTGCATTGATGATTAAATTGATGTCGTGTGATGTGAATGATGGTTGTTTATGATGTATTGTCTATATGATGTGATTTACTACTCCTTATCATGTTTTATTCAATATGTGATTATTGAATGAAATTCTCACTTCTTTTGTGTTGTTGTGTCTGTGCTCCTCGGGAGTACAGATAATCAGGTACCTGAGTAGTGCTTGAAGGGATGTTAACAGATCGAGTCTTAGGAGTCGCTCTGATATGTAATACGGAATTTGGGGCTTTTACTATATTTTGCATGATTTCAATTGTTGCACATTTTATTTTAAACTTATGATGGACCACATATTGTGGAGTTTGATTTGTTGTTGAGGCTAGAATGTCATTGAACCGATTTAAGTTAATTTTCTGCTGCTGAATAAATATTTTGGATAAACTAAGAAATAAAGTGTTTTGAAACTTTATGAATTTTTGGATTATGTGACATCCCATTGTGGACTCTGATGCATTATTTTTCATGATTTATACTATATTTATTAATTTGAGAAAATGGAGTGTTACACTGTTACTCGAACTATCCGGAAATAAAAAACCTATAAGTAGCATAATATAAATTCTAGTTTTACGTACTTTGTCTTTCCCGGAAGACATCTCAGTTAATATTAAATGATTTTATATATTTTTAAGCCAAGAAAGTTTAATACCATGTCCCCTCCTATCATCGTTTACCCAGGGTGTAGAAAATAGTTTATAGGATATTTGGTCGTCTATGTTGGTTAGGCCATTTATCTCCCTACCATCTACACAAGATCCAAGAACATGTACACGTTCTTAAGTGCTACATTGCATTTGCAAGCTGGAAGATAGTATGTGTGTGTCTCAGGTATCTATCTTTCTAGAAGAGCTGGTTAAACTTAATATCAAATGCATATGACATAAAGTTGATAACGTGGTCAAAACCAACACACTCCAAATAAGGACAAATGATTTCGTCTTGTGGAATGTGTTCATGGATGTAAGTTCAAATTATTATTTTGTCCTAGAAAGAATGAATAAAATAATGTTACAATCACATTGATTATAAATTATAGTTAAAAAGTTTAAATATGAAGCAATATGAAATAACTTGCATAAAACTCAATATTTTTGGGTGTTCCTCTATGATCTTAGTCCATAGTTAACAAAGTCATTTTATTTTATAAAATTAGTAGAATGTAGGATAGTTTATTGTATTTTGTATATTTGGATGTATGGAAAATGAAATGAAGTAAGTTGATATTTATAGTGTGAAAATGAAATATTGTTGAAGAGGTAAGTGAGGCAAATTTAATCCTATACAAGCAGGCGTGAATACTATTGGCGCAGGCTACACTTTTTGAAGAGTCTCCTCCTACAATTGACGCTTGTTTAAAAATATAACGGCACACGTGACTTCTATTGCCGCCTCTTTTCAAAAGGAAAGGAAATGTTCATCTTTGTGTTTGCAGGTACAACGGAACGAGTTGGGAATAATTTTTATCTCTCCCAAACTTAAATTTGAATTCTCAAACAATCTTGTTTCCCATCTCAAACTCAAACGAAGATGGAAAATTAAAATCCAAATCCATTCCAAATAGATTTGGATATTCCCGTCCCGTCACCATCCATTTAATAAAATTAATTTTTTTAATAGAAATATTTATTTTTTTCAAAATTAAATTAAATTATAAATAATAAAATAAAATAATCTCAAAAAATTACATACATACATTTTAAATATTTTAAATAATAAATACAAATTAAATTATCAAAATATTAACCACATATTTAATATTCTAAATTATCAAAAATAAATAATAATGTACATATAAAATAAAGAGGACGAATTCGGGACGGTTTCAGGGTGAGTACTAGTGTCCCCATTACTCGATCCATTCGCATATTTTGTAATCGGGGAAAACTCAAACCCGAACAAAGCGAGTTTTCTTCGTCAAATTCGGGATAGGTTCGGATGGATACATGCGGGTACGGGTTTTATTGTCATGCCTACTGTCATATGATCATGAAAGTTTTGATGATGACAACACTAGGGGTGAAAAAAACAGGTATGACTCGTTGGACATGCTCTTTTTGCCTGCACTTTTGCGCGGGGTGGGAAACGATTTTAGGCTCGCGCCCTCTAATGTAGTTGTCCCGTTTTTTTGTTGGCTTTTGTGGACGCGACCATTGACATGATAGTTTTCATTTTTTTGCTTAATAGGTGCAGTTTTGTGAGCCTATCTAGCTCTGCACTCATTTTTTGCAAGGCAGACAAGGTTTTAAGCCCTCGCCCTCAACAATGTTCGCCCGGTTTTTTATAGGCTTTTGTGGGACAAACCTAAATACGGCGAACATGTCCATTTTCCACTCTTAGACAACATTATATGTAAAACGCCATGATGTGAAGTCTTCATCTTTCAAGAAGAATCAATGATCAAGATGTTTTACCTTTGTGAGATCAAGATGTAAAACCAAGGAGGATCTTTCTCATCCATTTTCTTGCGGTCTCGAAACTCTTAAATAGATTTATCTTCTTCTTGCCTCTTGATTATCATCGGTGAATTGGGGGAGCTTCGTGGTGGAAGCTCGTTCTTGTTAGACGGTCCACTGTCGATTGAATCAACGACAAGGAATAGAGAACTATCTTGAGGTTAGAAATCGACGGTGCTCTCAGCAGCTGGATCAAACGTCATCATCATCTTTCATGCGAGATTGTTATTTTGATCCGACTTTGGAATTAGAAGGATCTGATAATGAAAATTTGCAGGAATTAAAAGTTGATTCCCACAAACGGGACACAAGTTAGTGGATGAGTAAAAAATGATAGAGTAAGTTAAGGTTAGAACATATCCGCGGATATGGTGTGAGACACTTATATACAGGGGACGTTAGAACCACCCCATATTTCACGACGTAGAATACGGGAGTATTGTTAGATCATATCTACTGTGGGTAGACACATGCTGCATGGATCGAATACGGGTCCCAGGACAACTAGTGCATTGAACCTTCAACCCATTGATGGATGCTCTTTTGGACGGATGATTGAAACGGACCGTCAACCGGTCTGAAACACCTAGTTTATTCGGCTTGCCACACACACCCTAAATTTTGACAATTATTACTTATTTATTGTTGGAAACTCATCAAAGTCTATGATGAATTTCTACCACAATGATAATTTAATTATGAGACAAACAAAGAAAATAATACAAGACAAATAATTTCTGCAGAGTTTCTCTCTGCTCACAAACTGTGAAAACTTTCTTATTCACTTTGCAACTGCAAAATACTGTGAATGACTTGCTTGAGTTGCTTACAAAAAATAGGGGTTACTCCCTCTATTTATAACTGGGCTTACACCCTAATCCCAAAGTCCAAAATATCTTTTTGTTAATAAATCAAATCTAATCTATTCTAGACTTAAATCAACTCTATTTAAATCTAAAACAAATCTAATCTTTTCGACACATAGTTTTGACACACTGAATTACAATTTAACATGCCACCTAATTCATTGTGTCTAAACTATCTATGTTCATCATGGCTCTTAGTCTTCTGAATACTTCGACTTGCACTCCCTTCGTCATGATATCTGCAATCTGATTCTCAGTTCTACAGTGTTCCAAATTCATCTTCCCATCTGCTACCTGCTCTCGAAGATAATAGAACCTCATTTCGATGTGCTTACTTTGACCATGTGTTATTGGGTTCTTCGCCAGATTGATAGATGACATGCTGTCGATCTTCATGGTAATTGCTCCATGATTTTTCTCTGTTATCTCTTCGACCAAGTTCACCATCCAAGTTGCTTGACATGCACAAAGAGAAGCAGCTATGTATTCTGCTTCGCATGATGATAATGCCACTACTGGTTCCTTTCTTGAATTCTAAGCAACTGGTGCACCACCTAGCATAAATACATATCCTGCTGTTCACTTTCGATCTTCATCATCACTACACCAACTCGAATCAGTGTATCCCACTAACTTGCATTCTTTTCCTTTATCAGCTGCAGGAAACAAAATTCCATAATCAAAAGTTCCTTTGAGATACCTCAGTATCCTTTTTACTGTTGCTAGATGTGATACCTTTTGCTTCTTCATGAATCTACTTACCATACCTACACTGTATGCTAAGTCAGGCCTTGTATGACAAAGATATCTTAATGATCCAATAAGTCTTCTGTATTAGGTTGGATCAACATCATCTTCATCTGCATCTTTCGACAGTTGCAGTCTTGGTTCTGCAGGTGTCGAAGTTGAGTTACATTCTTCCATCTCAAACCTATTGAGAATTTCTCTTGCATGTCTTCTTTGATGCATCATCAAACCTCTACTTCTCTTGTAGAATTCGATACCAAGGAAATATGAAATCTCACCCAAATCAGACATTTTGAATTCCTTGCTAAGATCACCTTTGAAGTTTTCGATCTCACTTTTGCAGCTAGCTGTTATCAACAAATCATCTACATAGAGACATAGTATAAGAAATTTACTCTTGCTTCTTCTTACATATACTCCATGTTCAGTTGTGCACTTTATAAATTCCTTCTCCCTTAGGAAACTATCAATTTTATTATTCCAAGCTCTTGGAGCTTGTTTCAATCCATACAGGGCTTTATGCAGCCTGTACACCTTTCTTTCTTCGTCATGTTTCACAAACCCAACTGGTTGTTTAACATAAACTTATTCTTCTAAGGGTCCATTCAGGAATGCACACTTTACGTCCATCTGACATATGTGCCAACTATTTATTTCTGCTAGACCAACAATCAACCTGATTATTTCGATCCTAGCAACAGGTGCAAAAACTTCATCGAAGTCTATTCCTTCATTCTGTAGAAATCCTTTTGCCACAAGCCTTGCTTTGTGTTGAGTTATTTCACCTTTCGAATTCATTTTCACTTTGTATACCCACTTGACATCAATTTCCTTCTTGCCTTGAGGAAATTCGACAAGTGACCAAGTGTTATTATCTTCGATAAACTTCACTTCTTCGTTCATTGCTTTCACCCACTTTGAATCCTTCAATGTTTCAGCTGCATTAACAGGTTCGACATCTGCATAGAAAGCATAATGTACCATCTCACCTTCATCATTTATCACATCATATGATGTAATCACACAATCTTGAAATCTTGCAGCTGTAATACCCCAAATTTGTCCTACCCTCTTACTTTTATCTGGCTTACGCATCTCATATTTTTCTCATGTACGTAACCTTCCATTAGGTCATTTAAAAAAAACAGCATGCATTATTAATCAATCAAATGGGCATGCGATCAAAGATATTGAGGAATTAGAGTTTCTATATGTTTTAAGCTCTTATCTTCACTCAGGTTTAAATCAATTGGTTTGTTCTTTGATTATGGTTTGTGAAGCTAGGGTTCTATGTTCATATTCATTGGTGACTTTTTCTTTCATCAGACTTCTTCATCAAGATGCTTCAAAATAAAGTGGATTAGGTTTATGATAATGAAATGGTTTCTTACAACACTTTGAAGGAGGATATTGTAAGCTAGGGTTCTGTTTCAACAAGTACTTTCACTAATCAGGGATAAATATTTACTTCTGTATGCCAAGTGGTTATCATAAGGATCTTAAGGGTTTGGTTTCATGGCTTTCATGCAACACATTTCTCATATCTAGGGTTTCTTTTGTTTATCATCATCAAAGTTTGGTTCACTTGGTTATTTTCATCGCAAGACAACATTGTGGATTTGATGCAAGGGTTGAAATTCATTTGTTGTCTTATGAATTATTTCGAGTTTGGAGGCAGTTTGAAGGCATTGGATAATTTCAAAGTCCATTTTGAACTCTTAGGCTTTTCATATGCGACTTGTTCCAAAGGTGCAAGGATGAAAATGTTCTCATTTGGTTAGAGAGTTAACTCTTGAAGAATGACTTTTATAGGCCAAGTCATATGGACTTTTGTACGATTACTTTGCCATTACCATAATTCTAGTCATTCATTCGGATTTGTATTTTGCATTTGGAAGTATTTAAGCATGAAGAACTTTGAAGTGCAAAAGGAAGGAAACGGAATTTCAAATGTCCTTTGAAGGAAAAATAGTATTACTATGTATATTTCATGATCAATGCCATTACACATTCCCATATCCTTTACATAGAAACTACCAAAAGTTACAAATCATACATCAAAAGCTACCCATAAATACTATCCTAAGCTTATGATTGTTCATCTTCAATCTTCATGTTGTTCTCAACCCTCGCTCACTTCTCAAGTTTCTAGCAATGCACATGCCTTGGACATCCTATTCTTTATCCCTTCGTTAATACCTCAAAATCTGACTCGATTTTTATGGGCAGCCCTGCATTTTGTTCAAGAAACCAGTTCACCAAATCAGTCCACAGAAATTTGTTACAAAAAATCTACATATAATCATTCATCCAAAGAAACAAGAGAAACAATGGCCCTGCATCAGTTAAAATACCAGTTCAGCCCTGTATCAAATTAATAAAACTAGCTTAGAAAAAAATTCAAAACAATTAGAAAATGTTTTTCAATTTCATTCAGATTCCGAAACAACCCTTTAACAGTTTCAACCAATTCCAAAACAACCCTTTAACAGTTTTAACTATTCCCCTAACTACTGTAACCGATCCAGCAGAAAAAATAAGAGCCAACAGAATGGATCTCTCCGAACCCTTTAACAACCATAACTAACTGTCAAAAACTAATCTACAGTAGCTACTAATAGAATCCAAAACCAGAAAACTAAGTGTTAACCGATTCCTAACCAACTTCCAAACAGAACTAACAAACTTTTCTCAGAGCAGACTTATAACAGAAAGCAAAAAAGAAAAAAAACTCAGAACAAATTTTTCTACATAGAGAAACTCACCTTCATCGGGAATTCAATCTTGATCCCTCTTCTCTGCATCCTTTCCATATTCATCATTCATACACACTTATCATTATACATCGAATAACCATAAAAGATTCGGAGGATCATTCTTCACAACATCTCGAAAACTCTGAAAATATATCTCATTCTTCTCTCTCTGCAAATTAACTTCTCATGGTTTCAATTCTCTGAATTCCTCTGTAAAAGCTTCATCAATCTTCATCATTCTTCAACCATTGTGAAGAATAACCAAATCTCACATAAACAAACTCGGAATTCTTATTGATCTTCATCAACATCATCATCCTTCACTTCTTCTTAATATCAAGAACAACCACTTCAAGCGCCTTAAATCTTCAACTGCGTGAATTCTCTGCGACAACAACATGTATGCTTCACAAGCTTCGACGAATCTGCAACAACTTCACACAACCACAACGATTCATAAGAGATTAATACAACACAACAACAAGGCTATCATGGAAACAAAAGAAAGCGCAAGAAAATTCGAAATGAAGAAGGAACGAGAAAGAGGAAGAAGAAAAGTTCCAATTAGTGATTCAAGAGAGGAAGCAGTTTACCTGGATTTAGCGATAAGTATTGCCAAATTTATTGGGTATTCTTCACTGTGTGGAGTCACCGGAGACGCTCAGAACCCGTATCCCATTGTCGGAGCTCTTCAATGGGGGAATAATAAGGCATAGGAATCGTGAAGGTAGAGATTTTGAATTTGAAGCTGCAGCGAAATAAGGGAGGTATCGAGACCAAAGTCGAGAGAAATCCGAAGACGGAGCTATGACGGCGAGTGTGCAATCAGAGGAGAATGCCATATGGATGAAGAAAGTTGAAATCGTGAAGGCGATGATGATTCGGTGGCGAATGGTCTTTGTTTGAGCGGAGAAGAGAGGACGTGTTAGCTGCGGCGTCGTTTTGTCAAAGAAGAAGGAGATTGTATTTCTCCTACAAGATGAAAAGTCATATTCTTGAACCCTGAACATAGATCAAAACGCACGGTATCCAGTGGTCTCTTAATTATTTGTTTTTTCTTTAATCTTTTTCTTCTTAATTGTCAATATTGTCAATAATTATGATACAAATTTTGGTGATTAAAGAGATTGAGAATGGGCTGATAGATGCTATGGGTATGGACCGATCCACCCTTGTCCTTGGCCCAAAGGGAAATTTTTGTTGGCTTTCAGATTTGTAAAAAAGTTTAATTATGGATTGGTCTTAATTATTGCTTGTAGCCATGGTTTCTGAGTCTCGCACCTTGTATCTTGTTTTACCACCCCTTGTGTATATAGTTTCAATTGTTTTTCCTATTAATTCTAATTGCCATTAATTTTGATAAAATTTGGTGATGAATGATACAAAAATATTAGAATATTTTAGTATATTTTAGATTCTCTTTAGAATTTTATTAGAATTTTCTATTATTTTTATGCTTGGTAATCGTTTTTGTTTCCATTTTTAGCCAGGATTTTATGATAGGATATTGATGTAACTTCCGCGATGGGAAATGCTTGGAGATTAATTTTTGATCACTCATGCAGAGCAACTTCTGTAGAATTTTCTTATCACTTGGATGGCTTTGAAGAGGCAACGAACCTTCTTCGTTCGGTATCGTAACTTCACTCTTATTCCTCATTTTTGCACTTTATTGATTTTCTAGATACCATGAGAAGTAGGAAATAAAGAGTGTGCGCTCAAAGTCGTTGTTTAAAGACCTGTAGCAGGCATTCCGCACTTCATTTGCTATATGTGTTGTGCTTGTGTTTGTTTACTTTCTTGTTGATCGATGAGTCACTCAATTTAGAAATTGAGATCACGACTTCACTCTCAGTGCATGCTCCCTATAGGATTTTATCGCTTTCCTTTATTTCTTATTGATCAATCAATCACTCAATTTAGAAATTGAGATCACGACTTCGCTCTCATTGCATGTTCCCTATAGGATAGTCTTGTTAGAACTTCTTTGGCATGTTAACTTAGATAGGATCTCTCTAGGTGCGCTCTCTTGATCTTATTGGCTTGTTTTCTTTATCCTTGTACATACCATGTTCCCTTAGGATGTGCTTGCTCTGTTCAAACGTAAGTTAGACCTTAAATTGTAAACCATGCATGCTAACAGTAGGTAGAAACTTCCCCTTTCATCCTTGACATAGGACTACCATTGTATGATAACATTAGGTTAGAGATATGCTAGTCTCCCATAGACTCTTTTCTTTCCCTTTTTGCATCCTTGCATCTAAAACAAAATCTTCTCTTCTTAGCAAATCAAAAACATTCTAATCATACTTAAACCCTTTTTCAAGCTAATAAAACACAAACTAATTCAAACCATTTTGTGCGCTCAAGCACCTTTCTCTAAAAACCCTTTTCAGGTAGTTTACTTTTGTGCCAACACATAAGTCTCCAAAGGTCGAGCTGCAGCAGAAGGCGGAATTAACTTCGTCCATAAAAAACACAAACAAACAAAAACATATGAGCCGAACTACGGTAGCTCTGATTCCTCAAAAAAAGGATACGTAGGCATTGGGATAGGGCCCAAGCGAGCATAATTTTATTTTCCCTCCATTTGCATGCATTCTCCCTTCAGTAGTATAGTAAACAGTAAGCATAGATTGAACACACCCATAAGATAGATAACAAGAGTGGATACCGTAGAGTACTACGGGCGTGTGGGGTGCTAATACCTTCCCCTCGCATAACAGACTCCCTTACCCGATCTCTCGGTTGTAAGACCGTGACTTCTCCCTTCTCAGGTTTTCTCGATGTTTACCTTTCCCTACATATGGGATAAAAGACGTTTGATGGCGACTTCATTGTTTGATGATTTTCAGCTGGTTGTTTCAGCTGGCGACTTCACTGGGGATGGGGTCGACCAAATGCTGGTCCATCCTGGAGTCGCTCCTAGCTCTTGCTTTCTTTTCTTTGGGTGTTTATTTTATGATTTCAGTTTGTTCATTCATTTTGTATATACTTGAGCATATGTATGCATTGCATTTTACTGTTTTCCATATACTACTGTTATACTGGATCTGCTTCTTGATTGGGTTGGGATGTTACTATTGAGGTAAAAGGCCCGGTACCCAGGCCAGAGTGTACTAGGACACTAGGAATAGAGTGGGGGCATGACGGCTATAGGACTTAGTCTGACTAGTGCAGTCATGTCATATACCACGCTCGGATGAGGTTCAATTGGAGGTACTTTCATCATGCACGTCTGTGTTGTGATGATTTTACTTTCAAGCGAACTCGTGATTTTTGAGTTACCATTGTCTTACCCTGACTTAGTCTTCACCCGTGAGTGGGGAGGGAATTTTTATCACAGGTACAGATGGTGACTATGTTCAGATGGTTGCTCATATTCAGATGGTGACTATGCTCAGACGGTGACTATTGGTTCTAATGGTTATGTTCTGGATTTCTGTCAGTAACTTATTCAGATGCTATATTCTGTTGGTGATTGTATGGTTCTCGAATTTATTTTATGAGTTCCTGACTTATTTACTTGGAGGTTCATTCAGGCCTTTGATCTTGGTATTCCCAACATGCTCAGAAAAGGCTCAATAGTATTCGGTGTTCCAAAAGCCTTGATCTCGTACAATTGATAATCTACTGGGTACTTGGTTCTTATATGTGCAGAAGCTATGTCGGGCCTTTGATCAGGTGGTATTCATATGATTCAGAACAGTGCAGCAATCATATACAGATAATGGAACTTTGATCCCATGTCTTTGCATACTTAACATGGTTAGCCACATGCATAACATACATGTTCCGTTAGTTCTAGGGAATCATATTTGTAAATCTTGTGCTGAACTTTTCCATCCCTTACTTGAGTAAAATCAAAATCAAAGCACGTAAATTCCTTAGAAATGACAGAACACTGTATGGCACCCATTCATGAACCCCATGCATATTCATGCATTCATAACAGGTACTCGAAGATTAGGGATTCTTATTCAGACTTGGTGTTCTCCTCAGAGATTCAACGTGATTTCTTACTGCACGTGCTCATAGACCAGTTATGGAATAACTCCGTGTGGTATACATGCAAGCTTTGGCCCGTGGTCAGAAATTTCTTCAAGAAGGAATATAGTCAATTGAAGACTCAGATGAACCAGGTCATGGAAGCTCTGATGATGATGTCAATGATCTTTCACTTACTGCCACAGCAAAGGTTCTATCTTCTCCTCATCTTTTGGGGAACGCTTTCAACCATGGAGTGCTACACGATATTGATTTCTTGGAACATCTTATCAGCAGATGGTTCCAATTTACTATGGGATCTTATATCAGTGCTTCATTCCTATTAACCAACGTCAGATGTGGTTGCCACACTGGGGCATCAGACTTTTTAATCAGGGGCATTCTCCACAGCTTCGTGTTCCTAGATCTGTTTGACAGCAGCCAGTCTTCATTCCCCTAGGGAATTCATGGGAAAAAGCTTTTAAGCAAAGACAGAGAAAGCCTGATGAACATGTTGATGCGATCCCAATGCATTACATCCTATTATTTCCAACTCTGATCTTTGGGGTCTTCCTCCCACAAACATCTCTTCTGATTGCGATACACATGCTAGATGTATCCCCTATTCTGGGGCACCCAGTTTCGATATCGAAGACTGTAAAGGGGTTGAAGTATAAAGCCCAACACCTGTCTGGCATCTCCTCCATAAGTTTAATTCCTATTTAGCCAATTGCCGGGATCTTTCTCATGAGTTGGATGTCTCTGTTGTTCTTATAGAAGACGAACTGTATTGTTCCTTTATGGTGCAAGATGACTTGGTGATGCAATTTATACCAATTCGCTCGATAAAGCATTCATTCATTCTCCTGAAAGAATCTTCTATGCATATTATGCTGGGGAACCTGGCCATTTGATTGAAGGTATGTCATCTAGAGACAGAGTCCAAGACAAGATCAATTCAAAACTGTCATGTTCACATTAGATCTGAAGGGGATTCTCCCTCCCACTCAAAGCATCAAGACTGCAGAAAGTCACCAGAATCAAGAAATCCATACGGAGTCAAGTCTCCTCAAAGATGGAAATCATTGGTTTCTTTACTGCATTTTCATTTGCATTCTTGCTTGTTTGTTCAAACATTGTTTGTATATAGAAACTTGTCTATTTTTGAACAAAAATCTTAATGCAATAAGTATGCTTGTCTTGAAGTGTTCCTTTCATTTTTACTCATCCATTCGTTATCACTCTTTAAATGTTTTACTTGCATATTGATGTCGATTTTCTAAGTCTTATGCTTAGGTAAAGATTGGAAGGAGGATGACGACAATCTAAAACGCAAAAATTTATGGTTGGTATGCTTTTGAGTAAGACCCTGCTGACGATGTACAAGCCTTGTTTCAATTCCTAAACACCTGAGATATAAGGGAGATAGACCCTCATTGACCCCTCTGAGCCTTTGAAGTAGGAGTTTCTTTTTTGTTCAGAAAAAACCCTCATTTTAACCCTGGGGCGGGTAGTGTTCAGTTAATCTGATAAAGCGTTTAGAACTCATCAAGAGTGTGCATCCAAGGATACAACAATGGTTATCCAGTAAAAGGTTGAGGAAAGTCAAAACCACAATGTTTAACCCTCATCTAACAACAAGGAGCGTCTATTGACAATATCCCAATGGGTATCTCTCGCAAATCTAGAAGCTGAGATCAGATGACGATACAACAATGGTTATCCCTCATCTACCAAAGACGCAGACAATCACGATTACTTCCAATAAATAAAAGACAACGCAAAGCTCAACGACTTGTTTAAAATGGAAAATACGAATAAGAAAGAAACAAAAAAACCCCGCTAAGTCGAAACTTGAAAACAAGTCGCTTAGGAAAAAGTTGGAGCATCCCACTGGACTTTCAAATCGAAATTCAAAAGAATTTGTCCAGGAAAAATTAGGGAAAACAAGAAGGAAATTGAAAAGCCTAAAAGGCAAGAAAAGTATTACCAATGAAAGTCCTTGTCAAAGAACAAAGTCGTGTGATCAGACGCCAAAATCAGAAGTTAGTAACTGTAGTGTCCAAGAGGCCTCTGTGGTTCCTCAACCATCGCAAACTCTTCCAGAGAGATGAATACTTGTATTTGGTCGACTGAACGTAGGAACGGAGAACATCATGGAGAATGGGTGGGCACCAAATAATTTTGAGCCTTAAATCCTTTTTTCTAAAACCATGAACCAGGACACGTTACAACCCTTTCAAAGTCCTAATTGAAGCATGGGTCAATTCGAAAGCATGCTACAACGAGATAGCTTTTAACTGACTCCTAAGAGGTATGTTTGAATATCTGTGTTGGCATCATATGCTTGCATTATCTTTCATGAAAAAGGAACTTGCAAATGTTTCTCTCTAGCTAGTGACTCGCTCACAACAGAGTTGTGACATCATTTCATTCAAAGTTTTTTCAAACTTCAAGACTTACATATGTGTTGCATTAGAATTATCATTCTCATGATAAACATTCTTCTGCATACAAAACAACTTATCAACATCAAGTAAGTTTACACAATGAACAATCGAGTAAAGAGATCAATCTTGTCAAAGAAGAGAGGCTACCCTGTTGAAGCAAGAGTCAGCTGCCACAAGGGAAATGACTTATCCAGTAACACGTTAACCAGTGATTATGTCAAGAGGAATCATATTGGTACTTCACAGTCTGAGTACCATTCAGGGATGGAGTTAGCAGAGTCTGCCAATCTGGGGCAATCAAGTCAAGAATCGATCTCTCTAAGCTCATCCAAGTCTGGGGCATTCCCTCAAAGCCATTAATCAGAGGCTATAACATCGATTAATCTCTTCAAGCTCGACCAATCAGAAGCTATCACGTTGATAAATCTCTTCAAGTTACCATCAATCAGGGGTTATCACATCGAGAAATCTATTCAGAATACATTCAACCTGGGGCAGTTACGTCGAGATTCGACAAATCTCTCCAAGAAAGCTGTAATAAAGAGTAGTTTATTTCGTGACTCAAGAGATTGGGGCAGGCCATCTCATATCGTACTATGCCATGTGTGATACGGTGGGAAGAACTGACTGTTTTTTGGAATGCTGGTTTGCGTTTTGCGTTTATGTTCGCAAAATGTCGCGGTAAGCAAGAGTCACCACCGACTTTTATTTTATCCAACAAGGAAAGGAAAAAAAGCACAGAAAATTCCTTTTTCGAGATATTTCTCGGGTTCGGGGGGTAGATTATAGAAAGGGAAGGTATTAGCACCCTTTCTATCTGTGGTTATCCACGGGCTCTTAGGTACTTGCTCAATTGTTTTCAAAATTGCTTTCTTTGTGCTTGTGGGTTTGAAAAAGTTTTTCTTTTGAAAACTTCTATTTAACTCTTGCTTTTGTCCTCAAGAGTGTATGAAGTGTTTTTGAAAACTTTGTTCGAAAAGGAGTGTAAGTGTAAAAAAGATTTTGTTTTTGAAAGAGCAAGTATCTAAGAACCATCTACCTACTCGAAAAAAGGAATCGTTCTATGCTAATTTCATTTAGACAATGCTATCCCACTATTGATGAGTAGGTAGCACCGTCGTTGGAGTTTGAGGGTCAACTCAAATGAGGGACTTACGGTCACTAAAGCAATGTTAGGACGCCTTAGTGGTAACCCTAATGTCTTAGATCATTTGTTTTGAGGCAACAATATCTGAGGCAACCGTTTTGAGGCGACTATGATCTTTTAGACAGGAGGGTGACCTCTAAAACTACCTATACTCAATGACCACGTACGATGGCAACCAAGTAGGGTGTACCCTAAGAGTGTGCATGTGCGAGTGTGTTGTTTTCAGTTATTTTTATCTTTGTACATGTTAAGGGTGATCTAAGTTGATTTTAGGTTAACACATTCAGTCTTGTCATGCCATCCTATTATCAAACATCTAACAGTTATATTTTGCGGAAATAAAATGCGGAATTTAAATTACAAGGCGTCGGGTATTTACATCGCCAAAGACAAACCCTTTAAAAATAAATAAAGCGATAAAAGATAAATAAAATTCTTATTAAGCTATTACAAACCGGGAGCAAGTACATAAATGGATAAAAGAAAGCAACGCGTGCGAGAAATTAAATCGAGCGCAAATTAGGGTTTTGACCCTTTAAAGAAGACATTTTTTTTTGTTTTTATTTTAAGAAATAAATAAATCTAAATTAATTACTAAGTTAATAAATTAATGAATTAATTAATAAAAATAAATTATTTTTGGGTTTTTGTTATTTTAAGAAATAAATAAAATTAATTGAATTAGTAAAAACCTAATTAAATCTAATTTAATTTTAATTATTTACAAAAAATATGTTAAAGTTATTCTAATTAAAACCTAAATTAATTTAATTAGTGTTTATTAATAAAATTAAAATTAAAATTTGATTTGATAAAGAAAATATTTTTGTGGTTTTTATTTTATAAAGAAAAGAAATATTTTTATTGGTTAGAATTTAAACAAAAATAATAAAACAATTAAAATAAACAAAATAAATAAAATAGAAAGAGAGAGAGGTTTGGGCCTGAAATGGGGTGTTTTAACAGCAATTCTGTGGCCCAAAAAACGCTGGCCCTGTTGACTTTTTTGGACTTGGTGTGCATGCGTGGACTTGACTCCATGGTGAACCTTCAGATCTTGGCCACCAGATTTGGCCTTTGGCAATCTGGCCATTGGATGCTTGGTGGTGCATGGTGTGTTGCATGCTTGGATACGCACTTGATCACCTGAAATACAAAATCAAATAGAAAGTGGGGGACCTGGGATTCGAACCCAGGTCCTGATAGATGATGCCACGCTTGCCTTGCCACTATGCTGTTTTGCTTTGTTTGTTAACAATATACAAAATAATAATGATAAAACAAAACAACGCTTATTGATCAGAAAAATAAAACGCGCGAAAAACATTTGAACGGGCCAATGGGTGAACGCCAGCTCTTCATCCTTATCCTTTCTCTACTGTAATTTTACTTGCGGATTTGAATCCGCAGCTAAAAATGCAGCTCGATCCAAAAATCAATTCCAGACAATAAGAATGACCTTCAAGGGCATGGTTGTGTTCGTCTCCTTCTCCTGAGTGCAACCATGCCCATTATATGGACCAATTTCACCTGAAATAAGAATCCCTAGAAACAAAACCGTAACCCTAGCTATGGTTTTTTGGGGTTACAGCGCCTGTAAACCAAATTGATTATTGCCAAAGGTTTGCAAATAACACGAGGGTTATGAATATGCAATTATCTCGTTCAAATGATGCAAGAATGGATCAAATCTAATCCAAGAACAGAGCTAGGTAACGAGGGACTTACAGCGCGTTTGGGCGTATGAGCAAGCTTGCTTTTGATCCAGGAAGATTGAGTGGACACCCAGGAAACGATTGGGATAGGTTTTGGCTTCTGAAAACGCCTCTAGCCATGATTTTGAATTCAAGCTTTTGGTGACTTTTTTCAATTTCTGTTCTGCCTATGCTTGCACTTTCCAACCCTTATTTCGATTGCTTTGGCCTCCTTATGTATTGTATAATGTGTTAGGCTAACAAGCTTGGCTCAAATCTTCTCCCATCAATGCTTGCCAATTTGATTTGATTCACCCTTTAAACCTTTCCAAATTTGCCAAATATCAATCTTTTTGTACATGATATGGTGTGATACGAATTTGATGATGTTAATGATGATTATCAAATCCTGAAATAGCCAAAAGATCTCATGTAATCAAAGTTTTGGATTTTAAATGATTTAATTTGATTTAAAATGAATAAATTCAATAAAAAATCAAATAAAATAATAAAAATGAAATATGAGCTCATGGCTGATGCTAGGACACGTGGGAAATGATGCAAGCTCAAATCAAGTGGAAAAGAATGGGTCCATTTGACAAAATTTGATGTTTTGGGGATAGTTGACTTTTGATAATTTTGCAAAACTGTCCAACTTCAACAATGCATAACTTCTTCAATTTTGAACTTTTGGAGGTGTTCTTGGAATTTTTAGAAAGCTTGAGATGTCCTCTAACCAAACCGTTTGGTCTCATATCATTTTGATATGCCATGATCAAGTTATAAGCTTTGGAAAAAAAGGTGTTTTTGTTGACTTTCAAAAATGACCTATAATGTCCAAATTCCTAACTTCTTGTGAGTGCATTTTCTGATCTTGGGTTATGAAGATAGATTGTAGGGAATTACATCTTCTTCAAAATTATATTTGTATGGGTCATTTATCATAAAGTATGAGAACGTTATGCTTGGTCAAAGTTGAGTTGACTTTTCCTACAAAACCCTAATTTAGTAACTTTTGAGTCTTGATGAATTTTGAGCAATCCTTGATGAATCATGATCAACCCTTTATGAAATTCTGAAATATACTTCAAAATGAGAATGTTGACAAAAAATCTTGAAGTTTGACTATATGTAGGTCACAGTTGACTTTTGCCCTAGCACAGTCGATTTTTGGACCCTTTGGGCAATTGACTGAGCAAACTTCCTCTGCAAGGCTTGAAATTTGACATGGATGATCTTGATAACATTTTATGACATTTGGGAGCACTTGAGGTCATTTGGATTCAAGGACCTTGATGCAACACAAAACCCTAATTTGGGGTTGCCTGCCTTAGGAGATAGCTTATCTGACCAACTCTTGAGCAACCTTGAGCCACTTGGAGATTTTTCTTGCAATGTCTTGAGAAATATGAGAGGGAAAATTTTGGGGTACAACAGCTGCCCCTGTTCAATCTTCTTAAACCTGAGGATGTAGATTGGCTTTCGTGCCTTTCATGATCCGAAGGTGGAAGATGATTGAACACTAGAGTGCCCAGAAATTTGCACTCGCATGAAGTAATATCAGCCTTGCGATGTCGGGAATGGGCTTACAGATGCCATTTGGAGACTGTTGGCGGAAGGATGGGCTTAAAGATTTCATTTGCAGGAGTGTCGATCGCATAAGAGATTCCTTAGCGAGAACTTGCATACCTGTTGTTGTGGAAGATTCCACTAGGGAAGTCTAATTTTGTTGAGATTTAGGAACTTGCATGTACTTCAATTGAGAGAACATCTCTGCTGAGTTTTAAGAACTTGTTCGTAATTCAACTGGGGGAAAGTTTCCTAGATTTAGAACCTTATCTATAATTCAACCGAGACTAATTCAGTTGAGATTTAAGAACCGGTCAGTACTTCGACTAAGGAGAATATCTTCATCGAGATCTAGGAACTGTCTGTACTTCAACAGAGAATAATTCTGTTGAGATTTAAGAACTCATCCACACTACGACGAAGGAAAATTGTCGAGATTTAGAACCTTATCTGTAATTCAACCGAGAATAATTCAGTTGAGATTTAAGAACCGGTCAGTACTTCGACTGAGGTAAACATCTTCATCAAGATCTAGGAACTGTCTGTACTTCAACGAAGAATAATTCTGTTGAGATTTAAGAACTCATCCACACTTTGACGGAGGAACTTTGCCGAGATTTAGAACCTTATCTGTAATTCAACCGAGACTAATTCAGTTGAGATTTAAGAACCGGTCAGTACTTCGACTGAGGAGGATTGCCGAGATTTAGAACCTTATCTATAATTCAACCGAGACTAATTCAGTTGAGATTTAAGAACCGGTCAGTACTTCGACTGAGGAGGATATCTTCATCGAGATCTAGGAACTGTCTGTACTTCAACGGAGAATAATTCTGTTGAGATTTAAGAACTCGTCCATACTATGACGGGGGAAAATTACCGAGATCTAGAACCTTATATGTAATTCAACCGAGACTAATTCAGTTGAGATTTATGAACTGGTCAGTACTTCGACTGAGGGAAACATCTTCATCGAGATCTAGGAACTGTCTGTACTTCAACGGAGAATAATTCTATTGAGATTTCAGAACTCGTCCACACTACGACAGAGGAAAATTGTCGAGATTTAGAACCTTATCTGTAATTCAACCGAGACTAATTCAATTGAGATTTAAGAACCGGTCAGTACTTCGACTAAGGGAAACATCTTCATCGAGATCTAGGAACTGTCTGTACTTCAACGGAGAATAATTCTGTTGAGATTTAAGAACTCGTCCACACTATAATGGAGGAACATTGTCAAGATTTAGAACCTTATCTGTAATTCAACCGAGACTAATTCAGTTGAGATTTAAGAACCGGTCAGTACTTCGACTGAGGGAAACATCTTCATAAGATCTAGGAACTGCCTGTACTTCAATGGAGAATAATTCTGTTGAGATTTAAGAACTCGTCCACACTACGAAGGAGGAACATTGTCGTGATCTAGAACCTTATCTGTAATTCAACTGAGATTAATTCAGTTGAGATTTAAGAACTGGTCAGTACTTCAACATAGCTGAGAACTTAACTGCATCTTTCCTGAAAGGTAAAGGTCAGTCGTATGCAATGCATGATATATATCAAGCAATGATGTTCTCAAAGTAAATGAGATTTTGTTGTATGATGCATATATGCATGTATCATGATGTATGGAGATGTAATGTTTTAGCTGGGGAAAATAAATCCCAGATAGCTGCTGGAGAAAAAGTTGGATTCTTCATTTCCGCTGGGGGTAGCGAACGAAGATGATTGTGAGAATAAACCTGCAGGAGAGGATAACTCCGTTGGGGAATAAACTGATGAGGAGATTACTCTGTGGGGAAGATATGCTCTGCTGAGGATTCTACCGATAAACTCCACTGGGGATGAATTACTATTGCTGGTGATACTGAATCCTGTTGGGGATTGACTTCTTGTTTGTGAAAGGGAAGAACTCCGTTGGGGGTGACCCTTCAGTTACGACTTCACTGGGGATAACCTTTAAGGCTCTAATGGGGATAATCATTTGGCCCTGCTGGGGATAATATTCCAAAGGCTACTGGGGATGATTCTCCAAGTTCTACTGGGGAAGCTTTTCCAGACTGCGCTGGGAAAATTTGAGACTCCACTGGGGACATCTTGTATTCTGCCGGGGAATGTTCTTATACTCCGTTGGGGAATATTAAGACTTTCGGGGATATTAAACCTTTTCAGTGTTGATGGTAGATAAACTCTTCTTGGGGGAGAATATTACTGACTCATTCACAGTTTCAAGTCTCAGCTGGGAAGAGTTATCATTATTGTCTTACCCTACGGGGAGTGAAAGTACCTTAACCATATTCTTCAGCTGAATCTACCTTTGAATCTGGTGGATATAGCGACTGTATAGTTTGGACAATTCTTGCTTGCCCCTGTTTCTGGTTTTACAAGTAATGGCCTTTTGTTTCGCATGTAACTATTTATGAGCAGCATTTAATGTCAAATGCATATATCAAAATGAACATTGGACGTTCTTTGCAAAACAAAATAGAAAAAAGGAAAAACAGTTTGAAATTTCTCTGAAAATGAATTGTATTGATTTTTGAAGTTTGGCCTGTAAATAGGCGTTATTGTACAAGAGGCTGACGTCCTAGTAAGAGAATGCCGCCGAATAATAGAATTTACACAATTTGTAAAAAACTAAACAAAACAGCTATGTGAATAATCCCACCAGGTTCCAACTCAGCTATTGTCTTTATGTCCTCGAGCATCTCATCACTTTGCTACTTGGTTGAAGGTAGATCAGATTGATTAGTACCGTCCGAGCTTGATAGTCGATACCAAAATCTGGATGCAAGGTGATCCAATGAGACATAGTGTTACGCTTTGATCCCTAATTTTTGCCTGGACCGCCCTTTTGGGTTTTCAGTCCACCGGGATACCCTTTTTTGCCCAAGCCACCTTTCCAGGTTTTCGACTTGCCGGGTGTACAAATTTTTTCATTTTCATCCCTTATTTTTTCCCGAACCCTTTTGGTTCGCCGGAAAGCCCTTATTTTTGCCTAGGCCAGTCAACCTAGCGGGTCGTTAATTATACATAGTATCTTTTCACTATGTCTGCATTGACGGGGTGAGGAAGGTCGTCACCATCCACGGTGGCTAGAATCATAGCTCCTCCTGAGAAAATGTTCTTAACCACAAATGGACCTTCGTAGGTAGGGGTCCATTTGCCCCTAGGATCACCTTGAGGTAAGATAATGCGTTTGATTACCAGATCCCCAACTTGATACTCTTGTCGTCTGACTTTCTTGTTAAATGCCTTGATCATCCGTTTTTGGCACGTCTGACCATGAAAAATAGCAGTAAGTCTCTTTTCGTCGATTAGGTTCAGCTAATCAAGCTGGGTCTGAATCCAGTCATCTTCGATCAAACCTGCATCCTTCATGATCCTAAGAGAGGGTATCTGAACTTCAATGGGCAAGACGGCCTCCATGCCATAAACCAAGGAATAAGGTGTTGCCCCTGTTGACGTTCGTGCTGAGGTACAGTACCCATGAAGAGCAAACGGTAACATCTCGTGCCAGTCTTTGTATGTCACTGTCATCTTCTGCACAATCTTCTTGATATTCTTATTAGCCGCTTCTACAGCCCCATTCATCTTCGGCCGATAAGGGGAAGAGTTGTGATGCTGTATCTTGAACTATTTGCAGAGCTCAGTGATTATCTTGTTGTTGAGATTGGTACCATTGTCCGTAATGATCCTCTCTGGTATACCGTATTGACAGATCAGATTTTGCCGAATAAACCGTGCCATGACATTCTTAGTCATTGTAGCAAAGGAAGCTGCTTCAACCCACTTCATAAAGTAACCAATCGCTACCAGGATGAAACGATGCCCGTTGGACGCTGTAGGTCTGATCTCGCCGATCATATCAATGCCCCACATTTCAAAAGGCCAAGGAGCTATCAAGACGTTCAGAGGAACTGGAGTTATGTGCATCTTATCAGCATAGACTTGGCACTTGTGACAGGTCCGAGAATGCTGATAACAGTCGGCTTCCATTGTTGACCAGTAATATCCTGCCCGAAGGATTTTCTTCGCCATGGTGTGTCCACTGGAATGGGTTCGGAAAGTACCCTCATGTAGCTCTGCCATGATCCTTTCTGCTTCGTTCTTATCCACACATCGCAGTAAGGTTGAATCATGGTTGCGCTTGTAAAGGATACCATTGCTGATGAAGAACTTCGCTGCGAACCTCCTCAGAAACTTCTTATCATTAACGGATGCACCCTCAGGGTATTCTTGAGCATCAAGATACCTTTTCACCTCATGAAACTAGGGCTTATCTGATATCTCTTCAGTTTCAATGTCGCAGCAATGTGCAGGTTCGTCCAATCTTTCAATGATAATCCGGGGAGTTTCGTTGTCCCAACAGACCTTGAACATAGAAGACATCGTAGCCAGCGCGTCCGCTAACTGATTCTCCTCTCTAGGGAAGTGTTCAAAGGTTATCTCCTCGAAATGGGGAAGTAACGTCAACACATACTCCTTGTAAGGAATAAGATTTGGGTGTTTCGTATCCCACTCGCCTTTGATCTGACTGATCACGAGAGTGGAATATCCGAATACACTTAAGAACTTAATCCTTAGGTCAATTGCTGCTCGAAGACCCATAATGCATGCTTCATACTCCGCCATATTGTTGGTGCAGTTGAAACATAGTCGGGTGGTGAACGGAGTATGAGAGCCTTTAGGAGATATGATCATGGCACCAATTCCATTACCCAAAGAGTTTGAAGCTCCATTAAAGTACATAGACCATCGGGATTCTTCCTCAGGTCCTTCATTCGGTCCAGGTTCTTCACAGTCGGTTACCAACATGATATTTTCATCCGGAAATTCAAAGTTCATAGACTGGTAATCATCCACTTCCTGATGTGCCAAATGGTCTGCCAACACGCTTCCTTTGATTGCTTTTTGGGTCGTGTACTGGATGTCATACTCAGTCAGAATCATCTGCCATCTTGCTATTCTTCCGGACAAGGCAGGCTTCTCGAAGATATACTTGATTGGATCCATCTTTGATATCAATAGAGTAGTGTGAGTCAGCATATACTGTCTCAGCCGGCGAGCAGACCATGCCAAAGCGCAACAAGTTTTCTCAAGCAGCGAGTATCGGGTCTCGCAGTTGGTAAACTTTTTGCTAAGGTAATAAATAGCATGCTCTTTTCGGCCAGACTCATCATGCTGACCCAGCACACACCCCATTGAGTTGTCGAGTACTGTCAAGTATAAGATCAAAGGTATCCCTTCCACTGGAGGCATCAGGATAGGAGGTTCTTGGAGATACTCTTTGATTCTTTCGAAAGCGGCCTGACATTCATCGTTCCATCTTACCACTTGATCTTTCTTCAATAGCTTGAAGATTGGCTCACAAGTAGCAATCAGGTGAGAGATGAATCGAGCAATATAGTTCAGACGTCCCAGAAAGCCTCTGACTTCTTTCTCCGTTCGGGGAACTGGCATTTCCTGTATAACCTTCACCTTTGCAGGATCCACTTGAATACCTTTATCACTTACGACGAAACCCAACAGTTGACCAGATCTCACCCCGAAGGTGCACTTATTCGGGTTTAACCTCAGCTTGTACAACTTCAACCTATCAAATAGCTTATGAAGGTGGTCCAAATGTTCTCCCTCAGTCTGGGATCTTGCAATTATATCGTCGACGTATACCTCAATCTCATGATGGATCATGTCATGGAACAAAGCGACCATGGCGCGCTGATACGTTGCCCCAGCATTCTTCAATCCAAAAGGCATGACCTTATAACAAAAGGTACCCCACTGAGTAACAAAGGTCATCTTCTCCATGTCTTCAGGAGCCATTTTAATCTAATTATAACCGGAGAAACCATCCATAAAGGAGAAGACCTTATGCTGAGCGGTGTTGTCAACCAGAACATCGATATGAGGTAGAGGGAAGTCATCCTTGGGGCTCGCCATGTTCAGATCCCTATAGTCAACACACATTCTAACCTTACCATCCTTCTTCGGCATTGGAACCACGTTGGTAACCCACTGCGGGTAGGAAGTAACTGCTAGAAAACCGGTGTTAAACTATTTCATCACTTTAGCCTTGATTTTCTCAGACATCTCTGGGCGCATTCGGCGGACTTTCTGTTTCACTAGAGGACAATCTTCCTTGGTAGGCAATCGGTGAACCACGATATCGGTACCCAACCCAGGCATATCTTCATAAGACCAGGCAAAGATCTCCACATAGTCACACAACATCTGAATCAACCGTTGTTTAACACTAGCTTCCAGATTTGCACTGATCTTGACCTCTTTCTTGTCTTCCTCTGTACCCAGATTTATTGTTTCCACAGGCTCTTCATGTGGCTGTATGGCCCTCTCTTCCTGAAGTAACAGTCTAGCAAGTTCACCAAGCACTTCACAATCATCTTCACCTTCGTCTTCGGCTAAGTTGATCGGACTTTCGAAGTCATAACCGGCAGTAGCAGAGTCGTTATCAGTGGGATCCAGAGTGGATGTAGACCTATATTCGTGAGTGTGTGTAAAATAGTTGTTTTGAAATATATAACAAAAGAAAAACAAGGCGCGCAAAATTTGAAATGCAAGAAACGTCCAATGCTTTTATTAATGATATATGTATATGACACACATAAAGCCTTCACAAATGAAACCACGGTCCCCCGGGTAAGACACCAGGCCGTAAAGTTTAAAACATTTTCTGTTACAAATTCAAAACAAAAGGTCTCATTACTGGGTAACAAAAGAAATTGGGATGAAGTCCTTCGCTGTCCAATTGCTCAGGCCACCATCGGTAGTGGGGTATATCCAGCTATCAATATCAAACTCTTCATCATCATCATCCCCGATGGCATTCACTCCCGCGTCATGTTTTGGCATAGGAGCCGTTATGACATTAGGCTTTCCCGGCGCTTCGAATTCAATCTCCTTAGCTTCAATCAAATCCTGTACCTTGTTCTTCAAGACCCAACAGTTATCCGTATCATGCCCCAGGCTATCAGAGTGAAAAGCACAGTGGGCATTCGGATCGTACATGGATGATGCAGTGTTGGAGGTCTTCGGGGCCTCCTTCAGAATCACCAAGTTGGTTTTCAATAACTGCGGCAAAATTTGGGATAAAGTCATGTTGAGCTGAGTAAATTGTCTTTGCGGCCTCTTGGCCTTTGGCTGATTGTTGCGCTAAGGAGCGCTAGCAGGTCTTGATATAACAATTGCATTAACAACTTGGAGGTGTTCCGGTCTATTATGGCTCTTTGAACTGTAAACAACACTGGACTCCTTCTTAAAAGGCTTCTTCTCGGTGCTTGACGAAGCACCCTTCTGTATCTTTCCAGATTTGATACCATCCTCTATCCTTTCCCCGGTCATGATCAGCTCTGTAAACCCGGACGATGAACTTCCAATCAGATGGTTGAAATACGGACCAGACAGGGTCCCCAGAAATATATCCACTAGTTCCCTATCAGCCAAGGGAGGTTGAAATCTTCCAGCAAGGTCCCTCCACTTCTGAGCATAGTCTTTGAAACCTTCGCCCGCACCCATGTACATACCCTAGAGTTGGGTACGTGTGGGAGCGAGGTCGGCATTGTATTTGTACTGCTTGTAGAAAGCAGTGGCCAAGTCTTCCCAATTACGGATACTGGCTCCTTCCAGCTGGTAAAACCATTCAAGCTGAGTCCCTGAGAGACTGTCTTGAAAGAAGTGGATCCATAGATTCTTGTTAGCAGTGTATGGCTGAATCTTTCTAACATACGAACTGAGGTGTAGCTTCGTACACGAAACTCCGTCGTACTTAGCAAAGGTTGGTGCTTTGAATTTGTGGGGAATCACCACCCTAGATGACAAACCTAGATCACCAAAGTCCAAACCTGGGACCTTCTGAATCTCCATGGCACTTAAACGATCTTCAAGCTGTTTATATCTATCCTCGGCAAGAGGATATTGGTCTTCGTCAAAGTCGGTCTCGTGGTCAGATACCACAGAGCTAGGCACCTTCCTATCTTTTTGGTTTTCTCCCCCTTCAGATGAGTGGGATAGATTGACGTCATCTCGCAGCCTATTTCTGAACCTGTGCCCCATGTTCAAGAGGATCGTCTTCCTCTTCTTCTTCTTCTTATCTTTCAAAATAAGGGTCTTCAGATCTTGCTGACCGTTGGCTAAACTCACGAACAATTCCTGGAACTGGGCGTTTTGAGCCTGTAGAGCTTTGATAGCTTGATCAGTTGATGTTTCGGAAGACATGATGCTGAAATAAACAGTGAAGAAGATGAGAAAAACCTGTAAGGGTACCTGTTATGAGGTGCTTGGAATGAAATGCGTATGATATGATTTCAAAGACTTTGGAGATTCAAATTCGTAAACCAAAAATTAAACACACTTTATTAGATAAACTTTGAATTCAATTGTTCATCAAATGCCTTTAAGGCGTTACAAGAAAGAAAAAACTGAAAGGTAAATCAAAACTAGAAATAAATCAAAATACAATAAGCGCTCCCATGGTCGTTTTCCTTTTGTGCTGACATAGTCGTTGAGGATCCGCTCGTTCTCCAGTTGCCTTGTCAACTTCTGAATATTCTGCTCTTGCTCGTGATACTTTTCTCTATAAGTATCCCGTTCTTCCCTCAGCTGCATCCAGGACCTCTTCAATGCCCCAATGTCAGTAGGCATGTAAGGGTGTAGGATGGTAGGAGGAACCCCTTCTTCATCATCAACTTCGACAATTATAGGCAAGACAGCTTTGTAGGGTATTCCTAGCTTTTGGGCACGTATGCGAACCCATCAGAGATATGGTTCCATTGGTAGAGAAGTCTTTGCACCCAGCTCGTGCGGATCAGATCTGTGTACTCTATCCCAAGCTCTTATGAATCTGCGGTGTTGCTCGTCACTATCCCCTTGGAAATCAAAGACAATACTCGGCATCAGCAACTCATGAGGTCCTTCCCTCCTAGCTCGCCCGAACTGACGTAAGGCCAAACATGGATTATAAGTGATCCCTCCATGGGTTCCTATCAGTGGAACATTGGGGTATTCCCCACAGCGATCAATAATAGCCATATCCTCCATACCCTTGATAGTCTAAATGATGTCATTATGAGAGAGAGAGACATAATCCTGTAGGCCCAGCCCATGCCTTCCTTGTTCTTCAAAACTGATTTGGGGAGGTGAGAAATAAACCACCTTGCCAGCAATGGAGCACAACTCATAAGGGTTCCCCATTTCCGAGCGGTACGGGCATAAAGAGAGTGTAAAATGTCACCCAAGAGAGTAGGTACCGGATTACGGGAAATGAAGATCTTCACCGCATTCACGTTAACAAAAGCATCTAAGTTTGGAAACAGAACCAGACCATAAATAAGAAGAGCCAAGATATCCTCGAACGCCTGAAAGTCTAAACTGTCCCAGAACTGATTAGCCTTACCAACCAAAAACTTAGTCAAGAAGCCTTTAGTCCCACTTCTAGTCTCCCAATTAGACATTACCTCAGCCTTTGTCAGATGGAGGGCTGAAGCAATCTCTTCCGGCCTAAGGATCTTCTCCCAACCTGTGAACGAAGTCTGCTCCAGAATAGAGATACCAAGTAGTTCAGAGAACTCTTCCAAGGTAGGGACCAGCTGGTAGTCTGGAAAAGTAAAGCAATGTTACAGTGGATCAAAGAATTGGACTAGGACACTCATCATCTGTTCATCCATCTTGGAGGTGACTAAACCAAGAAGGTGCCCATGTCTTCTGATAAAGGAGGTAGTATCTGAAACCTTTGCAACCAATTCCTTAAGCTGAGTGGGAATCTGGACAAAGTTGATCCGAATAGTGTTTCTACGCATGGGTACCATGACCTACAAAACAGAACAAAGATGAATCCCCTATGTCTTTGAAATGGGTTAGTCCAATGCAAGATGCATGCAATGTCATGATGTCATGATGTCATGATAGAAAACACACCACAAGTATCCACAAATAGCAAACATGGTAAGGGCAAGCAAGTCACACAGATAGCCCTTAGATTTCAGGCTGGCAAGGAGTTTAGGTATTACCCTCTTTCAGTTCAGTTGGTTTAAACCTGTCCTAAAATAGTAATCGGGTTCTAGAGGATCTCAATATTACTGACTACCCTCGATCGGTCATAATTCCAGTTTAGCAACCTTTTCTTGCGGCCGGAATCATCGTGAGTTTAGTCTCAATGAGTGTAGCATACTGCTACTATTCTATGGCCAAGTTGGTCAATTTAAAGGTTCTAAGGTCAGTTGGTGCTTAATGACCCCTTAGCTGACCCATATTCTCCTCGTTGCGCCACAAGGGATATCGGTACATACTAAAGTGCCACACCAACGTAGCTACTGCTTCAACCGTATCGGTCTACATCGTACAATTCCCTCACAGTTTATTTCTACTTACCTAAAGGGTATCCCCCAGATCCGGGTTAGGATCTATAGTAACTCCGATTCAACCCACAAAGATAAATCATACAAGTCAAGCAATTGAAAACATTATGAACTATTCCTAAGGTACACCCCACTTATAGCTTCCCCAGCAGAGTCGCCAGTTCTGTGATACGGTGGGAAGAACTGACTGTTTTTTGGAATGTTGGTTTACGTTTTGCGTTTATGTTCGCAAAATGTCGCGGTAAGCAAGAGTCGCCACCGACTTTTATTTTATCCAACAAGGAAAGGAAAAAAAGCACAGAAAAATTCCTTTTTCGAGATATTTCTCGGGTTCGGGGAGTAGATTATAGAAAGGGAAGGTATTAGCACCCTTTCTATCTGTGATTATCCACGGGCTCTTAGGTACTTGCTCAATTGTTTTCAAAATTGCTTTCTTTGTGCTTGTGGGTTTGAAAAAGTTTTTGTTTTGAAAACTTCGATTTAACTCTTGCTTCTGTCCTCAAGAGTGTATGAAGTGTTTTTGAAAACTTTGTTCGAAAAGGAGTGTAAGTGTAAAAAAGATTTTGTTTTTGAAAGAGCAAGTATCTAAGAACCATCTACCTACTCGAAAAAAGGAATCGTTCTATGCTAGTTTCCTTTAGACAGTGCTATCCCACTATTGATGAGTAGGTAGCACCGTCATTGGAGTTTGAGGGTCAATTCAAATGAGGGACTTACGGTCACTAAAGCAATGTTAGGACGCCTTAGTGGTAACCCTAATGTTTTAGATCATTCGTTTTGAGGCAACAATATCTGAGGCAACCGTTTGAGGCAACTATGATCTTTTAGACATGAGGGCGACCTCTAAAACTACCTATACTCAATGACCGCGTACGAAGGCAACCAAGTGGGGTGTACCCTAAGAGTGCACATGTGCGAGTGTGTTGTTTTCAGTTATTTTTATCTTTGTACATGTTAAGGGTGATCTAAGTTGATTTTAGGTTAACACATTCAGTCTTGTCATGCCATCCTATTATCAAACATCTAACAGTTATATTTTACGGAAATAAAATGCGGGATTTAAATTACAAGGCGTCGGGTATTTACATCGCCAAAGACAAACCCTTTAAAAATAAATAAAGCGATAAAAGATAAATAAAAGTCTTATTAAGCTATTACAAACCAGGAGCAAGTACATAAATGGATAAAATAAAGCAACGCGTGCGAGAAATTAAATTGAGCGCAAATTAGGGTTTTGACCCTTTAAAGAAGACTTTTTTTTTATTTTAAGAAAGAAATAAATCTAAATTAATTACTAAGTTAATAAATTAATGAATTAATTAATAAAAATAAATTATTTTTGGGTTTTTGTTATTTTAAGAAAGAAATAAATTTAATTGAATTAGTAAAAACCTAATTAAATCTAATTTAATTTTAATTATTTACAAAAAAATATGTTAAAGTTATTCTAATTAAAACCTAAATTAATTTAATTAGTGTTTATTAATAAAATTAAAATTAAAATTTGATTTGATAAAGAAAATATTTTTGTGGTTTTTATTTTAGAAAGAAAAGAAATTTTTTGATTGGTTAGAATTTAAACAAAAATAATAAAACAATTAAAATAAACAAAATAAATAAAATAGAAAGAGAGAGAGGTTTGGGCCTGAAATGGGGTGTTTGAACAGCAATTCTGTGGCCCAAAAAACGTTGGCCCTGTTGACTTTTTTGGACTTGGTGTGCATGCGTGGACTTGACTCCATGGTGGACCTTTAGATCTTGGCCACCAGATTTGGCCTTTGGCCATCTGGCCATTGGATGCTTGGTGGTGTATGGTGTGTTGCATGCTTGGATACGCACTTGATCACCTGAAATACAAAATCAAATAGAAAGTGGGGGACCTGGGATTCGAACCCAGGTCCTGATAGATGATGCCACGCTTGCCTTGCCACTACGCTATTTTGCTTTATTTGTTAACAATATACAAAATAATAATGATAAAACAAAACAACGCTTATTGATCAGAAAAATAAAACGCGCGAAAAACATTTGAACGAGCCAATGGGTGAACGCTAGCTCTTCATCCCTGTCCTTTCTCTACTGTAATTTTACCTGCAGATTTGAATCTGCAGCTAAAAACGCAGCTCGATCCAAAAATCAATTCCAGGCAATAAAAATGACCTTCAAGGGCATGGTTGTGTTCATCTCCTTCTCCTGAGTGCAACCATGCCCATTATATGGACCAATTTCACCTGAAATAAGAATCCCTAAAAACATAAACGTAACCCTAGCTATGGTGTTTTGGGGTTACAGCGCCTGTAAACCAAATTGATTATTGCCAAAGGTTTGCAAATAACATGAGGGTTATGAATATGCAATTATCTCGTTCAGATGATGCAAGAATGGATCAAATCGAATCCAAGAACAGATCTGGGTAACGAGGGACTTACAGCGCACTTGGGCGTATGAGCAAGCTTGCTTTTGATCCAGGAAGATTGAGTGGACACCCAGGAAACGATTGGGATAGGTTTTGGCTTCTGAAAACGCCTCTAGCTATGATTTTGAATTCAAGCTTTTGGTGACTTTTTTCAATTTCTGTTCTGCCTATGCTTGCACTTTCCAACCCTTATTTCGATTGTTTGGCCTCCTTATGTATTGTATAATGTGTTAGGGTAACAAGCTTGGCTCAAATCTTCTCCCATCAATGCTTGCCAATTTGATTTGATTCACCCTTTAAACCTTTCCAAATTTGCCAAATCTCAATCTTTTTGTACATGATATGGTGTGATACGAATTTGATGATGTTAATGATGACTATCAAATCCTGAAATAGCCAAAAGATCTCATGTAATCAAAGTTTTGGATTTTAAATGATTTAATTTGATTTAAAATGAATAAATTCAATAAAAAATCAAATAAAATAATAAAAATGAAATATGAGCTCATGTCTGAAGCTAGGACACATGGGCAATGATGCAAGCTCAAATCAAGTGGAAAAGAATGGCCCATTTGACAAAATTTGAAGTTTTGGGGATAGTTGACTTTTGGCAATTTTGCAAAAATGTCCAACTTCAACAATGCATAACTTCTTCAATTTTGAACTTTTGGAGGTGTTATTGAACTTTTTAGAAAGTTTGAGATGTCGTCTAACCAAACCTTTTGGTCTCATCTCATTTTGATATTCCATGCTCAAGTTATAAGCTTTGGAAAAAAAGGTGTTTTTGTTGACTTTCAAAAATGATCTATAATGTCCAAATTCCTAACTTCTTGTGAGTGCATTTTCTGATCTTGGGGTATGAAGATGGATTGTAGGGAATTACATACTCTTAAAAATGAGCTTTTTATGGGTCATTTATCATAAATTATGAGAAAGTTATGCTTGGTCAAAGTTGAGTTGACTTTTCCTACAAAATCCTAATTTAGCAACTTTTGAGTCTTGATGAATTTTGGGCAATCCTTGATGAATCATGATCAACCCTTGATCAAATGATGAAATATACTTCAAAATGATAATGTTGACAAAAAATCTTGAAGTTTGACTGTATGTAGGTCACAATTGACTTTTGCCCTAGCACAGTCGATTTTTGGACCCTTTGGGCAATTGACTGAGCAAACTTCCTCTGCAAGGCTTGAAATTTGACATGGATGATCTTGATAACATATTAGGATATGGGGAGCACTTGAGGTCATTTGGATTCAAGGACCTTGATGCAACACAAAACCCTAATTTGGGGTTGCCTGCCTTAGGAGATAGCTTGTCTGACCAACTCTTGAGCAACCTTGAGCCACTTGGAGATTTTTCTTGCAATGTCTTGAGAAATATGAGAGGGTAAATTTTGGGGTACAACACCATGAATATTCTGGTCTTTTATTCAACATAGAAATCCTCCAGACAGGGGTATTCCTCATCCGTACTTGTAAAGTTGCTCAAGCCAACTATGTTGTACGAGACCACTACAATCAACTAAAAGCATCATAACGGTCACCCTGACCTAGCCAACACACGAAACTGCCTACATCTCCCACAGACAATTTCAAACCTGATTCCCCAAGTGAATTCATAAAGTTCGGAGTCGTCATTTGACTCGGCACGCGCAAGTGCATCCCTAGTGGAGTGAATCAAGAACATCCCCAATGAAGCTAAACTGGGGCATTTGCAGATCTAAACTGGGACATTCGCATAGCTAAACCGGGGCATTCATAGGTGTCCATGCCCTTCTATTATCCCCAAGTGATTCAAGAGATAATTCCCCAGTGTGCGTAAACTTGGGGCATGTATTCAAAGAGATCCACATGGTGTTCAATGCCCATTCTTCGGCATATTCAACTCTATCATCCTCTCAACGGTTCATGATGTACGAAAGTCTGGCCAAATTATCTCTCCCCCCAACGGTATGATTCAGAATTCAGAAGCGTACCTGAAGACTCACTTCGTCAACAATTCAATCTTCAGCGGAGTCACCAATAATCTTCAGTATCATGGGCTCCCTAGTGCAAATTCTTACCAGTATCCCCAACGACCTTTGGTACTGTAGGCTTCCAGCGCCGATATGTATTGACATCTCCAGTAATAAGCAACGGTTCTCGACGGGCCTTCTCTTATCCCCATGAAGTCTATTTCTTTGCATTGCATATAGTTATAAATGCATAACATTACATCCTCAAAAGCGCATAGCCGATCCATCAGAATGGATCTTTGCGGCAAAATAAATTGAAACATGCATACTAAGCATAAGCCAGATGAGGTACCTTACACAAAAGACTTGAATCATTCAAGGACAACAATACATCCCTATAAGAGGATATTATCCCCAAAATCTCTAGTCGATGACCTTCACCTTTTCAATGCCCAGCAAAATCAATACACTTTGTCATTCTAGACCCAATTTTCTTCTGGTAGCCAACTCCTGTCTGAAAAATAATTCAGACTTCTAAACACTCGTCGTGTAAATTCCTAAACACTCGTCCGTGTCAATTCCTAAACACTCGTCTGTGTCAATTCCTAAACACTCGTCCGTGTCAATTCCTAAACACTCATCTGTGTCATTCTCTCAAACACTCGTTCGTGTTTAAACTTTCCTTGGTACTAGTCTATATCTTTTCTTAATACACGTCCGTATTGATCCAAACACTCGTATGTGTCGAGTTTCCTAAACACCCATCCGTGTCAGTTATCCAAACATTAGTTTGTGTATTTCTTTCGATACTCGCCTGTATCTTCTTTCAATATTTGTTTGTATTGATTTAAACACTCGTCTGTGTTTAACCTTTTGATACTCACCTGTATCTTCTTTCAATACTCGCCCGTGTTGAATCAGACACTCGTTCATGTTTAACATTTTGATACTCGTCTGTATCTTCTTTCAATACTCGTCTGTGTTGAATCAGACACTCATACATGTTTAACCTTTTGATACTCGTTCGTATCTTCTTTCAATACTCGTCCGTATTGATTCAAACACTCGTCCGTGTTTAACCTTTCTTGATACTCGTCTGTATCTTCTTTCAATACTCGTCCATATTGATTCAAACACTCGTCTGTGTTTAACCTTTTAATACTCGTCCGTATCTTCTTTCAATACTCTTCCATATTGATTCAAACACTCGTATGTGTTAAATCTTTTGATACTCGTTTGTATCTTCCTTCAGTACTCGTCTGTATTGATTCTAACACTCGTCTGTGTTATCTCTTCCTTGATACTCGTCCATATCTTCTTTCAATACTCATCCGTATTGATTCAAACACTCGTCCGTGTTTGACCTTTCTTCGGTACTCGTCCGTATCGATTCAAACACTCGTATGTGTTATACCTCCCTTGTATTGGCATCACGCTATGTTACAAGTTCGATCTCTTGTATTGGCATCACGCTATGTTACAAGTCCTATCTATTTCTTGTATTCGCATCACGCCACGTTACAAGTCTTCTCTATCCTTGTGTTTGCA
The DNA here is from genome assembly GCA_948472305.1 of Vicia faba. Taxonomy (NCBI): domain Eukaryota; kingdom Viridiplantae; phylum Streptophyta; class Magnoliopsida; order Fabales; family Fabaceae; genus Vicia; species Vicia faba. The sequence continues at coordinate 929,151,708 of OX451738.1, read as the reverse complement.
TCATACTACCTCCCTTTTAATCATCGTGTTCTGATCGATGTATTCCAGTTAGCCGTTGTGTCCTGATCGATGTCTTCCTTTTGGTTATCGTGTCCTGATTGATACCTCTCCTCGAACCATCATGTCTTGATCGATGTCTTCCTTTTTTTATCATGTCGTGACCAATACCGCCACCTTCTTAGAACCTGAGATCTCCCATAGGCTAGGTTCTTCCTCAGATCATCAAACCTGAGATCGCTCGTAGGCTAGGTTCTTCCCATAGATCATCATTGAACCTGAGATCGCCCGTAGGCTAGGTTCTTCCCATAGATCATCGTCGAACCTGAGATCGCACGTAGGCTAGGTTCTTCCCATAGATCACCGCCGAACCTGAGATCACCCGTTGGCTAGGTTCTTCCCAAAAATCCCGTCCTAAAACCTGAGATCGCCCATGGGTTAGGTTCTCTGACAAATCACTTTCATGTTTCACCTTAGGATCGTAGGTCGCCCGTAGACCTTGTCCGCTGTCTTTTCGTACCAACCCCTGTCTTGCATTGGCATCACGCCATGTTACAAGTCCAACCTCCATTTTTTTCACTAAAAAAAACAAAAATTCTAGCTGATACCACAAAAATAAATAAATACTCACACTTTCTCCCAGAACAAATTTTTGGCATTGGTATTTAATCATCTTCTACCTCGAACTTTCGAAAGGCACGCGCCAATCGTACTTTCAGGTTTAAGATGATTAAATAGGGGCAGCTGTAATACCCCAAATTTGTCCTACCCTTTTACTTTTATCTGGCTTACGCATCTCGCATTTTTCTCATGTACGTAACCTTCCATTAGGTCATTCAGAAAAAAACATCATGCATCATTAATCAATTAAATGGGCATGCGATCAAAGATATTGAGGAATTAGGGTTTCTATATGTTTTTAAGCTCTTATCTTCACTCAGGTTTAAATCAACTGGTTTGTTCTTTGATTATGGTTTGTGAAGCTAGGGTTCTATGTTCATATTCATTGGTGACTTTTTCTTTCATCAGACTTCTTCGTCAAGATGCCTCAAAAGAAAGTGGATTAGGTTTATGATAATGAAATGGTTTCTTACAACACTTTGAAGGAGGATATTGTGAGCTAGGGTTCTGTTTCAACAAGTACTTTCATTAATCAGGGATAAAGATTTACTTTTGTATGCCAAGTGGTTATCATAAGGATCTTAACGGTTTAGTTTCATGGCTTTCATGCAACGCATTTCTCATATCTAGGGTTTCTTTTGTTTATCATCATCAAAGTTTGGTTCACTTGGTTATTTGCATCGCAAGACAACATTGTGGATTTGATGCAAGGGTTGAAATTCATTTGTTGTCTTATGAATTATTTCGAGTTTGGAGGCAGTTTGAAGGCATTGGATAATTTCAAAGTCCATTTTGAACTCTTAGACTTTTCATATGCGACTTGTTCCAAAGGTGCAAGGATGAATATGTTCTCATTTGGTTAGAGAGTTAACTCTTGAAGAATGACTTTTATAGGCCAAGTCATATGGACTTTTGTACGATTACTTTGCCATTACCGTAATTCTAGGCATTCATTCGGATTTGTATTTTGCATTTGGAAGTATTTAAGCATGAAGAACATTGAAGTGCAAAAGGAAGGAAACGGAATTTCAAATGTCCTTTGAAGGAAAAATAGTATTACTATATATATTTCATGATCAATGCCATTACACATTTCCATCTCCTTTACATAGAAACTACCAAAACTTACAAATCATACATCAAAAGCTACCCATAAATACTATCCTAAGCTTATGATTGTTCATCTTCAATCTTCATGTTGTTCTCAACCCTCGCTCACTTCTCAAGTTTCTAGCAATGAACATGCCTTGGACATCCTATTATTTATCCCTTTGTTAATACCTCAAAATCTGACTCGATTTTTATGGGCAGCCCTGCATTTTGTTCAAGAAACCAGTTCACTAAATCAGTCCACAGAAATTTGTTACAAAAAATCTGCATATAATCATTCATCCAAAGAAACAAGAGAAATAATGGCCCTACATCAGTTAAAATACCAGTTCAGCCCTGTATCAAATTAATAAAACTAGCTTAGAAAAAAATTCAAAACAATTAGCAAATGTTTTTCAATTTCATTCAGATTCCAAAACAACCCTTTAACAGTTTCAACCAATTCCAAAACAACCCTTTAACAGTTTCAACCAATTCCAAAACAACCCTTTAACAGTTTTAACTATTCCCCTAACTACTGTAACAGATCCAGCTGAAAAAATAAGAGCCAACAGAATGGATCTCTCTGAACCCTTTAACAACCGTAACTAACTGTCAAAAACTAACTTGCATTAGCTACTAACAGAATCCAAAACCAGAAAACTAAGTGTTAACTGATTCCTAACCAACTTCCAAACAAAACTAACAAACTTTTCTCAGAGCAGACTTATAACAGAAAGCAAAAAAGAAAAAACTCAGAACATATTTTTCTACACAGAGAAACTCACCTTCATCGGGAATTCAATCTTGATCCCTCTTCTCTGCATCCTTTCCATCTTCATCATTCATACGCACTTATCATTATACACAGAATAACCAGAAAAAGATTTGGAGGATCATTCTTCACAACATCTCGAAAACTCTGAAAATCTCTCTCATTCTTCTCTCTCTGCAACTTCACTTCTCATGGTTTCAATTCTCTGAATTCCTCTGTAAAAGCTTCATCAATCTTCATCATTCTTCAACCATTGTGAAGAATAACCACATCTCACAGAAACAAACTCAGAATTCTTATTGATCTTAATCAACATCATCATCCTTCACTTCTTCTTAATATCAAGAACAACCACTTCAAGCGCCTTCAACCTTCAACTGCATGAATTCTCTGCGACAACAACACTTATGCTTCACAAGCTTCGACGAATCTGCAACAACTTCACACAACCACAACGATTCATAAGAGATTAATACAACACAACAACAAGGCTATCATGGAAACGGAAGAAAGCGCAAGAAAATTCGAAATGAAGAAAGAACGAGAAAGAGGAAGAAGAAAAGTTCCAATTATTGATTCGAGAGAGGAAGCAATTTACCTGGATTTAGCGATAAGATTCGCCGAATTTCTTGGGTATTATTCACTGTGAGGAGTCACCGGAGACGCTCAGAATCCGTATCCCATTGTCGGAGCTCTTCAATGGGAGAATAATAAGGGTGGAGGAATCGCGAAGGTTGAGATTTTGATGTTGAAGCTGTAGCGAAATAAGGGAGGTATCGAGACCGAAGTCGAGAGAAATCCAAAGACGGAGCTACGACGGCGAGTGTGCGATCAGAGGAGAACGCCATGTGGATGAAGAAAGGTGAAATCGTGAAGGAGATGATGAGTCGGTGGCTAATGGTCTTTGTTTAAGCGGAGAAGAGAGGACGTGTTAGTTGCGGCGTTGTTTCGTCAAAGAAGAAGGAGATTGTATTTCTCCTACAAGATGAAAAGTCATATTCTTGAACCCTAAACATAGATCAAAACGCACCGTATCCAGTGGTCTCTTAATTATTTGTTTTTTCTTTAATCTTTTTCTTCTTAATTGTCAATATTGTCAATAATTATGATACAAATTTTGGTGATTAAAGAGATTGAGAATGGGCTGATAGATGCTATGGGTATGGACCGATCCACCCTTGTCCTTGGCCCAAAGGGCAATTTTTGTTGGCTTTCAGATTTGTAAAAAAGGTTGATTATGGATTGGGCTTAATTGTTGCTTGTAGCCATGATTGTTGAGTCTCGCACCTTGTATCTTGTTTTAGCACCCCTTGTGTATATAATTTCAATTGTTTTTCCTATTAATTCTGATTGCCATTAATTTTGATAAAATTTGGTGATGAATGATACAAAAATATTAGATTATTTTAGTATATTTTAGATTCTCTTTAGAATTTTATTAGAATTTTCTATTATTTTTATGCTTGGTAATCATTTTTGTTACCATTTTTAGCTTGGATTTTATGATAGGATATTGATGTAACTTTCGCGATGGGAAATGCTTGGAGATTAATTTTTGATCACTCATGCAGAGCAACTTCTGTAGAGTTTTCTTATCACTTGCGTGGCTTTGAAGAGGCGATGGACCTTCTCCGTTCGGTATCATCGCAACTTCACTCTTATTCCTTATTTTCGCACTTTATTACTTTTCTAGATACCATGAGAAGTAGGAAATAAAGAGCGTGCGCTCGAAGTCGCTGTTTAAAGATCTGTAGCAGGCATTCCGCACTTCATTTTCTATATGTGATGTGCTTGTGTTTGTTTACTTTCTTGTTAATCGATGAGTCACTCAATTTAGAAATTGAGATCACGACTTTGCTCTCAATGCATGCTCCCTATAGGATTTTATCGCTTTCCTTTATTTCTTGTTGATCGATAAGTCACTCAATTTAGAAATTCAGATCAGGACTTCACTCTCATTGCATGTTCCCTATAGGATAATCTTACTAGACTTTCTTTGGCATGTTAAGTTAGATAGGATCTCTCTAGGTGCGCTCTCTTGATCTTATTGGCTTGTATGCTTTATCCATGTACATACCATGTTCTCTTAGGACGTGCTTGCTCTGTTCGAACGCAAGTTAGACCTTAGGTTGTAAACCATGCATGCTAACAGTAGGTAGAAACTTCCCCTTTCATCCTCGACATAGGACTACCGTTGTATGATAACATTAGGTTAGAGATAAGCTAGTCTCCCATAGACTCTATTCTTTCCCTTTTTGCATCCTTGCATCTAAAACAAAAACTTCTCTTCTTAGCAAATCAAAAACATGTTAATCATACTTAAACTCTTTTTCAAGGTAATAAAACACAAACTAATTCAAACCATTTTGTGCGCTCAAGCACCTTTCTCTAAAAACCCTTTTCAGGTAAGGACATGATTAGTTTACTTCTGTACCAGCGCATAAGTCTCCAAAGGTCGAGCTGCGGCAGAAGGAGGAATTAACTTCGTCCATAAAAAAAACAAACAAACAAAAACATATGAGCCGAAATACGGTAGCTCTGATTCCTCAAAAAAAGGATACGTAGGCATTGGGGTAGGGCCTAAGCGAGCACAATTTTATTTTCCCTACATTCTTTTCTCGTTCCTTTTGCATGCATTCTCCCTTCAGTAGTATAGTAAACAGTAAGCATAGATTGAACACACCCATAAGATAGATAACAATAGTGGATACCATAGAGTACTACGGGCGTGTGGGGTGCTAATACCTTCCCCTCGCGTAACAGACTCCCTTACCCGATCTCTCGGTCGCAAGACCGTGACTTCTCCCTTCTCAGGTTTTCTCGATGTTTAACTTTCCCTACATATGGGATAAAAGGCGTTCGATGGCGAGTTCATTATTTGATAATTTTCAGCCGGTTGTTTCAGCAGGCATGCGTCTTGTTCTTTGAGGTCTGCTTGTACTTGGTATATCTGCTGGTTCCTCTTGTCGAACTTCTCTTTCGACTTGAGTTTCTGGCTCTTCAAGTAGGATTCCCACTGAATCTTTCTTGACATTTTCAGTCCAATCCAATTCTTTAAACTCATCTATAATTGCGTCCCTACTGATCACAATCTGATTTTTCATTGGATCGAATAACTTATAGCCTCTTGTCGAATGATATCCAACTAGAATCATTTGACTTGACTTGTCATCACGTTTTCTTCTCAACTAATCTGGCACATGTCTATGTGCAATAGATCCAAATACCTTCAGATGACTCAAGCTAGGCTTCACACTAGACCAATATTCTTCTAGATTAATTCCTTCTAGCTTCTTTGTAGGACATCTGTTCAAAATGTATGTTGCAGTCGAAACAACTTTATCCCAAAACTCTTTAGGTAAATTATTTCCTTTCAACATACTTCGTACCATATTCATGATGGTTCGATTCTTCCTTTCTGCAATTCCATTTTGTTGTGAAGTATAGGGTGGCACCACCTCATGCACAATCCCTTCCTTTTCACATAGCCTGTTGAAGTCTTTCGACACATATTCTCCACCACCATCAGTTCTCAAAAGTTTGAGTTTTCGATCACTTTGTCTTTCGATCACTTTGTCTTTCGATCATAGACTTAAACTTGACAAATACTTCGATCACTTCACTTTTCTTCTTGATCAGGTAAGTCCATAGCTTTCGACTGAAATCATCTATGAATGTAACAAAGTATTTGTTACCTCCCATCGAATCCACCTGGATTGGTCCACATACATCAGAGTATATGACTTCAAGAATAGCCTTCGATCTGCTTCCTGCATCCTTGCTGAAGCTATTCTTGTGTTGCTTCGCCTGCACACATTCCTCACATACTTCGTTTGGAATGTCAATTTCAGGCAATCCTGAAACCATATTTTTTCTCTTCAAATCTTGGATGTCTCTGAAGTTGAGATGGCCTAGTCTATAATGCCATATCCATTCATCTCTGGTAGCTGCAGTCAAAAGGTATTTGTGCTCCATCACATTTAGTTCAATCTTGAAAGTTCGATTCTGAAACATAGGAGCCTTCAAGATTAATCTCCCATTTGCATCAACGACTCTCATCGTCTTATCTTCGATTGACACTTTATAATTCTTTTCGACCAACTTCCATATACTGAGCAAATTGCTCTTCATGTCTGGTATGTACAACACATTGGATATTACTGACATTTTGCCATCTTTCCTCATAATCATAACATCACCAATACCTTCAGCTTCTAGGGTATTGTCATTTGCAAATTTACCATATTTTTCATTGAGGGCTTTATATTGACAAACCAGTCTTTCCTTCCAGACATATGTGATAAGCATCCTGAGTCCAAGTACCATTGGTCCTTGAATATATCTTCATCTCTTGTTGTGACCATCAGCATCATCTCTTCTTCTTCTTCATGTTTTGTAAGCTTTGCATCACTTTCTTGATTCTTTCGTTTTTCTGGACAATCACTCAAATAGTGATCATACTTCTGACAATTATAACATTGAATGTGACTCTTATCAGGTTTTCGACCACCACCTCTTTCTCTATTTGCAACACCACCTCCTTGGTTGCCTTGATATGGTCTTCTTTGATTCGACATGTTTTCTTTGATTTGGTTTCCTCTACCATTCAATTTTTTGTAGCCACCTCTCCCTCTGTCGAAACACTTTCCTTTGCCTTTGGTCTCTTTTACTGACTGTGCCTGCAGGGCCACATCACTATTTGATTTGCCTGCAGCTCTTTCGTTCATTCTTTGTTCATGAGATTCAAACGTCCCTTGAAGCTCTTCCTTTGTCAATTTTGAAAAGTCTTTCCCATCTTCTATCGCCACCACTATGTGGTCGAACTTAGGAGCTAAAGATCTCAAGATCTTCAAAACAACAACTCTTGTTGTTAACGTTTCTCCACATATCTTGATTTGATTTACTAGTTTTGTAACTCTAGTGAAGAAATCAGATATGCTTTCACTGCCTTCCATCTGAAGCAGTTCGTACGTCCTTTTGTGAGTTTGTAACCTCACTTCTTTCACCTTCTCAGCGCCTTCAAAAGACTTCTCAAAGATTTCCCAAGCTTCTTTTGCAGATTCTGAATCACTAACCTTTTCGAAATTGTCTGGGCTGACACATTGATGAATTATAAATAATGCTTTATAACTCAGCTTCTCAGATTCTGTGTCTTTCTTCTTTTCTTCTTCTGAAACGTTTTCTCTAAGCGCTTCGACTCCATCTTTAACAAGGTCCCAAAGACCTTGACACCTGAATAAGACTTTCATCTGTTTGCACCAATTCTCATAGTTGTCAACTTTCAGAATTGGTAGCGTTGCTGGATAGTTTGCATTTCCATAACTTGTCATCGTGAATTCTTCAATCGTTCTTGATTGATACTTCCCTTGAATCGAAACAAAGCTCTTGATACCAGATGTTGGAAACTCACCAAAGTCTATGATGAATTTCTACCACAATGACAATTTAATTATGAGATAAACAAAGAAAAGAAGACAAGACAAATAATTTCTGCAGAGTTTCTCTCTGCTCACAAACTGTGAAAACTTTCTTATTCACTTTGCAACTGCAAAATACTGTGAATGACTTGCTTGACTTGCTTATAAAAAATAGAGGTTACTCACTCTATTTATAACTGAGCTTATATCCTAAACCCAAAGCCCAAAATATCTTTTTGTTCTTAAATCAAATCTAATTTATTCTAAACTTAAATCAAATCTATTTAAATCTAAAACAAATTTAATCTTTTCGACACATAATTTTGACACACTGAATTACAATTTAACATTTATAAATAAGGTACTAGAGTGTAATGAGGAGACTAGAGTAAGGTTATTGTTACTTAATATTGCTATGATTAATTATACACGCGCCCACTCATGTATGTGAGAGAGCTTAGAAGATTTAAGGGACTGCCCATACATAAGATGGAACAACCTTAAGTTAAAATTAAATGGCTATGCCAAACCAATTGGCCAAAACTGGTTGGACTGTGGTTTTGTGGGGGCAGAACTTTGCTTTTATTGAACATCAAAACCTTTTTCTGGCAAAACAAACTCATCCAGCAATCGTTGCCAAGGGATATATCTTACAATTACTAGTATTTAGTATTGTCTCATTTCAGCCACAAATTTAATCAATTAACTGTCAATAGTGGTTGTTGTGAAATACTAAAAAATTGTGGCTCTCAATCTGTGCAGAGGGGCCAAACAAGCTAAGTAAGGATACATACATAAATTCCGCCAACCTTTCTCCTGAATATTCTAACTATAATATTGTTAAAATAAGAATCTTTTCTAAACTCAGTTCTATTAAAAATTCGTGCAGTAAAAATTTTCTTTATAATGATTTTTAAATACATAACTTGAGATTATAAGTCCAAAATGCAAGAGGTACTATAACACTTTGAATATAAAATAAAAGTATAAGACGTGTGAATTATTTTTCTTCCGGAGAATAAGATAAGAGGTTGGACATGATTTATGGTGCCAATTCATATTGTTGGGTTTGGATTCTCTTTGTATGGAGAAAAACTTAATATAAATAATTTATTTCTCTTATTTATTTAAGTAAAGAGTGTCAACTTAAAGTTGAGAGAAATAAAGAGAAAATAAGAATTCAAAAGAGAGAAAAGAGAAGAGTAATTTATTCTCGTTTTTTCTACACCAGTCTCAGTAAAACAATGATCCCTAATTCGTTAGTCGTCGGATCGAAATTAAATTTGGAGGGTAAATTCGCGACACTTATATCTAACTTTTAATTGTTGGGATCTTCAAAACGAAGTATGAGCTAATAGATAATTGCTTCTCACTGAAGCTGTAGATTTGAATAATTTTTCAACTTTTGATTCTTATTTGTAAGTTAGTTTGTTTTGTGATTTGCGGTTGTTATCACTATTTTGTGAATCACTTTAAGACTCTCTTGTACTCTCACTTGATTATAGTGAAACTATTTATTTAGTCTGGATGACTCGTGGTTTTTAGTCTCATATTGAGGGGTTTTTTACGTAAAAAAGTATCAATGTTTTTGTGTCTTTATTTGTTTGGTTTGTCGTCTTGTATTTGTTGTTGATCCTCAAGGTTCCTACAAGTGTGGGGAATTTTATATTTGTTGTTTATTGTTCTGTTATTTTGTCTTTATTTCCCAACAGAGTGGCATCAGAGTTGATGGTTCAATTAAGAGACCAACTCCTTGTATCGAAAGTCTTTCTGATATAGTTGTGATCAGGCGACATGTTCCGTTGTAATGTCCGCGTGCATAGGCGATACAAGTGTATGTGAATGAAAGAACTTCCGTTTGAGGGGGAGAATAATGGACGTATTTAAATTTAAGGGGGAATTGTTGCGTACAAGTATGAGTTGTTAGTCTCACATTATTTAGAATAGTGAAGGTTGAACACTTTATAAGTGAGAAGACTCATACATCTATTACCTTAAAATTTTAAGTGAATATGTGATGTCTCTCTCGCTTCTGTATTACTCTTAACCCAACATAAATGCTTTCAATGATGAGTCAAGACATAATTTGACCTAATACCTACTAAGGACTCTTTACGTAATTATTAAATATTTTTTATTTAGGGCTCCTTTATGTAGTTATTAAATATTTTTTTATTTTTAAAAGTATTGTTAAATATAAAAATATCGAATATGATAAAAAAAAATATTAAATTTTTTGAGATATTTGAAGAAATACCAAAAAAATAAAAAATAAAACATATTGATTTCTAGTAAATATTTAAAGAAATGTCTAATTTTTGAAATGTTTTGTAGTTTTTTGAATTTTGCAAAAAAATCTTATAGTTTATATTTTATAGGCAAAAAAAAATAACTAATGTATTTTTCGAAAAATATGATAAAATATAAAACATTTCGAAAATTTTGATAAACTACAACACTCTTAAAAAAAATTATTAAAGTATTTTCTCATGTCATTATTATAAGAAAAAAAATGATATTAAATCTTGGTCATTATTATAAATAAAAGTTATTAATTTTTAAACTAATTAATATTTATATTAATATTATATTTTTAATTTAATTCAAAAGTATTTAATATTGATAGTTGATTCATCAAATATAACTAAGGATATTCTAGTAAATTTTATTTTGATTCTACATAAAATCAAGAAAATTAATTACATTTAACTAACTTTCTTAATAGGTGTAAAAGTAATTATTCTGATATATATAAGTGTGATCGGAGGGAGTATAAAATATTTTTGAAAAATTCGATTGTGTTAACAAAAATTTGCCTATTGAATATGAACTACCGTGTTTTTTTTAATCTAAAAAATTATCAAAAATTGTCTGGACTCAGACATTGATGAATTATAAAGAGAGTTTTATAATTCTTCTTAAATCTTTTGTGTGTTGCTTCTTCTTCATCTGTTGCTTCATCTGCAAGCGGTTCTAATCCTTCTTTCATAAGCTCTCAAATATCTCGAGAACAGAAGACAACATTCACCTGCTTGCACCAATTCTCATAGTTATCAATTTTTAGAATTGGAAGACTTGCTGAAAAATGTTCATTCGAGTGATTCATTGTCATTGTGATTTTCTTGCTTTGAATCGCTCAATCGGAGCTCTAGATATTAAATGTTGGAAATTCACCAAAACCTATGATGAATTTCTATTAATCTTAATGAACAAAATTGTTATCACCACACAATGACAGTGAAAAAGAATGAAAAAATGAGAAAAAAAGAATATGAATTTTCTGCAGAGTTTCTCTTTGCCTATAAACTGTAGAATTCTATTGATATTCCTTGCAAATGCAAAAATTGAATACAAGTTCTGATTCAATGTTGATTATAAAAATAAGGATTTATCTCACTATTTATAATTGAGCTTGCTTGTTCACTAAATCAAAATCTAAAATTATAAGTTCAAAATAGCAATTTAACTTAATTTAATTTATACTTACTAAAATATATCTGAGTCGAAATCCTATCAAACAACGTGTTTCGACATTTTAACACACTAGACAATTTTCGACACAAGAGAATGACATTCTCAATAATAGGACTTAGGTGTTGCCAAAGTGTATGATTAGACACATAAACATACGCTTAAAACTTCCAAACATGATGCATTTAGGGCCAAAATGAGATTTTCTTAGATTTTGAAATACCAATTAGGTGTGCTGAAAATTTCCCTACAAAATATGATTGGAAGTAACAATATTAGTTTCATTAATATAAATAAAGAATTTTATAATGAAAACTAAAAAAAAAAAAAAGTTCAAAGATTCATTCATTGTGGTTTTTGCGATTAGAAATTAGAATTACTAAACACATACAACAAAATAATCTAACAAAATGATTTTATCTTCTTCAAGATTAAATAAATATAAAATTAAAATTAAAACATAAAAATAATTGTTTGTCAAATTTCTAATAAACAACAGGACGGACAGTGTTTCAATGAAAATGAAAAATAATAATAATTCAAAGCAAATAATGTACAACCAACATCATTAGATAACAACCTAATAGATAAAATGTTTTAAATTGTTGAACAAGATTGACGCATGATGAAATCTATTTTTTGCTGAGTTAAGATTTCTTTCGCATGAAGAAATCTATTGTAAGATATTTTGATTATAAATATAAAATAGCCAATCATTAAAAGGTGGATAAGATAAATAAAGTAGCTGTAAGTAGGACATTGAAATGGAACTATTTATATTTAACTATTATATATAATAATAAATGAAATAATACTCATATATCAACAGTATACAAAAATTTAGACTGTTGATTTATTTTTTATTTTAATTTTTACACCAACGATAAATACAAATTAATCTCATAATAAATTCTCCTCTTTATTGGAGAATGACAAAGTCACACGAGTGGGGTGGTATTTGGATAAACTGATTAGTGTGAGTAAAGGATATTTTATTCACAAAACAACAAATTGTAAAGAATAACAAGAGTGGGACGGTAAAGGATATTTTATTCACAGGTGACGAACCAGTCATTAGTAGTTGGATTTCTGCGGAGAAATGTTAAAGATACGAAGGAAGGAAGCAAGAGAATCAGTTCCCCTCACTGCATATATATATATATATATATATATATATATATATATATATATATATATATATATATATATATATATATATATATATATATATATATATATATATATATATATATATATATATATATATATATATATATATATATATATATATATATATATATATATATATATATATATATATATATATATATATATTAGTTAAATTAATTTAGTCTATTACATATAAAATAATTATTTATATATATAACACAAATATAAAATATAGATATTTGTAAGAATTAAATTTTGTTTTGTTTTCTATAAGTTATAAAAAATAAAATTCAAATAATATAATAGAGAATTATTATTTTATAGATTAAACAAAATACAAAAAGTATTAAAATTATTTATAAAATCATTCAGTAATTAAAAATTAAAATTAAAATAATATAATAGAGTCATGTTATTAAATGTTAAAAAAAACACAAAACGTATAAAGAGAATAAAACAAATATTTATTGAGCAAGTAATTTTAACACGTGTAGAATAAAAAAATTATTACACGTGTAAATACCCCAAATGATATGGTATAATATGGACAACAAAATGGAATTTGAAAAGACTATGGCATTTGTATCGAAGAGTGAGTAAAGTAGCAGAGAAGTAAGGAAAATCAAAAGCATCGGATGTCTCCAGACGAAACTGTTTCTTGCGAAGATGATCCTCTGCGATTTTGGTGACAATGAGCTCATGGGAGAAAGGCATGCATGTAACTGGGTAAGTCTTCGTAATCGTGAAAAAATATTGTTTTGTCTCTAAAATCTTTAAAAACATTACAGTTTGATAAGGATTGTTGTAGAATCGTTAATCTTGTTGGTTAATCGTAGAGGTAGAGATAATGAAAACATGATGTTAGCGACGTGCGGTGTATAAACAAAGTTTGTTGCATGTTGTTATATGTTGCAGTGCTGAAAATCTCAAGCTTCGACATTTTGAAGAAAACGAGCGTCAACAGATGTACCTCTGTTATCTAGATCATGAGAAACAGTGATTGCCTCAGACAAAAAAGATCGGGAAAACGTTTAGCTACGAAGAATTTTGTGTAGAGGTGTTGGGAGCTCTTGATGTTGGAGGAAAATATGAACTTGATCTGAAAGAAGTTGCTAAGCAGGACACCAAATATGTTGTTGTCGACCCAATCAAAGGGAGTTGCCGACATCTGCCGATGAAGGTGATAAACATGATGTTGAACTAAAGACCCCTGCCAAGGAGTGCATTCAAAGTGCTAGTGCTGAGACAGATAAAGGGAAAAGAATTGCAAGCCCTGTTGAGTCTCACATTTCAATATCATCAGAAAGTGAAAGGTAAATTATTTTAGTTTATATTAGTAAGACGTATCGAACGCATAGTTGAAGTAGTATTAGTGTTTATGTTGTAATTAATGTTTTGAGTGTTTAAAAGAAATAGAACCATTGAAACATATCACTGTTAACGAAAAATAATTATTTTGCATGTTATGGAAATGTAGTGAGTCGAAGAGGTCTACATCAGCTTCCAAAGTTGGGGAATCCCGTCCCTGAAATGTGCGGAAATGGACTAGACTGGTCAATGATGCAAGAAAAATCAGGAAAAGCATTTTTGTAAGTTGCAGTTTATATATTGTATATGTTGTACCCCAAAATTTTCCCTCCCATTTTTTATAGAAGACACAACCCTAGGGTTTCTCGGATATTCAAGTTGGTTCAGAAATCGACCAGACAGATTCTCTTATGTGGCAGTAAACCAGTAATTAGGGTTTTTCTTGCAATTCTCAAAAGAAAATGAATTCTCAGAAATTCAATTGGTTTTCACAGGTCTTCATGCCTCCTCAAGTTTACTGGAAAGGTTAATGTTTGTTTTCAGAGCATGGTTTGTTGGGGACAAGAGATGAAGTTTAAGACTGTCATGTAGGACACTCATGATTGTTTGATCCAGGTTAACCAGATGATTTGCGCCTTTTAAAACATTTACTTGGTTAGGAAATGGAATATACAGGGCGTGTTTGTTTGAAATGCAATTATAGAATTATTGGGATTACTTGGAATTTAAGTTACCAGACTGGAACATTTTACTTCAAATATCTAGATTGGGCATTTCAAAAATCAAATAGGATGCGAGGAGAAATTACAAGTTGTTGTTGGTAAAGGATTTCAAGTAACACCAGAACATTTCATATGATTTTCTCCAATTTCATATATTGTTACAAAAACAATTTATTCTTTTAAATACTTTAGGTTTTACAACTTATCGTATTTGAAAATGAATTGATACAATCATTGATTACAATACAAGAATAATTTTTCTAAATTACAAAGAAAATCCAAATGTTTGATTGGCCTAGGAAAATTAATCTATGCCTAAGCTTGTCTGAAGATTGAAGTCGTATCCAATTCTTTTGTTTATCTCCGAAGACTTCCACGCTTGCCATAAAGTTCTTGCCTTCCTTGCTTTGTCATCTCCATTTTGCTCACATGAAAATAAAAGAAAGAAAATGTGATTAGTACAAAATCATTTGGGCATGAACAAAGATTTTAAATGCTATTCATCATTAAGGTTTGCAAAGTGGAATCAGAAGGCCATTTTAATTCATCACAGTTTATTTCCTCTATTTGCAAATCACAAGAAGATTATTCTTCTTGGTTCACAAAAAGAAAGAGGAAAAGAAATGCTACAAAGTTGTCCAAACAAGCAAATGTTACAAAACTGTCCAAAAAATGCTACAAAGTTGTCCAAACAAGAAGAGATGCTACAAAGCTATCCAAACAAGAAGAGATGCTACAAAACTATCCAAACAAAATGCAGCAAAACTGAATAAAACAAATGCTGCAAAATTGCCCAAACAAATATTGCAAACAGAACCAAACAAACAACAATAGGGTAAACAACAAACAGCAGCCCCAAAAGCCAAACAAAATACAAACAACATCAACAAAAACGAGGCAGTAATATAGCAAACCAAACAAACAGCTAAGTCAACAAAAGTAAAGCAGGAAACAGTGCAGAAGTATGGCAACATAAACAGCTAAGTCAAAATAGCAAAGCTTGCTTGAGAAGCATAAAACATCATTTTCCATTGCAAACCTTTCAGAATTGGAAAAAAGGGGTAAAAAGCAATTTGCTTTCCTATTGTCATTGAGAGAGAAGAGAGGAAAGAAGTCACCTAGGTTATTGGGATGTACAGCTTTGCTGCCCTGCCTGTCACAAGTTGCACAAAATGTGCTAAAAAACAAAACTGCAACAAAAAGGCCATAAGAACAATATGCCAAAATATTCAAATTCTTTGGTTTCCCACCATTGGAATAGAGATATAACAGAAGCAGGGCCAATATAACAGTAGAGAGGTCAAAAGAGAAAAAAAGATAGAAGTCTAAAAATGCCAAACCATCACTACCATCAAAACTCTCAAGCCAAAAAAACACAAGTCTAAAAACTCAGAAAATCACAAGTCTCCAACAGCAAAACCTATCAAACCTCAAAATTCCAAAGGCCTAAAAAACCAAAACAGCAAACCAGTAAGGATCTCTACATGCCAACAAACTCAAAACCTGTAAAACTCCCATAAGTCTCAAAACTGTAAACCTGTCAAACCTCCAAAGCATGTAACAAAGCTAAACATACCAAAACCTGTCAAAAACTCCAAAACCAAAAATCTGAAATACTGTAACCAAAACCTCAAACCTGAACCAAAACAACATCCCAAAAATCTGGAACAAGTCTCAAACTGAGACACCAGAACCATCATCAAACCAAAACTGTCAAAACCTCAAAAAAACAAAACCAAAAAACCTGCTAAGCCTTCATCAAATACAAAAAACTGTCAAACTAACTCAAAACTCATCAAACCTGTAACAAGCCTAAAGCCATCAAAAAACCAGAACACACAAGTCTCAAACTCAAAGAAACTGTCAAAGTCTCAAACCAAACCATCAACATCATCAAAAAACCTGTCAAACCAAAAATCACAACTATCACCAAAACCTAAAACCTGTAACAGAGCCAGCAAAACCCACAAAAAAAAATCATTCACCATTTTTAAACTCACAAAAACATCAGTGACCAACCATAACCAAAAGCCCCAAAACCTAAAACGAATCACAAAGCCTCAAGATCACAAAAAAACAACATCATCATCATTCAAAAGGAAACAGAAGAGTTACCAACGAGTCAGAAACACCAAGGTGGTATCCTCATCTCCTCCCCCCGTGCAGCTCCGGCCACCAAGGAGCGCCGCCCTCAGTCTCGCCGTCCCTTTCCCATTTCACAGAAAAATCTCCAACAGGTATGAATGCTTCATTCTCCAATATTCCATAAGCACATGTTTCAGACATTTAAAAGAGAAATTTCTTAGTTAACAGAATATACAAAGATCAAAATAAAATCAACGAAATTTGTGAAATTTGGAAAGAGCATAATCTCACCCTTTTTCAAAGAAAGTCGCTAGAACTCGATTAGGGAGGCGAGATTAGTGGCGTTCCGGCAACAGAGAGTTGGGGGGGAAGATCAGATGAATCAATTTCGTTCCCTTAGGGTTCAAATCCGAACTTAGGGTTTCAAAAACACAAATTGCAGTGAGATAAGAGGAGGGTGATTCAGCCATGAGGCTAGACGAGGACGGGTAGTGTTTTTATTCAGAGGTTTCAACAAAGATGATACAAAGATGAATGAGAGGGATGAGAGCGGCGCTGTGAACAAAGGGTTCCAAGAACCCTAATTTTATTTTGCATTCCCTTAATCAAATAACTAAACAGACTTAAGAACTTGGGCTTTGTTTTATTCATAAATACCTAAGCCCATTTACGCGTTTTACTGATACACCCCCCTCTTGGCTTGTTTTCTGTTACAGCACATAAGTTTTTTTGTTCTCTTTGGGCCTCACATCTCATTCCTTTAAGCCCACTGCGTTTTTAGTTTAATTTGTTTTCTTTTACATTTTTTTTATTATACAATTACTAATATAACTTAAGATTTTACTTTTAATTTGATTTAGGTTTTTGTAATTAATTTTAATCATTTTCTTTTTTTAATAAATTTTTGTCTTAGATTTAATTGATATAATAAAACACCAAAAATAATAATTTAGTTTATTTGTTTTCTTTAGATTTTACATAATTAATAAAATACAAAAAAATAGAGATTTTAATTTAATCAATTATTTTTATTTTTTAGATTAGGTTTTACCTTTCATTTTTTCAAGTAAATATTTAGCGTTTCATATTTTGTTAATTTTATTTTCATGAATTATCATAGCTTCATATAAATCGCATAAAATTCGATTTGGTTGTATTGTTTGATATTTGGATTTTCCTATCTCATTTGATTCATCCCCCATTTATAAAAATTGTATACCCATTCCAGAATATTTTGTAATAGCGTAGAATTTCAATTCCCGCAATTTACTGTTTTCCATATATTGTATAGTAATTAGGCGTGTATGATAAGATTCAAAATCAATCGCTAGATGACCTAATCAAAGAATAAAATAACTTGAAACCAACACACTTTTTCACACGCGCACCTCTAGGGTAACCTCGCTCGTTGCCTCGGAAATACAATCATGTCCCTCGAATATGAGACGCTCTAGCAATGACCCTTCGATAAAAAAGATCGTAGTCCCTCGATGACCCTCGATGTTGCCTTTGATTGAAACGATCTCGTCCCTTACAAAAATTGCTAAAGCGTCTCATAAGTTACCTTCAATGATGGTAAAATTGACCCGCGCTTGTCCCTTCACATCCAAGGATGGGGCTTCTTACCAAATCAATGGTAAGATAACACCATTAAGAGGAGGAAGAAAAGAACAATTTAAGACCTTTCGAGTAGATAGATTCGCTCTTAGTTACTCGCTTGCTCACGGCAAAAACTTTTACACCTACACTCTTATTCCAAAACATTTTCAAAAAGACAAAACATTTTGTATACGTTCTTATAGAGACGAGAACCATTGCAAAACATCTCTTCAAAACACTTTTCGAAACAGGATTCACAAACACATCTTTGAACCACTTTTCGAAACAAAACTTTGTATACGTTCTTATAGAGACGAGAACCATTACAAAGAGATTTTTCAAAATAATTTCAAAGCCCACACCACAAGCACACAATCAAATGAAAGCAAGTGATCTAAACGAGTAACTAAGAGCACATGTAAAACCATGGATGAAAAGGGTGCTAATAATTTCCCTTTTCATAATCTACCCCGCGAACCCGAGAAAATCTCGAAAGATCTTTCCTGTGCTTTTTTACCTTTCCTTTTGGATAAAAGAAAAGTCGGTGGCGACTCTTGCTAACCGCACAAGTGCGATCGAAACACAAAACATCAAGTCAGTTCTCCCACCGTATCACAGAACTGGCGACTCTGCTGGGGATTGAATAAAAAAAGTGGGGTTACCTTAGGGATAGATCACTTTTACTCGCTTTCATTATTTGATTTGTGTGCTTTATATTTAAGTTCTTTATATTGGGCTTGCTTTGATCCTCCACTCGGATTTGGGGCACCATTTTAGGTAAATAGCAATAGATTGTGGAGACTGTACGGCATAGACCGATATGGTTGAAACAATGGCTATGTTAGTGTGACGCATTTGTGGGTACCAATATCCCTCGTGGTGAATCGAGGAGAATACGGGGCCGTTGAGTGGCATCGCGAAGCACTAATTAACCTTAGAACCCTAATTGAACAAACTTGGCCATTAGGACGTAGTGACGTAACCGGTTTCGGTGTAAAGCTGAAAATTGGTTGACACTTGATACTACACTCATTGAGGCTAGACTTTTGGGATATCTCGGCCGCAAGAAAAGATTGATTGAGCTGAGACAATGCCTAAAAGAAAGGTAGGTGATATTGAGACCCTTTAGAACCCGATCATTATTTCTAGGACAGGTTGAGCCAACTAAAACTTCAAGAGGGTACTTACCTACAAACTCATGCAAGCCTGAAACATAGGGGTCTGTTTATTGTGTGTGTATATGTTTGCTTGTACATAAACATCATAAACATCATCAACGTCATATGCATGCTCACTAACCATTTCAAGGATTTAGAAATTTATCTTTGTTTTTGTTTTATAGGATATGAATTCTCTCCGAAGAAACACCATCCAAATCAGCTTTGTAAAAGCACATCCTCAAATTCAAGAGCTAGCCTCAAGAGTGCCCGGGGATTCTCCTTTTACCAAGAAGTATGGTCGACTCCTCAGTTTGGCTACATCCAATTTCCAAGAAGAGATGATGTGTGTACTATTCCAATTCTTTGATTACGTACATCATTGTTTCACTTTTCCAGACTATCAGTTGGTACCAACATTGGAAGAGTTCTCTCTACTCTTAGGGGTACCCGTGCTTAATCAGATACCGTTCACCGGTCTAGAAGAGATTCCAAAACCTGAAGTCATCACCGAAGCTTTACATGTGAAGAGGGCCGACGTCACAGCCAATTGGGAGACAAGAAGTGGGGTTAAAGGATTTTTAGCTAAGTTTCTGTTGGAAAAAGCTCGTTCATTCTGGGATGACATGGATTTCCAAGATTTTGAAGACGTGCTAGCTCTCCTAATTTATGGTTTGGTTATGTTTCCTAATTCGGACCAATTCATAGACGTTAATGCCATCAAAGTCTTTCTCACTCGCAATCCTATACCCACCTTGCTAGGAGACATCTTGCATTGCCTTCATACCCATACCATGAAGAAAAGAGGTACCCTTTTGTGTTGTATACCCTTACTCGCTAAGTGGTTCACTTCACACCTGCCTCAGTCAGCATTGAAGAACGAGCAAAGATTGACTTGGTCTCAAAGGATGATGTCTCTCACCCACTCTGATATCAGTTGGTGCTCGAGATCCTTGGAAGATATCTCTATCATTGACCGCTGTGGTGAGTTCCCTAATGTACCTCTGCTAGGTATTAGGGGAGGTATCATCTACAACCCATGTTTAGCTCTTCGTAAATTTAGGTATGCTCGAAGAGACGGCCCTCATGAGATGCTCGTCCAAGGTCTGGTTTTCGACTACGATAAAGAAGACCAAGGTTACCGCCAGAGGTATACACGTGCTTGGGGAATGGTGAATAAAGTGGACAGTAGGACTTTGGGACATAAAAACTCTATCCCTCTCGAGCCTTACCTTAAGTGGGTACGGGCTCGTGCCCAGAGTCTCTTGATGCCTTACCTTCCATCCTTCCTGTCATCATTGAGCCTGTTATTGAAGGAGACGTCCCGTACACCGTTCTTCATCCTGACATGCCTACCTCTCTCGAAGACCTGCAGAGAGCCTGGATTCAGTTGAAGGAAGAGC
This sequence comes from Vicia faba, assembly GCA_948472305.1. Classification (NCBI taxonomy): domain Eukaryota; kingdom Viridiplantae; phylum Streptophyta; class Magnoliopsida; order Fabales; family Fabaceae; genus Vicia; species Vicia faba. The sequence goes on along the minus strand of OX451738.1, from coordinate 929,130,894 downwards.
GAGACACCTTTGAAACCCAGTACTACGCCAGCAAGAAGAAGGTTCTGGAGCTCACCAAACTGCTTCATGAAGAGAAGAATCTGAATACCTACATTGCTCCAAAAAGGATGCGTTCGGTCTTTTTGTCTTGAGAATTTTTGCTGTATTTTGTTTCTTTCTTTGTAAGCCCAAGGAGGCATGATGTATTCAAACTTGGTTCTATTTAATATGACGTGTGTTCTTTTTTTGGTTTGGACAAATTTAAATCTTCTAAATTTCCTTGAAATCATTTGCATATTGCATCTTCATTCATCATAACATCATACAAGTTTCTCATAACAGGTCGCCTTATCCTTCTACTATTTATTTCAGTGAGATGGATGTTGAACAAACTGTGAAAGATCTTCAGGCGCAGAATGCCCAGTTTCAACAAATGCTCATGGCTCTGACAAAAGGGCAAGAGGAGTTGAAGACTTTGCTAGCCAAAGAGAAGAAGAAGACGAAGAAACCAACTGGGGTTGTGATTATGGGAAGAAGGTTTAAAGGACATACCAGGCGAACTTTGGATTTTGCAACATCGTCGGGTGAAGGAGATAACCAAGGGGCCGAGACCCAGGAAGTGAACAACGACCCAGCATCCGAAGGAGAGGAAGAGCCTGATTACTCTGAGGAGCAATATCCTCCTGCTGATGATAAATACAAACAGCTAGAGGATCGTTTGAACACCATGGAAATTCAGAGAGTACCCGGTTTGGATTTTGAAGAATTAGGACTCATCTCAGGGGTTGTCATCCCACAAAAATTCAAGGTCCCAACTTTCTCCAAGTATGATGGTATCTCTTGCCCAAAACTACATCTGAGGTCATATGTCAGAAATATTCAACCCCACACGACTGACAAAAATCTGTGGGTGCATTTCTTCCAGGAGAGCTTATCGGGGACTCAGTTGGATTGGTTCTACCAATTAGAAGGGTCAAATGTCCGTAATTGGGAAGAGTTGGCTGCCGCTTTCTACAAACAGTATCAGTATAATGCTGATTTGGCCCCGACTAGGACACAGTTACAGAGTATGTCTATGGGAACAGGTGAGGGTTTCAAAACCTATGCTCAAAAATGGAGGGATCTCGCAGGCAGAGTCCAGCCCCCTCTATCCGATAGAGAATTAGTGGATATGTTCCTTGGTACCTTGTCAGGTCCATTTTTCAATCACCTGATTGGGAGTTCTTCATCTAGGTTTACCGAATTAATCATGACTGGCGAAAGGGTGGAAGCCAGTATAAGAAGCGGGAAAATTCAAAAAGACGCATCTGCCTCTACTGCTGTTAAAAAGCCCTTCACAGGAAAGAAGGAAGTGTATGTTGTCTATACACAGAGGAATCAGGGAAGAACCGAGCGCCGACCAACGGTGGGGGCCGTTATGATTCAAAAGCCTGCATCAGACCAGCCGAGAAACAATCAGCCGAGAAATAATCACCAAAGGGTGGAAAGGCCAGTGCGGCAATTCACCAAGATTAACATGACTCCCGCTCAAGTCCTACCGCATATTTTGAAGTTGAATCTGGCCATGCTAAAAGAGGCCCCTAAAAATCCCAATACTACGTCTCCACACTACCATCTGAATGCCAGGTGCGCATACCATTCTGAAAGTCCAGGGCACAACACCGACAATTGTTGGGCTCTAAAGAACAAGATTCAAGATCTGATAGACGCGAAGGAAGTTGAATTTGAAGTGCCTGAGAAACCGAATGTTATCTCTGCTCTGATGCCTAGGCATGGACACAATGCCAGTGCTGTTGAGGAAGACTTATTTGTTGACACCGTGGATGAATTGTTGACTCCGCTCTCGACCATCAAGTTGAATTTGTTAAAAGATGGTGTGTTCCCAGGTTGTGATAAAGATTGCCATATTTGCATATCCGCATCATTTGATTGCCCTTTGTTGAAGAAAGGTATCCAACAACTGATTGATAACCAGGAAATCTTGTTTGAGAAAGCTCCTGTTTCACCCATTCCAGTTCCAGAAGTTTCAATAATAACCATATACGCCAATCCTTCCAGGGTTCCTAAAAAACCCGTTAGGATTACATATGCTCCAGTGACTGCTCCGCTTAAGATAACAATGCCCGGGCCAACCCCATACAAATCAGATAAAATGGTACCATGGAACTATGATGGAGAAATCTACTACCATGGTGTCAAACAGATTGAACAGACTGCCGAAGAGGAGAGCTCCGAAGAGGACAATTCCGACATCAGTAACATTGTCGGAACAAGCAAGGTTACCCGTAGTGGAAGAATATTTTCTCCAGAGATTGCTCCTCTAACATCAGTCTTTGGACCCGTGGCTATTCCGAAGATTACCCCTACACCAGCAATTGTAGCTACAAGAGTACCCACCTACAAAGACAATACAATTCATATCCCTACTTCCGCTGCTGAAAATAAAGGAAAGAACGTTCAAGAGGAGCCTGTCCTGACGAAGACTCAATCACTAGTTATTCCTGAGACATCCAAGAAGGAGATGGAAGAAATCCTGAGGATCATTAAGAAGAGTGATTATGATGTGGTAGAATAATTAGGGCAGACCCCCTCCAAAATCTCTATGTTAACATTGTTGTTGTGCTCTGAGGCGCATGCTAAAGCTTTGGTAAAATTTCTAAAGACGGCTCATGTACCGCAAGAGACGTTCGCGGATCAATTCCAAGAGTGTGTGGCCAGTCTGACAGCTGACAATGGCTTGGGTTTCTCCGATGTTGACTTAACCTCCAAAGGGAGAAAACATAACGACGCACTACATGTCTCGGTGGAGTGTAGGAGGATGACCCTAGACCATGTCTTGGTTGATACTGGATCGTCTTTAAATGTCTTGCCGAAGAAAGCCTTGGATAGGTTGGATTGTGAGGGGCTGACTTTAAAACCCAGCAACATAATTGTGAGAGCATTTGATGGCTCTAAAAGGATGGTTCCATGATGAGGTGGACATCCCGATCAAGGTGGGAACTCAGACCTTTAATTCAACATTATACGTGATGGACATTCTTCCTTCCTACTCTTGTCTGTTGGGACGCCCCTGGATCCACAATGCTGGAGTTGTCACCTCCACTTTGCATCAGATGCTCAAGTACCCCGTCCAAGGGAAGATCATAACTGTCCATGGGGAGGAGGAGTATATAATTAGTCATCTGAATTCCTTTCGTTATGTGGAGTTAGATGGCGAGTTCATTGAGACCCCTTTCCAACATTTTGAAGAAGTCTTTCCAGAAATAATGGCGACCAAGGCGGTATCCTTAACTCCTGTGATCACAAGACCTCCACCTCGGATGCCCTCTCTCAAGGATGCAAAGGCAGTAGTGGAAGAAGGCGGATCCACCATCTGGGTACAGCTACCATACATTCCCTACAAATCAGACAAGTTCGGCTTGGGGTTCACCTCAACTGCTCAGAAGGTCGTGCGCCGCGCCCGTGCTGGAGGGCCGCCTGTGAAGATCAGTCACCAAGGGGTTAATGCACTAAAGGACATTGAAGAAGAAGGCAGCTTGGAAGACTGGATATTTCCTACTATCGGCGGAGGACTGTGCAACTGGGAAGCCAAAGACTTTGTTCCGATTACTTTCATACCGCAGTAATTTATCTTTTACATTTCTGTTGGACTTGTAATAATTCACAAACAATTCGTACTTTTTCAATCTTGTGTCTTACCCGAGGCACAATGGTCCATTTGTAAGGGTTCTTATTTCATTTTCATATGTCATTTCAATGAATCATGGACACTTTTTCATATATAAACCTTTTGTGCTCTTTGTATTTCTTTTACATTTTATTGTTTTAAGATGGCTATACCCTTACACACACCCACACTCACAAATGCAGGTACCCTTCCATTCCGGATCCCATAGGTAACGATACTGCTATAGCCTTCAGTGACTCTGAAGATCTGATCTACCAAGCCGAATACAAATGTGAGGAAGATTATGAGGTGCCAGGGGAATTGGCTAGACTTCTGCAATAAGAGGAAAGGGTTATTCTGCCTCATGAGGAGCTGTTGGATACAATCAACTTAGGTACTGAGGAAGACAGAAAGGAAATCAGAGTGGGTGCCAATCTAGAGCCAAGTGTCAAGGAGCGCTTAATTTAGCTTTTGAATGATTATGTTGAGATCTTTGCCTGGTCATACGAAGACATGCCGGGACTCGATACAGAAATTGTAGTACACCATCTACCCACTAGAGAAGACTGTCCACCAGTGAAGCAAAAAGTCCACCGCATGAGACCTGACATGTCAGAGAAGATCAAAGTAGAAGTTATGAAGCAATTCAATGCTGGATTTCTGGCTGTTACTTCCTATCCACAATGGGTTGCTAACATAGTTCCCGTGCCTAAAAAGGATGGCAAAGTGAGAATATGTGTGGATTATAGAGACTTAAACAGGGCCATCCCTAAAGATGATTTTCCACTTCCACACATTGACATCCTGGTTGACAATACAGCCCAACACAAAGTATTTTCTTTCATGGACGGATTCTCAGGCTATAACCGGATCAAAATGGCACCTGAGGACATGGAGAAAACTCACACAATGGGGTACGTTCTGCTACAAAGTGATGCCATTCGGACTGAAGAATGTCGGGGCAACCTATCAACGCGCCATGGTAGCTTTGTTTCATGATATGATACATCATGAGATAGAGGTCTACGTAGATGACATGATAGCCCGATCACAAACTGACGAAGAACACCTTGATCACTTGCAAAAGTTGTTTGTCAGGTTGAAGGAGTACAAGCTAAGATTGAATCCAAACAAGTGCACATTCGGAGTCTGGTCCGGTAAGCTCTTAGGTTTCATTGCCAGCAACAAAGGCATCGAGGTTGATCCTGCCAAAGTCAAAGCTATACAAGAAATGCCTGCTCCTCGCACTGAGAAAGAGGTCAGAGGTTTCTTGGGACGCCTAAACTACATTTCTAGGTTCATTTCTCACCTAACATCTACTTGTGAACCAATCTTCAAGATGTTGAAGAAAGATTAGGTAGTTAGATGGAATGATGACTGTCAAATTGCTTTCGATAAAATCAAGGAGTATTTACAAGAGCCTCCTATCTTAATACCACCAGTCGAAGGAAGGCCGCTAATCATGTATCTGACCATCCTAGAGAATTCAATGGGGTGTGTACTGGGGCAGCATGACGAGTCTGGCCGAAAAGAGCATGCCATTTATTACCTTAGCAAAAATTTTACCGACTGTGAAACAAGATATTCACTGCTCGAGAAAACTTGCTGCGCTTTGGTATGGGCTGCTCGCCGGCTAAGACAGTACTTGTTGACTTATACCACTTTGCTGATATCTAAGATGGATCCGATCAAATACATCTTCGAGAAGCCTACTTTGTCTGGGAGGATAGCTAGATGGCAGATGATCCTAACAGAATACGACATACAGTACACGACCCAAAAAGCTATAAAGGGCAGTGTACTAGCTGATCATCTGGCCCATCAAGTTGTAGAAGATTATCAATCCATGAAGTTTGACTTCCCTGACGAAGACATCATGACAATGGACAATGTTGAAGATTCCAGACCATATGACGGACCTGAACAAGGATCCCGATGGACCCTGTACTTTGATGGGGCATCCAATGCGCTTGGTAATGGTATCGGTGTTGTGCTTATATCTCCGGAAGGATGCCATACTCCTTTCACTGCCAGACTTTGCTTCAACTGTACGAATAACATGGCAGAGTACGAAGCATGCATCTTTGGACTCAAGGCTTCCATAGACTTGGGAATAAAATCATTACTTGTGTTTGGGGATTCGGCTTTGGTCATAAGTCAGATCAAAGGAGAATGGGATACTAAGCATCCAAACCTCATCCCTTATAAAGAACATGTCTTGACATTGTTACCACATTTCGAGCAGATTACCTTCGAGCACTTCCCGCGAGAAGAAAATCAGCTAGCAGATGCTCTAGCTACAATGTCATCCATGTTTAAGCTTAATTGGGATAACGAGGCTCCCCAGATCACCATTGAACGGATGGACGAACCAGCACACTGTCACGAGATTAATACCAAAGAAGTAGTGGACCAGCCTTGGTTTCATGAAGTTAAAAGGTATCTCGAGGCTCAAGAATATCCTGAAGGAGCTTCAGTCAATGACAAAAAGTTCTTAAGGAGATTCTCAGCTAAGTTCTTCCTAAGTAACGACATCCTGTACAAGCGCAATCATGATTCTATTCTGCTCCATTGTGTGGATAAGATTGAAGCTGAAAAGATCATGGCTGAATTGCATGAAGGTACCTTTGGCACTCACTCTAGCAGGCATACGATGGCAAAGAAGATTCTACGGGCAGGCTATTACTGGTCTACCATGGAAGCAGACTACTATCAACACTCCTGGACTTATCATAAATGTCAAATCTATGCAGACAAGGTGCACGTGCCTCCGGTTCCTCTAAATGTCTTAACAGCTCCTTAGCCCTTCGCTATATGGGGAATCGATATGATTGGGGAGATCAAGCCTACAGCCTCCAATGGACACCGCTTCATTCTGGTGGCCATTGATTATTTCACAAAGTGGGTCGAAGCAGCTTCCTTCGCATCCGTTACTAAGAATGTTGTTGCCCGCTTCATCAAGCAGAACCTTATCTGTTGGTACAGTATCCCCGAAAGGATCATGACTGATAACGGTACAAACCTTAACAATACTATGATCACCGCCTTGTGCGGACAGTTCAAAATTCAACATCACAATTCGTCTCCCTATCGGCCAAAGATGAATGGTGTTGTCGAAGCTGCGAACAAAAACATCAAAAAGATCATACAAAAAATGACAGTCACCTACAAGGACTGGCATGAAATGCTACCGTTTGCTCTCCAAGGGTACCGTACCACGGCCCGCACATCAACTGGGGCAACACCATATTCTTTGGTATATGGCATGGAGGTTGTTCTACCTATTGAAGTCCAGATCCCCTCTTTAAGAATCATGAAGGATGCAGGCTTGAGTGAAGACGATTGGATTCAAACCCGACTTGATCAGTTGAACTTAATTGACGAGAAGAGACTTACTACTGTTTGTGATGGTCAGACGTATCAAAAGCGGATGATCAAGGCTTTCAACAAGAAAGTCAGACGCCAAGTGTATCAAGTTGGAGATCTTGTGATCAAGCGCATCATCTTTCCACAAAGTGATCCCAGGGGCAAATGGACTCCTATCTATGAATGACCATTTGTAATCAAGAACATCTTTTCTGGTGGGGCAATGATCTTAACCACCATGGACGGCGACGATCTGCCGCACCCTGCGAACGCAGACATAGTCAAAAGATACTACGCATAAGAGACCCGCTAGTTTGATATACCTAGGCAAAACAAGGGCATCTCGGTGAACCAAAAGGTTCGGGCAAAAATTAGGGATAAAAAAAAATATGTACACCCGGCAAGTTGAAAACTTGAAAGGGCGACTTGGGAAAAAAAGGGTTTCCCGGTGGACTGAAAACCCGAAAGGGCAGTCCAGGAAAAAATTAGGGAATTAAAGCGTATGACTATGTCTCGTCGGATCACTTTAAGGACAATCTCTTCACGGACAAACTCGGAGATTTTGATCAATTCAATCATCTTCGGACGAAGCAACAAATGGACAAGATATTCGGAGATACGGAGGCTATAGCGGAATGGGAACCCCATGGGATTATTACACATAGCTATCTTTCTTTGTAAATTTTTTCTTATTTATGACACCATCCTATTACTAGGATGTCTATCTCCTTTGTACAAAATACTTATTCAAAGTAAATACAAAGATATCTCTTTCAAAGTACAGAAAACTATTTGCCTTTTTCTTTACACTTGTGTTTTTATTTGCAAAAACGTCCAATGATTCATTAATGAACATATGCATTTGAACGTAATTACTGTTTACAAATAAACAGGACAAAAAAGAGTAATTACTGACAGGTTGAAAGATTAGGAAAACGTCTTTAGGCTATTCCATGAGCAATCCCTACAACACGTTATTAAGATCCCCAACGGAGCCGAAACTTTGAACTACAGATCCCCAGCAGAGCTGAGACTACCAACTACAAATCCCCGGAGGAGCCGAAACTTCAAACTATCAACCCACAGCGGAAATCATCCAGTGTCTCCAGGATTCCCCAACAAGTTGTCTTGAAGCCTGAAAATCAACCAGATAACAGTTTACTTTTGTGTCTCCCCAACCTAGGGTAACTCCCCAATAGAGTGGCAGACGACCGAAGCTCCTGAACTTTTTCCAAACAGGAATAAGCTTTTCCCCACAGAGTTTTTATTTCTCCTCGACAGAACAAAGACTCCCATCAATAATCCCTAGTAGAAGTCATTTAAATTCTCTGGATTCCCCAAGCAGATTCCTCAAGAAGTATATGGCATTACTCTCACAACAAAATCCTCAGCAGGATTTATTTTCCTCAGCAATACAGCAAATCAGCTTACATGCGCATACATTACATCCATATATTATAAACATTGATAAAGTACATATATTGCATCATACATTTCATGCAACATGACTTTGTGCTTCAGCTAACATTTTACCCTTTTCAGGATAAGATTAACAGCTACCGTTTAACAATATGCAATCATGATACAGTCCAGATACGCTCCAGACACGGAAGCCATTATGTCGCTCATTCATATTTCAATTTCAAGATACAGTATATATACACTCCAGACACGGAAGTCATTCTGTTACTTATTCAAATTTCAATCTCATGATACAGTCCAGATACGCTCCAGACACGAAAGCCATTTTGTCGCTCATTCATATTTCAATTTCAAGATACAGTATAGATACACTCCAGACACGGAAGTCATTCTGTTACTCATTCAGATTTCAATTTCAAGATACAACACAAATACACTTCAGACATGGAAGTTATTCTATTACTCATTCAAATTTCAATTTCAAGATACAGTCCAGATACGCTCTAGACATGGTAGCCATTCTGTCGCTCATTCAGATTTCAATTTCAAGATAAAATACAGATACACTCCAGACACAGAAGTTATTTTGTCGCTCATTCAGATTTCAATTTCAAGATACAATCCCGATACGCTCCAGACACGGAAGCCATTCTGCTACTTATTCAGATTCAAGGACAGATACAGTTCAGATACGTTCCAAATACGGACACTATTCTGATGCTTATTCTTTTGTTTTACAACCAAACATTCTTGGATGGCATCTACAAGCCCATCTCCGACAAGATTCTAACACCTCTCTAAATGGAATCTTTAAGCCCATTCCCTCAACTACACCTTTATCGAATGCAAATTTATGGGCACTCTAGTGTCCAATCATCTTTTACCTTTGAGTCACGAACGACAAAACTCGCCAATCTAACTCTTCAGGTTCAAGAAGATTGAACAGGGGCAGCTGTTGTACCCCAAAATTTGCCCTCCCATTTTTCATAGAAGACACAACCCTAGGGTTTCTCGGATATTCAAGTTGGTTCAGAAATCGACCAGACATATTCTCTTCTGTGGTAGTAAACCAGTAATTAGGGTTTTTCTTGCAATTCTCAAAAGAAAATGAATTCTCAGAAATTCAATTGGTTTTCACAGGTCTTCATGCCTCCTCAAGTTTACTGGAAAGGTTAATGTTTGTTCTCAGAGCATGGTTTGTTGGGGATAAGAGATGGAGTTTAAGACTGTCATGTAGGACACTCATGATTGTCTGATCCAGGTTAACCAGATGATTTGCGTCTTTTAAAACATTTACTTGGTTAGGAAATGGAATATACAGGGCGTGTTTGTTTGAAATGCAATTACATAATTATTGGGATTACTTGGAATTTAAGTTACCAGACTGGAACATTTTACTTCAAATATCTAGATTGGGCATTTCAAAAATCAAATAGGATGCGAGGAGAAATTACAAGTTGTTGTTGGTAAAGGATTTCAAGTAACACCAGAACATTTCATATGATTTTCTCCAATTTCATACATTGTTACAAAAATAATTTATTCTTTTAAATACTTTAGGTTTTACAACTTATCGTATTTGGAAATGAATTGATACAATCATTGATTACAATACAAGAATGATTTTTCTAAATTACAAAGAAAATCCAAATGTTTGATTGGCCTAGGAAAATTAATCTATGCCTAAGCTTGTCTGAAGATTGAAGTTGTATCCAATTCTTTTGTTTATCTCCGAAGACTTCCATGCTTGCCATAAAGTTCTTGCTTTCCTTGCTTTGTCATCTCCATTTTGCTCACATGAAAATAAAAGAAAGAAAATGTGATTAGTACAAAATCATTTGGGCATGAACAGAGATTTTAAATGCTATTCATCATTAAGGTTTGCAAAGTGGAATCAAAAGGTCATTTTAATTCATCACAATTTATTTCCTCTATTTGCAAATCACAAGAAGATTATTCTTCTTGGTTCACAAAAAGAAAGAGGAAAAGAAATGCTACAAAGCTGTCCAAACAAGCAAATGTTACAAAATTGTCCAAGAAATGCTACAAAGTTGTCCAAACTAGAAGAGATGCTACAAAGTTGTCCAAACAAGAAGAGATGCTACAAAACTGTCCAAACAAAATGCAGCAAAACTGAATAAAACAAATGCTGCAAAATTGCCCAAACAAATATTTCAAACAGAACCAAACAAACAGCAATAGGGTAAACAACAAACAGCAGCCCCAAAAGCCAAACAAACAACTTTGTCCAAACAAAATACAAACAACATCAACAAAAATGAGGCAGTAATATAGCAAACCAAACAAACAGCTAAGTCAACAAAAGTAAAGCAGGCAGCAGTGCAGAAGTATGGCAACATAAACAGCTAAGTCAAAATAGCAAAGCTTGCTTGAGAAGCATAAAACATCATTTTCCATTGCAAACCTTAGAATTGGAAAAAAGGGGTAAAAAGCAATTTGCTTTCCTATTGTCATTGAGAGAGAAGAGAGGAAAGAAGTCACCTAGGTTATTGGGATGTACAGCTCTGCTGCCCTGCCTGTCACAAGTTGCACAGAATGTGCTAAAAAACAAAACTGCAACAAAAGGCCATAAGAACAATATGCCAAAATATTTAAATTCTTTGGTTTCCCACCATTGGAATAGAGATATAACAGAAGCAGGGCCAATATAACAGTAGAGAGGTCAAAAGCGAAAAAAAGATAGAAGTCTAAAACTGCCAAACCATCACTACCATCAAAACTCTCAAGTCAAAAAAACAGAAGTCTAAAAACTCAAAAAATCACAAGTCTCCAACAGCAAAACCTATCAAACCTCAAAATTCCAAAGGCCTAAAAAACCAAAACAACAAACCAGTAAGGATCTCTACATCCCAACAAACTCAAAACCTGTAAAACTCCCATAAGTCTCAAAACTGTAAACCTGTCAAACCTCCAAAACCTGTAACAAAGCCAAACATACCTGTGATCGGTGGATCTGGAACTGACTGTTTAACGCTGGTTCGCGAAATGTCGCGGAAGCAAGAGTCGCCACCGTCTTTTATTTTCTCCAAATGGAAAGGACAAAAGCACAGAAAAATTCCTTTAAAGAGATTGCTCTCGGTTCGGGAGGTAGGTTATAGAAAGGGAAGGTGTTAGCACCCTTTCTATCCATGGTTATCCATGGGCTCTTAGATACTTGCTCAATGTGTTTTCAAAAATGTTTGCTTGCTTTTCAATTGTGGGTTTAAAAAGTTTCTTTGAAAAATTTCAGTTTGACTCGTACGTCAGAGTGTTTGAAAAGTTTGTTTTGAAAGCTTTTGAAAATGTGTTGGTGTGAAAAGATGTTTTGATTTGTTGAAATTAGAGCAAGTATCTAGAGTCGTCTACCTACCCTAAGGAATTCGTCTGTGTAAATGTCCTTTAAAGTAGTGCCATCCCACCATTGAGAGGTAGGTAGCACCACCGTTGGAGGTGTTCGGGTCAATTCGAGTTCGTAGGGACATGGTGATCACCGGAGCAATGGGAAGACACCTTAGAAGCTACCCTCATGCCAGGTTCCTGGATCATGAGGACTTACTAAGACGTCCTCTACTCGACGATCACCTTTCGAAAGGCAACAGTGAGGCGTACCCTAGGGGTGGTGTGTGCGATTCGTGTGTCATGTTTCAATTATTTGTCTTGTCATGTTTATTTGTGTTCTACGCTTGATTTTAATTAAGACATTCATTCTTGCATGCTTTTTAACAGTTTAAATATTTGCGGAAAAAATAAATCTAAGGCTATTACAAATGGCGCGGGTCCACATCGCCAAAATAAACCGGACCCGATTTGACTGAAAGTAAATAAAGCAAATAAAAGTGCGAGAAAGTAAAAAATTGTTACAAGGCTTTGGGACATGTCATTTTGATTTACCAATCTCAAGTTATGGTCTTTGACTTAAAGTCCCTTTTTGTTGACTTTTGAAAATGACCTATAATGTTGAAATTGATAACTTTTTGTGAGAGCATTTCTTGGACTTGAAGTATGAAGATGAGTTGTAGGAAATGTCTTTCTCTTCAAAATGAGATTTGGATGGAATTTTTCTGATAATCCATGTGAAAGTTATGCTCTGGTCAATTTCAGTTGACTTTTTCAGCTGTCCAAATATAGCAACTTTTGCATCTTTGATGATTTCTGAGCCAAATTTTGAGAGTCATGATCAAGCATTGATCAAATGATGTTTGTGGCTTCAAAATGATATGTTGACCAAAAATTTGAACTTTTGACTGTCAAATAACCATTTTGCCCCTACAGTTGACTGTAGTGCAATTTAGGGTTTTGACTGTGCAATCTTGAGCTGAATGCCTTGAAACTTGATATGAGGATGCTTGACCATGTTTGTAAGCATATGAGACTTGATTGGGCCTTTGAACACTCCATTTTCTTGATCAGCACACAAACCCTAGTTTTGACTGTATGGGAGACTGTTGCACTGCACAACCCTTGGGGAATTTTGTAGCTTGGCTTGGCAATTTCTTGAGGAATATGAGAGGGCAAATTTTGGGGTATAACAGTTGCCCCTGTTCAATCTTCTTAGACCTGAGGATGCAGATTGGCTGACGTGCCTTTCGTAATCCGAGGGTAAAAGATGATTGGACACTAGAGTGCCCGGAAATTTGCGCTCACATGTTAGCAATGATGGGGGAATGGGCTTATAGATGCCATCTGGATGTTTGATTGCGTAAGAGATTCCTTGGCGAGAACCTGCATACCTGCAAAACAGAAAATGAGTACCTGACACGTTGCAGGAGCTGATTTTTAGATGCCTGGTATAGATGTGTCCTGACTGGTTACAGGAGCTGGGTCTGGAGCTTCAAACGGCGATGAAAGAACCAGGGACGGTTACTACCTTAGCATGAATGGTAAGAGAACCTTGGGCGACTTTAACTTCAACGACGCTTGTTGAGAAAAGTCTGGAGTGTATTTAACTTCAACAACGCTTATTGAGAAAAATCTTGGGTGTCTTCTACTGGGATAAGAATCAGGGAGATCTTAGGGTCGATCTGACTGAACCAGAGAGGCCTTTGACTGGGTAAGCATCAGGAAAATCTTAGGATCGATTTGACTGAACCGGTCTAGGTCTTGAAATGTCTTCAACTGGATAAGCATCAGGGAGATCTTAGGGTCGATCTGACTGAACCAGAGAAGGCCTTTGACTGGATGAGCATCAGAAAAATCTTGGGACGATTTAACTGAACCGGTCTAGGTCTTGAAATGTCTTCAACTGGATAAGCATCAGGGAGATCTTAGGGTCGATCTGACTGAACCAGAGAAGGCCTTTGACTGGATAAGCATCAGGAAAATCTTGGGACGATTTAACTGAACCGGTCTAGGTCTTGAAATGTCTTCAACTGGATAAGCATCAGGGAGATCTTAGGGTCGATATGACTGAACCAGAGAAGGCCTTTGACTGGATAAGCATCAGGAAAATCTTGGGATCGATTTAACTGAACCGGTCTAGGTCTTGAAATGTAGCTTGAGAACTTAACTGGATCTTTCCTGAAAGGTAAAAGTCAGTCATATGCAATGCATGATATGGATCAAGCAATGATGTTCTCAACATAAATGAGATTTGTAAGATATGATGTGTACCTGCATGCTATAATGATGTATGTGATGTTTCATGTATATTTTTATCTAGGAAAGTGAATCCTTGACGGGTGCCGGGAAGTCGTATCCTGGGCTGATGTCGAAGAATAGATTTTGCTTCCGCTGGGGATGATAACTGCAAGGATATCGGTAGGAGAAGATGACTCCGTTGCGGAATAAACTTGGCGAATGGAAGATTCTGCGGGGAGAAAAGATATTCTAGCGATCATGCTAGGAAGCAATACTCTGTGGGGATAGAGATGCTTTGCTGAGTGTTGATAGCAGTAATTTGCTGAGGATGTCTTTGTTGTTGGAAGTGTTAATGGACTTCGCTGGGGATAGGAAAGAACTATGTTGACGATGACCTTTCCGTGGCTTTTGGCTGAGGATAACCCAGTTATATCCTGTTAAGGAAATAACTCTTTGAATAAAGCCGGACGACGCGTTCGTGCTCTGCGAGGGGATAAGCTTCCAGAATCTACTGGGGATAAGCTTACTGCTTGGAGAGATGAATTCCAATTTTCCTGGGGAAACTGGATTGGACTCTTCTGGGGAGTTTTGGAATGTAATTTTATAAGTTGAAAGGGGGAACCTATGTAGGGTTGCATGCTGATGAGTTTGTGTAAAACTGTATCTGAAATGGAGAAGGAACCTGGGTAGGGTTACTTTGATGATGAGTTCGTGTAAAACTTCGTTTTTTTGGAAAGGGAGAACATGTGTAGGGTTTCTGGGTGACGAGTCCATGTAAAACTGCATCTTGAAGAGAGGGAACCGATGTAGGGTTGCTTGGTGAGGTAAGTTCATGTAAAACTTCTTGATGAACCGGGGTGAGGTTATCTTGAGCTAAATCCATGTAAGACTTCTGGGGGGAACCAGGGTTAGGTTACGGCAGGATAAGTTTGTGTAAAACTTCTTGATGAACCGGGGTTAGGTCATCTTGAGATAGGTCCATGTGAGACTCTTGGAGGAACCGGGGTTAGGTTACGGCAGGATAAGTTTGTGTAAAACTTCTTGATGAACCGGGGTTAGGTCATCTTGAGATAGGTCCATGTAAGACTTCTGGAGGAACCGAGGTTAGGTCACTTCGGGATAAGTTCGTGTAAAACTTCTTGACGAACCGGGGTAAGGTTACTTGTGATAAATCCATGTAAGATTTCTGGAGGAACCGGGGTAAGGTTACTTGGATAAGTTTGTGTAAAAACTTCTGGAGGAACCGGGGTAAGGTTATTTGGTTGAGTTTGTGTAAAAATCTCTGGAGGAACCGGGGTAAGGTTACTTGGATAAGTTTGTGTAAAAACTTCTGGAGGAACCGGGGTAAGGTTGCTTCGGGATAAGTTTGTGTAAAACTTCTTGATGAACCGGGGTTAGGTCATCTTATGGAGGAGGAGTCTGTGTATGACTTTGTCTGAAGGTTGAGCAGAAACCGGTGTTGGGTTGCATGATTTTGATTAAGTGGATAATTGTCCTGTTTGGTCTCGGACGTTAGCCCACGATCTGGAATTTGTAAAGGTAGATGGTAATCATTTTTATGTTGATCTGTCCTTTGTAATTTGGTTGACAGAGCAATTGGATCGCCTGGATAGCTCATTATTGCCCCTGCTTCGGAGGTGAGGGAAGAGGATACCTGTGCGGGTGATCGACAAATCTTCGGGTAGGCAAGTGACGAGATACCGGAACATAGTCGTACGCTTCGATCCCTAACTTTTGCCTGGACCGCCCTTTCGGGTTTTCAGTCCACCGGGATACCCATTTTTGCCCAAGCCGCCTTTTCAGGTTTTCGACTTGCCGGGTGTACATGTTTTTCGTTTCATCCATTCATTTTGCCCGAACCCTTTTAGTTCGCCGGGAAGCCCTTATTTTTGCCTAGGTATGTCAACCTAGCGGGTCTTTGATTATGCGCAGTATTTTTTTCGACTATGTCCACGCTCTCAGAATGTAGGGAGTTGCCCCTGTTGGAAGTATTTTGCCATGCCCCAGATAATGAGCAATGTGCCCCTTGATTGGAGGTTCTTCTGTTCACAAGGTGTTCATCGTGCGAATTTCCCTGCTTGTTCAAACAAGTAGTCATATGCAAACAAGGTTATTTTAAGAATGCAAAAGTCTATGTCTGTCTTGAATTTTGAAAATGCATTTTTTGTAATACAGTGCGATGTCAACTCAATATTTTACAGCAAACCTTCAGGAGTCAGGATACCTTCGTAACAGTATGCTTTCGAACTAACCCATGCTTCAGCTAGGACTTTTAAGAGTTATATCGTGGCCTGGTTCACGGTTTAAGAAACAAAGGATAAAGGCTCAAATTATTTGTACCCACCCGCTCTTCGTGATGTTCTCCAAACCTAAACTCAGTTGATCGTGCGTTAGACCTTGTTTGAGTCTTTGCTCTGATTTTCCGGTGATGATTCGGATATTGAACGTTTATTTGAATAGGCAATCATCCCCTTTTTTGCTGAGGGTTTGTGAGACCTCTTTTTTTTTTTTTTTGATTTAGTTATCCCTTTCTTTTTTTTTTTTGCCTGAACTGTTTCCTTTTTGGGATTACAGTCAGCGGGATGCCCCAGTTTGGTAAGTCTTCTTTATTGGTTTTGACTTTTTGGGCTTTTTATTCATGAATTTTTTTTGATAATGACTGTCTGTCCTTATGATTGTTCGGAACCATCACTGTCTTTTGTTTTTGAAAAACTCATTTAGTGACATTCATTGTGCACTTGGATCGACTGAGAGAACTACCCTGCCCCAGGTTATGATTAAGGGTTTTGATTTTCGAAAATACAAACTCCTACTTCTTTGGCTCTGATGGGTTGACGAGGGATTATCATCCTTATAACTCTAGTGTTTAGGAATTGAAACAATGCCTGTACCTCATCAGCGGGGTCTGTTCAAAAGCATACTGTAAATTGTGGTATTGTTTTCGTCATCCTCCCTCAAGAGGTTTAGAATTTTCAATTAAGAATTGACCATCGCAAAAAATATGAAAGCAGTTTTAAGCATAGTAAACATAATTAATTCAAGACAGACATGTGTAATGCATTCATGAAATAAAAGAGTTTAACACAATAATTGTTTATCTGAACAAGAAAAGGAAAAATACAACTTGAAATCAAATGAACAAAAATTTAGCCATGCTTTGGCAATGGAGCGGTGATCACGTTGGGAGTCTCCGCAGGCTCGAACTCGATCTCTTTGGCATCGATCATGTTCTGAATTTTGTACTTCAGTGCCCAACAGTCCTCAGTATCGTGCCCCGGGCTATCAGAATGATAGGCACACCTTGCTTCTGGATTGTAGCTAGGAGAGGAGGTCTTAGGATTGGCAGGAGGGTTGATTACTGCAATCAGGTTCATCTTCACCATATGCTGCAATGCTTGTGACCAAGGCATGTTAATGTTGGTGAATTGCCTTTTAGGCCCTTCCGGCCTTTGCTGGTTTCCCCTTTGTGGTTGACGGCGTGGTGCAGAACCAGAGATCATGACTGCCCCTGCATGTTGATCACGGCGACTCTTTTGACTGTATACAGCATTGGATTCCTTCTTTCCCGTGTAAGGTTTTTTATGAATATCAGAAGGTGTGGCCTCTTGAATCTTCCCCGACTTGATACCAGCTTCAATTCTTTCGCCAGTCAGGATGAGGTCGGTAAATCCAGCAGATGAGTTACCAATGAGGTGATTGAAGAATGGCCCGGATAGGGTCCCCAAGAACATATCAACGAGTTCCCGGTCAGTTAACGGAGGTTGCACCCTTCCAGCAAGGTCTCTCCATCTTTGTGCGTACTCCTTGAAACCTTCACTTGACCCCAACGACATACCCTGGAGTTGGGTACGTGTGGGAGCAAGGTCGGCATTGTACTGGTACTGCTTATAGAAAGCAGTCGCCAACTCCTCCCAGTTACGAACTTTGGTCCCATCCAGTTGATAGAACCATTCGAGGTGAGTCCCTGAAAGACTTTCCTGGAAGAAGTGGATCCACAAGTTCTTGTCTGCTGAGTATGGTTGGATTTTCCGAACATAAGACCTGAGATGCAACTTGGGACAAGACGCCCCGTCATACTTGGTAAAGGATGGTGCCTTGAACTTCCGAGGAATAATCACACCAGTTGACAAACCCAGATCTCCAAAATCCAGCCCAGGTACCTGTTGGATCTCCATAGCATTCAGCCTATCCTCCAACTGTTTGTACTTGTCCTCAGCCGGAGGGTACTGTTCGTCGTTGAAATCTGTCTCGCTGTCGGAGACCACTGGACTAGCACCTCTCTCTCATGGTGACTGCTTTCCCTCACAGTTGGGGTTGTCCCCTCAGTTTCCTCCTGTGGTGTATTCCCAGATTTGCGTCTAGGGCTGAACAGAACAATCCTCTTCTTCTTCTTGTCCTTCTTCAAAAACAAAGCCTTCAGATCTTGTTGACCCTGAGCCAAGCCTTTGATCAGCTCCTGAAATTGGGCGTTCTGCGCCTGAAATTGGGCGTTCTGCACCTGAAGAGCCTTGATAGATGCCTCGATTGATGATTCAGGATTCATGACGAGACTGCTGAAATAAACAGCGAAGAAGGTAAGCAACCTGCAGAGAAAGGGTACCTGTTATGCAATGATATGTATGATATGCATGCAATGATTTCAAGGACCTCGTGGGGTAAACAGAGAAACTTGTTAGAGTTGGAAACTGGCAACTTGATTGAAAGTACTTCATGTTGTTGAGAGTCCTTCGTCACGGGTCAAAGGCTCACCATATCCAGTGGGTCATAGCCCCTGACAACATTGGCTAGAGGAAAATAAATCCTCTTTGCCCCTTGCTAGATGTTTGATTTATATGACCTGCATCACAAGCCCTTGAGATCCTTGAAATGGGTTAGGATGTATGCAATGTTATGATGTCATGCTATGCATAGGGTGATGTAGGTAAACCCTGTTATGAGCCCTTATTAAGGACTATAAACAAACCCTGCAAGAAATTCAGTATACTTTGTTATGAGCCCCAATTAAGGACTACAAACACAACCTGCAAGAGACAAATGTCAGGTAATAAGCATGCAAGTAGTTCAAGTAGGAAGGCACACAAGTCACACAAGAGAAGCCCTTAAAGTTTAGGCCGGCATGGGGTCTGGGTAGTACCCTCTTGAAGTTGGTGGGTTCAACCTGTCCTAATCAAAGTAACCGGGTTCTAAGGTTCCCAATATCACGGGATTGCTTTCATTGTTCATCGTTTCGATTTAGCCACTGAACTGGCGACCGAAATATTCCAGGAAAGCAACCCTCAATTGAGTGTAGTATCGAGTATCAACCAACCTCGGACTGCACCAAAGTCAGTTATCTCACTACCCTAAAGAGGCCAAGATAGTTCAATTAAGGTTCCTAAGGTCTGTTGATGCTTCATGACACCACGCGGAGGCCCCGTACTCTCCTTGACTGAACTCAAGGGTTACCGGTACACACCAAAGTGCCACATCAACGTAGCAGACTGTTTCAACCATGTCGGTATACCCCGCACAGTTCCCTCACAGCCTTGTTGCTACTTTCTAAGAAGGTATCCCCCAGATCCGGGTTAGGATCTATAGAACTCCCAAGACAGTCCCACAATTTAAAGCACACAAGGAAAGCAATTGAAAACACAGTTATGAACTAACCCTAAGGTACACCTCACTTTAAGTTTAAGTCCCCAGCAGAGTCGCCAGTTCTGTGATCGGTGGATCTGGAACTGACTGTTTAACGCTGGTTCGCGAAATGTCGCGGAAGCAAGAGTCGCCACCGTCTTTTATTTTCTCCAAATGGAAAGGACAAAAGCACAGAAAAATTCCTTTAAAGAGATTGCTCTCGGTTCGGGAGGTAGGTTATAGAAAGGGAAGGTGTTAGCACCCTTTCTATCCATGGTTATCCATGGGCTCTTAGATACTTGCTCAATGTGTTTTCAAAAATGTTTGCTTGCTTTTCAATTGTGGGTTTAAAAAGTTTCTTTGAAAAATTTCAGTTCGACTCGTACGTCAGAGTGTTTGAAAAGTTTGTTTTGAAAGCTTTTGAAAATGTGTTGGTGTGAAAAGATGTTTTGATTTGTTGAAATTAGAGCAAGTATCTAGAGTCGTCTACCTACCCTAAGGAATTCGTCTGTGTAAATGTCCTTTAAAGTAGTGCCATCCCACCATTGAGAGGTAGGTAGCACCACCGTTGGAGGTGTTCGGGTCAATTCGAGTTCGTAGGGACATGGTGATCACCGGAGCAATGGGAAGACACCTTAGAAGCTACCCTCATGCCAGGTTCCTGGATCATGAGGACTTACTAAGACGTCCTCTACTCGACGATCACCTTTCGAAAGGCAACAATGAGGCGTACCCTAGGGGTGGTGTGTGCGATTCGTGTGTCATGTTTCAATTATTTGTCTTGTCATGTTTATTTGTGTTCTACGCTTGATTTTAATTAAGACATTCATTCTTGCATGCTTTTTAACAGTTTAAATATTTGCGGAAAAAATAAATCTAAGGCTATTACAAATGGCGCGGGTCCACATCGCCAAAATAAACCGGACCCGATTTGACTGAAAGTAAATAAAGCAAATAAAAGTGCGAGAAAGTAAAAAATTGTTACAAGGCTTTGGGACATGTCATTTTGATTTACCAATCTCAAGTTATGGTCTTTGACTTAAAGTCCCTTTTTGTTGACTTTTGAAAATGACCTATAATGTTGAAATTGATAACTTTTTGTGAGAGCATTTCTTGGACTTGAAGTATGAAGATGAGTTGTAGGAAATGTCTTTCTCTTCAAAATGAGATTTGGATGGAATTTTTCTGATAATCCATGTGAAAGTTATGCTCTGGTCAATTTCAGTTGACTTTTTCAGCTGTCCAAATATAGCAACTTTTGCATCTTTGATGATTTCTGAGCCAAATTTTGAGAGTCATGATCAAGCATTGATCAAATGATGTTTGTGGCTTCAAAATGATATGTTGACCAAAAATTTGAACTTTTGACTGTCAAATGACCATTTTGCCCCTACAGTTGACTGTAGTGCAATTTAGGGTTTTGACTGTGCAATCTTGAGCTGAATGCCTTGAAACTTGATATGAGGATGCTTGACCATGTTTGTAAGCATATGAGACTTGATTGGGCCTTTGAACACTCCATTTTCTTGATCAGCACACAAACCCTAGTTTTGACTGTATGGGAGACTGTTGCACTGCACAACCCTTGGGGAATTTTGTAGCTTGGCTTGGCAATTTCTTGAGGAATATGAGAGGGCAAATTTTGGGGTATAACAATACCAAAACCTGTCAAAAACTCCAAAACCAAAAATCTGAAATACTGTAACCAAAACCTCAAACCTGAACCAAAACAACATCCCAAAAATCTGGAACAAGTCTCAAACTGAGACACCAAAACCATCATCAAACCAAAACTGTCAAAACCTCAAAAAAAAATAACCAAAAAACCTGCTAAGCCTTCATCAAATACAAAAAACTGTCAAACTATCTCAAAACTCATCAAACCTGTAACAAGCCTAAAGCCATCAAAAAACCAGAACACGCAAGTCTCAAACTCAAAGAAACTGTCAAAGTCTCAAACCAAACCAGCAACATCATCAAAAAACCTGTCAAACCAAAAATCATAACTATCACCAAAACCTAAAACCTGTAACAGAGCCAGCAAAACCCACAAAAAAAACCATTCACCATTTTTAAACTCACAAAAACATCAGTGACCAACCATAACCAAAAGCCCCAAAACCTAAAACAAATCACAAAGCCTCAAGATCACAAAAAAACAACATCATCATCATTCAAAAGGAAACAGAAGAGTTACCAACGAGTCAGAAACACCAAGGTGGTATCCTCATCTCCTCCCCCCGTGCAGCTCCGACCACCAAGGAGCGCCGCCCTCAGTCTCGTCGTCCTTTTCCCACTTCACAGAAAGATCTACAACAGGTATGAATGCTTCATTCTCCAATATTCCATAAGCACATGTTTCAGACATTTAAAAGAGAAATTTCTTAGTTAACAGAATATACAAAGATCAAAATAAAATCAACGAAATTTGTGAAATTTGGAAAGAGCAGAATCTCACCCTTTTTCAAAGAAAGTCGCTAGAACTCGTTTAGGGATGCGAGATTAGTGGCGTTCCGGCAACAGAGAGTTGGGGGGGGGGGGAAGATCATATGAATCAATTTCTTTCCCTTAGGGTTCAAATCCGAACTTAGGGTTTCAAAAACACAAATTGCAGTGAGATAAGAGGAGGGTGATTCAGCCATGAGGCTAGACAAGGACGGGTAATGTTTTTATTCAGAGGTTTCAACAAAGATGGTACAGAGATGAATGAGAGGGATGAGAGCGGAGCTGTGAACAAAGGGTTCCAAGAACCCTAATTTTGTTTTGCATTCCCTTAATCAAATAACTAAACAGACTTAAGAACTTGGGCTTTGTTTTATTCATAAATCCCTAAGCCCATTTACGCGTTTTATTGATACACCCCCCTCTTGGCTTGTTTTCTATTACAACACATAAGTTTTTTTGTTCTCTTTGGGCCTCACATCTCATTCCTTTAAGCCCACTGCGTTTTTAGTTTAATTTGTTTTCTTTTACATATTTTTTTATTATACAATTACTAATATAACTTAAGATTTTACTTTTAATTTGATTTAGGTTTTTGTAATTAATTTTAATCATTTCCTTTTTTTAATAAATTTTTGTCTTAGATTTAATTGATATAATAAAACACCAAAAATAATAATTTAGTTTATTTGTTTTCTTTAGATTTTACATAATTAATAAAATACAAAAAAATAGAGATTTTAATTTAATCAATTATTTTTATTTTTTAGATTAGGTTTTACCTTTCTTTTTTTCAAGTAAATATTTAGCATTTCATATTTTGTTAATTTTATTTTCATGAATTATCATAGCTTCATATAAATCACATAAAATTCGATTTGGTTGTATTGTTTGATATTTGGATTTTCCTATCTCATTTGATTCATCCCCATTTGTAAAAATTGTATCCCCATTCCCGAATATTTTGTAATAGCGTAGAATTTCAATTCCCGCAATTT
This sequence comes from Vicia faba, assembly GCA_948472305.1. Taxonomy (NCBI): domain Eukaryota; kingdom Viridiplantae; phylum Streptophyta; class Magnoliopsida; order Fabales; family Fabaceae; genus Vicia; species Vicia faba. The sequence goes on along the minus strand of OX451738.1, from coordinate 929,107,830 downwards.
ACTGTTTTCCATATACTGTATAGTAATTAGGCGTGTATGATAAGATTCAAAATCAATCGCTAGATGACCTAATCAAAGAATAAAATAACTTGAAACCAACACACTTTTTCACACGCGCACCTCTAGGGTAACCTCGCTCGTTGCCTCGGAAATAAAATCATGTCCCTCGAATATGGGACGCTCTAGCAATGACCCTTCGATAAAAAATATCGTAGTCCCTCGATGACTCTCGATGTTGCCTTCGATTGAAACGATCTCGTCCCTTACAAAAATTGCTAAAGCATCTCACAAGTTGCCTTCAATGATGGTAAAATTGACCTGCGCCTGTCCCTTCACGTCCAAAGATGGGGCTTCTTACCAAATCAATGGTAAGATAGCACCATTAAGAGGAGGAAGAAAAGAACAATTTAAGACCTTTCGAGTAGATAGATTCGCTCTTAGTTACTCGCTTGCTCACGGCAAAAACTTTTACACCTACACTCTTATTCCAAAATGTTTTCAAAAAGACAAAACGTTTTGTATACGTTCTTATAGAGACGAGAACCATTGCAAAACATATCTTCAAAACACTTTTCGAAACACGATTCACAAACACATCTTTGAACCACTTTTCGAAACAAAACTTTGTATACGTTCTTATAGAGACGAGAACCATTACAAAGAGATTTTTCAAAATACTTTCAAAGCCCACACCACAAGCACACAATCAAATGAAAGCAAGTGATCTAAATGAGTAACTAAGAGCCCATGGAAAACCATGGATGAAAAGGGTGCTAATACCTTCCCTTTTCATAATCTACCCCCCGAACCCGAGAAAATCTAGAAAGGTCTTTCCTGTGCTTTTTTACCTTTCCTTTTGGATAAAAGAAAAGTCGATGGCGACTCTTGATAACCGCACAAGTGCGATCGAAACACAAAACATCAAGTCAGTTCTCCCATCGTATCACGGTATAGATATAAATTATGTATGTAAAATGATTTGGTAAGCTGCTAATTTTCGTTGATGTCATTGGGCAGAAAATTTCGGATTCTGTTATAAAAGAGTGTTTTACGGAGCCACATAGTTCAATTACAATCCGTGACACTGATAAGGGGAAGAAATACCTGTGCAAATTGAAGAATCGTAGAGATCCGACAAAGATTGAAATGTACATCTGTAAAGGTTGGTACGAATTTGCAGAAGTGCGGCGATTGGGGAAAGGAGATTTGTTGAAATTTTCCATTGAGTATCCTCCTACAAGCTGTTTGTTGGTGTCAATTGTTAAGGATTAATTCAGGTGGAATGACATTTAAGATAAAAAGGTGTAATCTGTGTTTCATTTTGATGGTTTAGGTTTAAAAATAGTCTATGAAAATTTGATCCAGGTGGAATGAAGTTTAAGATAAGAAGGTGTACTGGTTGTGTTTTAATTTTGGTATCAATGGCATTGTTTCCACATAGGACATGTAATCTAAATATTATAACTGATTAGTAATTGCACAATATGTCGTAAATGGTATAGAAAGTTGGTGTTGTTGATAAGGCATTTGTATGATATGGTTGTGATGTAGTAATAGCACAAGTTTTAGTTTCCAATTATGAATCTTTGTGTTTTATTATTGCGGAACTGATTGTTATGGAAAAACTGATTGCCAGAACTACATTAAATAGCATATTCATTGTTGTCATGGCTGCAACGGCAATGATGGCTGGTTGTTGCTATGATGACTATTAGCAGATGGGGTTTTAGGAAGATCCTATCAAATCTGTAATTTCATGAATGGTTTGATTATTTTGGCTAATGTAAAGTTCATCACTATTATATGCAGAGTGATTTTAAAGAGAGTTTTGATTAAAATTTGTTTTCAATTGGTCATCAAATTCATAAAAATAGTGATGAACAATTAATGTTTGTAAAAAAACTGTTCAATATGAGACTTGAGGGAAAAACGAATTCAATATGTTTATAAAACACAATCATGCCATGGATTTGTTTTATAAGATTGAAAACACATTGATTAATCCAATATATATATAACTTTTGGTAGCTAAGTTATGTCCATGAAGTATGTCATCTAACAATGTTTTATAGCCACAAAACACTTTATATATGAAAACATTATATAACAACGAAACAATGACGTTCGTATTGTATCAGAATGTTAAATGTCAAAAAACAACGATTTCGCATATAATACAAAGTTTTAATTCTATTACATAGTCATGGTAAAACATCCTATCAAATTGAAAAAAAAACATTTGCCACTTTCTGTAGTGTTACAAACTGTCGAAAACCTCATTGTACACAACATTTGTAGTTTTCGTGCACGGGTTTCTTTCACCATATAATATAAGAATCTTCAATCCCTTCCGACACTTAACCCTTGAAACAACAACGTAGAATTGACCATGTGTGAATACTGGGCATTGTAAATACAAATTGACTTGCAACAGTGATTGGCCTTGGCTCTTATTTATGGTCATTGCAAAACACAGGGCAATTGGAAACTGACGCCTCTGAAACTTAAATGGAAAACTCGAATCGAAAGGAATTAGATTTATCCTTGGTATGTAAATTTTGTCACCAATGTTTTTTCCTGTGATGACAATGGCACCAATAATGTTTTGACAGAGCTCATTTATCAGCAACCTTGTGCCATTGTATAGCCCATTAGACTAGTCTATGTTCGTGAGAAGCATGACCAGAACACCAATCTTTAACTTTAATCGGTGATTAGGTAATACCTGAACATTTCATGTCATTTAGAAATTTTGGTGTGAACCGATCTGCTTGGACTGAGGAATTTTCGTCATAAATAACAGTTGTGTCGGAACTGAGATATTATCTTTCAGTACTTGGAATCAATGACAAAACAAAATCATTAACGACATCTACCGCATCATGAGTAGGAGCAAGTAACGCCCTTTCTTTGTAGTATTTCAAATAGTTCATGTTCTGTAAAAGGAGTGGATATGTTACTTCAACCAAAGATAAGAGAGGATTATCCGACTGCGGAACTAATAAGTCGCATGGTATTTGAATCATGATTTCTCCATATTCATATGAGCATTGTTTACCATTTCCAATATCAAGCATCAAATTTGAGAACTCTTGTATTTCATCTGAGTTTTGAGAGGAGTTTGTTGCGGACAGTCACATGTTCTTTATCAAACCCAGTACCTTGCAATATCTCCGCAGTTCAGATGAGTTTATTGAAGTTGATACAATGTTGTTCTTATAACCCTTTCTGACCACAAGTAATATTTGCCTAAAATCTCCACCAAATACAACCACCTTTCCCCTAAATGGGTTGTATTGATTTGAATCATCTACAGTCCTCATTATGTCCCTCAAAGAGAAATCAATAGCCTCGATACAAAATCTATTTAGCATTAGCGCTTCATCCCATATCATAAGTGTGGAATGTAATATGAGATTGCATCTTTCGGTGCGTTTATTTATATTGCACGTAAATATTCCAGTTGTAACTAACGAAATACAGAACATAGAGTGAGCTGTTTTACCTTTAGGTAACAATAGAGCAACAATCCCACTTGAAGCAACATTTAAAACAATCAATCCTTGTGACCTACTCACCGCTGACAAAGTTTTCCAAATGAATGTTTTTCCCGTGCCTCCATATTCATGCAAGAAGTAAAATCCTCCTGATTGTGTTGTAACGGAGTTTATAATTTCTTTGTAAACCGACTTCTGTTCAGTGGTCAAGGTTGACATCAATGTCATGTGAATTGCAGTCAAATTTTCCTTATCATAGTCTAATTCACCAGCCATTAAACTATTCCTAAATTGAGCCATTTTGGAATGTGAGGATTGTGGCATGGACTCAAAGTCCTCAAGAGATTTATCGTTGGACGAAAGCAACTTTTCAATCTCAATCAAACATAGAATCTTCAATTCATCATCAGCAATCTGAAGCTCTGCAAAATCATTCATGTATTTTAACATAATTCACAGACAGAATAAAATACTCAAGTAAAAAATAAGCTCAATACAAGTTTATTATTTAAAATTTTCATGATATAGAAGAGAAATTATTCAGATAAATAATTTAGTTATTTAAATTATTGTCTAATTTATATTAGTAGTACTTTTATTTGTATTGTTATGTAGTTGAACTTTTATTAGTGTTTGGTGCTTTTAGAAAATTATTCAATATGACTATTATATATGTAGTCTCAATGAGACATTGAAGGATATGAAATGAAATGAAATTAATTTTATCTTTTATTCTTATTTTCTTAGATAATTTTATTGTATTTATTAGTTTTAGAATTTTTCTTGGTTTTGTTAGGGTTCTAGATCTAACTTCCTAACAATTGGTGCTTTCATTCATGTATTCAAATCCTACTATGGATCACCCTTTATCATACACCTTCATATAATCCATGGAGCATTCCTCCTACCTATTCTACAAACCCCTCTTTTACATCTCCTATCAATCCCTCATTTCCATCTTTTCCATGGAAATATTTTCCACCTTATTACAAAAATCCATATGTTATAACTCCATCACCATGCTTGTACTTTAATCATGAGTATACACCACCTGCACCTAACCCATATTCATCCTATTCTACATATCATCATTCATTCTACTACAAAAATTATCAAAGACAACTACAACCAACCTCCTCCATAATTAGTCATAAATATCAAAGTCATTCTAGTATTAAAATACATTGAGAAGCATTTGCAAGTGTCTCATAGTGGTTTTAAGAAAACATATAAAAAACTTCTCTAAAACCTTCTGATTCATAAACAATAACAACAATAAGCACCCATTTCCATCATCATATGTTACTTCGCATTTTCCTCCGTCGAAGAAGCAGCTTTTGAATGTCGTCATTGCAAGCGGAAACTTCCCATCAAGCCCTCCTTGAATGCACTTCGTCCTTCACCTCACTGACATCAGTCCCGCGACCCTAACGCTTTTCGCCTTCCCGATTCAACATTGGCGCTTGTAAGACCTCAACTCAACCTCCACAACTATGTCCAATCCCTAATTCACGTTAGTAACCTAGGCGCCGCCTCAGTGGTAGCTTGCCACTCAGTATTCTCATCTACTCGGATGACTGTGTTTACTTGCAATGCCATCGTAGCAGTGATGTACTGTGCCAAGAGGTACAATAAAGTTATTGCTCTTTTTCACTTCTTCTTCAACCATTCTAACCTTGTGCCTAATATAGTTTCTTATAACAATTTAATCAATACTCACTGTGATAAAGGTCGCGTCATTATGACTCTTGAGATTTATCACCACATTATTTTTAAAGCACATTTTAGACTCTCCTGTGTTATGTTTTGCCATCTTACCAAAGGTTTGATTAGTGTTGGTCGCATTGATGAAGTTGTTGATCTTTTGCGTGAGATGTTGAACAAAGGACACTGATAATTTGTTGGTTTATAATAATATGATATTGGCTTTTCTTGAGCTTGGTAATTTGGACAAAGCTAATGAGATTTTTGATTAACTCAAGGAAAGGTTTTTGGTTTATGATATTTTTGTGAATGCTACTTACATGGTTGGTTCTTTAATCAGAAAAGAGATAAGGAGGCTATGGATTCTTATAAGTTATTAATGGATCGCCACTTTAGGATGATTCCGACAACTTGTAATGTTATGTTGGAGGTTTTGCTTAGGCATGGTAAGCAAAATGAGGCTTGGGAATTGTTTGACAAATGTTAGATAATCACACCCCTCCTAATTTTCAAGGTGTTAATTATGATGCTTTCAATGTCATGGTTAATGAGTGCTTTAAGCTAGGTAAGGTTGATGAAGTTGTTGCTATTTTTAGGAAGGTTGGAACCAAACCTAATTCTAAGCCTTTTATATTAGATGTGTCAAAATTTAGAGTCTACAACAACCTAGTCCAGAATTCTCGGGCTCTCAGTGGCTATGTTAAAATTCCAATAGATATTGCTGGCTACCTTAAGGGGTGTAAGTTCCTTCCAAAGCTTAACAGTGAAATCATCAATAAGAAGAATTCCACTTACAGGAAATAATTTGCTAGCTTACAAAACTTGGCCCTTATTATGTTTAACCATGATACCATTATGATACCAAAAGAAATAACACAATTTGGTTTTTATCCAGATGGGGCCTTACATTCTCTTTTACAACCATAACCGACAAAGTTGTATACTGAAGATTGGATTGTCTTAAGGGAACTAGATGAAGCTGAGAAAGTCAAAGGTGAAGATTTTGAGAATGTGTCAAATGGGTTTATTCATTGTGTCTCAGATGTTACTCGTAAAGTTAGGAGTTTTCTTGCCCATGGTTGTGATTTTCTAAAATTGTGTAAATACCCTATTAATTTTGGCTGGCTACTGTCTACCAAAAATTCAATGAATGTTGCGGCTCATGATATCGAAAATGATAAGTGTTTCACACATGAATTTAGGAATAACCATGTTGCAGTTGCCTTAAAAGTGACTATGCTACTTGATCCAAAGATCAATGGTAGTTGTTATTATTTTTCATGTGTCATAGGGCACCTTAACTACAAACAATGGGATCCAGGTGATTGTATTTTTAAAAGATTCCCTGCTAATTCGAAATAATTTCTTATAATTGGTTCCAACTTTGAAGGGAAATTGGTGTTATGTTGTCTGCAATTGATCTCTCTAAAGATAATATCTATTTTGCGGGTTTTCTTCGGCTAAGTGAAGCTATCCTGATTCAACTGTATCATACATTTTTTTGATGGTCAACTAGCCACCTTTCTTTTGATGCTAGCTTGCTTACTTGCAATCATTTATCTGTTGTTTATGTTTCTGTCGCGGACCTATGAATTGCAAGATTATGATTACAAAAAGCATTTGGATGGTTTCTTTGTGGTCACTTTCATTATTATTGTGTATCTCATGTTGATAATAATTCTGCATAATTTCGTGACCTTACCATATTGGGCACGAGTTTTTACATTTGTTGTCCTTATATTTCTACTAGCATCACCGTTTGGCATTGTTGTGAAAGCTCATTCAGAGGACTCAAGGATATTTTCATAAGGTCAATCCATTGAGACTGGTGTCCCTACAGTAGAATACTAAGAGCTGCCTAGAGAGGAGGATTTGGATCTCATGTTGCTCAATTTATGGCCCTTGATGGTCTTCTTTGAAAATTGAAGTTGAGGTCCTTACGACTACAATGAAATCCCATAAAAAAATTTATTTTGACATTATTTTATTTTTTTAACCTTGAGGATAAGGTTGATCTTGAAGGAATGAGTAATGATAAGAAGAAAAATTATTTAGATAAATAACTTAGTTGCTTAAATTAATGTCTAATTTATATTAGTACTATTTTTATTTGTATTGTTATGTAGTTGGGTTTTATTATTATTTGGGTCTTTTAAAAAATTATCCAATATGACTATTATATATATATATATATATATATATATATATATATATATATATATATATATATATATATATATATATATATATATATATATATATATATATATATATATATATATATATATATATATATATATATATATATATATATATATATATATATATATATATATATATATATATATATATATATATATATATATATATATATATATATATATATATATATATATATATATATATATATATATATATATATATATATATGATCTGACCTGATCAGAAGGTTTGGACCGTCACGGCTTGCTCCGAGCTGAAGGCTTTTTGAACGAGGAGGGGGGGGGTACCTGCAAGGCACTCCGATGCTAAAGTCAGTGGGAGTACGAGCAGATAATAGAGTTGAGGTTAGAATGATGAATACCCGACCCTCTGGAAGCAGAGGGTATTTATAGCCCCCAGCGCTGGGCCAAGGTTCCTTCATTGGGCCGGGCGGATTTGGCCCAATGGAGGAACTGCCAGGTTCTACGTGGGTAGTGGGGACCAGCACGTGGTCCCCTTCCTGGATGTGCTGCGTGAAGTGCGGGCGGACAGAGACGCGGTCTTTCCGGAGTATCGTTGGGGCAACGGTGGACTGAGTTTGCCCTAGCCAGGTAGCTCGAGATCATGTCGAGCTGCGCTGCACGGTGCCGAGCTCGACGCCAAGACCTCGAGCTGAACAGCGAGTGTCGAGCTGGACGTCAGGACACAGAGTCGGACGGCAGGGTGTCGAGCATGACTTCACTGCGTGGGGCTGGACATTGAGATGTCGAGGTGGACATCAGGGTGTCGGGCATGGACGCGACCCCCTTTGCCCAGTGTGGTCCTTAGTGAGTCCCTTTGGACTGGGCCTTAGTAATGCTTTTGGGCCTGTCGGGCCCAGTCCAGAACAGGAGCCCCCCAAGTCGTGGTTCCTTTGCGAGGAGCCATGACTTGAAACAAAGTTGTTCCGTCGCTGAGGTCTCGTGCCCGGGATGGAGGCGTGGACCCTCGAGGGGTCTCCTCGTGTCGTGCTCGGAGACGTCCTCGGTGGTGGACGCGTGGAGGATCCGTACCGGGCGCGTCGGTCGAGCACACGAGGCATCTTTCGGGAGTTGTGCCGCCACCCTAGGGGGGTAGGGCCATCATTGCGTTGGGAGCAGTGCGTCGAGGAGATGGAGTCCGTGGTTGAACGAGGTGACGTTTGGCATTCCACGTCATCACTATAAATAGGGTCCTTGGGCCCCATAATACGTTTTCCGTTCTCCGTGCTCTCTCCGTTGCTGCTCTCAACACTTTCCCCAGTTGTGACTTCCCGTCTCAGATTCTTCATCTCTTAGCCAAATCCCAACTTTGATCCAAGTAAGTGATCTACTTTCCTCATTTTTCCGTTTTAGAATGCATGATTCCTGGAATTTGTAGATGTTTTAGGATCGTGCGCGTGGGATTAGCCCGGTAGATTCGTGTTTTGCCCGACATATTCATGTCTAGGACCGGAAAACGCATACTTGTGGCCGACACATTCATAGTTTTAGGTGAAAAACTTCAGAACTGCCCGGGGTCTTCATGATCCGGGCGCCTAATTCATGACCGTGCCCGGTATGTTCATGGTCGTGGCCGTGGGCTTCATAGTGAGGCTCGCCATGTTCATACCTCGGGTCGACATGCTTGGAGAGTGGCCGCGCGGTTGGTTTGAGGAAGAACACTGGGTTCAGGAAAGTCGGGGAGACATCCACTTGTAAAAACGGACTTGTGTAGTCGTGTATGGACGACATGATTATGTCGAGCATAGGACTTCGTGCTCAACTGATTGGTTTCCCGTGCTCTGCAGGTAACCATGGCGGACGAGCCGAGCTCCTCCGGACGTCATGATCGCGAAGAACAGAGTGCCGACGAGTCGGCCACCTTAATAGATACCGTGACCGACCCATTGCTGGAATGGGTAGGTGTCGAGCCTCGGGGGACAGCGTCAATATATAGCCGGGATGACCGACATCCCTTCACTGCCATTGAAGAGGGCCAAGACCAGCCCGACTTCCAGCAGAATTTCGTGGTCATGCTGCCGTCGACCAATGCAAGAATTTGCTCGGTGTACCCGAACTACAGCTTCGCGATGTATGAGATCGCGTTTAAGGATTTAGGGCTGCGGCTGCCGTTCACCGATTTTCAGACCGGAGTCTTTATGCATTTGGAGCTGGCCCCGTCCCAGCTACACCCAAACTCTCTCGCCTTCATCCGGGCGTTTGAGTTGACGTGTCGCTACTTGAGGATAGGGGCGACCATCCCTCTTTTCTTTCGGGTCTTTCACCTACAGCGTCAGTCCCGAGGAGGGAAGCACAGTTGGGTGTCCCTGAAGCAGTCGAGGAGACTGTTTAAGATGTATATGGACTCCGTGAGGGGGTTCAAGGACAAGTGGTATGTGGTACGCCCTATTACCGACTCTGCTGTAGATTCCCTCTTCGAGGAGGAGGGGCCGGTCAGCGATGATGATGGGGAAGCGATGGTGGCCGACGACGGGAGCCCCGTGTTAGGACGTAGGGCTAAGTTCCCGGTGTATTGGATGTCCCGACATTATGAACATGGGACAGGTTATTTCCATACCGCTGTCGGGGACATGTGCCCGGAAGATCAGCGGTCGTACGAGGCTCTTTGCCGGTTTGTCGACAGTTTTCATCCCGCCCAATGGGTTACGCGGGAAGGGGATGATATCCTCGACAAAGACGGATACCCGACGTTCGAGTCTCGCCCGATCGACACCAAGGCGCTGGTGGAATGTCCGACATATAGGCAGGCAGCCCGCCTGTTAGGTTGTTTGCTTGAAATTCTTTATTCGTCCTTTATTTATGCAGTTTGCTTGATACTGAATTTTCCTTTACTTCATGCAGGTACGATGGCCAGCCGACATGAAAGGCTCCTGAAATTATCAACCGGCCAGAGGCGAGGCAAGAGGGTCGTGCAGGCCCCGCAGACGACGAGAATGGGACCACCACCAAGCTTGAACGCTCCTCAGCCGGTGAGGGTGGATTCGACGTCGAGCTCGGGAGCAGCGTCAGATCCAGAGGTCGAGGAGATTGACCCCAGCGCCGTTTTGACGCAGAGGAAGAGGACCCGCGTGGAAGGCGGTTCGACTGTCGGGGAGGATGCCGGAGCTGTTCAATCTTTTGCCTTCCCCCCTTGCTTCGAAGAGGCGGGCTTTTTCGAGCGGTTCCCTCCGACAGTGGTCGCTCATGAAGCTGAGGCCATAAAGAAGATGAGTAAGGAGGAAAGGAAGGCCTATTTGGCCGCCAGCGTGGACGGGCTGGTTAAAATGGCCGAAATGGCTCTGGTGTTATCTGAGGATGCAGGGGATGCTGCTCGCGTTGAAGAGCTCGAGCAGGAGAAGGCGGCCTTGACTGCGAGTTCGCGGAAGTTGAAGGTCGCTCTGGAACGCTCCGAGGGGATGTTCCGAGAGCAGACCGCGATACTTGATGCCGAGAGGGAGATGCTGACCTTGGAAAAGGAGAAGTCGGGGAGGTTGACTGAGGAAGGGGAGTTGCTCCGGACCGACAGGGATCGCTTGGCTGCTGAAGTCGAACGCCTGGGTAAACAGGTTGAGGAACTGAATGCTGTTCAGCAACCTGCCGAAGATGAGCCCGAGGACCTAGTGATTTTGAAGAGTCGGGCTGAGCTTATTGCCCATATCCGGCTCCTCGAGGCGGACTGCGTCGGTGCTCTGGAAGACGGGTTCAATTCTGCAGTCGACCAGCTCTCATTGCTAAACCCTGGCCTGGTCACCGAGGGTATCGGTCATACACACCGGGTTGTAGGTGGCGCGATCATTCCTCCGCCCGACTCTCCCAGCGTCGACAATGATGATAATGTTGAAGTTTGATATTTGTATTCTTTGGATAGCGGGCCTGCGTGCCCTTGATATTTGTATTCGTATTCTTTGGGCCTGCGTGCCCGTTTATTGCATGTTTTGAACACCGCCGGCCTTCTTGGTCGGTTTAATATTGCTTTGTTGCCTTCGGGCGTTTATACCTTGTTATTTATTTTGGATTTTCTGCCCTTGTATGAACTCACATGCTTGTATGAATTTAGCTCAAGTCCCGGGCCCGAGGAGTGCCCGTAGGTGGCTTTGATTTGGCGAGCGAATATGCTCGTCTCCATTTGTGTGCAATCTCGGCCCTATTTTGGTTGGCCGGGGTTGCTTAAGTGTTGCGCTCGAGGGGAGAGATTTTCTTTTGACCCTTGTAGATGTCCCGTTATTCTTGATGGAATGTCGGGCATTTCGGAGCGGGGTTGCTCAGTCGGGCGTGGAGCCCGTAGGGACGATTCGCCCTTGGCGTGAACTGCCCATCGCGAGCTGGGTGTTCTGCCTTATGGGTACGACGACGGTGGGGCTCGGTGCAGCTGTCCACGTCGGGCACTATCGATCGTCAACGTCTACCGCGCGATGCCGTGCCATTTTGGTCGTGTGTCGGGCCTGTACCTTAGCCTTAAACGAGATTGGACGTTTTTCCTCGTTGCCCGAGCGTGGTTGCTTTTGGTCGAGGGTCCTAGGTGTTGACAGTTTCTAACTGTAGTACTGCTTCAACTTAGCAGCATTCCAGGGTCTTGGTAATGGCTCTCCGTCTAACTGCTCGAGGTAGTACGCCCCGGTACCCGTGGTGCCGTGGACGCGGTAAGGTCCTTCCCAGTTCGCGGCCAACTTCCCTTCGCGGGAGTCTTTCTGGTTTCTGCGTAGTACCAGGCTGCCTATTTCGAACTCGCGCTTGATGACCTTGTCGTTGTGGCGTAGAGCCACTCGTTGTTTTAGGGTGGCTTCGCGCAGGGCAGCCCCCGATCGGATTTCCTCGACTAGGTCGAGTTCATCCCTTAGTGCTTCGTCATTCATCTCTTCGTCGAGGGGCTCCTCCGTTCGACGGGATGGTTCCATGATTTCGACCGGGATGACGGCTTCGGTACCGTAGGTCAGTCGGAACGGTGTTTCCCCCGTCGTTGAGTGGGGTGTGGTGCGGTATGCCCACAGGACGCTGTGGAGCTCCTCGACCCATCCTCTTTTGGCTTCGCCGAGTCGACGTTTGAGCCCTCGGAGGATGACTCTGTTCGCGGCTTCGGCTTGCCCGTTGGTCTGAGGATGCTCGACCGACGTGAAGTGTTGTTTGGTCCCCAGTTTGGTGACGAAGTCTCGGAATCCGTGGTCGGTGAACTGGGTACCGTTGTCGGTCACCAGTGCCTGCGGAATTCCGAACCTGGCGAGCACGTTTCTTTTGTAGAAACGGAGGATGTTGTGTGAGGTGATTTTTGCGAGTGCCTCGGCCTCGATCCATTTCGTGAAGTAATCCACGGCGACGATTAGAAACTTGTTCTGATAGGTCCCTTGCACGAAGGGCCCGAGGATGTCCATGCCCCACCAGGCGAACGGCCATGGGGACGACAATGTGTTCAGCTCGTGCGGTGGGGCGAGGTGCATATCTCCGTGCTTCTGGCACTTGTCACATTTTTTCACGTGTTCTTTGGCGTCCTGTTGCATCGTCGGCCAATAGTATCCTGCTCGAAGGGCTTTCCTTGCCAAGGATTTACCGCCCATGTGCTGGGCGTTGATGCCTTCGTGAATCTCCCGCAGCACGTCGGGGATGGAGGACTCGTCAATGCATTTCAGGAGGGGAATGGAGAATCCCCTTCGGTACAGTTTCTGCTCGAGAACAACGTAGGAACATGCTCGCCGCTTTATTATGGCAGCGTCGGCCTGGTTCGTCGGAAGTTCTCCCTTCGTTAGGAAATTGTAGACCGGGGTCATCCAAGACGTGGCGTCCCCGATGGCGTGGACCTCGACCGTAGTTGAGGGTGGTTCGATGCTCGGTCGTGCCAGAGATTCTTGGATGACGGATTTATTCCCGCCTTTCTTTCGTGTGCTCGCGAGTTTGGACAATATGTCCGCCCTCGTGTTTTGCTCGCGGGGAACGTGAGAGATTTCTGCTCGTACGAACTTTGCCATGTGTTTTTTGACTAAGTTCAAGTACTCAATGAGGTTGTCATTCTTGGCCTGGTAGCTTCCCTGTACTTGGGAAGCGACGAGCTGGGAGTCGGTGTAAATTTGAACTTCACGGGCTCCTAGGTCCTCGGCTAGTCTCAGTCCTGCGAGCAGGGCTTCGTATTCTGCCTGGTTATTTGACGTCGGGAAGGAGAGAACCAAGGAGTGCTCGATTACCACACCCTCTTCGTTTTCGAGGAGGATCCCCGCGCCGCTTCCGGACGCACTGGAGGCTCCGTCGACGAAGATGGTCCATTTGTGTTCCTTTCCCGGGGGAATGTCGTTAGGGGTCATCTCGGCGACAAAGTCGGCCAAGGCTTGTGCTTTCAGGGCTTTCCTGCTCTCGTATTGAATGTCGAATTCAGAGAGTTCCAGGGACCACTTCAGCATTCTGCCCGCCATATCTGGCCGACCCAGGAGTTGCCTCACCGGTTGATCGGTTCGCACGATGATGGTGTGTGCTAGAAAGTAGTGTCTGAGCCTCCTCGCAGCATTGACGAGGGCCAGAGCAACCTTTTCTATCTGTTGATACCTGCTCTCGGGGCCTTGTAAGGCTTTGCTCGTGAAGTAGACAGGTTTCTGCCCGTCAGGAGTCTCGCGGACAAGAGCTGCACTGATAGCTTCGTTTGATACTGCCAAGTATAGATATAGTGGCTCGTCGTCATCTGGTCGAGACAACACGGGTGGTTGAGACAGGCTCTGCTTCAGATGGCGAAGTGCGTGTTCGCATTCCTCGGTCCATTCGAAGGCTGCTTCCTTTCGAAGGAGTTTGAAAAAGGGTAGGGCGTGCTGAGCGGACTTCGCGACGAAGCGTGATAGTGACGTCAACATGCCGTTCATGATCTGTATCGACTTCTTCGACGTTGGAGTCGGGAGGTCGGCGAATGCTCGACACTTGTCGGGGTTGGCTTCAATCCCTCGTTCTGTTAGATAGAATCCGAGGAATTTTCCTGCCTTGACCCCGAACGTGCACTTCTCGGGGTTGAACCTCATTTTGCATTGTCTTGCTTGGGCGAAGACAGTCTTGAGATGAGCTGCGTGATCGGTGTCTGCTTGAGATTTGACGATCATGTCGTCCATGTATACCTCGAGCATGTCGCCGATCTGTTTGTTGAACACTCTGTTCATCATGCGTTGGTACGTCGCGCCGGCGTTCTTTAGTCCGAAGGGCATTACGTTGTAGTAATAGTTGCCCGAGCTGGTCATGAACGCCGTGCAGCGTTTGTCGCCCAGGGCCATTGGGATTTGATTGTATCTCGAGTAGGCGTCCATGAACGACAAAGTCTTGTAGCCGGCCGAGTTGTCGACCAGCATGTCGATGTTAGGTAGAGGAAAAGCATCCTTCGGGCAAGCCCGGTTGAGGTCGGTATAGTCAACACACATTCTCCATTTTCCATTATTCTTTTTGACAAGTACAACATTTGACAGCCAGGTGGAATACCGGGCTTCAGAAATAAAATTTGCCTCTAAGAGGTCTTTTACAGCTTTTTCAGCAGCCTCCGTTTTTTCTGGAGACTGCCTACGCCTACGTTGTACTACGGCCTTGGCGGCTGGATCAATGGCGAGGTGATGACAGGCGACCTCAGGGTCGAGTCCGGGCATCTCTGCAGCGCTCCAGGCAAAGAGATCGGCATTCTCGCGCAAACAGGCCTTGATTTGCTTCCTGGCCAAGTCGGGGAGGTCCTTGCCAATCTTCACTCCCTTGGTCGGGTCTGCTCCGAGGGGAACGAGTTCGAAATCGCCGTCCGGAATAGGTCGGAGGGGGATTTGCTCGCTGCTGGCCAGCTCGTCTTGGTCGAAGCGGGCGTCGAGGGCTATGGAGTCGACCTTTGGTGGAGCCTTCTGAACTTCTACCTCGGGAGATGCTCTGTCGGGCTCTTGCTTTGTCTTCTTGATGGGCCTTGTGCTGGGACCCACGTCGACAGTATCTCGTCCCCTTGAAGCGGCGTTGAAGCACATGCGGGCAGCAGCGAGGTCGCCCTGGATGGTGGCTACCCTTGCCCGTTTGGTGTAGAACTTCATTTTTAGATGGACAGTTGAGGGAACCGCTGTCAGCTCCGCCAATGTCGGCCTCCCCAAGATGCAATTGTATAGGGATGGGCAGTCAATGACGAGGAAGCGGACCTTCACCTGTCTTGTAGCAGTTCCTTCCCCGAACGTCACGAGGAGCTCGACATATCCCCAAGGTTTGGAAGTCGAGCCGTTGAAGCCTTGGAGGTCCGAACCTATATACGGAGACAGATGTGAGTCGTCCAGTTGTAAGGTCCGGAACAGCTGGGTGTACATCACGTCGACGGAACTCCCTTCGTCGACCAGGATGCGATGTACGTCAAAATTGGCCATCTTTGCCCTTATCAGCAAGGGGATGACTGCGTTCGGTGCTCCGCCGGGGAGCTCTTCCAAGTAGAAGGTGATAGGCTCTGATCTGCCCCTCACCATTTCGAAAGTCACAGTTTGTGGAGGAGCTTTGTCGACCAGTTCGTCCAACTTCCTCTTGGCTGAGTTGATGGTGAGGTCGTTGAACCCGCCCCCGTTGATGACCATGGCGGAGGGGAAGTATTCCCACCTGCTGTGTGTCGTCAGGGGCTCCTGCAGGAGCTCGGGAAGTTCGAAATCCTCGGGCCTGGTTACCGAGAAGGCGGTCTGGATTGGCACCGACTCGTCAGATGGTCGGGCATCTTCTTCGGGCTCCTTTGCCTCGCGGGCTTCACGACGGGGAGCGTCGTTTCGCCTGTACTGTGCAAGTCTCCCTCCTTTGATGAGGGTTTCAATGGCATCCTTCAGGTGGATGCAGTCCTCTGTCAAGTGACCATGACTCCTATGGTACTGACAATACTTGTTTTTGTCTACTCCTGGCTTGGCAGGAGCTGGTCGGGGACGCTTGACGCCACCGTCTTTAAAATCTGTGCTAGCACACTCCGCCAGAATACGCTCGCGGGAAGCCGTGAGCGGAGTGTACTCGGTGAAACGGCCCGAGGGGCCCCTTTGTTCCCGGACCTCCCGGGGTCGATCTTCCTTCCTCTTCTCTCCGGTGCGTCGGGGAGGAGGGTCTTGTCTCGAGCTGCTGCCATGATTGCGAGCCCTGGAGTCTCGTGCCCTGTTGGCAGCTTCTCTCTCCTCGTAATCCATGTATGCTCGGGCTTTGTCGAGGAGAGCATCAAAAGTTGCAGGTGGCTCAATGCCCACAGCTTTTCTGAATTCTGTGCCGGGGAGGAGGCCCCTCTCCAGCAAGTACCTTTTCATATGGTCCGCGCAGGGGACCTGTATTGCTTCCCGGTTGAAGCGGTTGATGAATTCCCTCAAGGTTTCATCATGTCTTTGGATGATGGCCTCGAGGGCTGCCTCAGTCTTCGGGTGGCGACGGGAAGCTGTGAAGGAACTGATGAACTGGTTCTTCAAGTTCCGCCACGAGGTGATGGAGCCCGGGGCGAGTCCTTTGTACCAGTCCATGGCCGCCTTCCTGAGAGTTGTGGGGAAGAGACGGCACTTGATGGGGCCCCCGACATTGTGATAGTGGAGCATGGCCTCGAACCCGTCAATGTGGTCGACTGGGTCTGCCACTCCATCATACTCCTTCAGATGTGGGGGCTTCTCCATGCCCGGGGAAATGGGTGCGTCCATGATGGCCTGCGACAGGGGACCGCGGGGGTCGTCCTCGTCGCTCCTTTCTGGAGAAAGAGAAGGGGTCCTGTAGTGATGTCTGGCACGCTGGTCGTGCTGAGATTCCCTCGAGCGTGATGCTCGGTGGTTGAAGGTCACACGCCCGTCTCTGTTGTGCCTCCTGTCGTGCCTTGATGGGTCGCGACTGGGCTCTTCGGTAGGGATGACGGGCTGTCTTTCATATTGGGGGCGCCTCTGCCTTGGTGGGGGAGAGGGGCTCCTAGAGTTCTCCCTGTAATGTCTCCGCGGGGGAGTAGGGTGTCGAACTTCTTCGACCCGAGGAGGTGGAGATGGTGGCCTTTGATGTCTCCTCGGGGGGCGTCGATCATTTTCAAGTGCCCTTAGTCTTTCTCCTTGGGCAAATAGGAGATAATTTGTTTGGTTGATGGCCGCGAACAGTGCCTGAGTCGTGGCATCTGCCCCGGCAGGAACTGGGACTTCATGGAACCGGGCAGCTCTGCGGTAGGCGAGGGCTTCCGGGTCGTCTTCGAGTCTTGGAGGAGTTGTCGAGGAGGACGCAGTGTTCCCGTCCCTGCGGGTGGAAGGTCCAGGGGCGGTTGTCACGGGGACGGCATTGTGGCCGGCATCACTGGGATTGTCCAGGTGCCCATTCTTGTCCGCGGGACCGTTGTTGGTGTCGAGGACGCGGGTGTGCTGTTCTTCACGAGCTGGATCAGCCATGACAGTGAATGGATTGAGCTTTGGTCTTTGGAATTGTTCGTTAGACGGGGAAGCTGTTTCCCACAGACGGCGCCACTGATCTGACCTGATCAGAAGGTTTGGACCGTCACGGCTTGCTCCGAGCTGAAGGCTTTTTGAACGAGGAGGGGGGGGGGGTACCTGCAAGGCACTCCGATGCTAAAGTCAGTGGGAGTACGAGCAGATAATAGAGTTGAGGTTAGAATGATGAATACCTGACCCTCTGGAAGCAGAGGGTATTTATAGCCCCCAGCGCTGGGCCAAGGTTCCTTCATTGGGCCGGGCGGATTTGGCCCAATGGAGGAACTGCCAGGTTCTACGTGGGTAGTGGGGACCAGCACGTGGTCCCCTTCCTGGATGTGCTGCGTGAAGTGCGGACGGACAGAGACGCGGTCTTTCCGGAGTATCGTTGGGGCAACGGTGGACTGAGTCTGCCCTAGCCAGGTAGCTCGAGATCATGTCGAGCTGCGCTGCACGGTGCCGAGCTCGACGCCAAGACCTCGAGCTGAACAGCGAGTGTCGAGCTGGACGTCAGGACACAGAGTCGGACGGCAGGGTGTCGAGCATGACTTCACTGCGTGGGGCTGGACATTGAGATGTCGAGGTGGACATCAGGGTGTCGGGCATGGACGCGACCCCCTTTGCCCAGTGTGGTCCTTAGTGAGTCCCTTTGGACTGGGCCTTAGTAATGCTTTTGGGCCTGTCGGGCCCAGTCCAGAACAATATATATAAAATCACAATCTCAATAAGATATTGAAGGATATGAAATGAAACAAATAAATTTTATCTTTCATCTTTATTTTCTTAGACAATTGTGTTGTTTTTATTAGTTTTAGAAATTTACTTAATTTTGTTAGGATTCTAAATCTAACTTCCTAACAAAAAATTAGTGTTTTTGAATTATAAAAATTAAAATAAAAAAAAGGTGTAAAAGCAAATTACAGAGATAAATAACAAACGCTAAATACATCCAAAACACTCTCGGTCACTTTAACTAGTAAAATCAAGAAATTAAAATGTAGAATGACATATATTTTCATCTACTCATACTCATGAGTAATAATAAAAATAAAATTTATATTTAGGTTTTTATAAATATATTAATAAATCAAACAATTCTTTTATAAAAGTTTTTTTTTTTATAGATCACGATAATCTGACAAAAAAACATATTAAAGTATAATAAAAAATCAGTTGAAAATGAAGAAACTTGTATGTGAAAATGAAAATAAACTATAGAGAATTATAATTTGACGATAGACTATAAATTATATAGTAGGAGTGAACATCAACTAAGAGCAAAGGTAGAAACGATAAAGAATGAATAGACAAAGATGAAATAGGAATTACATGAAAAACAAAACGGAAGAAATATATTTGATATTTTAAAACATATTTATTTAACTTTAAATTAAAATTAAAAATATAAAGAATAAAAATAAATTTTGTTAAATAATAATAATAATAATAATAATAATAATAATAATAATAATAATAATAATAATAATAATAATAATAATAATAATAATAATAATAATAATAATAATAATAATAATAATAATAATAATAATAATAATAATAATAATAATATAATGAAAAAAAAAAAACCAAGTTAAAAGCTATTTCAGATAGAATTTGAATAAAAAAAACTACAAACTCCTACTAAAAAAGAGTTATCAAATAATTATAAAAGAGTTAAAAATCTAAAAGTTAAAAGCTACATTTTGTTGTTACCACTACTTACCAATGAGACTCATAAGCAAGTAAAAATAAACTACAAATTTTTATTAATAAACAATTATCAAATAGATTATTTTATTCATATGAGCTAAAAAAACAAAAAACAAAAACAATTTTTTATATTAAACAAACTTATAATAATTGTGTAGAAATTATCTACAAGAAGGTTTGTAGACTCATAATAAATGTCAGAATGTATTGGGCCCGATTTAAGTAGGGACTGGACTTTTAGTTGTTAGGTAGATTTGGCCTCTACCCCATGAGGGAGACAAAGAGAGTAGAAGTATATTTTGTCAATAAACCCTTAAATATTTATTAAAAGCAACAAAACGTATTAGCTTCATTAACATAGAGACAAATACCTTAAAAAATGAGAACTAATAAAAAAATAACGGATGCAGAAAGATCCAATTCATTTTTTATTCTATGGTTAGAATTTAGAAGTACTAAACTCATCAAATGAATTGCATGCAAAATTTGAGTTAAAAAACTTAGCAGTACTATTATTGTAAGATATTTTGATTATAAATATGAAGTAGCCAATCATTAAAAAATGAATAAGATAAAAAAAAAAACAGCTGGAAGTAGGCCACTGAAAAGAAACTATTCATGTTTAATTATAATAACGCATTCGCTTCTTTGTCGGAGACAGACAGAGTCACACGGGTGGGTGGTTTTCTCAGAAACCGGTTGGTGTCAGTAAATAACATTTAATTCACCGGTGACAACCGGTCATTAGAATTTGGAATCCAGCGGAGAAATGTTAGAGATACGAAAGAAGACACAGAGTTCCCCTGACCGCGGAATTTGATTGGTCTATACATGTACACGTCATCCTCATTATAAGGTTGCTTTTTAATATTGTTTCTCTTCCCTTTTAGAAATTGCTTCCTAACTGTCCCTTCATTCTTAATAAAGTACAATTTTATTCAACGCACTTTCCACGCGCCTCTCTTACTCACGCGCCTCGACCATAACTGCACAAAAAACAGTTTTTTAGTTTTGGTGTAAATGTTACTCAGCGTAAACGTCAGATATACGTTTCCGAGTACATATTAATAGGATTTTTATATTAAAATAACACAATTTCCTTCTTTAGTACTAAATTAAATTAACATACTAGTTGGATTTTTTAAATATATTTAATTTTTTATATATAAAGGTCAAGACAATATAATTGTGGTTTTTTTTCTTCTATAAATATATTTATTATTTATTTAATCTCTTTATTATTTAACATTTAGTAAAATAGTTTAATAATACTTAAATTAATATAAATTAATTAAACTTAATATTTTAAAATACAAAACTAATTATCTAACCATTTTTAATTTAATAAATTATATATCAATAAAAACATTTATAAGGAAAAATTTATTAAAAGTTATAATATTTTACTTAATATTTATCTAAAAATATATTTGTTATTTATTTAATATATTTATTATTTAAAATATTAGTAAAATATTTTAATAATTAAAATTAATATAAATTAATTCATTTTAATATTAAAATACAAAATGAATTATCTAACCATTTTTTCATTTTAGTAAATTATGCATCAATGAAATATATTAATAAGGTAACATTTATGAAAATTTATAATATTTTACTTAATATTTTTCTATAAATATTTTATTATTGATTTAATCTCCTTATTATTTAAAATATTAGTAAAATAGTTTAATAATTAATTAAATTAATATAAATTAATTAATTTTAATATTTAAAATACAAAATTAATTATCTAACCATTTTTTTCATTTTAATAATTTATATATCAATAAAAATATTAATAAGGTAAAATTTATATTATTTCACTTAATAAAAGTTTTTTAGTGAGAAATTTTTTATAAGTATAGCACCACCATTATTTTTTACGATAGCTTTGATTTTTCAATTATTGGTCTCTCATTCTATTAGACATGTTTATGTGATCAATTATATATAAATAGGAGTTTCTTTTCAAACATGGCTGCTAATGTATTCTAGTATTTTCTTTAAGTGGTCTAGTGACATTAAGAAGACTAAGTTAATCACACTGGTATGAGATCCATTATCATCTTTAATAATGCTTTTAACATGAAATTTTGTTGGGATATTTTGAAGTCTTCTGAAAGTTGGACTATCTTGTTGAGAACTAGAGTGCTCAAAGATAGCATTCCTATCAAGTAGCATGTTGCTTCTTCTATTTAAAGTAGCATTAAAAGGAAGGTGATTTATGTTAATAGCAACTCTAGAATGATCTTGGAGACGGCCATAATACTAAGTTTTGGTTGGACCTTTGGTGCGGGCCTCCTCTTATTAATAGGATTCATGACAAAGATGATATCAACATCAACATTCTGGTTTCAGAGATTTTACATAATGGCTCTTAGAATTTTCTTATTAATGTGATTAATAAAATTTCTAACTTGTCTTTACTTGTGGATAATATCACTATCCATATTGATAATATGGCGAATAACAGGATTTGGATCTACTCTAGTTTTAGTGAATTAACTCTTAAAAATACTTACATCTTCAAATCTAAAACTGCTCTGGCCCAGCCTTGGTCCAAGCACATTTGGAATGTTTATATTCCTCCCTCCAAGATGTTCACTGTCTTGAGGCTTTTTCACAATCGTTTACCGAGTGATGATAATCTCATGTTGAGAGACTATTATAGTCCTTCAATGTGTAGTCTCTATGGTTCCAATATAAAAACAATGGAGCATCTTTTCGTTCACTGTTCTTTTACTCTTCATAATTGGCACAAGTTTTTTAACTTGATAAAACTGTATTATTAGGTCTAATATATTGAATATTTTGAAAATATATGACAGAAATTGGAGCCCTCAATGCAAAGTTATTATTCAAGCTTCCATTACTCACATTAGGTGGGCATGTAATCAAGTTAGATTCAATAATAATTTTATGCACCGGAGAAGACCCTCAACAAAATCCTTATTGAAGATGCTTTCATTGATAATATTACCTCCAAAATGACTAACTTCTCTATTCATGAATTTACTATTATCAAAGCATTCAATATCAAAATGCATCCGTCCAAGGATCCTAGAACCATTGAGGTTTTGTGGAAGCATCGTGTGGTGGGCTATTCAGATATTATTCGAGTGATTTTGTCTTTGGTTTTACTGAAAAGCTTGAATACTCTTCTTCTACTATTGCAGAGTTTTTTGGAATTTATAAGGTCATTGATTTTACTATTTATTTTGGTGTTCAGCTTGAAATAGATTCTACTTTTGTTTTTGATCTTACCGAATTAGAATGGACCGTCACAGCTAACTTGGACTCTGTTTTTGGGCTTCCTATTTGAAGGGCAAGTGTAGCCCCAATCCAGATCAAGAGCCCCCCAAGTTATTTCCCTTGAACAATAGGGTGATGACTTGAGTTCAGCTCTCAATGCTGGAGACTTGATCGAGAAGGACGGTCAAAGTCCTCTGAAAGGAACGAGTTGTTACTCGCATGGGGGTCAAGTTCAAGTGTGTTGGGGATATTATGGATGAACGAGCAGTGAGACTGAAGGGGTCAGTCGCTTGCTCGAGAGGACCGTAATAGTTACGGGGAGCCTCTGCGAGATCTCTTTCAACGCGCCCGTCTTCAGGGAGTTATCGATGTGTCGAGCATTATTTCGTCCCTAAGGTGGTTGAGTGAATGTGCCCGTGTATACGCCACAGCGTCGAGCATTCCCTCGCGTGGGGTATTTGTCTCGTGCTTATATAGGGATAACACGTTGGAGTCGGGCATATGCTCGTCGATCTAGAAGGGACACATGGTTGACAGTTGAGCCACGTGGCTAACGCTTTGGGGTGCCACCTCTTCAAGGGGAAACCCAAAAGACCCAATCAAATGATGACCTTTCGTGAGGGACCTCGTGGGGCATGGTTCACCTATAAAAAGGGGCCCCTGGGTCTCATTTGTGATCTTCTCAAGTTTCCTTTCAACTTTTCTTGTTCGTTGTGTGAAGCAATCCTCTCAACTTCCCATATTTTCTTGCTCGTTGTGTGAAGCAACCCTCTCAACTTCCCAGATTTTCTTGCTCGTTGTATGAAGCAATCCTCTCAACTTCCTAGATTTTCTCTTTGAGTTCTTTATCCAAGTAAGTTACAACCTCTTAACACCATGTTTCTTCAGCATTTCTGGATTAAATGTCTAAAATATTCCTTGATTGGATGAACATTTATGAGTTCTATGATAAACACTCATGAATGTTCATTGAAGTTCATGAGTTATGCATTGAACACTCAGGAATGTTCATTGACATTCACTAGCTATAGCGTTGGGGAAGCTCCCCGAATAGTGGCCGTAACACAGGGGACGTTTTTCCCCGGATAACAGGGATTATCTCGGGCTTCTTGCTTGGTGAATGATCATCCCCCCGACAACGTGATCTCCCAACGAAATAGTCCTCTTTAGCGTGTAGTCGAGGGTTTGGGTCGAGCTCGTCTCCCTTTCACTTAATCTACGATGGAAGGGTGGATTTGATAATGTCGAGTTCACTATTTTCCCCTGCTTTTCAGGTATAATGGCACACTCAGTCGGGGACGGCATTCCGGCTGCCAATTATGAAGACGAGTCCCACAACGACGAGGACCCTTTGGCTTGGGTTGCTCCTGAGCCCCGAAATAAATGGTCGTGCTTTTCTCAAGACGCAACGGACGCGTTCAATTATCCGGAGGTACGTGCAGAAGGGGCCTCTGCCAACTGGATGCTCCAAATTCCCCACCGCGACCGGAGAATAGGCTCTACGTACCTGGGAAAACGATTCCCTATGTATGAATTCATGTTTAAAGAGGCGGGGATGCGCTTGCCTTTCAATGATTTTCAAGTCGGGGTTTTCCAATGGCTTCAATTGGCGCCCTCTCAACTGTACCCGAATGCGCTGGCGTTTATGCGAGCGTTCGAGCTCGTATGTCAGTATCTGAGGATAGGTGCCACGCTGCCCCTCTTTTTCCGTATCTTTCATCTCCAAAGACAATCCGTTGGAGGGGGAAGGCGTGGGTGTCGTTCAAGTAATTCGGGAAGCATTTTAGGCCCTACCTGGAGTCTGTCCGGAATTTCAAAGAGAGGTATTTCGTTGTGAAGCCCTTGACGGACGCGACCATAGATTCCATGTATACTCGTGTGGAAGAGGTGGAGGATGGCCAGCCAGTTACCCGGCTCGTGGCCCAATTTTCGCTCGAGTTGCAGTGGAAGCACTTCGAACTAAGGCCTGAATATTACACTGAAACCCGAGGACCTAGACACTCAAGACCAGCTTTCGTATGAGAAGTTGTCGGCCTATGTCAAGAGTTTCTCCCCCGCAAAGTGCGTGGATGTGAATAATAAGCTCTTGTTCAACAAAGAAGGGGAGTATCTTTTAGTCAATAGGTTGGTCAACACAAAGGCCTTGCTCTAATGCTCCTCAAACGGGGAAGCCATGAGGCTTTTAGGTAGGGGATGTAGCCTAATTAATTTTTCTCCTCTTTATGCAGGAACGTGCTCGCGCTATTTTTCATTTTCTAACCCGACTAACGGTTCCTTTTGATTGCACGTCGAATGACTTCCCTCTCTGAGCGTCTGTTGAAGTTGAGGCCCAAAAACGCGTCCACCTCTGGGCCAAAAAATAGAGGCACCCAACTTCAGGAACAGGCCAAATCTGCGGGTCGGGACAGTGGTTCCCCCTCCTCATCAAAAAATCTAATTTCCTCTGGCGAGCCCGTCCAAATTCTCGTCAGCGAGCCCGAGGCTAAGAGGAAGTGTATGGAGAGCGCCACAGGCGTAACACCCGAGGGTGATAAAGTGCCCACTGGGGTCTTTGTATTACCTTCTTACTACCTAAATCGTGATCTCTTCAGCAGGGAGAGCTCCCTCGGCATGCACGAGGAGGACACAAAGGCGATCTTGTCTGAAGATAAGGAGATTCGTCGAAAGAATTTTGCCGAGGATGTGGCCGTTGTGATGAGAGTGCTTGAGACAATCCTTTCACTAAATGATGAGTCTTCGAGTACCCAATCCTCTCTCGACACAACCTATGCCAAAATTCATAAGCTGAAGGCCAAAAATGAGAAGTTAAAGTGTGACATTCTCAACCATGAATCAAAGTTCGAGGCCCAAGTTCAGTTTCTCAAGGATTTAAATGAGTTGGGCTTCAATTGGAGGCCGCCACTAAAGAGAACGAGCGTCTGGTCTCTCGCACGACGAAGTTGGAAGGGATTACTGCCTCGGTCGAGGATGAGACCGATGTAGAGAGAGGCATGACGACCAGGGCAGAGTTGATCGCTCGCATCCGCATGCTCGAACAAGACGTTGTTGATACCCTTGGCTATGGCTTCAATACTACCGTCGAGCAGCTGAAGATCCTGAACCCGGGGGTTGGGATAGTGGTCGAGGGAGCGGGCCTGTGATACGGTGGCCAAAACCGGGACGTGTTTCCCTTTTTTAAAGGATTTTGCTGGTTTGCGTTTTGCGTTTGTGTTTGCAAAATGTCGCGGTAAGCAAGAGTCACCACCGTCTTTTATTTTATCCAACAAGGAAAGGAAAAAAGCACAGAAAAATTCCTTTTTCGAGATATTTCTGAGTACGGGGGGTAGATTATAGAAAGGGAAGGTATTAGCACCCTTTCTATCCGTAGTTATCTACGGGCTCTTAGGTACTTGCTCATCATTTTCAAAATTGTTTTCTTTGTGTTTGTGTGCTTTGAAAAGTTTTTGTTTTGACTTCGATTTAACTCTTGCTTCTTTCTTCAAGAGTGTAATGAAATGTTTTTGAAAACTTGTTTTGTAAATGAGTGTAAGTGTGAAAAAAGTTTGTTTTGATTGAGCAAGTACTTAAGAACTAATCTACCTACTCGAAAAAAGAATCGTTTTGTATTCGTTTCCTTTAGACAGCGATATGCCACTATTAATGAGTAGGTAGCACCATCATTGGAGTTTGAGGGTCAATTCGAAAGGGACTTACGGTCACTAAAGAAATGTTAGGATGTCTTAGTAATAACCCTAATGTCTTAGATCAAACATCCGAGGCAACAATATCCGAGGCAACTTTTCCGAGGCGACCTTGATCTTTGGATAAAAGGACAACCAATAAAGCATCCTATACTCAATGACCGTTTACCGAAGGCAACCAAGTGGGAGTGTACCCTAGGAGTGCGCATGTGCGTGTGATTCAGTTTCAAATTATTTATCTTTGCATATTTTAGGGTTATCTAACTGTTTTAAAATTAAACATACATTCTTGTCATGCATCCTATTATCATACATCTAACAGTTAATAATTTGCAGAATTTAAAGTGCGGAAATTAAACTAAGCTATTACAAGGCTTCGGGTATTTACATAGCCAAAAACAAACCCTTTGAGATTAAAGCGGTAAATGAAAATAAAGTCCTAATTTAAACTATTATAAACTGCGAGCATATACAATAATTGGGATAAAAAATAAAATAAAGCGCGCGATGACAAATTAGATCGAATGCAAACTAGGGTTTTTATCCTTCTATCCTAATGAAAATAGAAAATGTTTTTGTTGTTTTTTTAATATTTTTTTAAGAAAAAAGATTAGGTTTTTAAAAATTATAAATGTACAAATTAATTAGTGATTAAATTAATAAAAATAATTACATGACCTATTTTTATTATTTTGGGTTATTTTAGGAAAAAATAAAATATAATTAAGTTAGTAATAAGACCTATTTATTCTAATTATTTTTAATTATGTACAAAAAGAAATTAAAGTTATCTAAATTAGTCAAACCTAATTAAATTAATTAATTTTTTTAATAAAAATAAATATCTTAAATTTAATTGGATAGAAAAATATTTTTGTGATTTTTTGATAAAAAGAAAATAAATATTTGGTTAGTAAAATAAATAAATTAATTATTTAAATGAAATATAAAAAGAAAAAGAATGAGAAATGGGCCTGAAAAATGGGGGTGCAAGAAGCAGAATCTGGGCCCATAGGTGGAGGTCCACGTTGACTTCCTGGATCCAGTGTGATTGCTTTTGACCTTGCCTTTGGTGTTCCTCCCATCATGGCTCTTGGATCTGGCCTCAGGACACTTGGCATGATAGATGATGAGGGAGCATGGTAGTCTCCTGGCTTGTGCATGCATGTAATTGCCTGAAAGAAAATAATATTGAGAAAAGTGGGGGACCTGGGATTCGAACCCAGGTCCTGAAGCAATTTCCACGCTACGCTCACCACTGCACCACTTTGCATTTATTGTACATGGAATACATAACAATAATAATATATGAAAATTGCAAATACTGAATCAGAAACGCGCGAAATTCAAACACGCCTATGGGAGGTCGCCACGTTGGTTGTCTTCTTCCTGGCACCGTGGGTAAAAGTGAAACACTTTTACCTACGAACGTTTGTCCGTAGCTATAGCCCCTGTCATTCTTAAAATCAAGCACAAACATGATAAATAAAAACCAAGGCCATGGTTGAATTTGTCTGGTCCTGCTGGTTTCATTGATGGCCCTTTTATGGCCTAATTTTTCCTGTAAGCAAAAACCCTAATTCGAAGCTATAAACCCTAACAATGGTGAAATCCACTATAGGCTATATAAATGCAATTAATCAATACAGGAAGCTTGCAAATGTTTCATGGATCAACAATATATAATTAATTCATCCTAACAATGCCTAAATCGTGCTATTCGAATTCAAGAAATGTTGGGTATTGTGACTGACTTACAGAGCTTTTTGGGACTGGAAAGGTTTGGTTCTTGATTGCTTTCGCTTGCTGAGACTCCCAGGAATCGATTGGGATAGGAAAAGAGTCTTGTATTGGTCTCTAAGTGCAAATTCGATTCACCACTTTTTCTTGATTTTTTGAGTTTTTGTTCTCCTTGTTGCGCCTGTTTCTAACCTAGCTTTAGGTCTGCTTCGCTTCTATATGTATTGAGGAGTGAATTAGGTTTAAAAACCTGGCCTCAATCTTCCTCCATCAATGAGTTTTGATTTGATTTGATTCACTTTCAATATCATTCCAAAAATAGCTTATTTCAATCTTTTTGTCCACCCTAATTCCTTGCACGAGTTTGAATACTTGCTAGCTGTAGTTGAAACCTGAAACAAGTACAAAATCTTGTGTTTTCAATATTTTTGATTTTATATGATTTGTTTTGATTTAAATTGAATTAATTCAAATAAAAATCAAAATAAATAATAAAAACACGATAAGGACAAGTGGCAAGGGCTAGAGCTCGTGGACTATGTTTCCAACTCAAAACAAGTGAAAAAGATTGGGCCCATTTGGCAAAAATTGAAGTTTTATGGATAGTTGACTTTTGGCAATTTTGCAAAAAAGGTCAACTTCACCGATGCATAACTTTCTCAATTTTGACTCTTTGGAGTTGTTCTTGGACTTTTTAGAAATATTGAGATGTCCTCTAAGCAACCCTTTTGGTCTCATCTCAATTTTATATTTCATGCTCATGTATGAAGCTTTGACAAAAAAGGTGTTTTTGTTGACTTTTCAAAAAGACCTATAATGTCCAAATTCATAACTTCTTGTGAGTGCATAATTTGAACTTGGGAGCTGAAGATGGATTGTAGAGAATTGCATCCTCTTCAAAATTAGCTTTGGGTGGGTCATTTCTCATAAAGTATGAGAAAGTTATTCTTGGTCAAAATTGAGTTGACTTTTCCTGTAAAACCCTAATTTAGCAACTTTTGGTTCTTGAGGAATTATGAGCAATCCTTGATGAATCATGATCAACCCTTGATAAAATTATGAAATATCCTTTAAAATAAGGATGTTGACCAAAAATATTGAAGTTTGACTATATGTGAGCCACAATTGACTTTTGCCCTAGCACAGTCGATTTTCAGGCCTTTGAGCAATTGACTGAGCAAACTTCCTCTGCAAGGCTTGAAACTTGACGTGAATGATCTTGATAACATATTAAGACATTGGTGAGCATTTGGGATCACTTGGACTCAAGTATCTTGATGCAACATGAAACCCTAATTTGAGGTAGACTGCCTTAGGAGAGAGCTTGTCTGGCCAACCTTTGGACTGCCTTGAGCAACTTGGGGATCTTCCTTGAAATGTTTTAAGAAATATGGGAGGGAAAATTTTGGGGTACAACAGCTGCCACTGTTCAATTTTCTTAAACCTGAAGATTTAGATTGGCTTGTCTGCCTTTCGTTATCTGAAGGTGGAAGATGATTGAACACTAGAGTGCCCAGAAATTTGCACTCGCATGAAGTGGTAATTGTCTTGTGATGTTGGGAATGGGTTTAATGATGCCATTTGGAGACTGATGATGGGAGATGGGCTTAAAGATGCCATCCGAAGGAGTGTCGATCGCATAAGAGATTCCTTAGCGAGAGCTTGTACACCTGTCGTTGAGGAAGATTCCGTTGGGGAAGGCTGATCTTTGTTAAAAGAAGTAGAATTTTAGGAGCTCTGGTCGTCCGTTATTATGCTGGTGAATCGTCTCTGTTTGAATTTTAGGAACTTCGGTCGTCCGTATTCTACCGAGGAAACATCTCTGTTGAATTTTAGGAACTTCGATCGTCCGTATTCTACCGAGGAAACATCTCTGTTGAATTTTAGGAACTTCGATCGTCTGTATTCTATCGAGGAAACATCTCTGTTGAATTTTAGGAACTTCGATCGTCCGTATTCTACTGAGGAATCATCTCTGTCGAATTTTAGGAACTTTGGTCGTCCGTATTCTATTGAGGAATCTTCTCTGTCAAATTTTAGGAACTTTGGTCGTCCGTATTCTACTGAGGAAACATCTCTGTTGAATTTTAGGAACTTCGGTCATCCGTATTCTATTAAGGAATCATCTCTATTGAATTTTAGGAATTTTGGTCGTTCGTATTCTACTGAGGAATCATCTCTATTGAATTTTAGGAACTTTGGTCGTCCGTATTCTACTGAGGAATTATCTCTGTTGAATTTTAGGAACTTTGGTCGTCCGTATTCTACTGAGGAAACATCTCTGTCGAATTTTAGGAACTTCGGTCGTCCGTATTCTACTGAGGAATCATCTCTGTCAAATTTTAGGAACTTCGGTCGTCCGTATTCTACTGAGGAATCATCTCTGTCGAATTTTAGGAACTTCGGTCGTCCGTATTCTACTGAGGAATTATCTCTGTTGAAGAGGAAAGCTGAATTTTAGGAGCTTTGGTCGTCCGTATTCAACTGGGGAATTATCTCTATTGAAGAGGAAAGCTAAATTTTAGGAGCTTCGGTCGTCCGTATTCAACTGGGGAATTATCTGTGTTGAATTTAGGAACTTCGGTCGTCCGTTATTCAACTGAGGTAAAGGCTTCATAGCTTGAATTTTGTGAGAATTTGATTGTATCTTTCCTGAAAGGTAAAGGTTAGTTGTATGTAATGCATGATATGTATCAGGTAATGATGTTCTCAAAATAAATGAGACTGTGTTGTATGATGCGTATGCATGTCATGATGTATGGAAATGTAATGTTTTTAGCTGGGGAAAATAAATCCTGGATCGCTGCTGGAGAAAAGAGTTGAATTCTTCGTTTCCGCTGGGGATAGTGAATGAAGATAATTGTGAGAATAAACATGCAGGAGAGGATAACTCCATTGGGGAATAAACTGACGAGGAAATGACTCTGTGGGGAGGATATATTCTTCTAGAGGACCTGTTGATTTGGAAGAATAACCTCAGCCAGGGATGAATTACCGTTGCTGGTGATAATGAAACCTATTGGGAATTGAGTTTCTGTTTGTAAAAGGAATGAACTCCGCTGGGGATGATTTTCCAGTTGCGACTTCACTGGGGATAACCTTTTAGGCTCTACTGGGGACAATCCTCCAGCCTCTACTGGGGATAATTCTCCAAACTCCACTGGGGATAATTTTCCAATGCTGATGATAGATAAACTCTGCTTGGGGAGAATATCGCTGACTCATTCTTGGTTGTGAGCCTCAGCTGGGGAGAGTGGTGCCCTGTTTTGGACAGCTAACATCACTGTCTTTTTCTTACTCTGCGGGGAGTGAATGTTACTGGGATGCATGCTAAGGATATGACGATGGCTTTGCATCGATACTTTTCTGCCCCTGTATCTGCAGGAGAAGGTGCCTGCGGAGGCCTTGTGGATTGAGTGTCATCCCAACTTATGAGGTGCTTGGTAACTTTCGATCAAAATGATCAGTCTTATTCTGGTAGGCAAGTGACAAGATGACGGGACATAGTCGTACGCTTTGATCCCTAATTTTTGCTTGGACCGCCCTTTCGGGTTTTCAGTCCACCTGGATACCCTTTTTTTCCCAAGCCCGCCGTTTTGGGTTTTCGACTTGCTGGGTGTACATATCTTTTTTGTTTTTTATCCCTAATTTTTTCCTGAACCCTTTTGGTTCTCCGGGATGCCCTTATTTTTTCCTAGGCCAGTCGACCTAGCGGGTCTTTGTTCATGCGCAGTATTTTCTGACTGTGTCCACGCTCTCAGAGTGTAGGGAGTAGTCACTGTCGGTAGTGTTGTGTTTCCATACTACCAGAATATTTTCTTTTGACCATGCAAGATTCGTTGCTGGAATTCATGTCCAATGCCTCAAGTGATTCAGATGGAGATTTTCCCCTGGCTATTTGGCATCTTTGCGAGATTCCTTGAATCTTGGCTTAACTGCCCCAGATGATGGACAATGATCATTCTGTGCCCCTTGGTTGGAAGTGTTTTTTTCACTTGAGGTGATCCTTTTTATTGAGAAGGTTTTTGCTCACTAGATATTCGTCGTGCAAATTTCTCTGCTGTTGAACAAATAGTCATATGCAAACAATGTTATTTTAAGAATGCAAAGATTATGCCTGTCTTGAAATTTTGAAAATGCATTTTTCAGTAAAACAGGAAAATTTTGTAAAATGTGATGTCAACTCAGGATTTACAGCAAGTCCTACAGGAGTCAGGATACCTTTTATAACAGTATGCTTTTGAACTAACCCATGCTTCAGCTAGGACTTTTAAGGGTTATAACTTGGCCTGGTTCACGGTTTAAGAAACAAAGGATAAAGGCTCAAAATTTATATGTACCCACCCGCTCTTCGTGATGTTCTTCAGTCCTAAACTCAGCTAATTGTGTATTTAGATCCTGTTTGAGTCTTTGCTCTGATATTCCAGTGATGGTTCGGATACTGACAATTTATCTTGAACAGACAGTCACTTTTGTTGAGAGTTTGTAGGACCTCTTTCTTTTTTTATTTTATTATCCCTATCTTTTGCCTGAACTGTTTCTTTTGTGATTACAGTTAGCGGGATTCCCCAGTTTTTTTTTCTTAAGTCTCCTTCATAGGTTTTGACTTAATGGGCTTTTTATTTTGAGAGATAATGACTGCCTGTCTTGAAGCTTATAGGGAACCATCACCGTCTTTTGTTTTGGAAGGACGTCTTTGATGCCATTCATTCTGCACCTGAATTAACTGAGAAAACTACCTTGCCCCATGTTGTGATTAAGGGTTTTAATCTGTGTAAAAAGAAAAACTCCAACTTATTTGGCTCAAAGGGGTTGACTAGGGATTATCTTCCTTATAACTCCACTGTTTAGGATTTGAAACAACGCCTGTACCTCGTCAGCGGAGTCTGTTTTAAAGCATACTGTAGAGATTTTGATATCATTTTCGTCATCCTCCCTCTAAAGGCTTAAAGTTTTTTAATCGAGAGTTGATCATCACAAAATGAAAGCAATTTAAATATAGTGAATATGAATGGATTGATTCAAAACAGACATATGCAATGCATTGATAAAGCAACAAAGGTTGACATGAATAGATATTCGAACAATCAAAAGAAAATTACAAATTGAAAATTATAATGAACGAAAAGCCCTCTTGTTAGAACTTGTCACTTCAAATGGTGGGCCTTGGATAAGAGCCATCTGCCACAACATCTGGGTTCTCATTGCATCTACCTCAGCTTGTAGTTGTTCCAATTTTTCATCCTTGTTGTCTTCAGGACTTTTCTTGACCAAGTTCCCAACGAGGAGTGTTTTCAACTCTTCCTGCCCCTTGGATAGGTTTAGGAATATGTCCCTGAACTGAGCTTCATGAGTTTGAAGAATTATGTTGTCTTGTTGGAGAACCATTGCTGAAATAAACAGCGAGAACATGAGAGACCTGCTTTGAAACCTGCTTATGCAATGATATGTATGATATGTATGCAATGTTTTCAAGGATCTCGCGGGGTAAACAAGAAACTGTTAGAATTTGATTGCAGCTTGATTGAAGAAACTTCGTGTTGTTGAGAGTCCTTCTTCCAGAGTCAAGCTCACCATATCGAGTGGGTCATAGCCCCCGACTCAAGTCATCGTGTTTTGATCTCTAGACGACATTGGCTAGAGGAAAATAAATCCCCTTTTCCCCTTGCTGGACATTTGATTTACCATAACCTGCATCACAAGCCCTTGAGATCCTTGAAATGGTTAAAGAAATGTTAAGGCATGGTGTTATGATGTGTATGTTATGCTTTCAAGAAAAAATGTGAGGTGATGCAAACAAGTAAACTCGGAAAGAAATCCAAGTTATTGGATAAGGACTGTAAACAAAACCTGCAAGGAACTCATGTTGTCAGATAATGAAAATGTGCAAGTAGTTCAAGTTGAAAGCACACAAGTCATACAAACAGCCTTAGGTTTAGGCTTGCATGGGGTCTAGGTATTACCCTCTTGAAGTTCAGTTGGTTCAACCTGTCCTAATAATAGTAATCGGGTTCTAGAGGTTCTCAATATCACTGACCATCCTCCATAGGTCATAGTTTCAGCTTAGCAATCTTTTCTTGCGGCCGGAACCATCGCGAGAGTATGGTCTCAATGAGTGTAGCATATTGCTACTTTCTATGGCCAGTTGGTCAATTATAGGTTCTAAAGTCAGTTGATGCTTAATGACCCATTAGCAGCCCCATGCTCTCCTTGTTGCTCCACAAGGGATATCAGTACCAACTAATGTGTCACACCAACGTAGCTACTGCTTCAACCGTATCGGTCTACGTCGTATAGTTCCCTCACAGTCTATTGCTACTTACCTAAAAGGTATCCCAGATCCGGGTTAGGATCTATAGTAACTCCGATACAAAAACCCACAAAGATAAAGCAAACAAATCAAACAATTGAAAACAATATGATGAACTAATCCTAAGGTACACCCCACTTATTAAGTCCCTAGCAGAGTCGCCAGTTCTGTGATACGGTGGCCAGAACCGGTACGTGTTTCCCTTTTTTAAAGGATTTTGCTGGTTTGCGTTTGTGTTCGCAAAATGTCGCGGTAAGCAAGAGTTGCCACCGTCTTTTATTTTATCCAACAAGGAAAGGAAAAAAGTACAGAAAAATTCCCTTTTCGAGATATTTTTGAGTACGGGGGGGGGGGGGGGGGGGGGGTAGATTATAGAAAGGGAAGGTATTAGTACCCTTTCTATCCGTAGTTATCTACGGGCTCTTAGGTACTTGCTCATCATTTTCAAAATTGTTTTCTTTGTGTTTGTGTGCTTTGAAAAGTTTTTGTTTTGACTTCGATTTAACTCTTGCTTTTTTCTTCAAGAGTGTAATGAAGTGTTTTTGAAAACTTGTTTTGTAAAGGAGTGTAAGTGTGAAAAAAGTTTATTTTGATTGAGCAAGTACTTAAGAACTAATCTACCTACTCGAAAAAAGAATCGTTATGTATTCATTTCCTTTAGACAACGCTATCCCACTATTAGTGAGTAGGTAGCACTATCGTTGGAGTTTGAGGGTCAATTCGAAAGGGACGTACGGTCACTAAAGCAATGTTAGGACGTCTTAGTAATAATCCTAATGTCTTAGATCAATTATCCGAGGCAACAATATCCGAGGCAACTTTTCCGAGGCAACCTTGATCTTTGGATAAAAGGACGGCCACTAAAGCATCCTATACTCAATGACCGTTTACCAAAGGCAACCAAGTGGGAGTGTACCCTAGGAGTGCGCATGTGCGTGTAATTCAGTTTCAGATTATTTATCTTTGCACATTTTAGGGTTATCTAACTATTTTAAAATTAAACATACATTCTTGTCATGCATCCTATTATCATACATCTAACAGTTAATAATTTGCAGAATTTAAAGTGCGGAAATTAAACTAAGCTATTACAAGGCTTCAGGTATTTACATAGCCAAAAACAAACCCTTTGAGATTAAAGCGGTAAATGAAAATAAAGTCCTAATTTAAACTATTACAAACTGTGAGCAGATACAATAATTGGGATAAAAAATAAAATAAAGCGCACGATGACAAATTAGATCGAATGCGAACTAGGGTTTTGACCCTTCTATCCTAATGAAAATAGAAAATGTTTTTGTTGTTTTTTAAATATTTTTTTAAGAAAAAAGATTAGGTTTTTTAAAATTATAAATGTACAAATTAATTAGTGATTAAATTAATAAAAATAATTACATGACCTATTTTTATTTTTTTGGGTTATTTTAGGAAAAAATAAAATATAATTAAGTTAGTAATAAGACCTATTTATTCTAATTATTTTTAATTATGTACAAAAAGAAATTAAAGTTATCTAAATTAGTCAAACCTAATTTAATTAATTAATTTTTTTAATAAAAATAAATATCTTAAATTTAATTGGATAGAAAAACATTTTTGTGATTTTTTGATAAAAAGAAAATAATTATTTGGTTAGTAAAATAAATAAATAAATAAATTAAATGAAATGTAAAAAGAAAAAGAATGAGAAATGGGCCTGAAAAATGGGGGTGCAAGAAGCAGAATCTGGGCCCATAGGTGGAGGTCCACGTTGACTTCCAGGATCCAGTGTGATTGCTTTTGACCTTGCCTTTCGTGTTCCTCCCATCATGGCTCTTGGATCTGGCCTCAGGACACTTGGCATGATAGATGATGAGGGAGCATGGAAGTCTCCTGGCTTGTGCACACATGTAATTTCCTGAAAGAAAATAATATTGAGAAAAGTGGGGGACCTGGGATTCGAACCCAGGTCCTAAAGAAATTTCCACGCTACGCTCACCACTGCACCACTTTGCATTTGTTGTACATGGAATACATAACAATAATAATATATGAAAAGTGCAAATACTGAATCAGAAACGCGCGAAATTCAAACACGCCTATGGGAGGTCGCCACGTTGGTTGTCTTCTTCCTGGCACCGTGGGTAAAAGTGAAACACTTTTACCTACGGACGTTTCTCCGTAGCTATAGCCCCTGTCATTCTTAAAATCAAGCACAAACATGATAAATAAAAACCAAGGCCATGGTTGAATTTGTCTGGTCCTGTTGGTTTCATTGGTGGCCCTTTTATGGCCCAATTTTTCCTGTAAACAAAAACCCTATTTTGAAGCTATAAACCCTAACAATGGTGAAATCCACTACAGGCTATATAAATGCAATTAATCAATACAGGAAGCTTGCAAATGTTTCATGGATCAACAATATATGATTAATTCATCCTAACAATTCCTAAATCGTGCTATTCGAATTCAAGAAATGTTGGGTATCATGACTGACTTACAGAGCTTTTTGGGACTGGAAAGGTTTGGTTCTTGATTGCTTTCGCTCGCTGAGACTCCCAGGAATCGATTGGGATAGGCAAAGAGTCTTGTATTGGCCTCTAAGTGCAAATTCGATTCACCACTTTTTCTTGATTTTTTGAGTT
Organism: Vicia faba; assembly: GCA_948472305.1. NCBI lineage: Eukaryota > Viridiplantae > Streptophyta > Magnoliopsida > Fabales > Fabaceae > Vicia > Vicia faba. The sequence goes on along the minus strand of OX451738.1, from coordinate 929,070,733 downwards.
TTTGTTCTCCTTGCTGCGTCTGTTTCTAACCTAGCTTTAGGTCTGCTTCACTTCTATATTTATTGAGGAGTGAATTAGGTTTGAAAACCTGGCCTCAATCTTCCTCCATTAATGAGTTTTGATTTGATTTGATTCACTTTCAATATCATTCCAAAAATAGCTTATTTCAATCTTTTTGTCCACCCTTATGCCTTGCACGAGTTTGAATACTTGCTAGCTGTAGTTGAAACCTGAAACAAGCACAAAATCTTGTGTTTTCAATATTTTTATTTTATATGATTTGTTTTGATTTAAATTGAATTCATTCAAATAAAAATCAAAATAAATAATAAAAACATGATAAGGACAAGTGGCAAGGGCTAGAGCTCGTGGACTATGTTGCCAACTCAAAACAAGTGAAAAATATTGGGCCCATTTGGCAAAAATTGAAGTTTTAGGGATAGTTGACTTTTGGCAATTTTGCAAAAAAGGTCAACTTCACCAATGCATAACTTCCTCAATTTTGACTCTTTGGAGGTGTTCTTGGACTTTTTAGAAATATTGAGATGTCCTCTAAGCAACCTTTTGGTCTCATCTCAATTTGATATTCCATTACTATGTATGAAGCTTTGACAAAAAAGGTGTTTTTGTTGACTTTTCAAAATAACCTATAATGTATAAATTCATAACTTCTTGTGAGTGCATAATTTGAACTTGGGAGATGAAGATGGATTGTAGAGAATTGCATCCTATTCAAAATGAGCTTTGGATGGTTCATTTCTCATAAAGTATGAGAAAGTTATGCTTGGTCAAAATTGAGTTGACTTTTCCTGTAAAACCCTAATTTAGCAACTTTTGGTTCTTGAGGAATTATGAGCAATCCTTGATGAATCATGATCAACCCTTGATCAAATGATGAATTATCCTTCAAAATGAGGATGTTGACCAAAAATATTGAAGTTTGACTGTATGTGAGCCACAATTGATTTTTGCCCTAGCCTAGTCGATTTTCAGGCCTTTGAGCAATTGACTGAGCAAACTTCCTCTGCAAGGCTTTAAACTTGACATGAATGATATTGATAACATATTAATACATTGGTGAGAATTTGGGATCACTTGGACTCAAGTATCTTGATGCAACATGAAACCCTAATTTGAGGTAGACTGCCTTAGGAGAGAGCTTGTCTGGCCAACCCTTGGACTACCTTGAGCAACTTGGGGATCTTCCTTGAAATGTTTTGAGAAATATGGGAGGGCAAATTTTGGGGTACAACATGGCCCATTCAACCAAGTCATTAATGGGAAGATCTTTTATCCCCCTGATAATAGCGACGGGGAATACGAAGCTTGATTATTATTATTTTAATTTAGGGCCTATGTACCTGCTATCATTCATTTCGTTTTTGTGGCCGTCGTGCATAATTTGTAATTTTGAACAGCATAGACCCTCGTGGTTGGCATTTTCATGATTGCGTTGCTTTGCTTTGATGCCATATTTTTGCTGATGTTAGCTTATTATCCCTGTTTGTCATTGTTTATGACTGTTTATTTGATGAATGCTTGATATATCCTTTGGATATATCTGCCCGACCATTGTCGTGGTCGTTATGATTTTTTCATGAAGTTCGTGTCTTTCGTGTGGAGATATGCACTCGACCCTAATATTAGTTCGACACATGTCGAAGTGTGTCGAGGGCGCATAGTGGGAATCTGCGAGATGGGCGTATGATCGCGATTGGGATCCTACGCTCGTGGCGTGAACTGCCCATCGTGAGCTGAGTGTTCTTCCATGTTAGGGTACTTTAACAACAAATCTCGATCGAGGTGTCCCTCTCGGGCAAGGATGTTGCTTGTCAAAATGAACGACATCCTACTTTTTGTTGTTTGGTAGGCCGCGTCCGTACCTCGACGCGCTTACGTGGTTGAAGTTTTCCCTTCGTTGGATGAAGATGAGTATTCGACGGCCGAAGTCCTCAGCAGATGAGGGACTTAGCTATAATATTGTTTTAGCTTCGCAGCATTCTAGGGTCGAGGTAGTGGTTCTCCATTCAATTGCTCGAGGTAATATGCTTCGGTGTCTGTAGCTCTTTGGACGCGGTAAGGTCCTTCCCAGTTTGCAGTCAATTTCCCTTCGCCGTAATCCTTCTGGTTTCTTTGCAAGACTAGGCTACCGACCTGAAATTCGTGCTTTATGACTTTGTTGTCGTGGCATAGGGCTACATGCTGTTTCAGCGTGGCCTCGCGCAGGGCTTCTCCTGATCGGATTTCTTCAACAAGTTCGAGCTCGTCTCTGAGGGCCTCGTCGTTCATCTCCTCGTCGAGGAGAATTTCAGTTCGCCTAGATGGCTCCATAATTTCTACTAAGATGACGGCCTCGGTGCCGTAGGTCAGTCAGAATGGTGTCTCGCTGGTCGTAGAATGAGGCGTTGTTCGATAAGCCTATAGGATGTTGTGTAGTTCTTCGACCCGTCCCATTTTGACTTTGTCTAGCCTGCGTTTGAGTCCTCACAAGATGACCCTATTTGCGGGTTCGGCTTGCTCGTTAGTCTGGGGGTTTTCGACCTAGGTAAAATGTTGTTTGGTACCGAGTTTGGAAACGAAGCTTTGGAAACCTTGGTCGGTGAACTGGGTGCCGTTGTCCATAACGAGCGCTTGTGGGATCCTAAACCGAGCGAGCATGTTTCGTTTGTAAAAACGGAGAATGTTGTGCGAGGTGATTTTCGCGAGGGCTTCAGCCTCTATCCACTTGGTGAAATAATCTACGGCCACAACGAGGAATTTGTTTTGGTATGTCCCTTTCACGAATGGTCCAAGGATATCCATTCCCCACCAGGAAAATGTCCATGGGGACGATAGCGTATTCAGCTAGCACGGGGGAGCGAGGTGCATGTCGGCGTGTCTTTGGCACTTACCACATTTCTTGACATGCTATTTGGCGTCTTGTTGCATGGTCGGTCAGTAGTACCCTGCTCGTAATGCTTTTCGCGCTAGGGACCTTCCGCCCATTTGTTAGGCGTTGATTCCTTCTGGATTTCCCGTAGTATCTCAGGGACAACGGACTCTTCGATGCACTTCAAGAGTGGAATGGAGAATCCACGACGATATAGTTTATGCTCGAGAACAACGTAAGAACATGCTCGTCGTTTGGTCGCGGCTGCCTGCCTTTGGTCAAGAGGAAGTTCCCCCTTCGTTAGAAAATTGAACACCGGGGTCATCCAACATAAATTGTCCCCGATGGCATTCACCTCGAGCAGGACTGTGGGGCGTTCAATGCTCGGGCGAGATAGGGACTCTTGTATGACTGATTTGTTTCTTCCCTTTTTCTTTGTACTCGCGAGCTTTGAAAGTATGCCAACCCGTATGTTTTGTTCACGTGGTACGTGTGTAAATTCTACTCGGTCAAACTTTTTCACGTGTTCTTTGACCAAGTTTAAATATTCAATGAGGTTTTTGGTCTTAGCCTGGTATTCCCCTTGAACTTGCGACGCGACGAGTTGTGAATCAGTGAAAATTTATAACTCTCGAGCACCCAAATCCTCGGCCAGTCTTAGACCTGCGAGCAGAGCTTCGTATTCTTCCTGATTGTTTGAGGTCGGAAAGGAGAGAGTGGGAGAGTTTTCGATCACGACGCCCTCCTCGTTTTCAAGGAGGATTCCTACTCCACTCCCAGTCGAGCTAGAGGCTCTGTCCACAAAGATGGTTCACTTGTGCTCCTTCCCTGCGGGGGGGTTGAGTGCGGTCATCTCGACGATGAAGTCAGCCAGAGCTTGGGCCTTTAGAGCCTTCCTACTTTTGTACTGCATGTCGAATTCTGAGAGCTCCAAGGACCACTTTAACATTCGTCCGGCCATGTCTGGTCGACCTAACAACTATCTTACCGGCTGGTTTATTTGTACGACGATCGTGTGCGTGAGGAAATAGTGTCCGAGCCTTCTCGTTGCATTGACGAGGGCCAAAACCACCTTCTTGATCGGTTGGTATCTGACCTCGGGCCCTTGAAGCGCTTTTCTCGTGAAATACACGGGTTTTTGGCCGTCATGAGTCTCACAAATAAGGGCCGCACTGACGGCTTCGACGGAGACGACCAGATATAGGAATAACGTCTCCCTGTCGACCGGTCGTGATATCACGGGCGGCTGTGAAAGGCTCTGCTTGATATGGAGAAGGTCTTATTCACATTCCTTGGTCCACTTGAAATATGCCTCCTTGCGCAGGAGTTTGAAAAAGGGAAGGCGCGTGTTGAGCGGATTTTGCGACGAAACGGGAGAGTGAGGCAAGCATAACATTAAGGACTTGTATGGATTTTTTCAAAGTGGGTGTAGGGAGGTCAGAGAATGCCCGACATTTTTCGGGGTTGGATTTAATTCCTCGTTCTGTTAGGTAGAAGCTAAGGAACTTGCCTGCCTAAACTCCGAAGGTGCACTTCTCGGGGTTGAACCTCATTCTACATTGCCTTGCTTGGGAAAAGACTTTCCTGAGATGAGAGGCATGGTCGATGTCTACTCGGGATTTGACGATCATGTCGTCCATGTATACCTCGAGCATATCTTTGATCTCGTTACGGAAGACTTTGTTCATCATTCGTTAATATGTTGCTCCTGCGTTTTTCAGACCGAAGGGCATTACATTGTAGTAATAGTTGTCTGAGCTGGTCATAAAAGCAGTGCAATGTTTATCGCTCATTGCCATTGGGATTTGGTTATAGCCTGAATAAGCGTCCATGAAAGATAAAATTTTATAGTCGGCCGAGTTGTCGACCAGCATGTCGATATTAGGCAAAGGAAATGCATCTTTAGGGCATGCCCGATTAAGATCGGTATAATCAACACACATACGCCATTTTCCATTACTTTTCTTAACGAGAACAACATTAGACAGCCAGGTTGAATCCCGGGCTTCTGAAACAAAATTTGCCTCTAGGAGGTCTTTTGCAGCTTTTTCAGCAGCCTCCATTTTCTCGGGGGACTACCTACGCCTACGCTGTACTACTGTCCTAGCGGCTGGATCGATGGTGAGTTGATGACAGGCGACCTCGGGGTCGAGACCAAGCATCTTTGCGGCGCTCCATCCGAACAAATATGTGTTCTCCCTCAAGCAGCCCTTGATCTGCTTTATCGCCAAGTCGGGGAGTCCTGTGCCAATCTTCACCCCTCTGCTTGGGTCTTCACCGAGAGGGGTGAGCTCGAAGTCCTCATCTGAAATTGGTCGTAGGAGCTCCTGCTCACTGTTTGAGGGTTCGTCTTGGTCGAAGTGAGTGTCCAGCAAGATCGAATCGAACTTTGGAGGAGCCCTCTGCACTTCCGCTCTGATGGGCTGTGGCTGTGACTTCTGAGGCTCTGGTCGCGTTGTTGCAGCTTTCTTGGCGGGCCGTGCTCTGGTGTCAATTATGCTTTATCCCTTGGCCGCCGCATTGAAGCATCTTCAGGCGGTTGCTAGTTCTCCTTGAATTGTGGCGACCCGTGCCCTCTTTGTGTATAACTTCATCTTCAGATGGACGATGGAGGGCACCGCTGTCAGCTCTTCCAGTGTCGGCCTCCCAAGGATGCAGTTGTAGAGGGATGGGCAGTCGATGGCGAGGAAGCGGACCTTGACTTGCCTTGTAGCAGTATCTTCTCCGAAGGTGACCGTAAGCTCCACGTACCCCTATGGATTGGAGGCCGAGCCATTAAATCCCTGCAAGTCTGATCCCACGTATGGTGAAAGGTCAGAGTCTTCAAGCTGCAGGGTTTGGAAAAGCTGGTTGTACATCATGTCGATGGAACTTCCCTCGTCGACCATGACGCAATGAACATCGAAGTTAGCCATTCTCGCCCTGATCAGAAGAGGGATGACTGAATTGGAGGCTCCTCCGGGAAATTCCTCGAGGTAAAAGATGACCGACTTTGATCTTCCCTTAACCCTCTCGAAGGTCACTGTTTGCGGGGGAGCCGCGTCGACCAACTCGTCCAACTTCCTCTTCGCTGAATTTATAGTCAAGTCATTAAACCCTCCACCATTTATGACAATGGCGGAGGGGAAGTTTTTCCACCTATTGTGCGTGGACAAAGGCTCTTGCATATGTTCGGGGACATAAAAGTCCTCCGGTCTCGTAATGGAGAATACGGTCTAGATGGGGACCGACTTGTCAGATGGTCGGGCATCCTCCTCTATCTCCCTTGTTTCATGGGCATCTCGATGGGGGGCGTCGCCACGCAGATATTGCCCGAGTCTCCCCCCTTTTATGAGGGTCTCGATAGCATCCTTAAGATGGACACAATATTTAGTCAAGTGCCCATGGCTCCGGTGATACTGGCAGTATTTGCTTCAATCTACCTCGGGTTTAGCAAGAGCGGGGCGAGGACGCTTAACACTGCCGTCCTTGAAATCTGTGTTTGCGCACTCCGCTAATATGCGCTCGCGGGAAACCGTTAGCGGAGTGTACTCAGTAAACCTCCCCGAGGGTCCTCTTTGTTTGAGGGTCTCGGGGTTTGTCGTCCCTTCTCTTCTTGCCAGTTCGTCGAGGAGGGGAGGTGTCTTGTCGCGGATGGCTGGTAGGTCTGTGATTCCTGGGATCCCGGGCTCTGTTGGACGCTTCTCTCTCCTTGTAGTCCATGTAATCTCTGGATTTCTCGAGGAGGGCATCGAATGTCTGGGGCGGTTCGATGCGTACGACCTTTCTGAATTCTGTGCCCAGGAGGAGTCCCCTCTTGAGCAGGTATCTTTTCATGTGATCGGTACAGAGGACCTGGATGGCCTCCCGGTTGAACCGATCAATAAATTTCCTTAAGGTCTCGTCGTGTCTCTGGACGATGGCCTCGAGGGCTGCTTCGGTCTTTGGGTGTTGTCGCGAAGCAGTGAACGAACTGATGAATTGGTTCTTTAGATTTCGCCAGGAGGTAATTGATCCCGGGGCGAGACTTTTGTACCATTCCATTGCAACTTTCCTCAAAGTCGTAGGGAACAACCGTCATTTGATTGGTCCCCCTATATTGTGATAATGTTGCATGGCCTCAAACCCGTCTATATGGTCGGTCGGGTCGGCGATGCCGTTGTATTCCTTCAAGTGGGGAGGCTTCTCCATGCCCGGGGGGATGGATGCCTCCATAATGGCTTGTGACAAGGGACCGCAGGGGTCATCTTTGTCACTCCTGTCGGGCGAGCGAGACGGGGATCTGATGTAGTGGCGGTTATGGTGGCACTGGTCGCACGGAGCGTTCCTCGGGCGATATGGTCGTTCATTGCTTCCCCTATTCCTGTCTCCAGGGTCTTCGTTCTTGACGCAAGGTCTGTGATTGTGTCTCCCCGTTCAATGGGCTGGTCCCTTTTCAATGCGGGGTGTCGCTTGATTGGTCGGGGATAAAGGCTTTGAGAGATGTCCCGACTACATCTCCGCGGAGGAGATTGGGGACGTTCCTCTGCTTGGCGAGGAGGAGGAGACCGAGGTCTCCTGTGTCTTCTGGGGGCTCTCCGAGCATCTTCGAGCGCCCTCAATATTTCTCCTTGAGCAAAGATCAGGTAGTTGGTCTGATTTATCGCTACAAACAGTTCCCTGGTCGTGGCGTCTGCTCCGGCGGGAACAGGGACCTCATGGAACTGAATGGGTTGGTAGTTCTGGGGAGGTGGCCGATCGTCTTCGAGTCGTGGAGGCATCGATGATGACGAGGCAGTTCCTTCGTCTCGATAGTCAGAAGGCCCGAGAATATTAATGGTGGGGGTTGTGTTGTGGCCGGCGGGTACCAGCGTTGTTGAGACCGACATTATTGTCGGTGATGTTGTTGTTGATGTCGACGATACGGACGCTCATGTTTTCTACAGTCTGGTCAGCCATGACAGTCAGGGATGGTTTAGCTTTGGTATCGAGTAAACGGAAGACAGAGAAGCAAGATTCTCACAGACGACGCCACTGATCTTACCGAATCAGAATGGACCGTCACAGCTAGCTCGGGCAGAAGTTGAATGAGATGGGGGGTACCTGTAAGACACTCCGATGGTAAAGTAAGTTGCAGAATGAGCAAGCAAGCGTAAGAGTTAGAAAGTGTTGAATACCCGACCCTCTTAAGAGAGAGGATATTTATAGTCCCCAGCGCTAGGCCAAGGTCCCCATTATTGGGCCACGTTGAGGCCCAATTACAGAAACTGCCAGGATTTACGTGTGTATGGAGTCCAGCAAGTGGACTCCCCCTAGTCAACTACTCCGCGAGAATAGGATTGGGCCCGTGATTCCCGGAGGGCAGTTTATGATGACTGTCGTGAGATCGTGGGCCACGTCCTCCAACGGACGTATGGGGAGTTGTCCAACAGTCTCTAATTTAGATTTTGTTTTTGGACTTCCCATTCGGAGGACAAGTGTAGGCCCAATTCATATCAGTTTTGTTAGTTGCTAATAACCTTTCTTTGATTCCTTGACATTTTAGAACCATTTGGATTAACTGTTTAGCTAAAATAAAGAATTTAAGATTCTATATTCCTTATATTTTCAAATAATGTAATCAATGTGCTTATTTGTTAGCCATTTTACCTCTCAATTCCTCTTTGCTTTTATCTTGGGATAATTCGCCTGAGACTCTTATTCATGTAGTTGTTAGAATTATAAATTTGTTATTTACTAAAAGGGTCTTGGTCTAATCCTTTTTTTGTTGTATCTTTGAATTTTTTTAATCTATATTTTTATTGTTAAAAAAAAGGTATGCGAAATTGAAGTATACATTGTGTGTTTAACATTGAGCATATTCAAGTATATTTTCATTTATATATTGAAAGAAAAAAGTGGAATAGAATTCTCTTGGAAGTGAATTGAAATTTACCTTCTTTATAATCATGCATAAATTGCTATTTAAGACAACACCTAGATGAGAAGTTAAGAAAGGTAACAAGAATATACCATCGCTCTTATGCAATAATATTCGGTTTATAATTACTCGAATAAAAAGTTATTTGCTTGAGGTAAAGATCATATTAGGAAGTAGTATTGGACCAAATATTTATATTTTAAATTTGTCTTTAATTTCATGTGATTTTAAAATGTCTTTTATTATTATCTCATTTGCAATGTTTATAAATAAGAGTGAAATTTAATATTCTTTAATGTCGTTTTATTAAATAAATTTTATTTTAAAATGATTGATATATATTTTTTTTAATATAATAATAATTACTATTTTTTCAATTGTATCTTTTATTTTTTATTTATTATATTACGTCTAATATATTAATAATGTTAATTTTATAAAAATATAAAATTTTATGATAATATTATTATATTTCTTAATTTATATATAAAAATCTTAAACAACAATCATTTTAAAACAGAAAAAATATCTTTAAAATATTATGCATATCTTCTAAAACCTACATTTTTACATGAGTATAGTTTAATGTTCTTTCATGTTTATTTTTGTACGTTATTTTTTCATGCTCATTATTATAATAATCTTTATTCACGAGCTTATAGATTATATGGATCACTTAAACATTTAACATAACATAAATAACAAATCTTTTGGATATATTAACTCTTAATAGCTACTAATATTTTATGCTAAGATTGATTAAAAGAGAAAAAAATATATAAACTTTGCTCATAAATAGCTATAATATTTGGTCTACGCTTCCCAATTATTTGTATGCTTATCAGTTTCATTTTTTCTTCTTCTTTTTCTCTTCAATATATAATATTTTATATTTAAAAAATATTAATAATTAACTTCACATACATATACAAGTTGTAATATAAAACTACTAAGATATCGGTGCTATCACATAAATTCTATCTGAATTCACATTAAGCGGCTGACCATCATTTATAAAGTATGAATTTATTATTTAATTGATTCATATTCACATAATTATAAATATAGACTAATAATATATATTAATTTTTAAATATTGATTCATAATTATAATAAACTGTACAACTGATTCTCTAACTTCAATTATATAAATTATATAAAACAGCAACAAAAAAGATTTAAAAAATAGACATTAAAATTAACAGTATACAGAATCTATCTCATAGATATGTTCACATCTACTCATAAGAAATAAAACGAGAATAAATTATACCTTTAGTAAAAAGAATTTAGAAAGATTTATGAGAAATAAAAACAATGCTTAAATTTATAAATTATAAGGTTAAATTAAAAGGATTTTGTTTTGTTTTAGTAATTTAATAAGTTAAAAAAATATAATATCAATTAAGAAATTAAATATATTTAAAATTTAAAATAAATTGTTTGAGTGATATTTTTCTTCTTTATTAAACAAATCATAAATTATATTATTTAAAATCTATTTCGAAAATGAAAAACAAAAAATCATTATAAATATTTATAAGATCAAAATATATTTAATTTTATGATTAAATATTCTACTTAATATTCAAAAAGAAAATGACCACTAACCGTATCCCTTGACAAATGAGAGCATTAACTAAACTATAAGTATTGTTTAGGACTTTAGAGAGAAATTGATATTTATTTGGAAGAAATTTGATCTTTTTAGAGTATGATAAAAAGAGAAATATAATTAAGAGAATTTCTTTAAGAGTTTGGAGAGCGAAAGACTCTGGGAAAAAATGAAAGGGAGTAGAATTTATCACTTATTTAAAAGAAATTTATTAATGTAATTATAAGAATTTGTATGATTGAATTTTTTATACGAGAATATTGATTTGGAGAATTTATCACATATCTGAAATAAATTCATTAACAAAACTATAAAAAATTAATTTCATGATTAAATATTCTACTTAATATTCAAAAAGAAAATGATCCATCCCTTGACAAATGAGAGCATTAACTAAACTATAAGCATTGTGTAGGACTTTGGAGAGAAGTGGATATTTATTTGGAAGAAATTTAGTCTTTTTAGAGTATGATGAAAAGAGAAATATGATTAAGAGAATTTGTTTAAGAGTTTGGAGAGGGAAAGACTACATAAGGAAATGGGAGGGAGTGTAATTTATCACTTATTTAGAAGAAGTTTATTAGTGAAACTATAAGAATTTGTATGAGTGAATTTTTTTATAGAATTATAAAAAGAGAATATTGATTTGGAGAATTTATCACTTATCTAGAATAAATTCATTAACAAAACTTAAGAATTCGTATGAGTGATTTTTTTTTTTATAATTTTAAGTAAGCTACAAATAAAAGTCATTGTAGTCAAAGAAACATTTCACAAAAAAGTAAATTATTTCAATATATAAATACTAACAATCAGTCTATCTTGTTCAATATGCTGAGAACAACACCAGCATTGCAATGCTCCCTAGATTTGACATAAGAATTAATGTGGAACCAACATTGCAATTGTTACAAAATATTTACTTTAGAAATTCAAGACCGACACAACAAAAAAAAACTTTCAAGTGATATAAAAAAAATGTAACGACAAAAATTTCAAACAAAATTGCATAGACATATAAATTGAAGAGATAAATAGATATTGCGTCAAGTATATATTTAAATCATCAAATATCATGAAGAATAAACTAAATTCACCAATATAAATTTAGAGCATAACATCAATTTAGAAAAAAGTTTTGAAATCTATAATACTAAATGGAAGTTTTGAAGTCTACAATTCTACAACATAATAACCCTTTAGTACTTAATGTTACATGGACATCGAACCTACTTATTGTTGGCTGTCAAACAAAATAGCTAAGCATCATGTATAAATCAACCTGCTCCTTTACTCTGCAAGAGCTATAAACTTCTTCTCAAACTATTGATAAGTGTTGCAAATGTATTTTGAAATTGGTCAATGCTTTCCAAGTATGTTTGAGTTATCATGTCAATATTTTCAAATTTAGTTACTTCTACGAATGTGAGTTGGACATCATGTTGGAATAATATAGCAAGTGTGAGTAAGTGGGGAAATAGTCTTACATTGGATAAGAATGTGGAGACTTAAGCATATATAAGTGGGAGAACTCACTCACATATCACCTTAAGATTTTAGGTAGAGAAGTGGTGTCTCTCTCTCTCAAAGGTGTTTGTTCCTACACTATGCATCAATGCTCTTAATAATCTCCCCCCCCCCCCCAACATGGTATCATGAGCCTTTGGTTCGAGAAAGGGACCGGAAGAAACTTGTATCGAAATTCGCCCAATAAGTGGTACGATACAAGTGGGGAACATTGTGGACTCACACTTGAGGGGGAGTGTTGGAATAATATAGCAAGTGTGAGTAAGTGGAGAAATAGTCTCACATTAGATAGGAATGTGGAGACTTAAGCATATTTAAGTGGGAGAACCCACTCACCTATCACCTTAAGGTTTTAGGTGGAGAAGTGGTGTGTCTCTCTCAAAGGTGCTTGTTCCTACACTATGCATCAATGCTCTTAATAATCTTCCCCCAACACATCAGCCTACAAAAAATGAAAATAACTATGAATGTCGACTACAAAATCTATATCTTAGGATGAAATTTACCGTTGTTCCTTGACTCAATATCACATGCAGCAAATTCTTTCCTATTGAACATCTGCCGCAAATCGGTTACCTTCTTTCATGAACTTTTTGTACATGGTCGACCAAAGAAATCTTGGCACCACATTAAGGGAATTGCTCCACTTAACCACTGTTATTGCTCTTTCTCTCATCATTACTTGATGTCCTCCAAACTTGATTAATTTCACCACTTAACTTCAACATTCCAGCCTCAACTGAAGCTTGAACGTCATGAGCAACAATAAGAATGCTCGTTGTCCACTTAGATTAGGAGGAGGTTGAACTTGAATTAGATTTAAACTCTTGTTTTGTATTCCTATTGAAAAATTAATAAAAGAGAAATTTGATTTCAATTTCTTTGGTCCTGGACATTTAGGATCAGATCCAAACCTATGCTTTAAACAATGTTCTACCATGCAATCCAGGCACTTAATTATGTTTGAGAATACTAAGATCTCTTTGAAATCTAATTGCAACACATTTTTTATTCTTTGAAACTTTCTCATAATTTCGCAGTCGATGTTAACATGATTCTCCCATTTTGTGTTAGGATCTTGATTAGGAATTAGGAGAGCTCCTTTGGCGCAAAGTGGACATATTACTACAGTGACATCTTGCTTGTCAGCTTTTGTAGACAGATGTTTGATATAACTTCAGTGATCTAAATAATACACCAAAAATGGATTTGGCTAATACAGTTTGATATAACTTAAGTGTGTGATTCATTCTCTGGCTACGAAAATAGATATTATGCCATTGAGAAAATAGTTACACTGTAAAAAATTATAAAAGTATACACTGTAGAAACTCAATAAACCATACCCAAATCCTTTATCACGCTGGAGACAAACCTCCTCTTTCACACCAGCCCCGAGGGATGGAGATGACAATGAATATCATGCTGTGTTAGTTGTAATCAATAAAAAGGTCGTAGTGATTATAATGAGAACATCAATTTCTCCATATTTCAAAGATACAACTCAAAAGTAAAGATTACATATATCAAAATCAAAAGGCAGAAACTTAAAAGTTAAAGTATGCATCTCTTCCGTAATGTCCAAAACAAAAATACATAATAAAAATATAAGTTTAGACTGGTAAATGAATGCAAATATTGGTCATAAATGGGTCTATGTATTTCAAAAAATGTTACTTCTTTTGCATCATAAAGACCTTGAAAAATGATCAATAGATTATTGAGTATTGATTGATGAACTATTTTATTCAAACCACAAATTGAAAAATAGGTTTCTTAACTCAGAATCAAGGTTACCCACATAAACAACTCATAGGATTCATGCATATAATATAGGATAATGATGTTAAACAATTCATAGAATTCATGTATATAATGTAGGCATAAAGTAACACTTACATTTACTTTGTCGAAATCAAATAGTGTCACTTTTGTTCACACGTTCAATAGTGAACCTTTCCATTGTTTGACACCAGAAAAACATTTTAAAGTAAGAAAAATTTGAAACTAAATGAATAGAAAAAATTGAAAAGTTGATTGTAAATTGGAAATTGACTAACCAAGTTTATCAAGGGTGAATAACTCATTTTCGGCCCCATCACCCCAACCTAATAATGCTATGCACTTCATCATTACCTCAGGTAGGTATCCCATTTCCCTGTACTGCAACATAGAAGATATTGAAGATTTAGAGGAAATCACCCCTTAGAAGAGCAAAAGCTTTACTAAAAATTACAATATAAAATTAACTGATAAATATGTCAAGTTCTTAAATGAATTTTTAAGTTTACTGTAGCGGTAGAAATGTTTAAGACTAAGCCATGGGATTGACTAGACTTGTACAAATTAAAATAAAATCGCCACCGCACTTTATTGTTTTCAAAGGAATGGGAAAAGAGCGAATAACCCAAAAAAGGGGGAAATATTCAAGGTAAGGGGGTTGATTATGCAAATGGAAGGTATTAGCATCCTAAACATCTACGGTACTCCGCAGGAACCTCTTTGTAAAATCTGTATATTTTGGCTATAAAAATGTTGTATAAAAAATGGGTGGTGGAGGTGAGAAAAGAAATATATTTTTATGGTTTTTGCACCTGCCGCGGTTGTGAATCTTTAGTGACTATGTACCACCTTCTATGTAATAGAGGATCAGGGTACACGTAGTTCCTCTTTTAAAAATTTTAAACACAAGTGTGTTGGTTAATTTATGAGATAAGACATTGTTGTCATTGTCCGTGTGGAAAACATACTTACTATCCACAATTATGAGAAAGGAGAATTTGCATCATCTCAAAGTGGAGGATATGTCTTAGATTTTAAAATCAACAATGCCTCACTCAACACCCAAGTGGAAAATATCTCTCTTCACTACATATTGTAGAAGTATAGTTGTTTACATCACTACAAGGATTGACAAGAGTCCAATCTTTTTGATAAAAGTTTAAAGATAAAAGCCGAAGTGGCAAAATGGTTTGAAATGAGATTGATTGACTTTTAGTATTCTCACAAAAAAATATCAAAGTATTATTAAGTTTATTGAAGTTTATTTATGAAAATGGTTTGAAAATGCGTGGACCTAAGTCCAAGTTTATTATGAAAGTGGTTCAAGTTAAAAAAACAAGAAGAGTTTTTCAAAAGGAGAGAGAAGATTTTTGAAATTAAATAAGATGAGAGGAGAAGAAAGGACTATCCTAAAGCATAAGGTAAAAGCTAGAGATAAGAACCATCTAACCAACAAGAAGCCAAAACTTGACACTATGAGCCAAGATAGAATTCTCATTCTTTGGAATGAAAAAAAACAAACAATGATACTAGACCTCTTGAAAGAACCAAACTTTAAGTGTATTAAGTCTTCACAAAAATTGGACAGAGTAACGGCTATATACGGGTGAATTCCAGATTACAAACAAAGAGTGTAATCATAATAACCTGCACATAAAACAAACAAACAAACAACCCAATTCCTTGAGGTAAACCTCAAGAGCTCCAGACAAAATAATCAGATAAGGTCACAAGGTCTCCAATCATATGGCAAGGTTTCTAATCCTAAGTTCAAAAAGTCCAATGCTCCATAAAGCCAAGGATAGTAACCAAATAGTCCAAGTATCATTAAAGATTTTTAGGGTTTATGTTGATTATTAGGTGTTTTAAAAAAGAAAAGTAAAGCTCAAGTGAGCAAAAATAAAAATGACAAGAAAGTAAATACTCAAATGAGCAGAGATGAAAATGGAATGAAATGGAAATGCTAAAAGTAGATAGTGCATAAAAATAAAAGGGGGCATATAATAAAAATAAAGGATAAAGTCAATTATTAGTGATTAGTGGTTAGTTGGATGATTATCTTGAAACTTGCATTTGGAACTCATTAGAGGATTGGTAGAACCAAATCCTCCATACAATAAGTTGCATTTGCTTTTTGTCAAGTATATCATCCATTTGGAATGCTCATGAGTATCATTTAATGATCAACGATGTTTAAGTGATCCGCATTGACCAAAGGTGTTGTAGATCCATTAGAGGATTGGTAGAACCAAAGCCTCCACACAATGAATCTCAAGGTTATTGGATCAAAGAGATCAAATTAACATACTTGGGCTTGCAAACATAAGTTTGGGCCATGAATGATCATTTATTCGGATCGGGACAAAATTTAGCGCTATGTTAAGCAATCGTAAGTGGACTTATATAGAAGTCGCACCTATTTTAAGGTCGGTCAATAGTAATCTATGCACCATTTGTTTTGAGACATGATATAGAGATCATGCTCCAATAATACTTAGTGCAATAAGAAAGGGGTGAGATGAAGAGGGGTGTGAGAGAATATACAAATCACTTTTGAATTGAATTTAATCAAACTATTATTAAAATCATTCATCCATTTTTATGGATTTAGACTCAACACCATGGATCCAATGATGTTAATAAAGTTCATGATCAAAAATTTAACCCAAGATCAGCCAGAAAATAGTCACAAAATAATATTATATTTAATATATACAAAAAAAGGTTTAAAAAAATGTTTTAAAATAGAAATAAAAGAGAAAAATATCAACTATGTTCAAATTGATCAAGAAATAAAAATTAAGTCCATAGAAAAATCAGAAAAGGACTCAAATGATTTTATAAATTTTTTGGTAATTTTTTAAAGTAAGAAACTATTTTTAAAATTAAAATAAATGAATAAAATAAACTCAAAATGATAAAAAATATCAAGTCAGAAAATAAAAAATAAGTGAGGTTACCAATATTTGTCACAATATCATTGGATCATTCCATAATTTTTTTTCAGAATTTAAAAATGCATAAAAGTATTTTTAAACATTTAAAACAATTCAAATAAAGTGAAAATTTATAAAAAAATACCAAAACACAAAATTAAATTTTGAAAAAATAAAAATCAGAATTTTTCAGAATATTCAATCAAAAATATTTTTCAGAATTTTTTCAGAATTTTTGGACTAAAAATGAATTTTTCTATGATTTTTTGAAGTTTAAAACAAGTAAATATAAAAATCAGAAAATAAATTAAAAACCAAAAAAATATGGGCCATCTGATCAATGTCAAAACACGTTAGTAAACAGATTAAGTGGACCTGGCACGCTGTGCATGTTATGGACTTTAGTGAATAATGCATAGGATCATTAATTAAATCGGGTTTTTGAAAAACACAGATGGCGCGCCTTCATTGGTTGGAAGATGACACGTTGGTCATCTTCAACCTCCAGCCAGTCTCAAAACCATGTTGCTCAATCTGTAAAATTAGAGCACGAGACCTATGACATTCGCTTCGTCTCTTCAAGACGAAGACAACCACACATTCGCAACAAATTTATATAAACTGTAGCTCGAGCAATTTGGAAGGAAAGTTTTGAAAAGGGATTTGAAATTTCATAGTTAAAACGTGTTTCCAGTAAAAAAACAAGTGTTGCGACTAGAACCAGGGTAATGAGAGCATCACAATGATATCAAAGTTTTGAAGAATTGATGAAGGAATCTACCTATTGAAGTTGAGTTGCAGAGCTCTGAAACTGGACTTCTATGGAGCAATATAGGGCACGATTCTTGAATGTAATTATATGGTTAGCTTCAAGGAAGATCAAGGAAGGTGAATTGATGGAAAAATTGGATTGAAAAAGGCTTGAGAATGGATTTCAAAGTTGCTAAATTTTGAGTTATGGAACAAGTTTGACAGGGTGATTCTGGCTATCCAAGCTTGAGGAAATGAATGGGGGATGACCCTCTATTTATAGGGATCAAATGGAATGTCCAAGCGTGTGAAATGGTGAAGTTTGGATGGAAATCGTGTGAAGTTGCAAATAAGAAAAATGTGACTTTTAATTTGATCAAAACTCATCCAAAACGCGCATTTTGTTGTGCTAAACAATTCTGGAACTTCATTAAACATGTTTAGAGGCATAAACGCGCGGAAAACATGTGATTAGAAGTCAAAACAAAGATTTCAAAATCTGACTTGAGATGAAACTTCAGTTCCAAGTTACCAACTTCAAAATCATGGCATTCTCAGCTCAAGGGGTCTTAGGGCATGATTCTTGATACTTTAGAAAGATGAGGCTACAAGCTTTGCAATAGAAAAAGAATGGGATCAAATGGATGCTTGAGCTGAAAGTTGTATTGAGTCAAAGTTGGAGAAAAAGGATTGACTTTCCATACTTAGAAATATTTTAAATTTTCTTCAAAAGTGACCTATAATGTTTTGCATCCAAACATGGCCTTCCTCTTGGAATTATCTCTTGACCAAAAAAGATGGCATGAAATAGACCTCTTGAATGACATTTTTGGACTTGAACCATTCAAAATCTCCAAAAATTGAGAGAGTTATGAATTGTTTAAGTTGGAAAAAAAATCATGAAATGACCTATAATCTTTTGTATCCTTAAGGCAACTTCCATCCATTTTCTCACTTTGCACATGAAAGAAGGCATAAAGTTCACATCCTCGAGATCATTATGTAAAAATAATGGGATCAAGGTGATAAAAGTTGACCAAGTTATGATCATTTGAAGTCACACATGGAAATTTGGGGATTCATCTGGAGGACTTGTAATCTTTCTTCTTCATCAAGTTTCTTTCACATGAAAACTCCTTGGAGCTTTTGAAGTGATTTGTTGATAACCATTTGAAGAAAAGGATGTCTTTGGAATCACTCAAAAATACCAAAAGATGAGCAAGATATACTCCTTTGAAGTTCAAAACCCTAGCTCCTAGATCAAGAAACATGCCTTGAGGAACTTTTACAATTTTGAACAAATTTATTGTACCAACACAAATGCTTTGTAAATATAAGTTGTTGAGGATTATAATGAGAAATCATAGCAACCACAACCACTGCCATATCTTGAGAATTGAGAGAAATATGCATTTGTGACCAATGGGAACAAAGCCTTGTCCAAGCATGACAACTTCTCCAATCAATCCCTTGTGCTTTTGAACCAAATTTTATAACCTTGAAATGTGGTGAACAAAAATAACCTTGCCATGTCATTTCTTCCAAAACAAATCCAATGGTGAGGTTTGAACTTCTCAAGCTTTATTGACTAGGGCATGGAAATAAACTCATGAATCCATGGAGAAACTTGTTAAATCTCACTGCCTTTACCTATATTAGTAACAAGCAAGACAAATCAACATTGAATTTTATTAATTAAGAGGAGAAATCAAGACAAAAATATTCATGATCACAAAAGAACACAAGTCAAGGTGCTTGGTGATTCCTCTAAGAGCAAAGCTAAATATAGGGAAGGGAACCAAGAATCCTAATGTGATCTTATTGTGAATGAATCAACGTGGCATGATGAAGGGATCTTAGGGGGGGAAATTGGGGTGCAACACTTACGTCCTACATAAAATTTTCAAGTTTAATTATTTATTATATTAATAACTTTTTACTAAGGAAAATGTGTTTTTAACCTTCTCAGGACTAAAATTGGACAACTTATGTAGGGGCCAATTTCAAAATTTATGTAGGGGCCAACTTCTGCAATGTAGTAGTGTAATTTTGTATCAAAAACAAAACAAAAATTAATTTTTAAAAGAAGAGGTTCATTATCATTTTTCATAATAACACAAAGAAAAGGTTTAAACAACACAACCACATAATAACAACCTGTATGACAAATATGATGGGTAGTTTACCTATCGTGAAAAACACATAATCAACATAACAATAACATTAATATAAAAAACTATGAAAAAATAACCATTACTAATTATAACAAAAGAAAGTACGCACCTTTTGACACAACCAGCGAACACCGACAACATATCTGAAGTAGAGGGGTGGTGTCACTAAAATTCAGCGTTAATGGAAAAAATGGGTTCCTCCAAATATTCATACTCTTGAAGATACAATGGTTACTTTCTCGGTGCATATCACAGTAGTGTTTGGTTATTCGTCAATCTGAAACAAAATCTTCCTTCTTCTTTTTCAGCTATCGATGGAATCTTCATTGAACATATCTGATAAAACAAATATATCATAATCAACAATTTCAAAACGACAATCAAATTCAACTGAAACTTCGAGGGATAAAATCGAACATTGTACAAAATTGAAAACAGAATCAGTGGAATCTTCATTGAACGTATCAGAAAAACAAAACATATTATAATCAAATCAGCAACTTCCAGAGCATTAATACGTGAAATCGGATAACAATTAGCTATCATAATCAGTTTATTTTACATAAAACAAACATGTTAAACCATTCAAGAATAAAAAATTGATTGAAATCGAAAAACATAGTCAGGAAATGACCAGTAAAATAGAAAAGCAGAGAGAGGAAACTCACCTGTTGTTCTTCCAGCCGGGTGGAATTTTCTTATGTGGAGATAGAGAGAGAGAGGCTTACCTATCCATTGAGAACAACCTTATCTTTAATATTAAGAGGATCTATGTTGTTTTCATTTTCCCGTGTGACTTTCCATTGCCCAAGTAATTGAAATTATGTTTCCCACACAAATCTGAAATGTAATAGTCACTTACATTTAAAACATTAGAAATGTAAAGAAAATAAAAATAGGAACGAAAATTGAGAAAGTGACACATAAGCAGTAATAAATGTCAAATCAACCATAGTGAAGCAAGGTTGCAATAAGTCACTTTTAACCCTGGAATCAGAAAAGTATAGGCATTTTTTCAGAAGGGTAAACTTGGTTTTTCCAGGTACTTTACATTTTATATATTTATAATAGATAAAAAACAATTTAACAACAAATGTTTTTCTCAAATGCAAAAATGAAATTAAAACTGCAATTTTAATATTTTGTTTAGGTTTAATTAATCTTCTAATCTCTGTAAGTTAGCGGGTTTTTGAATTTGATCCTTTAATATTTTTTTTGCGGGTTTCCATATGTCCATTTCTTTTTGGTGTTAGTCTCTGTTGTCTAAGTTCTGTAAAAAAAACTTATGTGGCAGATAGTGATTTATTGGCATTTATTTTTTCATTTTTTTTATTATTTTCATTATTACATGTAGGTGAACCATATCATGGTTAATAAAGGAGGGACTAAATCCAAAATAATGTCGCCACTTTTCAATTTTTTCCTCTCTCTTCGTATTTGTACATTATTCTTCTTCTCTGCACCCTCAACATTCAATCAACCATGGCTTCTTCCTCAACTGCAAACTCGAACCCCTTTTAAGTGCAAGTATGTGATTGCAATATATTAATGAAAATATTCATGTCAAACTCACTTGAAAATTCTAAATGGAGATATTGAAGTGTCAAAATTCAGAGTTAATTTCAGGTTGCAAGGTGTTCATATAGGATGATGAGCTTGAATGAAACACACCAAGTGAACCTAAAACTTCAAGTGGATGCAATTGCTTGGAGGTGTTGAAGGATTTAGGTTGCATTGTTAAGGAGCTTGTGGTCGGTAAAAAGCAAACATGAAGATGAAGTTGGAGAAGGAAAAGAGAACAGGAAATATGTTCAATCTCTTGTTGATTGTCATGGGGTTTTTTATTTGCTTACCAAAAATGGTGGTGAATCACCTTTGATTGTGTCTATATTAAGTTTTTTGTTTTTAGTCCTTGTAACATTAAGTTGTTATGAATATAGTCCATGTACTATTTAATGAATGAAAATGATGTTTTAATTTTGGACCATATATGTTTATGATTTTATTGTTATCCCTGGTTATGAATTGAGTAAAATAATATAAGAGATAAAAAGGCATTACACAACTACATCATAAATGCACAATATTACTAGGTCAAAACACTAAGACATAAGCCATAACAGAAAGGTATCAAAAATATATATTCCAACACACAAAGGCATAGGACAAAACACTAAGGTATAAGCCAAAATACTCATGTATCCCAAATACATACTCCAAAACACAAAGGCATAATCCATAACAGAAATACATAAGAGAGATACATGATGCCTCCATTGTGTTTAACATAACAAAAATACATAATCCAAAACACTAATGTCTACAATTTCATTGATTGTGCTGGGTCACTTTCTTCTCCCTTGAGCTTTTTGCATTTTAGCACCCTAGCTCTATCACTTCTCATCAACTCCAACTTCTTTTCTACCTTTTATTCGGGTTGTTTTTCTACAAATACACCATCACAACACAAGCATTAGACCATATACATTAAACCAAAAAAACAAACACATAAACTAAATAAGTATACCAACCTCAAATGGTTTAGGATTTCTTAGAGGTGCGAAGATAGCTTCTTGAGGTGGATGTGCAGAAACAGTTTCCCGAGGTGTAGGGTCAACATCTTGAACAGGTGCAGAAAAAATGTAGTTAGTTTGTGAGTCACCAATACCAGTGTCTTGTGAAACTACTTGAGGTTCAATTTTCACAATTGGAACATGCTCATTAGCACCATTAGGAATAATTTCAGTTTGGGAAGTAATGTCATTACCATTGGGTTGAGGTTGTGTTGCCTCAAATGTTGCATAAAGATCTACATCAAGAATTTTAAATTCTTGATCCACATCACATTGACTTTGAGGTTGTTGTTGTTGTTGTTCAGTTGAAGATTCAGTTTGAGGTTCTTGTTGTTGTTCGAATACAACTTCAGTTTAAGGTTGTTATTGTTGTTCTGATACAACTTCAGTTTGAGGTTGGTCTTGTTGTTTTGATATAACTTCAGGTGGTAGTTATGTTGTACTCCCTCCGTTCCAAAATATAAGAGAAAAATTCATTTTTGTTGTCCCAAAATATAGGAGAAAAAATTAACTTTCATTTTTTTCATGGTAAAATTAAAGGCAAATTGCATTTAATTTACCCTCTCACATATTTTCTATAACCAACAACCAATTAGAATTCGTTTTACATCTTTCTATGTATTTATTTATAAAAAAACACAAGTCAAATCATTATGTTTTTACTTTTCTTAATAAGTGTGATTTTATTTTTCTCTCTTATATTTTGGAACGAAGGGAGTATTTCCAGATGCAAATGTTATTATACTCTTCTTTGGTTTTCTCTTCACATAGAATGATGCAATTAATATCACACATTAATTATCATTAGCAAGAACAAATTTTAGATAAGTCAATACATTTCTTTTTCTTTTTTGCTTCAGGGTCAGCCACCATACTTGTACAAATTATTGCATTATAGCCATGTACACCACAATTAGTATAACCATAAGTTATTTGTGTCGTTCCCTTATTAGGATCTTCATTAGGTTCCCTCCTCCTCAATTTCTTTGGTCTTCCAGGACCTCTTTTGTATGATGGAGGCAACATCTCTTCAATTTCAACCTCAGGCCACATATCTTGCCCATTAATTGGGCTAACATTGAAATCATAACATGCCACATATGTTTCCTTTGAATAGTAGTCATCCAAATATTCTTATGGGCATTGGTTCCTAAAGCCTAATACATATACTACATGTCTACATGGTATGCCTATTAACTTCTAAAATTTACAAGTGCATGTTATTTTAGTAGTGTCCACTATGAAACTATGTCTAGTATGAACATGTTCAACTTGCCATATCGTGTCACCAGACCAATTTGGAATCCAATTAGCATCATG
The DNA here is from genome assembly GCA_948472305.1 of Vicia faba. Classification (NCBI taxonomy): domain Eukaryota; kingdom Viridiplantae; phylum Streptophyta; class Magnoliopsida; order Fabales; family Fabaceae; genus Vicia; species Vicia faba. The sequence continues at coordinate 929,047,309 of OX451738.1, read as the reverse complement.
TTCTACTTATTTATCTAACATAATTATAGGTCTTAGTATTATCCTATGTTTCCACCTATCAACTCTTTCTATTAAGCTAGAATTATTATTCATGATGTAGTTTCTTATTCATTCACACATGGTTACAATTGGTTTATCCCTAGCCACTAATATTATGCTATTAAAATATTCTGATACATTATTCATTAGCACATCACATTTGGGATAGAAATAAAATGTATGCATACACCATGATTTGGTAGGTATTTTGTTTAACCACTCCCAACTCTTCAGATTAAGCACCTTCAACTCTTTCATCTTAGTTTCCTGTGCTTAAATATATGTAGCCTTTGCTACAGCCATCATCAAATCTATAATCTATGTGCCTCCTCCAAATTTATTTTTAAAATTGACATATAAATGCCTAAGACATATCCTATTCTCCACCATCTCGAACATTTCTTCAAAGACATGAATTAAGCCCTTGAAATCCAAACAAACAATTATTTATCAGTGATGAAGTGCAAACAAACAGTTATTTATCAGGGTTGAAATCCAAACAAACAGTCATTTATCAGGGATGAAATCCAAACAAACAATCATTTATCATGGATGAAATCCAAACATTCATCATATTGTAGGGATAAAATCTAAAAGTCATGTTAGGTCTGTGATTTTATGGTTGGCAACAATTTTGGTAAAATAAATAGTTGACAACAATTCTATCAACATGTTCTGTTTGGGAAGAACATGTATTGTAGCCTAATGTTGATCAAGATGCCATAACATCTTGACCAGCTGTTACAACAGTGTATGCAGGTGCTTATTTGACAAATATTCTATTAGATGTTGTAACATGTTGCAACAGAACATCATATCAGTACAACTGGATAATTATCCTTGAAGATTTTATTGAAAAATATGAGATTCTGGTGGTTTCTAGTATGCATAACAGGCGCAACCAATCAAGGATTATCTGGAGGTTTCTAGTACTCATAACAGGCGCAACCAATCAACCATGGATTTTTAGTAAATATTTGAAATGTTTTTTTTGTTTCTATTTTCGTGGAGAATATTCAGCAGAGATTTAGAGCTGAAGATTATATTTGGTTGAAGAGTCCAAGCCCAACTGCAGAAGTCTATATAAGGAGTCGTTTAAGACCTAGTTTTTAAGCATATTTTTTATTGTAAAACCTTATGAAAAAAAATAAGGGTTGGGGGTTTGATAGTTCCTTAGTTTCTGCGTGTATTTTTGTATATCCTCATGTATGTTTGATGCATTTAAGTTGATTGATTGTTACTTATTCATCGTTATTATTCTCCTCGAAGTTGTTAAGCAAGAGTTGAGTATTATTCTTAGTGAAACTTTTAATCCAACTAAGTATTTGTAATTTGTAAGTGTGTTATTTCTTTTTGGTTTCTTGAGACATTCCATGGGACTGGGATTGGTCTTTTATCAATGCGGTGATTGGAAGTGAGATGATGATTTTTCATATCTAGGAGGTGCCTAGATAGAAGTTGCACTGGGTAGGGATTAAGTGAGGGGTGTAAAATAGGATTGTTTATTTCTGAATTAATATTACTGATAGTGGATTTCCTTCTTGGCTTGGTAACCCTCAGATTAGGTGAGTTTGCACCGATCTGGGTTGATAATTTTGTGTGTTCCTTTACTTTCTGCAAGTTATAATTCTGCATTGTTGTTATTGTTTGTTGTTCTATCAGCAGATGTCATAACATCTGTTGTGATATTGTGTATTGTTAAGACATCAGTCTTGACTTCTAATATTGAGTGTGTGCCAGAATTTCAAGTCAAACAATGAATAAGGATGAAATCCAAAAAAACATTTATCTGAAAATTACCTTTTGTTGGTCTGATATGAAAACCTATCTTTTGTCTTGTCCAATGTATTTCAAAAGTAAATTCAGGAACCACCTCCATGACTCTTTTGTTTCATTTTCACAAACACCAAAAGCTAAGGTATAATATTGGTCGTTTGTGTCTCTTCCATAAACAATAAGCAAGGTGCCTCCTTATTTAGTCTTAAGGTGACATCCATCAACACCAATGAATAGCCTGTAACATGTGGTGAATCCCTTCTTAACTCCATCAAAGCAAAAGTAAAAACACCCAAACATTGGTTGTATTGTGAATCCAACTGTTGTCACATTAATTTTGCAAGTGTTCACTGCATTTAGCCTCCTTAATTCTGCATAATAGCTCCACAATAGGGAATATTGCTTTGTTACATCACCTTCAACCAAAGCTTTTGCAATTTTATTTTCCTTTCATGCCCTGCTCATAATTATACCTACATAATAAGTACTCATAATCTCAGAAACAATATCGTGAGTCTTGATTCTATCAGATGATGCCATCCTAGCCGCCACATTCTTAGCAATCCACTTGGAATTAGCTGAACTACTGTTCAAAATCCTACCACACGTGTGAGCACCAACCCATATCTTCATTCTATATGTGTGCTTATTCCAAACTTTACTAACAAGAGCCAAAAACCCACATTTTCCCTTGCAAACTACACTCCCTCTAAACTTGTCATTTATTACATACTTTATCTCTCTACTATTTAATAATGACCATTTAGTAATTGCCTCCTTAAATTCATCTAGAGATACAAACTCCAAATCCACTTTGAACTTGTAGTTCTTGTCAAACTCCTCAATCTTAAACCTGGGATACTTTGTTCCTTTCTCTTTATTTTATGTATCATGATCACTACTCCCAAGATCATCACTTACATAATTAGTTTTCATATCTTCATTATCAACATTAACACCACTGGATGAAACTTCATTGTCATCAACATTTCTTATCTTAGTTGGAGTAGTCCTGTGTTTCCTAGGTACATGCTTAAACCTTTTGCCCCTGAATGGTTTATCTACTAGATCAAACCCATCATCCAAGTCAAGAGCCCTCTCATCACCACTGCCGTCAAATGATAAATCATTACCTTTAAAATTATTATCATCACTGTCATTACTATCATCACTATCATCAATATCATCATGTCCATCTTCTTCAACAACATTAAGGTTATCATCAACATTAACATTTGCAGCATCAACATTGACATTAGTAACATCATCACCAACATTAACATTAGCAGCATAATCATCAACATTAGCAGCATTAAAATCATCAACATTAGCATGAACATTAGAAGCATTAACATCATTATCATTATCAATACTATCAACATTATCATCAACTAATATATGCTCGACATATAAGTCCACACTACAACTCAATTTAACAGCGTATTCATAAACCTCAGTAGCCTCACTATCACAAATCATTCTTTTATGCTTGCTAGATATAATGTTATACCACCATAATCAATAATCCGAGTACTCAAGATGTCAAAGTTATTTCACAATACTGGTTTCTTCAAAGAAACTCCACATATCAGGGTCAATGTCTACCATATGTTCATTCCCACGCAGTTAGTATACGATATTGTCCCTAACAAACTTTCTCTCATAATGAATGTTCACAGTAGATGTCACACCTGAAGCTATTGACTACCTTTATTGATCTCGAATTTCACTTTGTCTATCACGGTCGCCTCCCATAAATTTCTCCTTTGTAGCAAGCACCTTCACCTTCACCTTCATTGAGATATAATGTTTCATTTTCTGAAACCCTAATATACAGGGACTAAAATTAAAATTGGGAAATGACTTTTGATGATCTTTTTTTGGGGGAAAATATATTATCCTCGTGTAATAATGAAAACAATAAAAAAACAAATGTCAACTCCTTATTATCTTTCACATAAGCTTTTTTTAATCGAATTTAGACAACAGAGACTAACTCCAACAAGAAATGGACATATGGGAACCCGCACAAAAAAAAATGATTCAAGGATCAAATTCAAAAACTCGCTAACTTATAGGAAACATAAGACTATTTAAGTCTTTTTTATTATTATTAATTTAAAGAAAAAATATAGAGACAAAATATTTTTAATTATTAATTTAGAGATGGATGACTTTCATTTTTATTATTATTTTAATATTTTTTATTTTCTTTACTTAGAGCGGAGGACATAGAGATAAAACATTTTGAAAAGTGAAACATTTTTTCTTCAAGCTTTCGAAATTCTCTTCATTTCTTTAATGAAATAGAAATGTCAATCAATATAGTTTTGGAATAAATCAATTATATAATTTTTTTAATTGTAGTATTAATTAGATAATTATACACATAAATCATAAATCATTGGAGATGTCCAGTTTTCTAAAAATTGAGAGAATCTTTACTCTTTTAAATAGTGTTTAGATTTCGGTGAGTGAATTACCATTTTAAAATATGTTAATTTTTTTTTGAAAAAACAGAGAAAATTATATCTTTAACTTCTAATTTTTTTCAAATAATCTAATTAGAGGTCGATGTTGGGGATGGAGTTGTTTAGAGAGAATGTTAGTCGAGATGAAAGCTTTATTTAAGGATTCTCTATGAAGAGATCGGCCAGGGTTTTTGAGTTAATTCATCTTCTGCTACAACTAAGAGATCCTTAAAGTGAACATATTTTACTTTGTTCTTGTATGGGTATCACCAAACTTTTTTATGGCCTTAGAACACGTCAACCTAATCATATGGAGAAAGTAATTATTTGGTTTGATAAAGAGCTGCAAATGGCGGTTGAAGACATCATGGTTGGTGGAGGTCCTCTCGTCAGAGACCTTCAATGGAGGGTAACTTCTTTACCTATTAGATTTAGGGGATTGAGTTTGTACTCGGTAGTAGAGACTGCTTCGTACATGTTTGTCGTTTCTAGGGCCCAATCTTGGGTGTTACAGGATCATATTTTGAGAGACAGTTGGATATATGGTATGGACTTTGATTTTGACAAAGCTTTAGATGATCTTAGTGTTGCGATTCCATATTTTGACCTTAGCAATTTTACTAGAAAGCGTCCATCCTAAAGCACAACATGTTTTGGCAAGTTCTCTTTTTTGGTAAAAGTGTTCAGGACATGAATGTAAATTTTGAAATGAGCACAAGAAATAAAGCATTTTTTGGTTGTCTGCAAAGCAGCACATGCTCAAGATTTTCTCCTAGATATACCTATTGATGGTCTATGCCAACATATGTCATGGTAGAGTACTGTACCATCCTTAAATACCGGTTTATAATCCCCTTATTTCCTATTGATGAGGATTGCCCTATTTACCGTAAGACGTGTTGAGATACTTTTGGAGAACATGTCATTCATTATAAAGAGCTTCCAGGGTTCAAATACCGACATGACTTTGTTAGGAATGTCTTATTTGATATATTTAGGTGTGTCGGGGTATTTGTGAAGAAACATGCACCTGTGAATTTCTTGACTGACTCACAAGAGGGAAGATTGACACTTAGGCCAACAGATGTTCTGGTATATGGATGGGTAGGAGAGAAACATGCATGTGTATACTTAACTAGGGTTTCCCCATTGGTGGTACTGAGGACCGATGGTTTTACTATGGGGAATACTGCTCTTAAAGCCGCTTCAACTAAAGTGGCCAAGCATGAGAAAGTATGTTATACAATCAACATGCTTTCATACCATTTACATTTGACACTTTTGGTTTTCTAGCACCAGAAACAGTTGATCTTTTACATAGTGCAAAAATTTATGCATAGCAATATTGTGTCTCCTAGGATACTAAATGTAGTTTTTAAGAGGATTTGTTTTACTATTTAAAAAGAGATATTGGCACAGCTTGTTGCCCGTTTTCCTGTTCTTTATATGTTATCTTGATTATATTAATGGGAAGAAACTAACAGGAATTTATGATTCAGTGACAAAGTCGTAATCTGATAGTCTAGCTTAAGTTTAAAAAATTAACATGCCACCCCTCATTTTATACATGACACCCCTCATACATTCCATATTTATGGTGTTTTTCAGCATTAAAAAAACAAATCGGAAATTTGAAATTTCCAGTGTATGAAAAATACCAAAAATTTCAAATATTCTGGTATTTTTTTGTATTCTAAATACAAACCTGAAATTTGAAATTTTCGGTGCATAAAAAATACCGGAAATTTCAAATTTTCGATAATACTGGGACTTAATTTTTTTAAACTATTACTTGAATAAAATACATTGTGAAATAGCGAACCGATTAAATATATAAATAGAATAATTATCATACATAGTTACATTAAAAAAACTACAATCACGACTGTTGTACCCAAAAATTTGTCCTCCCATATTCCTCAAGATTTGTCAAGAATGATCTTCAAATTGTTCAAGATTTCTCAAGAGTTGTACAATCAAACCACCTCTTAACACAGCTTAAATTAGGGTTTTGGTTATTTCAAGGAATTTGGGGTTTTCAATGGTTCAATCAAGTCTCATAGGCCTATATACATCCTCAAGCATCTACATGCCAAGTTTCAAGACTCACAGTGCCAATTTGCACAGTCAAAAGCCTCATTTGATCTACAGTCAACTACAAGGGCAAAATGGTCATTTTGCAGTCAAAAGTCAGAATTTTTGGTCAACATCTTATTTTGAGTCCACAATCCTCATTTGATCAAGTCTTGATCATGATTCTACAAGGATAGCTCAAAAATCATCAAGATGCAAAAAGTTACTATTTTTGGACAGTAGAAAAGTCAACTGTATCTTGACCAGGGCATAACTTTTTCATGGTTCATCAGAAAAATCCCATCCAATTCTCATTTTGAAGAAGATTCAATTTCCTATAATCCATCTTCACACTCCAAGATCAATAAATGCTCGCACAAAAAGTTATCAATTTTGACATTATAGGTCAAATTCAAAAGTCAACAAAAGTGCACTTTAAGTCAAAGACCATAACTTGAGATTGGTAAATCCAAATGATATGGGACCAAAGGCATTGGTTAAAGGACTTCAAGACCTTTCCAAAATGTCCAAGAACATGGTCATAGGATCAGTATTGAGCAAGATATGCATTAGAGAAGTTGGGAAATTTTCATGAATTTGCAAAAGTCAACTTTGCTCAAAACACCTTATTTTTGCTAATGGGCCTCAAATCTCTTCTTGAAACTTCACCCATGACCCATGCAAGACCCATCAAGCTTAATTGAATTTATTTTCTTATTTTTTATTAATTAATTGGATTTTTAATTGATATTAATTCATTTAATTAATTTAAATTGTAGGAAAATACAAGATTTGGTTTTTAAATCTTTTTGTGAAGCAAATATGGTCAAGATATGCTGGCAATTTCGTGCACCAAGTCAAAGATGCAAAATCTCCAAAATTGGCAACTTTATTCAATCATGAAGATTCAAAAATATGTGATTTCCAATCAAAGATTCAATCATCAATTCCATGGATTTTTGCTCAAGATTGTGACCTAATTTCATTCCTCTATATATATTCAAGCTAACCCTAATTCCATACACGGGAAAAAACTGCAGACAAAGGCCATAGCATATTGAAAAATTCCAAGAAAAACTCAAAACTGATTTCTATATTCCAGGGCGATTCAACGCTTTTTGTTGATTTTAACATCTTGCAGGAGTTCCCAGGAGTGTGTGGCAATCAAATTCAAGCCTTGGAGTTCAAAGAATAGTCCTAAACAGAACCACGGTTTGAAGCTTTTTTCCAAAATCGTAAATATTGATTCATGCATATTTAACACATTTTTGTGATTGGTTTGTGTTGCTAGGGACTGTACAAAGCTAATGGTATAGTTTAATTGGATTAAAACGCCATAAATCAAAAGTTGCCATGGACGATTTTTAGGGTTCCTGAACTTTGAATTTGGGGATTCCTAAACCAGGAAAAATTGAGACCACTAAGGCACATGGTTGGAATCCTGAGAACTAGACGAGTTCAAATCAACCCTCGTGAAACATTTATATAAAACACAGCCCTAATCGCTATTTTTCGTGACTGTAGTTTGTGGGGGTTAAAACCCCCGCTATCTAATTTTGAATTTGCAGGTACAATGAGGAAGACGATGAGCTGTTGATACACCATTGGACAGTTTGAAAATAAGCGCGCGTGTTTTTGTGTTACAACATATTTGATTGTTTCTTAATATAATAATTGTTTGTTATTTTACTAATGACTAAAGCGTGATGGTGGAGTGGTTAGCGTGCTGGCTTGGAAGAATAGGGACCTGGGTTCGAATCCCAGGTCCCCCAAAATAATTATTTGTTCTTTTTCTTAACATGTTCTTGTGCAGCTTTCCAAAAGGGTACCCACCATGCACCTCAAACATCCACGCCCCAGGTGGCTTCAGGCATAAATCCAAGGATCATGAGATGATGACCATCATACTCCCAGTCAATACGCGCCATAGAGGATCTCAAAAAGTCAAAGAGGCTGCAGCAAATGGGCTTCAAAATTCCAGAACTTACCTCCTAAATGGGCCAACACCCCCCTTGGTTTATTCTTCTTTTAATTCTTTTTTCTTCTTTATTTAATTATTTTACTATTAATTATAATTATTATTGTTTAATTAACCAAACTAATTATTTTCATAATAAAATCAGAAAACTAAAATATTTTTATTATTATTAATTTCACCTTTAATTTATTATTTTTGTAAATAAATTCTAATGTAATTAATTTAGTTAATTAGGTTAATTTTGACTTTTTTTTCACAATAAATAAAATTAACATAGAATTAGGGTTTTGACAATTTTAATCATCTTTTTATTTTATTTTCATTAAAACATAAAAAACTCAAAAAAATATTTCTTTAATTAGTTTTAGGTTTAATTTAATTAATTCATAAATAACCAAAACTTCTTTCTTTCTCAAAAAAGGGTCAAAACCCTAAGGACTTCTCCGATTCAATTTTCTCTCGCGCGTGTGATTATTCTCGATTAATTTTTGATCCATTATTATGTAATTGCTCCAAGGATGTAACAACATTAATTAGGACTTTTTATCGCTTTCATTTATTTTCCGCAATTTACTTTTCAAGGGTTTGCTTTTGGCGATGTAAATACCCGACGCCTTGTAATAGCGTAGCTTTACTTTCCGCAATTTACTTTCCGTAAACTATTAACTGTTAGATGTATGTTAATTAGGCTATGCATGACAAGACTTATATCTGAAATTAAAATCAACCCGTAGCTCACCATAACTTGTGCAAAGATAACTTAACATGAAACCTGACACACGCGCACATGCCACTCCTAGGGTACGCCTCACTTGGTTGTCTCGACGTGGTCTTTGAGTATATGGTGTTTTAGAGGTCGCCCTCTTGTCTAAAAGATCCAAGTTGCCTCGAAACGGTTGCCTCGGATAAAAAGGATCTAGGACATTAGGGTTACCGCTAAGGCGTCCTACTATTGCTTTGGTGACCACATGTCCCTATAATCAAATTGACCCGAATAACTCCAATGACGGTGCTACCTACTTCTCAATAGTGGGATAGTACTGTCTAAAGGACATTTACACAGCTTAATTTCTTTTGAGTAGGTAGAGGTTCTCAGGTACTTGCTCTTTCAAAAAACAAAAATACTTTTCGCACCTACACTTTTCTGACAAAAGTTTTCAAACAACACTTCATACACTCTTGAGGACAGATACAAGAGTTAAAACGAAGTTTTCAAACAAACTTTTTTTCAAAACCCACAAACACAAGAAAAGCAAAACATTTTTGAAAACATAGTGAGCAAGTACCTAAGAGCCCGTGGATAACCACGGATAGAAAGGGTGCTAACACCTTCCCTTTCTTTAATCTACCTCCCGAACCGAGAAACATATCGAAAAGGAATTTTGCTGTGCTTTTGTCCTTTCCTTGTTGGAGAAAATAAAATACGGTGGCGACTCTTGCTTACTGCGACATTTCGCGAACCAGCATTTCAAAAAATTCAGTTCTATTTCCACCGATCACAGAACTGGCGACTCTGCTGGGGACAATTTATAAGTGAGGTGTACCTTAGGATTAGATCACCATGTTTTCAATTGAATGCCTTGTATGCTTTAATATTGTGGGCTTGTATCAGAGTTTTATAGATCCTAACCCGGATCCGGGGATACCCTTTAGAAGTAGCAACAAACTGTGAGGGAACTGTACGGGGTATACCGATATGGTTGAAGCAGTTGCTACGTTGATGTGGCACTTTGGTGAGTACCGGTAACCCTTGAGTCAAGTCAAGGAGAGTACGGGGCCGCCGCGTGGTGTCGTGAAGCATCAACTGACCTTAGAACCTTACTTGACCATCCTGGACTCTTTAGGGGTAGTGAGATGACCGACTTTGGTGCAGTCCGAAGTTGGTAGATACTCGATACTACACTCACTGAGGGTTGTTTTCTTGGAACATTTTGGTCGCCAATTAAGTGGCTAAATCAAAACAATGAACATAGAAAATAATCCAATGATATTGAGCTCCTTAGAACCCGGTTACTATTTATAGGACAGGTTTTGAGCCAACTAACTTCAAGAGGGTAATACCTAAACTCCATGCTAGCCTAAAATCTAAGGGCTCTTTGTGTGACTTGTGTGCTTTCAAACTTGAACTACTTGCACATTCTTGTTATCTGACAGCATGAGTTCCTTGCAGGTTTTGTTTACAGTCCTTATCCAATAATTTGGACTCATTTCAGGGTTTACTTACATCACTTCACGCATAGCATACACATCATAACATCATACCATAGCATTCTCCTTAACCATTTCAAGGATCTCAAGGGTTTGTGATGCAGGTCACGATGAACCAGATGTCTATCAAGGGGCAAAGGGGATTTATTTTCCTCTAGCCAAGATTGTAACTTGAGTCAGGGGCTATGACCCACTCGATATGGTGATCCTAACTCTTGAAGAAGGACTCTCAACAACATGAAGTTCCTTCAATCAAGCCGCAAAATTCAAATTCTAACAGTTTCCTGTTTACCCCGCGAGATCCTTGAAAACATTGCATACATAGATATCATTGCATAACAGGTCACCCTTTACAGGTTTCTCATGTTCTCGCTGTTTATTTCAGCAATGGCTCTCCAACAAGATGACCAGGATCTCCATACTCAAGAGACTCAGTTCAGGGAGATCTTCCTAAACCTATCCAAGGGGCAGGAAGAGTTGAGAACACTCCTCATGGGGAATTGGGTCAAGAAAAGTCCTGAAGACAATAAGGACGAACGGCTGAAACATCTGCAAGCTGAGGTGGATGCAATGAGAACCCAGATGCTGGGGCAGATGGCTCTTATCCAAGGCTTATCTCAAAAACAAGAAGAGCTCAGGGTTCTCTTCAACCAACTGCTTCGGGACAACCAAATGGGGCAAACATCTGAGGTTGAAGAGTAAGTCATCATTCAACCCCCTTTGAGACAAGAAGACAAAGGAAAAGCTCCTTTACTTGCTTCAGGGTCACAAGCCCAGCAACAACCTCGCCAGCATCAACGGGGTAATCGGCGCCAGCGAAATGCACCTGGAAGACATTTCTCTGAGACTGAGATACCATCATCTTTGATACTAAAACGCCTGTTGGAGGTCAACCTGCTTACATTAAAGTATCCTCCCCGGAATCCCAACACCTCTGCTCCTACCTATCATCCCTATGAAAGGTGTGCATATCACTCTGACGGTCCGGGACATGACACCGACAACTGTTGGACTCTAAAGAACAAGATCCAAGACTTGATCGACGGAAGGGTGCTGAAGTTCATGCCGGATGGCGAGATGAAAATCTTCCGCTGAGGATTCTCCATCTGAGATGACTAGTTCAAACTAAGAGACTTTTGTTCATTTGAATCCTGAAGTTGTATTTTTCCTTGCTTATTCGAACAATTATTGTCATGGCAAACTCTTTTATTTCATTAATGCATTACACGTGTCTGTTTTGAATTAATTGTTTTCACTATGCTTAAAATTGCTTCATTTTTTGTGATGTTTAACTCTCGATTAAAAATTCTAAGCCTTTTGAGGGAGGATGACGAAAATGATACCACGATCTTTACAGTATGCTTTTGAACAGACCCCACTGATGAGGTACAGGCATTGTTTCAAATCCTAAACAGTGGAGTTATAAGGAAGATAATCCATAGTCAACCCCTTTGAGCCAAAGAAGTTGGAGTTTTTCTTTTCACAAAAATTAAAACTCTTAATTGTAACCTGGGGCAGGGTAGTTCTCTCAGTTGATCCAGGTGCACAATGAATGGCATCAAAGGAGTCCTTCTGAAATAAAAGACAGTGATGGTTCCCTATAATCGTCAAGATAGGCAGTCGTTATCTTTCAAAAACAAAAGCCCAATAAGTCAAAACCTATGAAGGAGACTTACAAAAACTGGGGCATCCCGCTGACTGTAATCACAAAAGAAACAGTTCAGGCAAAAAAAACAGGGATAACAAAATCAAAAGAAAGAGGTCCAACAAACCCTCAACAAAAAAAAGAAATGACTGCCTATTCAAAATAAATTGTCAGTATCCGAGCCATCACCGGAATATCAGAGCAAAGACTCAAACAAGGTCTAATGCATGATTAGCTGAGTTTAGGTTTGAAGAACATCACGAAGACCGGGTGGGTACAAATATACTTTGAGCCTTTATCCTTTGCTTCTTAAACCGTGAACCATGCCACGTTATAATCCTTAAAAGTCCTAGCTGAAGCATGGGTTAGTTCGAAAGCATACTGTTACCAAAGGTATCCTGACTCCTGTAGGGCTTGCTGTAAAATCTTGAGTTGACATCGCATTTTACAAAAATCACTTGTTTTATTGAAAACTGCATTTTCAAAAACTTCAAGACAGACATAAGCTTTGCATTCTTGAAATAATATTGTTTGCATATGACTATTTGTTCAAACAGCAGAGAAATTCGCACGACGAATATCTAGTGAACAAAAATCTTCTCAACAAAAAGGTCACATCAAGTGGGAAAACACTCCCAATCCAGGGGCACGGCATAATCATTGTCCATCATCTGGGGCAGTCAAGTCAAGATTCAAGGAATCTCTCAAGACGCCAAATAACCAGGGGAAAATCTCCGCCTGGGTCACTTGGGGCATTGGACGTGAATTCCAGCAACGAATCTTGCACGATCAAACATCTTCTGGTAGTATGGCAACACAACACTACTGACAGTGATAACTCCCTGCGCTCTGAGAACTGGACATAGTCAAAAAAATACTACGCATAATCAAAGACCCGCTAGGTCGACTGGCCTAGGCAAAAATAAGGGCTTCCCGGCGAACCAAAAGGGTTCGGGCAAAAATAAGGGATGAAAATGAAAAAAAATCTGTACACCCGGCAAGTCGAAAACCTGAAAAGGTGGCTTGGGCAAAAAAGGGTATCCCGATGGACTGAAAACCCGAAAGGGCGGTCCAGGCAAAAATTAGGGATCAAAGCGTACGACTATGTCCGGTCATCTCGTCACTTGCCTACCAGAAGAAGATTTGTCAATCGGCAGTTATCAAGATCCTCATAGGCCTTCCTCTCCCGCAGAAACTGGGGCAATAAGAATTGTCCGAACTGTACAAAATGCTCTGTCCACCAAGGTACAAAGGTAGGTTCAGCTGAAGAATTGACCGAGATACCTTCAATCCCCAAGAGTAAGACAGTAATGGTAGCTCTCCCCACTGAGACTTACAACCATGATCAAATCAGCAATACTCTCCCCCAAGCAGAGTTAGTCTACCAAAAAAGTCGGGTATCCCCAACAGGTCCTAATATTCTCCACCGGAGTATGAAGATATTCCCCAGCAAGCATCCCCTGCGTTCTTAATATTCCTCAGCAGAGTATAAGAATGTTTCCCGGAGGAATACAAGATACCCCCAGTGGAGCCATTTCCCAGCGCAGTCTAAAAAGCTTCCCCACCAGAGCTGAATCATCTCCCCAGTAGATTCTGGAAGCTTGTCCCCTGCAGAGTACAAATGTATCTCCCCAACCATATTCAGAAGGTTATCCTCGCCAGAGTCTAACTGGGTTATCCTCAGCATGTTGCAACGGAAAGATCATCCCCAGTGAAGTTCTTTCTATCCCCAACAGAGCTTATCAACGGAGTCCCCAGTGGAGTTATCGTTAAAATCTCAACGAAGCATCTCTGCCCCATAGAGTAATTCCCCGCAGAGTAATCTCTTCATCAAGTTTATTCCCCAACAGAGTCATCTTCTCCTACAGGTTTATTCACACAGTCATCTTCGTTCTTCATCCCCAGTGGAAACGAAGAATTCAACATCAGTCTCCAGCAGCTCCGTGATTTATTTTCCCCAGCTAAAACATCACATCTTCATACATCATGATACATGCACATACGCAATCATATCATAAATATCTCATTTATTTTGTGAACATCATGACATCATGCATTTCATACATCATGACATGGCATGCAACTAATGTTTTGCCTTTTCAGGAAAAGTTCAATCCAAAAATGATTACCATCAACATTTTTTAAGTTCCAGATTAACACCTGTAACTAGCCAGGAAATATCTGTGGATGACTGATTGTAGATCTATACCTGTAACTAGCCAGGAAAGTTATCTACATGAAGAGATTGAAGATCAACACCTGTAACAGGCCAGGAAACCATCTTTCTTTCTCAGGTCAGAGATCAATACCTGAAACCAGCCAGGACAGTATCTCCTTGACCAACCTTTTCAAGTTCCGAATTAATACCTGTAACTAGCCAGGAAAATATCTATGGACGATTGATTGTAGATCTATACCTGAAACCAGCCAGGAAAGCTATCTACATGAAGAGATTGAAGATTAACACCTGTAGCAGGCCAGGAAACTATCTTTCTTTCTCAGGTCAGAGATCAATACCTGAAACCAGCCAGGACAGTATCTCCTTGACCAACCTTTCTCATGTTCTGGATTAACACCTGTAGCAAGCCAGGAAAATTCTGTGGACGACTGATTGTGGATTAATACCTGTAGCAAGCCAGGAGATTATCTACATGAAGAGATTGAAGAGTAATACCTGAAGCAAGCCAGGAAGCCTTTCTTTCTCAAGTCAGAGATCAATACCTGAAACCAGCCAGGACAATATCTCCTTGACCAACCTTTTCAAGTTCCGAATTAATACCTGTAGTAAGCCAGGAAAATATCTGTGGACGACTGATTGTGGATTAATACCTGTAGCAAGCTAGGAAATTATCTACATGAAGAGATTGAAGAGTAATACCTGAAACAAGCCAGGAAGCCTTTCTTTTTCAGGTCAGAGATTAACACCTGAAACCAGCCAGGACAACTATCTACTCGACCAGCTCAAACAATTCAACAATCATTTCTGGATGGCATCTTTAAGCCCATCTCCACAACTATCCATTAAATTTCCAGATGGCATCTGTAAGCCCATCCTCCTACCAACAATCTCCAAATGGCATCTGTAAGCCCATTCCCGACATCACATTGCTGATACTACACCATGCAAGTGCAAATTTCTGGGCACTTTAGTGTTCAATCATCTTCCACCTTCGGATCACGAAAGGCACGCAAGCCAATCTACATCCTCAGGTTTAAGAAGATTGAACAGGGGCAACTGTTGTACCCTAAAATTTGCCCTCCTATATTCCTCAAGATTTGTCAAGAATGATCTTCAAATTGTTCAAGATTTCTCAAGAGTTGTACAGTCAAACCACCTCCTAACACAGCTAAAATTAGGGTTTTGGTTCTTTCAAGGAATTTGGGGTTTTCAATGGTTCAATCAAGTCTCATAGTCCTATATACATCCTCAAGCATCTACATGCCAAGTTTCAAGACTCACAGTGCCAATTTGCACAGTCAAAAGCCTCATTTGATCTACAGTCAACTACAAGGGCAAAATGGTCATTTTGCAGTCAAAAGTCAGAATTTTTGGTCAACATCTTATTTTGAGTCCACAATCATCATTTTATCAAGTCTTGATCATGATTCTACAAGGATAGCTCAAAAATCATCAAGATGCAAAAAGTTACTATTTTTGGACAGTAGAAAAGTCAACTGTATCTTGACCAGGGCATAACTTTTTCATGGTTCATCAGAAAAATCCCATTCAATTCTCATTTTGAAGAAGATGCAATTTCCTATAATCCACCTTCACACTCCAAGATCAAGAAATGCTCTCACAAAAAGTTATCAATTTTGACATTATAGGTCAAATTCAAAAGTCAACAAAAGTGCACTTTAAGTCAAAGACCATAACTTGAGATTGGTAAATCCAAATGACACGGGACCAAAGGCATTGGTTAGAGGACTTCAAGACCTTTCCAAAATGTCCAAGAACATGGTCATAGGATCAAAATTGAGCAAGATATGCATTGAAGAAGTTGGGAAATTTTCATGAATTTGCAAAAGTCAACTTTGCTCAAAACACCTTATTTTTGCTAATGGGCCTCAAATCTCTTCTTGAAACTTCACCCATGACCCATGCACGACCCATCAAGCTTAATTGAATTTATTTTCTTATTTTTTATTAATTAATTGGATTTTTAATTGATATTAATTCATTTAATTAATTTAAATTGTAGGAAAAAACAAGATTTGGTTTTTAAATCTTTTTGTGAAGCAAATATTGTCAAGATATGCTGGCAATTTCGTGCACCAAGTCAAAGATGCAAAATCTCCAAAATTGGCAACTTTATTCAATCATGAAGATTCAAAAATATGTGATTTCCAATCAAAGATTCAATCATCAATTCCATGGATTTTTGCTCAAGATTGTGACCTAATTTCATTCCTCTATATATATTCAAGCTAACCCTAATTCCATACACGGGAAAAAACTGCAGACAAAGGCCATAGCATATTGAAAAATTCCAAGAAAAACTCAAAATTGATTTCTATATTCCAGGGCGATTCAAAGCTTTTTGTTGATTTTAACATCTTGCAGGAGTTCCCAGGAGTGTGTGGCAATCAAATTCAAGCCTTGAAGTTCAAAGAATCGTCCTAAACAGAACCACGGTTTGAAGCTTTTTTCCAAAATCGTAAATATTGATTCATGCATATTTAACACATTTTTGTGATTGGTTTGTGTTGCTAGGGACTGTACAAAGCTAATGGTATAGTTTAATTGGATTAAAACGCCATAAATCAAAAGTTGCCATGGACGATTTCTAGGGTTCCTGAACTTTGAATTTGGGGATTCCTAAACCAGGAAAAATTGAGACCACTAAGGCACATGGTTGGAATCCTGAGAACCAGACGAGTTCAAATCAACCCTCGCGAAAAATTGCTGTGCTTTTGTCCTTTCCTTGTTGGAGAAAATAAAAGACGGTGGCGACTCTTGCTTACCGCGACATTTCGCGAACCAGCATTTTAAAACAGTCAGTTCTATTTCCACCGATCACAACGACCTAGCCAATTCTTCCCAATGTCTGAAGCGACCCGCATGGTTGATGATTGATTTCCAATTGGTTTTGTGCATGATCTCTTTGTAGTTTGACTCCTATGCAAAGGTGCATCATATTCCCACTGGCTAGGATCAGGATGCACATCACTCTCCTCACCCTCTCTACTCTTTTTAACTCCCCTCCTTGGCTTGTATTTCACTGGCGGTGGACACATTGAAGTTGTGGATGGATAGGTTATATCATGAACTTTTTTCTTCAACATCCTCTGACCCACAATATCTAAAATAATGAAATATCTCTTCAACTCTTCACACTCTTCTTCTAAATCCCACTTACCCTCATCAGAACTCACATCATGTTCTGAAATGTGCAATTTCGTCCAAAATACATGAATTGATTCCAAAGGTATAAGGGTGCTTAGAATTTGGAAACCAGCAAGCTGACACGCACACGGTAACCCATGTGTTGTCCTAATGTAACAACCACACCAGTCCTTGCTTGCACCAACAAATTTTACTCTTTCTAGTTCCTTTCCAATGAGTTGCATACATTGTCTTGAGAAAAAACGGTGCAATTTAGAATAGAATGGGGTGTTATACCTATGCTTAATGTTGGCGATAATTTTTTGAAATGGCACTCTGATGGAACCTAGCTGCAACTTCAACATTGTGTTCACAGCATCCCAACTTCAAAATAAATCACCACGACTTGTAGTCAACAAGTTCTTTAGTCTCCAATGTGCAGACTCCACCCTAGAAATCATGAACATCTTATCTAAACAACTTTCAAATTAATATATAAACATAAACATATTTTCATGTAATGTACCTGTTTGTTGTTGTGTTCCCTAAGTGAGTCATTCTGTTAGTCCATGCAGTAATAAATCTTTCTTTATATGGTGTTAACCATATTTCTTTCACATACTTAACAAATCATGGAATATCACCACAAACACTCTCGAAGTGGTTGAGATGTACATCAAACTCGTCTTTTATATTTGAATACATGATGTTGTTCCATTAATCCATGACATATTCTTGTCTTTCAGATTTCACATACTCTTTACATTCCATGCTCACGTTTTTTGAAATATGAAACATACACAACAAATGAGTTGCATTTGGATACACGTAATCAATGACATTCATTAATGCAAGTTCCTGGTCCGTTACAATAACATTTGGTAGCAATTTCTCTGAATAGAACAACTCTTTGAGCTTTTGTAGTGACCATGTGAAGTTCTCCTCCCTTTGATGTTCCAAATAAGCAAAAGCAATTGAAAACATCAATTTTGTTGATGTAACACCAACAATCTTCAGCAGTGATAGCCGGTACATGCACGATTAAAATGCACATTCATCAACCAGCTCATTCAACATATTTTAGGATGGTATAAGTAAAATTCTTACCTATTTGTATTGTATGTGCAATAAAAAATTAACACCAGAGAAAATATATTCAACAACTTCACAGAGTCAGGGTGTGCCTAGAAGATATCAACCACAATATCCGAATTCTCTCTGTTTTTGGTCCAACACATGTATTTCTCTTGATGAATAAGGCTCAATAGCATTTACATTTCTGTCATTGCACCTCTCTTGCCCATTCTATATGTTGCTCTAGCTCGGTATACCTGGGCGAAACTCATGAATTTTCTGGGTCTTTGTCTTTCAAAGCAGACACGATGTACCTTGGTGTCATGTTGTACTTTGTCATGTCATTCACAAACTTTCTTTCATGATCTTTTAGATGACCCAATATGTCACGATTTTCCAAATCCTTATTTAGTCTATGATTATGCATCTTGCATCTAACCACCAGCTTCCAACCGATACCACTTGGAACAGATCTCACCCTAAATGAACATCCAACCTTCGTAGTATAATTGCCATCAAAAAGTTTCGCAGATTCATTTTTCTTTTTGTGATTTCCTCCTCTGTCACAATGCATAATCAATTTATCCTTCCTCCCTCACATGCCATTAGCAGTATCGAACCAAATAGTAACAACATCAATACCATGATTTTTTCTAATAGAATGTGCCTATTCTAAAACTTTATCTCGTGATTCAAAAATCTGACAATTACAATAACATATAGTTAGTAAACTTCATCAATTTATAAAAAATAAAAACACGTAATTGTGTAAATGGTATACTCTAGTGATTTTTAGTTACTTGAACTTTTAGTTTAAAAAAATTATTTTATGTTGAAGGGACTTAAAAAGTAACAATAAAGATTGATCCTCGGTAAAGGAGAGTGTGTTGAAAGAGATATTTGAAAGGTTATTTTCAGTTTATAGAAAAAGAGGCATATGTGATTATTCTTATAGAGCTTTGAGTTTATGGCTAATTTATTTTTAGGATTCTGATTCAAATTTGAGTGACATATTTCATTAAGAGGATGAGTTAGTGGAGGAATTAATGTAGGAAGATGTTGGCTAATCTTTGTTCGTGGGTTGCTATAGTCTATAGATGATGCTTGTGTTTGAAATAATGTTTGAGGAGATTCTTATGCAGTTAAAGATGCATACAACTTTTTGTGTCAAATTTTTTGTTATGAAAATCATTCATCATAATTTTATAATATAATTTAGAAGATGATGTTTCCTTTTAACGTCTTTTGTTTGCTTGAAAAATATTATACAATACAATTTTTAACTAAAAGATCTAAAATGTATATACTATTATTGCTCATTGGTCATGGATCGTTGGAGATAAAGTGCAAAAGCTTAAGTGGAAAGAATCAAAAACTATGATAGAATTAATTTAAAGGGGATGTTTCGACTAGGGATAATAGAAATAAGAGGAATTTAAGGTTTCTTCTACTAATGTTAGTGAGGGACAGTCTAAAGCGGCTCTTAATTATCATTTGATTAGTAATAAGGTAAAAAGGAAAATAGTATCATGTCTTGTTCTGAACTTATTGTTATATTTTGAATGTGGATAAAGAATTGGAAAACTCATAACCAATTCAAAAATAAAGAAAGTCAAAAGTGATAGAAAGCAATGAATTATGAGATGCATATTTATCAATGAAGGACCATACTTGTGAGTTTGTAAAACTATTTAAGAAACAAAATATGATTTGATGCAAATGTCTAGTGTTGGTTTAAATATAGGATAATTGTCTAGATGGGATTGAATAGACAACAAAGAAATATCTTTATTTACGTTTTAGAAAATCAGATTAACGCATATGAAGCAAATTTGGTGAAAAGTTGTTTTTAAAAGATTTTATCAATTTGAATATAATTTTATTAATACATATACACAGAGTAAAATGATAAAAGAAAATGACAGATAATATTTAATACTACAAACAAGAGATTTTATACGTTAAAGATTAATCAATGTGAAGCAAGGTTCAATTACAATCTTTAAAGTATAGTCATTAATGAGATTGTTCGAAAAAAATAAATCTAATCAAATCTATGTTTATACAATTTAGTTCTATGAACGCAATAAATCTAAGAGATGTGCAATTCTATAAGAAACGATAAATCTAACAACAACACAATTAAGCAGAGAGATCATATCCAATATATACAACAGAAATCAATAAAGAAATAAAGAAATAAAGAAATAAAGCGGTAAAATAAATAAAGTAAATAAATAAACACCCAAAGAATAAACAAACAAAATTAGGATTAACTCGCATAGGGTCTCCAGCAGAGTCGCCAGCTGAAGCAACTGATAAAAAACACAGAGCCGCCATCGAACTTTATTTATTCCAAAAGAAGGGGAAATATAGAGAAAACACCAAAAGAATGGATAATATGGTCTTGCAATCAAAAGAGAGGGTACAAAATTCGATTATGCGAGGGGAACGTATTAGCATGCCTCACATCTGTTGTACTCAACGGGATCCATTTCGATTGTTTGTTTCTAAGGATGCGTCTATCTAAAACTATAGTTGCTAAGGGAAATGAAATGGTTTTTATTAGTGCGTTCATGAGGGTCTCGCAACCATTTGCCTACGTATCCCGTGAAAGAATCAGAACACCGTAGTTCTTCTAAAAAATATTGGTTTGTTGGTATTTTTTAGTGGGCGGAGTTAGCGCACACATTTTAGAAATAGGCACGACCTGTATCGCGGTAGAACGGAGATAACACACCCTTTTGAAGAAATCTTTGATTTGTTGACTGTTTTTGTTAAGTGTGGAATGAGTTTGAATAAAGATTAAGTGTTTTTGGATTTTTTGATAAAGGAAATAAGTTTTAGTTTTAAATAGGAAATATGCAATACAAAAGAAAAGTCTAAGGGGAAAGTCTACCCTAATGTTGTCATGTAGTTGATAGACTTAATGTTGAGTTTTTGAAAGGAAAGAATCTAACCTATAAATGTCATCATGCATAGGTCGATCCTAAAGTCTAGTTCAACACCAAACAATCAAAAGGAAATCAATCGCTTTGTGGAATCACTTAAGGAAACATGTTATCAAGGATTAACTAAACAATCAAACAAAACAGAAATATAAAACTAATACTTTTTATGATTTTTATCAAGCAAAGAAATGTAACTAAGCAATTAATTAAGATGCTAACTAAACAAAACTAAAGTTCACAAAAGTTCGCTGAATTAGTCTTTAAAGGATAAACTAAGTAATCAGAAACATCTAAAAAAGAACGTGATTATTTAATTGATTTTAAGAATTTAAACTAAGAAAAAGCTAAAATAAATAAACTAAGAAAATTATTAAGAGAAACTTTATTTTAAAAAAAGGATGTAAAGTAGAATCTGGTGGTGAGTTGCAGGAATTTGTATGGGTTTAAATGAAATTCAGACAGGCCTTAGGAGTAACAAAAGTGAAAATAAAATAATAATAAACAAATAGAGTTGGGCCGGACCGGGTCGGGTCTGGACCCAGTTTCCAACCAAACTAACACGGGTTGTACAAACCCTAGGCTGAAAGCCTCTCAGCTGAAAAGAAAGAACGAAAAAAATAAACCCCCGCCTCAAATAAACTTCTCAATCGATTGTTCCAATTTTCTCAAACTCTCTCAACTATACACTTTTATGTCTCTCTATTCTCCATGCTTCTAATTTCTCTTTCAATATTTTTCACAATCTTGTCTCTCAATCTCTCAAACCAAACCGAACAGATTCATAACCCTCTTCTCTCTGTGCAATTTCTCTTGCGTTTCCTATCTGAATTGGTTACTAATCCTCACAGATTCACTGTTTAACAACAACAAAAATCCTTCTCCGCTTACTCTGTGCTCAAATTCGTGACTCAATCGCACAAAACAACTACAAATGGAGTTCAATCGGAGGAGCCCCTTTGAGAAACCTAATTGTGCATTTCGATTATATTCAAATTCAAGGCTTACATGATTATTCTTTTGATTTATTTCAAGTGAAGGATTTTAAGAGTGCACTGAGAAAGAAAGAGCGTGTACCTAAGTTTACAGAAGGAGAAATTCTGAAAGAATACCAGAGAATCAAAGCAACAAAGTAACAATTCCCCCGAGGTAATAATTTCTCTTCTAATTTCAGCTAGACTGGTTTGAAACCTTCTGTGTTGGACCGTGTTCTATTTTCAAATCTGCTTCTGCTTCTCCCTTTTTACTATGCTTTTGTCGTGTTGAATGAGTATCAATTGAGATTTGTGTTTGTGTTTGTTTTAGGGTATGGTTAGTTTAGTAATTGTGCAACTTTAAGGTTTATGATGTGTGTGATACAGTGGGAGAACTGACTTGGATGTTTTGCGTTTGATCACAAATGTTGCGGTTAGTAAGAGTCGCCACCGACTTTTCTTTTATCCAAAAGGAAAGGTGAAAAATCACAGGAAAGACCTTTGAGATTGTTTTTTGAGTTCGGGGGGTAGATTATGAAAAGGGAAGGTATTAGCATCCTTTTCATCCATGGTTTTCCATGGGCTCTTAGTTACTTGCTAGATCACTTTCTTTTGTTTGAAATTGTGCTTTGTGCGGTTTTTTGAAAGTATTTTGAAAAGGCGCCATCGTTTAGACAAACTTTGTAATGATTCTCGTTTGTAAGAATGTATACAAAGTGTTGATCTTTTGAAAATGTTTTCAAGTTTGAAAGGTGTTTTTGAAAGTGTAGGTGATTATTTTTGAAAATAGCAAGGATGTTTGTTTTGAAATGGAGCAAGTAATTAGGAGAAATCTACCTACTCAAATGTCTTTCTTGTTCATTTTCTTTTCCTTTGACATTGTTGTCTTACCATTGATTTGGTAAGCAACCCTATCTTTGGATGTAAGCGAGACGGGCATGGGTCATCGTATAGCCATGATTAGCAATGTTGCAAGGTATCTTAGCATTCTTTTTTGAGGGACTAAGATCATTTATAAGACAACTTAGATAGCGTCATCGAGGGACTATGATCTTGTATTTGCTTGTTTTTGCTAAGATACCTTACATGCGTATATGGCCATTTTGTACAAGGCAACCAAGTAGAGTTTACCCTAGGGGTGCTTGGGTGCAAGTGTACTGATTTACATGCATTGTTTTTGTCTTTGATTAGGGTTTTCTATTGATTGGTTTTAGTCTTTCCATACAAAACTCTAATTACTAATATTTGTATTTGAAAGCGTTAAATTGCAGAAATGTAAAGTCCTACGCTATTACATCATTTAGGGGATGAGGGTACAATTTATAAATGGGGATGAAGTAGGAACTTAAATATTACAACCATATCAAATAACCATGAAGGAAACGTAAAAACAGTAAGAAGGAAAAAATTCATTTTGAACTATTATGTGTCGACACAAGCTCATATGCATCGACACATAACTTTCCTTGCCCCTGTATTGCCAAATTAACTCAGTATGAGTCGATACATAATGGTATGTGTCGACTCATACACTGCATGTTTCGACTCATACGTGCTTTGTGTCGACTCATACATTATTTTTCTTTCTATTTTGGGCCTGTAAAGTAGTATGTATCGACTCATAAGGCTATGCGTCGACTCATACTGTCATTTTTTCTACTTTAACATTGTTTTGCTGCATACATGGGTTAGTTCTCAACACATAATGACAAGAATGGAAGATAAACAAAAGTTTAGATTTAAGGACAATGGTTACTACATTTTATCTTCATAAATGAACCATTAATGATGCTTGTATGAAGAGTTCAAAGTCAAGAAAACTTACCTTGAAACTGAAATTTATGCTTTGAGTTTGAGTCATTGTATGGGCTGTTGTTGAGCTTGGGAAGTGATGATAGTGATGTTACATAAGTTGTTTTTGTGTTTGAACAACTTCTATATGATGTATGTGGAGTGTTTGGATGGTTTGTTTGGAGAAAACTTGCAAGGTATGAGATTCAAAGATTTGGACTTCAAAGTTAAAAAATGGAGGTTTTGTGGGCAATTCTGGTTTTTGACAGCAAGAATGATTTTGAGTGTTAGTTTCCCCTTCTTTTTTTCTGACCTTTTCTCTTTCAATTGGCCTCTCTATTTATAGAGAAGGTTTGAGACTTCAAACAACTCATATTTTGAATCACATGTTATGGTTATCTTGCATGTTTTTGAAGTAAGCATGAAGAACATGTTTCCAATGCTTGTACCAAGCTATCTGAAGTGGTTGATCACTTTAAACATGTTTGTTCTGACTTGTAGAAGTTGAGTGTGATTATATCAACAAGTTAGAGGCTCAAGAAATTGACTTTATGATTAAAGTGAACTTTGCAAGAATGGCAATGGTGCCTTTGTGCCAAAAATGGAAGATGCAATGGATAATACTTGAACCACTTGGATAATGGTTCAATAAATTGTGTAAACATATGATTATGAATAGATTTGCAAGTCAATAGGCCTTCAAAGTGAAGATTATGCATCATGGCTAAGATTTTTGTTCCTTATTTATCACAAATCTGCCTTGTAAATCAAGAATGAATGTCCAACTTCAGATCCTTGTATCTCCTAGCTCAAATATGATAAATTCATGCTCTTGGATATTTTGGAAAGCTTGAAACACCCTCTATAACTTTCATGTTGGCCATTTTGACAAAATCATCTTGTAACTATGTGAAAAAATGCCAAGTTGGGATAAAATCCTGACCAAAACTGCTGAAAATTTCTCTAAGTGTTTATTCAAAAATGCCATGCCTTCATGAATTTATAACTCAAAATCCAACCACTTCTAGAAAAAGTCCAGCCCTACAAAGTTTTAGATCTCATTGAGATCTACAATTTTCATGTTGGAAGTTTTACTTGAATCATCTTACATCATGGTGAAAAGTTGGCATGAAGAAATGAAATTATCATGTATAAAAAAACACTTAGAAAAATTTCTAAGTCTTGAAGAGTTTGAATTTTCACATTGACTTTTGAATTTCTTGATTTCTTGATGATCAAGTTTCATATTTTTGAATGTCTTGATGAATTTTGATATTTGAGACTTAATGTTGACCAAAAAGTCAAAGTTTGACTTTTGGTGCTACAGTTGACTTTTTCATCAGTACAATTGATTTTTGTTCTCTTGGTCAATTGAAGAAGACTTGAAACTTGACATGAGCATTCTTGAAGGTCCATAATGATCCATGAAAGTCATATGAGGCATTAAAAGTTCAATTATCCTTGTTCAATCTCAAACTCTAATTTTCAGTCATCAGAGATCAATGAGGTGTCTTGAGCTGATCAACCTTAGTGCAGTCTTGAACCAAAGGAGATCTTGTGAGAAATTACTTGATAAATGAGAGGGAAAATTTTGGGGTACAACAATGTGGAGAAAACTGAGGAGAGTTTTGGGTGGTTTTGTGATAAATGAGCAAAGGTTTAGGTTGAGATTTTCGATGAAAATGTTGGTTTTTTCTTGTGTCGTTGGTGTCGAGTCGGTGTTTAGTTCTGCTTCAATGTTCTCGTTTGAATGTTTGAAATGATAAACAAAATGAAATGTTATTGTTATGACCAAAAACAAATATTTTTGGTTTGGGTTTTTTTCTGTTTGCAGGTTTATTGAGATGTTGTCTGTGTTACTTATGAACTGAAGGTCTAATGGAGATGGAATGGTGGTATGATGTTACTGTTTACTGGTTTGCTCTGTTTCTTGAAAATATAAAGGAGGTTTTAGATGATGAATATTTGTACGTGGAGGTTAGGTATTGTGTGGTGATATACTCAATGGTGGAGGCAGGTTGAGGTATTGTCGGAGAAGATGAAATGAAAATGATGAAGATGGTGGTGGTTCTTAGTTTTTTTTAGGATTGTTGAAGAATGTAGATAAGTGATTTTTTTTAGATTGCAGTTGGTGTCTAATTATAGGAATATAGGGTGGTTTATATAGAGGAATTAAGGGGAGTTTGAGGGGGAAAGTTTGGTAGATTTTGAACTGTTTAGTATGATGTTTCTTAGCTTTATGAATGCAGGTTTGCTTTGCCTATTTTTGTGCCATGTTGCAATAGGTTGGACTGGTATCCTTGGACTGTTTATGTAGGTTTTATGTTGTAACAAGTTTTGTTTTGTTGTGCAGGTTTTACAGGTCGGAGTAGCAACTAGTGCAAAGTGTTGGATTGTTGTGGACAGTAAAAAGAGGTTTTATGAAGGCTGCATTTTTGGCATTTTGGTTTTTCTCTTTGATGCTTTACGGATGCAGGATATGTAGTTCCATTTTGATGAAATTTTTTGATATGTTTTTGGACTATTGTTACAGGTTTTGGACAAGCTTATACAGGGGTTGTTTTGTGCAGATATTTTGGACTGTTTTGCTTGGCATATTTACATATTTATTTTTCTGGTTTATGCAGGTTTTGGATTGGTCATTTAGTGGTACAGGGGCCTGTTTTCCACAACAGGTTCTTGGCTTATTGTAGACAGAAACATGACATGGTTTATTGCAAGTTTGTTTGCAGCTTTAATGAACTTGTTTGGTGTGGCTAGACAGGTTTTGCAGGTTATGGTTGCAACAACTTTTTGGACATTTTGGCAGCAAATTTGGAAGACAAGGCAATGTTGTGCTTTTTTTACATCGATATGGACAAAGGAGGTCTTTGGACAAAGTTGGTAGCTACAAAATAGGCATAGAAAGACATGAAGAGCCAAGTTTGGCATAAGTTTAGGTTTCAAAAGACTTACGTAATTTTCTTTGTAACTTGAAATTTTTAGAATGAATATGAATGCAAACTCCTTAACTTTGAATATACATCTGATCAGTGCATTTTGATACACATTCATCCATGATTATACTTATGCATTTCCATTATTTGTTTAGCTTATTTTTGTATTTTATAGTGTTTTTCTATTTTAGTTTATTTCTACTCTTATTTGATTTTCGTACTTTATTTTCAGCATTAGCAGTCTGCACGAATAAATTCATAACTTGAGCTACGTGAGTCAAAATGAGGCGTGCTACCAGTCGTTAGAAAGCTAAGAGAAAGAGTTACGATTTTCATTCAGAAGTAGAGAGCTGAATCGGACTGTAACAGGACCATAAATTCGTTGAAGTTGCAGCATTTTATATTTAAGTTTTGAGTCATTTGTTTTGGATCTGGGTTATGTTTTCGACCCAGTTGGGTTATGAACTGAATCCTTGTCCTTAGTATACCTAGAAGCCACTACAGTAATTTAGTTTTTACCTTTTTATTATTCAGAAAAAAAACTTTGACTTGTACACTTGAATGAAGAACTAATCATCCAGAGTTGATATACTATAATCATGTTCTGATGCTTTGAGGTTTTTAATTTATCAATTCAATTTCATTTCTCTTTCAATTCTATTTTATGAAATTGTATTTGCTTAATCTATTACTTCATAGAATGTCTTAATTAAATTCGTATGATTGTATTCCTAATCTTTAATCGTTGTTTACGTCGCTTAGTCGTTAAATCGCGTTCTATATCGTGTTTGCTTAATTCACGATTATATTAATCCGTTTGCTTAATTCGGAATGAGAATTCAATCTACTTTATATCTATTGCGCTTGTCAATTGGTATTGAAATCGAATAGAGGTCAAAGCCGCTTAGGGAATTGATAAGGTAAAAGCCAATGATTAGCAGGAACCTAAAAACAGTAGATCGACTTATTTTTATAATAACTTATTTTAATCACTTATTGTGTGTTATGAATCGATCCTAAAACCAACCCCCCATTCGATTTCTATTAGTTAATAATAAAATCAAGAATCCTTGCGATACGACTCGAGCCATTGTCGCTATACTACATTTTACAAAATACTCGTTTTTGATCCGTGTGCGACAACGGATCAAATTGGCACTGTTGCCGGGGATTCTTGTTTTTATTAACTGATATCATAGTCATAGGTTTAGTATTCTTGTTATTTTTTTTCTTGTTTTTTTAGTTTTGTTGTGTTTTTTGATTTTCAGGATTGCAATTCCGGTTGCAGTACAATTTTTTAACCTGTCAGTTAAGTTTAGAAGTTACTGTTTTGATTTGCTTCGAATTTTTTACTTTTTCATAGTGTCGAAAAAATCCAAAAAAAATCTCAAAATTCTTATTTTGCTTCATTAGATTAAATTTTGTATTTTCGTATTTTTTTTGAATTTATTTTAATCGTTTCCTTTCTATTTGTTTCTGCATGTTTGGGACATAGTTGGTATTTTTGTGTTTACTGATAACATGGTTGAACAAAGAATTTTGAGGCAGTTGGCTGGCCTTGATGTGAGCTATAATGGTTTATGTATTGACTATCCTGCAGCTGATACACCTTTTGAATCGAAATCTGATTTAATACACTTGTTGTCAAAGCTTAATAGTCTTACAGGTGAGGATCCGCATAAGCATCTGAAGGAATTCCAGGTTGTGTGCTCAGAACCTTCTGAACCTTCACTAGAGGACATTGTCAAACAAATGGCTGCAAATAATCTCCAGTATGAACAACAAATAGATTCTACTTTCCAGACTTTGCAAACACAGATTGAACAACTTGCCTCTTTGATGAATATCATGCAACAAGCTCAAGGATCTAACCAACAACCCTTGGAAGATAATTTTGTTTTTCCAATAGAGTTGCTTTCTGAGACTGTCGATGATACTTGTACTGATTTATTTGCAGCTGATTTTCCATCATTATCTGATTTTGATGATGTTTACTCTTGTGATGTTTGTACTGATATTAAAATTTGCTCTGTTTGTGCTGAAATTGAGGTCGTCTTGCAAGTTGATATTCTTACTGCAAATGAGGTTGCAAATGAAGTTGTTCATGTGGATGAAGCTCTCGACACTCTGGATGCCCAAAACAAATCATCCATCGAAAAACTACCCTCCCGAGAACTGAAACTAATTCCTGAAAATCTTAAATATGCTTATTTAGAGATGAATGAAAAACTCCCGGTTATAATTTCTTCTAAACTTTATTTTGATCAAGAAAGTAAAATTTTGCAGGTATTGAAGAAGCATAATAAAGGAATTGGATGGATCTTGGATGATATTTATGATACTAGTCCATCCATGTGTATACTTAGGATCTCACTTGAAGATGTAACAAATATAATGAGACAACCCCTCAATCTTTTGATCTTTGGTATTATGGAAAAGAAGATCATGTGCCCATTCAACACTTTTACTTATCAAAGATTCTTCTTTGATCCTAGAATAAAAGGTGAAGGCACTAACAAAAATTTCAAGTTCAATGCACATTACCCAAAGCTACTCCATGAGAGTCCCACGTTGGAAGAAGAAACTATATAAGAGATCTCATTGGGAAAGGCTACTTATGTGATTGTCTATCCACCTTGACTCCTCGGGTGTGTTCTTTCCTCTCTCCTCGCTTTTATTTTATGCTTGTTTCTTTCATTGAGGACAATGTGTGTTTTAAATATGGAGGATGGAATCATTTATTTGTTTTGTTTTCTTTCCTTTTGTTCTCTGTTTTCTTGTTTTGTGTTCAGTTATAAAAAATTAAAAAAAAATATGCATCTTTTTGAAAGTTTTGGGTTATAGATTAATCTGAAATTAGTTGTGAAGACTCGGGAAAAGTTCACAAGATCGGTATCGTCTTACCACTGTAAGTCTCACACATATGGAAGTTAATTTGAATTTTTATTATGACGTAGCCTTGAATTCTCATATTTTAATAGCTCTTAAGTAGTTTATTTCAGCAGTTAGCACCATCTCACACGCACTCTATGCAAGGAAGATGATGAAAATAAGTGAGTGATCCAAGTTTTATTTGAAAAAAAAAGGAAAGAAAAAGGAATGCACCTTCTAAGTTTGGTGACCCTAACCCGGTCACTTAACCCAACGATCGTAAAACTTACAAAAAAAGTTGATAATAAGACTCGTTGTTAGTTGGTCCAGCGGTTTCTGGTGCTGAACTTGGTAGGATGGATTACAGTCCGATCCCCCGCAACTACAACTGAGTAAGAAAAGGGTTATGCCATGTAAGTACCAGAACCCCGTACAAAAAGGATCAGAGTCACTAACCGGTCGCCTTGCTATGAGTGTATGGAGATAACAGGCTTAATATGATTGCGCCAGAATGAAAGATAGCAAAAAGGAGGATGAGTAAGTTAGGCTTTGCCATAATAATATGATTTGAATTGGTTTGTATATTCAAGAGACAAGATTAGTGTTCCTATGATATCCTTAGTGTGCAAGATTAGTACCTATTGATGCAATCTTAACCGAAGAAGAGTTTGTAGCCTAGAATGAGTAGCTGATGATCTGTTGTGTTTCTTTTGATTTTATTTTGCTCGGAGTGCAAAAGTTTAAGTGTGGGGGAATTTGATCAGTGCATTTTGATGCACATTCTTCCATGATTGTACTTATGCATTTCCATTGTTTGTTTAACTTATTTTTGTATTTTATAGTGTTTTTCTATTTTAGTTTATTTATACTCTTATTTGATTTTCGTACTTTATTTTCAGCATTAGCAGTCTGCACGAATAAATTCATAACTTGATCTACGTGAGTTAGAATGAGGCGTGCTACCAGTCGTTGGAAAGCTAAGAGAAAGAGCTACGATTTTCATTCAGAAGTCGAGAGTTGAATCAGACTGTAGAAGGGCCACTAAATTCGTTGAAGTTGCAGCATTTTATATTTAAGTTTTGGGTCATTTGTTTTGGATCTGGGTTATGTTTTCAACCCAATTGGGTTATGAACCGAATCCTTGTCCTTGTTATACCTAGCAGCCGCTACAATAATTTAGTTTTTACCTTTTCATTGTTCAGAAAAAAAACTTTGACTTGTACACTTGAATGAAGAACTAATCATCCAGAGTTGATCTACTGTAATCGCGTTCCGATGCTTTGAGGTTTTTAATTTATCAATTCAATTTCGTTTCTCTTTCAATTCTATTTTATGAAATTTTATTTTCTTAATCTATTACTTCATGGAATGTCTTGATTAAATTCGTATGATTGTATTCCTAATCTTTAATCGTTGTTTACGTCGATTAGTCGTTAAATCGTGTTCTATATCGTGTTTGCTTAATTCACGATTATATTAATCTGTTTGCTTAATTCGGAATAGGAATTCAATCTACTTTATATCTATTGCGCTTGTCAATTGGTATTGAAATCAAATAGAGGTCGAATCCGCTTAGGGAATTGATAAGGTAAAAACCAATGATTAGCAGGAACCTGAAAACAGTAGATCGACTTATTTTTATAATCACTTATTTTAATCACTTATTGCATGTTATGAATCGATCCTAAAACCAACCCCCATTCAATTTATATTAGTTAATAATAAAATCAAGAATCCTTGTGATACAACTTGAGCCATTGTCGCTATACTGCATTTTACAAAATACTCGTTTTTCATCCGTGTGCGACAGCGGATCAACATCTCTTTCCTTTTATTCTTGGTATTCAAAATTGAAGTTATAATGGTGGATGATCTTGATGGTTTTCTAATGAACTTGAATTCAAGATGAATATGCCTTACTATTTAAATTGGGAATGTGCCTTGTAAAAGCCTTATAACTTGTGACTTAGCTTATTTGAATCTCAAAAAACGTTGAACACATTTAGAAGTTTGAATAAATACTCCTAAACACTGAATTCAAATCAATTCCCACTTCTCAAAGAAACCCTAATTCAATCAATAAACCAAGTTACTCTCATTGATAGCAACAAACAAAATTTTTGATCACCACTTCACTTTTTGTGCCATGATTTGATAATTAACATCATAATATTGCCTTGAAGAAACCTTGAAAAATGCATATAGAAATATGTATGACCAAGAGAACTTTGTCATGAAGATCCAATGAGTCTCAATCGCTGAATATTGACAATTCAAACTCCATGGGGAAGAAACCCTAATTTCCCTTGAGATGTGTCTTGACATCAAAACCCTAAACCAATTTGATGAGATGTATCTCAATTTATGAACCACAAAGGAAACCTTCATCCCTGAATTCAAGACTTTAAAATAAATCCAAGAAGTGATGATGACATGACTTCGTAATGCAAGCAAACACATCTGAAAACCCTATTCTTTGACCTTGATGAATGTGAATGGATAATATCCCTTGTATCTTGGTGGGAAGAAATCCATAATAACCCTAAACTAAAAAACCTAATTCAAACTATCCACTGCCCCAAGAAGAACCTTAAAAGTCATCCTTATTTGATAAATAAACCTCAAAATAGTGTGAAACCCTAGCTTGCGTTAATGTTGATTCTTTGAACCACTACATTATTGAATGAAGGAATGATATGAAAATGACCTAGTGAAAATGATGAAAATGAAATGCAAAGCCTAAACCATACAAAAGCAAAAAGGTAGGATAAATTTTGGGGTATGACACATATGCTGAAGACTCATGCTTCTAAAGACAACGTGTCCTAAAGAAACCATTTAGAAGATCTGAAGACAAAAGTGCTACTTAAGTCTAGATGCTGAATACTCATGTTTCTGAAGATAACGGGTTCTAAAGACCAAGTGTTAAAGACTCTAAAGAAATAAGTTCTAAAGACTCTGAAGACTTGAAGTTCTAAAGACCCAAAGTTCTAAGAGAAGAGTTCTAAAGACCAAGTGCTGAAGATTCTGAAGATAGAAGTTCTAAAGAATCTAAAGGCTTGAAGTTCTAAAGATTAAAGGTTTTAAGAAAAAGGTTCTCATGACCAAGTGCTGAAGACTCTAAAGACGCATTTCTAAAGACTCTGAAGACTTGAATTTTTTATAACCTTATGTTATGTTCCCGCTTTTAAACTCATGCTCACAAAAGCCTCTGAAGTGTAGAAGGAAGAAAGATAACGTTAACGTGGTATAAATAGTACATTGTACACTCAAAGTTTCATTCCACTACCATGAAAGGAGGTATGCGACGCACGATCTTGTCCCCCATGTTACTGTTTAAGCTGCCAATGTTTCTTGAAATCCCAAGAGTACCTCTCAACTGATTTTTTTTATTGGCTATATAAAGGCTTAGAGACCAAGAGAGAAAGCGGTGAATCAACAAAATATTCACCCACAAGCACTGTTTATAGCTTTCATATTCTTAAGTTATTATTCTTAAAATAGTCTACATATTCATCTTGTTTAGAAGCACTATCATTGTAAACAAAACTTGTATTCAAACAGTTGTTTGAATTTCCTTAAGGGACTAGTTAGGTCTGTATCCTTAAGAAGTCTAGAACGTGTTTGTCTTAGAGGTTGTTAGACACTTGTGGGTAGCTTGTGCATTGTAATAATTAGTTTGATTATTGTTTGATTTTCCGTAAGGGACCAGGTCTGTATCCTTAAGAAGTCTAGGACGTGCTTGTCTTAGAGGTTCTTAGTCACTTTAGGGTAGCTTGTGCATTATAATGATTAGTTGGATTATTGAATTAAGTCCTCGACGGATAGAGGCGAAATCACCTTGGCGGATGGACTAGACTAGCTTGATAGTTTTTAAGTGAACTAGTATAAACATACCTTGTTCTTTACTTCCTATTCTTAATTATTGTTATTATCAAGAGTGAAGGAAAAAGTATTTTAATTAAAGGGGAATATTTTTAAAAGTAAAGTTATGATTTAAAACCCAATTCAACCCCCCCCCCCCCCCCCTTCTTGTGTTTTTCACACTTTCAATTGGTATCAGAGCTCTGGTTTCGAGGAGATAAAAAGTTTGCATTTTTATCAACACTTAACAATGTTTAGTACCAATCTAGTGTATGTGAGAACTAATGGCTTCACCTACTTCCACTATTGATAATAGGGATAATGATAGAGATCACTATAGTTCAAAACCTCATATGTTTGATGCAGAGAAATTTGACTATTGGAAGGATATAATCGAAAGCTACTTTCTGGAATATGACTTGGATCTATAGGATTTGGTAGTGGATGGCTACACTCACCCAATAGATGAGAAAGGTCAAAATATTGCAAGAAGTGCAATGACAGAAGCACGAAAGAAAGTTTACAAGAATCATTACAAAGCAAGAACTATTAAGCTTAGTGTTATTTCATACAATGAATATGACAAGATCGCAGATAGAGAGACTGCAAAGTCTATCTTTGACTCTCTTCAGATGATGTATGAAGGCAATGCACAAGTAAAGGAAACAAAGGCTCTAGACTTAATTCAAAAATACGAAGCCTTCAAGATGGAAGACGGGAAATATGTGGAAACGATGTTTCCAAGATTTCAGAGTCTTGTGGCAAGACTTAATGTTCTAAATAAAGGTTACTCTACAGCAGATCATGTTAAGAATATTATCAGAAGTCTGCCTAAAAAAAAGAGATCAATGGTAACTGCTTTGAAACTTTCAAAAGATCTGAACAACACCTCTCTTGAGGAGTTTATTAGCTCTTTAAGAAGTCGTGAAATAGAGCTTAGATAAGATGAACCTCGGAAGAGGGTAAAGTCAGTTGCTCTAAAGTCTACTTCTGGAAAGACCAAGGCTTATCAATTTAAGGAAGAATCAGAAGAATATGAAGAAGACTCGGATGATGATGAATTCTCTTTGATATCCAGAATAATAAGTCAAATTTGGAAGCACGAAAAAAGAAAGTTCAGAGGGAAAAGAAGAACGGACGGAAGAGGTGAATCTACTTTCGGTCAGAAAAATGCTTCTAGAAAAGAAGTTACTTGTTATGATTGCAACGAGCCTGTACATTTCAAAAATGACTGCCCAAAGCTCAAGAAAGATAAGAAGCCTAAAAAGGCTTACAAAGATAAGAAGGGTCTCATGGAAACATGGGATGATTCTTAATCAGAAGATGAAGATTCTGACGAAAACGTGGCATTCATGGCTAGAACTTGCACAAATGAAGAAACATCAGAAGATGAACCGACACTTGATTATGAGTCAGACTCTGATGACGATCAAGAGGTACTTTTCTTATTTAGTTTTGAACTTGAAATTGGTTTATCTAAGTTAATGAAAATATATCAAACTCTTCTAAGTAAATACAAAACTCCAAAAAAGAAGTTTGTAGTTACTTCTTAAAACTCTACTTATGATAAGAAAATAGTTTTTATTTTAAATGAAAACTTAATTGTTTTTGAAAAATCAAATATAGCTCTCAAAAATAAAGCTTCTAGGTTGGAAGAAGAGATAACCTCTAACATCTCTGTTACTAATTAAGTAATCAAATATGATAGAGATTTTTAACACTTCCTTGCTAAGAGCATAAATAGAAGCAAAATGGCTTCAATGATCTATGGTGTTAGTAGAAATGGAAGCAGAGGCTTGGGATATTCAGGACCATCAAAGAAAATTGATAAGACTTTGAATGTCAAACCAAAACCTCTTTTTGAACATTTCGTGCTTGTTGGAAAAGATTTGAAATGTCCAGAATAAGAAGATTTTGATACTAATGTAGCACAAACACAGACACAGAAGAAAACTTTTAAACTAAAGTATCATGCAAAAATTTCACATGATTATCCTGTTTCACAAAAGTCCAAAGGTGGTAGAACCTCTGGAACTTCTAATAAAAGAGGACCCATAAAATGGGTATCCAAGGATAAAATAATCTCTGTTGCAGATGTCCTTGATGGTGCCACTGAACGCCAATCATGGTACCTAGACAGTGGAGGCTCGCGACAGATGACTGGCAAAAGTCATATGTTCCAAGATTAGGAACTTAAGTCTGGAGGTGTTGTCAGCTTCGGAGGAAACCATAAGGGAAAGATCATCGACCCTGGAACTATTGGTAATTGTAAACTCCCTTCTATTAAGAATGTTCTTTTAGTCGAAGGTTTGATGCATAACTTACTATCAATCAGTCAACTTAGTGACAATGGTTATGATGTCATTTTTAATTAAATGTTATATAGAGTTGTTAGTCAAAAGGATGGCTCAGTTTTTTTCAATGGTAAGAGGAAAAACAATATTTAGAAAATAATATTATCATATTTGAAAAATCAAAATGTAAAATGTCTTCTTAGTGTTCAAGAAGAGCAATGGGTCTGGCATCAATGTATGGGTTATGTTAGCTTGAGTAAAATTTCTCAACTAAATAAACTAGGATTATTCAGAGGCTTGCCCAATCTGAAATACACTTCAGATGCTCTTTTTGAAGCTTGTCAGAAAGACAAATTTTCAAAAACCTCTTTCAAATCTAAAAATATTTTTTCTACTTCTAGGCCATTAGAACTTCTTCACATTGACCTATTTGGACAGGTGAAAACTGCTTCTGTCAATGGTAAGAAATAAGGACTTGTCATCATTGATGATTATAGCAGATGGACATGGGTAAACTTCTTAAAACACAAGAATTAGTTATAATCTTTATTTGCTTCCTTCTGTTCCTAATTGGAAAATGAAAAAGATTGCAAAATATTAAGAGTTAGAAGCGATCATGGTGGAGAATTTGAAAATAAAGATTTTGATAAACTTTTTGATTCAAATGGCATAGTTAATGATTCCTTCTGACTTAGAACTCCATAAAAAATGGGGTTGTAGAAAGGAAAAATAGAACACGGCAAGAAATGGCTCGCACCATGATCCAAGAAACCCGGATGGATAAGCACTTCTACGCAAAAGCGGTGAATACAACATGTTATATTCAAAATAGAATCTCCATACGACCTATTCTGAGTAAGACTCCTTATGAATTATGGAAGAATAGAAAGCCCAACATTTATTATTTCCACCCATTTGGATGTATATGTTATATGTTAAACACTAAAGAGAATCTGGGTATGTTTGATTCCAAGACGTATAAGTGTCTACTGTCAGGATACTTTGAACTCTCTAAAGGTTTCAGAGTATATATCACAGAATCAAGAATCATGGAGGAATCAATCCATGTCATATTTGATGATAAGCTTGACTATGAAAAGTCAAAGTTGTTTGAAAAGCTTACAGATATGATGATAACATTCGCTGAACCATAGGAGAATATTCAAGAAGATAAAGAATCAGAATCTCCTACTTCTCATACTTTTGCTATTCCTTATGATCAACCTCAACCAAGGAAGAAAATAATCACATCCTCCCATCCTGAAGGTCTCATTCTTGAAAGTAAAGATGCTCCAGTCAAAACAAGATCAGCCCTCAAACCTTCTGATGAAGTGCTTCTGGGTTTAGTTTCTTTAATAGAACCTACATCAATTGAGGAAGCCCTTATAGATAAAGATTTGATTCTAACCATGGAAGAAGCACTCAACCAATTCTCAAAGAATGATGTTTGGGATCTCGTTCAAAAACCCAAAGGTGTCCACGTCATCAGAACCAGATGTGTGTTCAGAAACAAACTTGTTGTACCCCAAAATTTTCCCTCCCATTTCTCAATGATTTCTCATCACAAAACCTTTGAAGCCCAAGATCCAGTTAGGGTTTCATCTGCTCAAGACTTCTCCTTGCACTGATGACCCAGATTAGGGTTTGTGTTTGCACCAAGATGTTTTGACCTAAAGTACCTAAGATGACTTTCATGCTTCATATTGTACCCCCAAGCTTATCCATACCAAGTTTCAAGCCTTGATTCCAAGTCAGTCAATTGGACAGTTGACCTAAAAATCAGCTGTATTGGGGAAAAAGTCAACTGTGGCCAATTGACAGTCAAACCTCATGAAAATTGACCCACATCAACATTATGAGCTCATATGGACCATTTGATCAAGTTTGGATCACAATTCCATAAGAAATTTGATCAGATCACCAAAAGGGCAAAATGGTCATTTTTAGGGTTTTGACTGCACAAAGGCAATTTTTGACTGTTTGACCTAGCCAATGGCAAACCAAGCTCATATATGGACTCAAGGACCCCATGGAATTATCTTGACATGCTCAACAAACTCAAAAGATCCCAAGTACACAAGATTGACAGTTGAATTTCCCAGTCAATTGATCAATTTTGACTGTATACTGAAAAGTCAAACTTTGACTTTTTGGTCAAAATCAAGAGTCAAGATTCATTTTTAATTAAAACATGCCAAATCATGAAACTTGTTCATCAAGAAATCACAAAATGCAAATTAGGGTTAAAAATTAGAATTTTTCATAACTTAGAATTTTTCTAAGTTATAAAAAAAACCCTAATTTTTCCCTAACTTTGCCCCACTTTTTCACCAAGATCCATTTGGATTCAAACAAAAGTCAAAACATGAAAGTTGTAGATTGTTGCATAATCTACAACTTTGATTCACAAAGTTTTCCCATTTGAGGCTTGTATATCAAGTTACAAATTTTTGAATAAGGGCACTAAACCATTCTTAACTTAGTGAAATTTTAACCTATTTTGACAAGGTTTTCTACCCAACTTCAAGGCCATTTTCCATACACTTCCACTTGGAATTTCAATTTGCATTTTAAAGATGGATTGTAGTACACATTCCAAGCTTTCCAAAATGTCTAATAACTTCTCAAACAACCTCATGGTTAGGGAGAATCGAATTTTGCAAAATGGGAAAAAGTCACTTTTGTTCTTGGCCATGTACATGTTCATAACACTATGCATTTCAATCTCAGCTTGCATATCTTGATTACAGGTCCTTAAACCATCCAACACTCATAAATTTAATGCATATACTTTGTGCCAAAGCCATGTTCTTTGTGTTCTAACATTGCATAAAGGATTAATCCCAAATTAGATAAAGCATTCTTTCTATTTTTGCAAAAGTTAGCTTTATGTCCAATTACAAATCCAAGAAGTACAGTCCATATCTAATTGGCACAAGTTTATGTGTTAATCACACTGATCAAGGAGGGATTATGCAGCATAGTATGAGGGCCTGTACAGGCTAGAGGCACAAAGTCACCATGGCTTGCTTAAAGTGTAAGAAACACATCATAACTCAAACCAACTCTCATATCAGCTTACAAACCCTTAAGTGAACTTATCAAACACACTCCACACATCAGAACCAAGCTATTGCACGACCCTAACACCTCTCATACACTCCCAATCTCAGAATCATCTTCAAACTGCAAAAACAGGGTCATGCCTACAGTTTGAGTGCCATCTTCCATTTCCCTCAAGCTCTCTTGCCCAAACCAGTTCACATACATTCCCTAGCACCTATGCAAGCTAACCATGACTTGAAACACGACCTGTAATCCTTCTAACCACTTCCACCATTTTCAGTTTCTTGTTTTGCAGGTGAAGTGCTCTAGCACGATTCAAAAGCTTTCAAGACAAAGTAAACATTGGAATAACATCCCTGGGCCTCAAGGAAGCTTTTCCAATCATCACCTTGCACTGAAAGCTTCCTCATTGCCAGATAGAACTTCAGCTTAACAGGTATCTTGGTGAACTTCTATCTCTCTTATCAAGCATCATTAGCTCTAAATTTGTGAATAAACAATGTTCTACTCATGCCACTGAACATGTACATGTTTTTACTTTTCATTTCTTTTACTTGAGCTGTGAGAATTTGAGGTTTGAAAATGGCAGAAAATCTAGGTTAGGATTTGGGGGAGAAGAAATTCTCCCTCATCTTAGAGAGTTAGATCAAGTTATGCATATGGTTGGATTCGTCTCTTGATGCTGAACATTTTTTATGTTATGAGTTTTCATTAATAAGCCAGGAATCAGGAGTTAGAAGATCAAGAACAGGGCGCGCGTTTTTTGAATGTTGTTGTACAGAGGTTGAAGAAAGGTCTTCATGGGTTGGGCTTATGCTGACTTTCCTTTTCACACCACCCTTTTTGGTTTTACACCCCTGAGCCCATTTGCTTCATTTTTAATGTTTTTTGACCTTTTCTTTTTTCAACTGACTCATTTATTTTTTCTCAGCATATTAGAAATACAAAAATATTTTTCTCATCATTTTTTGAATTTATTAAGTATTTATTTGATTGTTTCTTTAGTTTGTACATAAATAAATAAATATATATATATATATATATATAAATATATATATAAATATATATATATATATATATATATATATATATATATATATATATATATATATATATATATATATATATATATATATATATATATATATATATATATATATATATATATATATATATATATATATATATATATATATATATATATATATATATATATATATATATATATATATATATATATATATATATATATATATATATATATATATATATATATATATATATATATATATATATATATATATATATATATATATATATATATATATATATATATATATATATATATATATATATATATATATATATATATATATATATATATATATATATATATATATATACTTTTTGTTTAAAATATTAAGATAGTATAAATATATTTTTATATACATTTTTATCTTATTTTTACTTCCTGAAAATATTTTATAGAAAATTACTTTTTTATTTAAATATTAAATATTATTAACTAATAC
This sequence comes from Vicia faba, assembly GCA_948472305.1. Lineage (NCBI taxonomy): Eukaryota > Viridiplantae > Streptophyta > Magnoliopsida > Fabales > Fabaceae > Vicia > Vicia faba. Next base: position 929,006,443 of record OX451738.1, on the reverse strand, counting down.
ATATAATATACATTTTGTAAATAATATAAATATATAGGTATATATTAATGTGCTTAGGATAAAAATACCGAAAAATGTACATATTTTATTTTTTAATATTTAATACTAAAAAATGCCCTTTTTACAAATATACTATATTTTATTTTATTTTTGTATGTAAATAATAAACATTATATGAATTAATTGATTAATACCCCTTTGATTAAAAATTAGGGTTTTGCCCTAAATTTGAAAATACTCCAAAAAATAATACCTTTTTATTTCTCTTTTTATTTTTACATAAATAATACTTTTTTTTCATACACATAAAAATTCTTTTTACATTTTGCATATTTATTTCAATTTCCATTTAATTATACAATTATTTGTCTTGTAAATATTCAAAGAAAAATGATGTAATAGTTAGGTTTAAATTTTTGTCTAAATATACCCCATTTGAAACATTGTACCCCCCTCCCCATATTATTGTGTTGTAATAGCGAAGGAATTTAAATTTCGCACTTTAACGCTTTCTAAACCTACCATGCTAGAGTTAGGGTTTGAATGCGAATAAAACGAACAAAATAGTTGGACCTAATCTCAAGATAAATAAGCATGAAAATGGACAACACATTTCACACTTGCACCCCTAGGGTATTCCACTTTGTTGCCTTCAAATAATTGGGCCATATTGCATGTTGAACTTCTTTGGGTAAAACAAACAATCAAATGATCATAGTCCCTCAAAATATTGTCTACATGAATGATCAAGTCCCCTTTTAAAGAAAAATTGCCCAAAGACATTTAACACTATTGCAATTATGGTCTAAACGATGACCCGCGCCTGTCCCTTTCACCTCCTAATACAAGATTGTCCACCAAATGCAATGGTGGAACAAAATTGTCAAAAGGTTTAAAACATAACAAAAATCTTTGAGAAAACTTTAGGGTAGATAACTCTTAAGTACTTGCCAATTTGCAAAGAAAACACTTGCCTATTTTCAAAACCCATTTCACCAACACTTTTTCAAAACCAACTTTCAAAAAAACCTTGAAACATCTTTTTAAAAGACAAAACACCTTTTGTAAAACATTCGAGTAAAGAATTGTTACAAGGGTAGCCTATACAAGGCATCTTGTTAAAACATTTTCAAAAAACCACACACCAAGCACCATTTCAAACAATTGAAAACCAAGGCAAGTTGATCTAAGCAAGTACCTAAGAGCCCATGGATAACCATGGATAGAAAGGGTGCTAATACCTTCCCTTTCTATAATCTACTCCCCGAACCCAAGAAAAATCTCAAAGGTTTTTGCTGTGCTTTTTAAACCTTTCCTTAGGATAAAATAAAAAGTCGGTGGCGACTCTTGCTCAACCGAAACATTTGCGAAAACAAACGCAAAACCCTAGTCAGTTCTCCCACCGTATCACAGAACTGGCGACTCTGCTGGGGACGAATTTAAAAGTGGAGTAACCTTAGGGCTTAAGATCACCCTCTTGCATGACTAATTGTTTGATTTGTTTGCTTTATACTTTGGCTCTATTGTTTGGGTTTGCAATCCTACACCCGGATTTTGGGAAACATTCATAGATAGCAATACGTTGTGGAAACTGTGCGGGGTATACCGACACGGTCGAAGCAATAGCTATATTAGTGCGACATATTTGTGAGTACCGGTAACCCTTGAGTTCAATCAAGGAGAGTACGGGGCCGCTGAGTGATGTCACTAAGCACTAATGACCTAGAACCTTACTTGACCATCTTGGCCTTTTATTAGGGGTAGTGAGATGACCGGCTTTGGTGCAGTCCGGAGTTGGTAGATACTCGATACTACACTCATTGAGGGTTGTTTTCTTGGAATATTTTGGTCGCTAGTTAAGTGGCTAAACCAAAACAATGAACAATGAAAACAATCCAGTGATATTGAGCTCCTTAGAACCCAGTTACTATTTATAGGACAAGTTTTTAAGCCAACTACACTCAAGAGGGTACTTACCTATGAAACCCCATGCAAGCCTGAAACTAGGGTTTGGTGTGATTTGCTTGTACATATGTTTTGTGCATACGTCATAAACATCATAAACATCATAAAGCATCATATGCATTCACTAACCATTTCAAGGGTTTGGATCTTCATCTTTGTTCCTGTTTTGTAGGTCATGGAAATTCCTCGCAGAAATACCATTCAAGTCAACCTTGTGAGAATTTCTCCTCAACTCAAAGAGCTCACCTCAAGGATTCCAGAAAATTCATCCTTCAGTGAAAGACATGGCAGACTGCTCAGCCTAGTCAACACCAACATTGAAGAAGACATGATGAAAGTACTATTCCAGTTCTTTGACCCTCTTCACCACTGCTTCACTTTCCCTGATTATCAGTTGGTACCCACTTTGGAGGAGTTTTCTTAACTCCTAAGAATCCCTATCCTTAATCAACTACCCTTCAACGGTACGGAAAAGGAACCAAAGCCGGAAGATGTTGCTCGAGCATTACATCTACAACCATCCGACATCAAGGGGAATTGGGAAACCAGAAGCGGCGTCAAAGGATTCCTAGCAAAGTTCTTGTTTGAGAAGGCACAAGAATGTTGGAACTCATTGGACCTACAAGCCTTTGAAGAGATTGTGGCACTCCTTATCTATGGGTTGGTCTTGTTCCCAAATCCTGACCAATTGGTAGATGTCAACGCCGTCAAAATCTTCTTGTCCAGAAATCCAATACCAACATTTCTTGGGGACATTCTTCACTCATTTTACACACGAACAATGAGAAAGAGGGGTGTTCTCATGTGCTGTACTCATATCCTTGCAAGGTGGTTTATTTCGCACCTTCCGCAATCTGTCTTGAAGAATGACCAAGGTACAAGGTGGTCCCAACGGTTGATGACTCTTACTCATTCTGATGTGCATTGGTGTTCTCGGTCCAGAGAAAATGTCATCATTATCGATCGTTGCGGAGAATTTCCTAATGTTCCTTTACTTGGAATCAGAGGAGGTATCACCTACAACCCTTGCCTAGCTTTGAAGCAATTTGGGTATGCACGGAGGGATGGCCCTCATGACATGTTGATTCCTAACCTAGTTTTTGACTTCGACAACGATGCGCAAGGACTTCGCCAAAGATTCATCAGAGCTTGGGGAAAACTCAACAAGGTCGATAGCAAGACTCTGGGACACAAGAACTCCATCCCTCTTGAGCCCTATCTCAAGTGGGTACGAGCCCGAGCCCAAAGTCTAATGATGCCTTATCCTCATGTACTCCCAGTGATTAAAGAGCCCGTCAATGAAGGAGAGGTTCCCTACACCATCCTACATCCAGACATGCCTACATCGTGGGAGGAAATGCAGAAAAGTTGGATTCAGCTCAAGGAGGAACGGAATACTTTTGAAGCTAGCTACTACGCCAGTGAAAAGAAGGTTCTAGAGCTCACCCTCCGACTCCACGAGCAAGAGGCCCTCAACACCTACATCGCACCAAAGAGGATGTGCAATGTCTTTCTGCCTTAAGAAGTTTATTTTGTAATATTTGGCCCATGGGGCATTTATGTACTAACGAATTTCTTCTTATTAATATGACGTGCGTTCTTCTTTGTCTGAAACAATTTTGAATGTTCCAAATCCTTTAATGCATTGCATACATAAGCATACCATTCATCATGTGCATAAGCAGGTCTCACTCCAGGTTTCCTTATCTGTCTGCTGTTTATTTCAGTAGGATGGATCTCGAGCAAACAGTCAAAGACCTACAAGCTCAGAATGCACAGTTCCAGCAACTCCTGATGACTTTGGTTAAAAGTCAGGAGGATATCAAGACTCAATTGGGGAATAAGGACCCAGTGAAAAAGAAGAAAAAGAGGATTTGGGTGGCTACTTTGGGGAGAAGATTTGACAGAGAAGCTCGGAGAGTGCTTGAATTTCCTCCTACTTCTGATGAAGGGACTAGTAAAAGAGATGGAGTTGCGGTGCCTTCCGAGTCTGATGCGGAGGAAGAAGAGGTTGAAGAGGATGAAGATTATTCTAACCAACAATACCCTCCAGCTGATGATAAATACAAGGGTTTAGAAGACAGATTGGATGCCATGGAATTACAAAGAGTACCGGGTTTGGATTTTGAAGACTTGGGCTTGGTTGCCGGGATTGTGATTCCCCCAAAATTCAAAGTGCCAGTATTTGTGAGGTATGATGGGTTGTCCTGTCCCAAAATGCATCTCAGGTCCTACGTAAGAAAGATTCAACCCTATACAGCAGATAAAAACCTATGGATTCACTTCTTTCAAGACAGCCTGTCGGGAGCTCAGTTGGAGTGGTTTTATCAGCTAGAAGGAACCACTGTCAGAAATTGGGAAGATTTGGCCACCGCTTTCTACAAACAATACCAGTATAATTCTGATCTTGCTCCTACTCGTACCCAACTTCAGGGTATGTCACTAGGAACAAGCGAGGGATTCAAAGAATATGCACAAAAATGGAGGGATTTGGCTGGTAGGGTGCAGCCTCCTTTAACCGATCGTGAGCTCGTTGATATGTTTCTTGGGACCCTATCTGGGCCATTTTTCAATCATCTAATTGGTAACTCTTCCGCGGGGTTTACCGATTTAATCTTAACAGGCGAAAGAATAGAAGCTGGCATCAAGTCAGGAAAGATTCAGAAGGGTGTTGCTGCAAGTGTTGAGAAGAAGCCTTTTAAGAAGGAAACAGCTATGGTATATTCTCAGAGAAGAGCAGGGAAGACGGAGCGTCGGCCAACTGTGGGGGCCGTAATGATTCAAAACACTCCGAGCGAGCAGCCTCGCTATAACCAGTCCAGACCAAATCAGCAACGAGTGGAACGGCCACAACGGCAGTTCACCCGTATTAATATGACTCCAGCGCAGGTGCTTCTCCATCTATTGAAGTTGAATCTTGCCACCATCAAGGAGGCACCAAAGAATGTGAATACGTCCTCTCCGCATTATCATGCTAATGCTAAATGCGCCTACCATTCAGACAGTGTTGGACACGACACCAATGATTGTTGGGCACTCAAGCATAAAATCCAAGACCTGATAGAGGCTAAGGAGGTGGAGTTTGACACTCCGGAAAAGCCTAATGTGATATCTGCACCCATGCCGAAACACGGCCGAAATGTCAACGCCATTGAAGAAGATTTGTATGTTGCTGATGTCAGTAATCTGACTACTCCACTGCTAACCATTAAGTTGAATTTATTAAGAGCCGGGATCTTCCCGGGATGTAAAGAAGACTGCTATTGTTGTTACTCTCTGCCATTTGATTGTCCGCTACTGAAGAAAGGCATCCAAGGCCTTATGGATAGTCGACAAGTTTTGTTTGAAAAAGTTTCTGCTGTTCCAGTTCATACTGAAGATGTCTCAATCATAACCATTCACGCCAATCTTTCCAAGGCCGTCAAAAAGCCTGTTAAGATTACACCAGCTGCAAAATCTGTTCCTTTGAAGATAACAATGCCAGGGCCTGTTCCCTATGTTTCTAAGAAGTCGATACCTTGGAACTATGGCGGTGACATCTACTACCATGGTATCAAGCAAATCGAGGTAATCGAAGAAAGTTCGGATGATGTAGAAGCCAGCATTAGTAACATTGCGGGCACTAGCAAAATCACCAGGAGCGGGAGAATATTTTCTCCAGAGATTGCCCCTCCAAGAGCAGTCTTTGGACCCTCATCAGCTAACAAGGTCATCCCTGCACCAATAAAACTCTCTGCTAGAACTCCTCTGATTGAAGACATTTTTGTTCCTAGTACTGTCTCTCCTACCGCTGCTGACAAAGGTAAGGGAATCCAAGATGAGCCCGTCAGGACGAGGGCTCAACCCTTGGTTATCCCGGAAACCTGCAAGAAGGAAATGGACGAGATTTTGAGGATAATCAAGAGAAGTGATTACGATGTGGTGGAACAGTTGGGGCAAACCCCCTCCAAGATCTCCATGCTGGCACTACTACTTTGCTCAGAAGCGCACGCTAAAGCCCTGATAAAATTCCTGAAGGCAGCTCATGTGCCCCAGGAAACCTCCGCGGATCAATTTCAAAATTGCATGGCTAGTCTGACTGCGGACAATGGATTAGGTTTTTCTGATGCCGACCTAACCCCTAAAGGAAGAAACCACAATGATGCTTTGCATATTTCAATCGAGTGTCGCGGAACCACTCTTGCACATGTTTTGGTTGATATCGATTCGTCGCTGAATATTTTACCTAAGAAGGCCTTGGACCGACTAGATTGTGAAGGGTTGGATTTGAAGCCGAGTGATATTGTTGTCAGAGCTTTCGATGGTTCGAAGAGAATGGTCCATGGAGAGGTTGAAATTCCCATCAAGATAGGCACCGAGGTGTTTAAATCCACTTTCTATGTGATGGACATCCGTCCATCATACTCTTGCCTGCTGGGTAGACCTTGGATACACCATGCTGGGGCAGTCACCTCCTCCTTACATCAGATGTTAAAGTATCCTGTTAAGGGAAAGATCATTACCGTCCATGGCGAATAAGAGTACATGATTAGCCACTTAAATTCTTTCCGGTATGTGGAGGTTGAAGGAGAGTTCATTGAGACGCCGTTTCAACATTTCGAAGAAGTCCTTCCTGAAATCGCAGTAGCAAAGTTGGCGGTTGAGACACCGAGGCAGATGGCCAGGATGGCATCTCTGGAAGACGCAAAGGCCGCAATAAAAGAAGGGAAGATTTCGGCATGGGGGCAGTTACCTGACATTCCGCATAAGACTGATAAGTTTGGGTTAGGGTTCACAGCCGCCGGCCAGAGAGCTATGCGCCGTGCGAAGATTGAAAGGGCGCCAGTCAAAATTTCTCCCTACGGAATCAACGCCCTGGAAGATGAAGACAAAGAGAGCAACATTGAAGAGTGAATTTATCCAACTGTCAGAGGAGGATTGAGCAATTGGGAGGCTAAGGACTTTGTCCCCATCACCTTTATTCATCAGTAATTTATCTGTTAAACATTTCTTATTTGGTCTGTAATATTTACTTTCAAACAATCCGTACACTATCTTTTCTCCTCCTGCCTTGCCCGGGGCATGTGGGTCCACTTGTAAGGGTTTTGATTATTTTTCATATCCATATGCCATGTTTAATGATTCATTGGACGTTTTTCATTTGATAAACTGCTTATGTTCATTTTCTTTCCTTTTGCATTCTTTGTTTAAGGATGGCTATCCCTTACACACACCCACACTCACCAATGAAGGTACCCGTCCACTCTGGATTCCATGGGTGACTATTCCGCTGTATCTTTCAATAACTCTGAAGATCTGGTCAATCTAGCTGAGTATGGAGATGACGAAGGATGTGAAGTACCCGGGGAACTAGCCAGACTTCTGCAACAAGAGGAAAGGGCCATCTTACCGCATGAAGAGCCATTGGAAACTGTTAACTTGGGAACCGAGGAAGACCGGAAGGAGGTGCAAGTGGGTGCCAATCTGAAACCGAGTGTCAAGGAACGCCTGGTACAGTTGTTGAATGAGTATGTTGAAATCTTCGCTTGGTCCTATGAAGACATGCCGGGTTTAGACACAGACATCGTGGTCCACCGACTCCCCACAAGAGAGGATTGTCCACCGATCAAGCAAAAAGTTCGCCGAATGAGGCCTGATATGTCCGAAAAGATCAAAGCAGAAGTAATGAAACAATTCGATGCTGGCTTTCTGGCTGTTACGTCCTATCCTCAATGGGTCTCTAACATTGTGCCAGTACCTAAGAAAGATGGCAAAGTCACGATGTGTGTGGACTACCGGGATTTGAATAGGGCCAGCCCTAAAGATGATTTCCCACTACCTCATATTGACATCTTGATCGACAATACAGCTCAGCATAAAGTGTTTTCCTTCATGGACGGATTCTCGGGCTACAACCAAATCAAAATGGCTCCCGAGGATATGGAGAAAACGACTTTTGTTACACAATGGGGCACTTTCTGTTACAAGGTGATGCCGTTCGGGCTGAAGAACGCAGGGGCAACTTATCAACGCGCCATGGTAGCTTTATTTCATGATATGATACATCATGAGATTGAAGTTTACATAGACGATATGATAGCTCGGTCACAAACAGAGGAAGAGCACCTTGAACATCTGGAGAAACTGTTTGCCAGGTTAAAAGAATACAAGCTCAGGCTGAATCCAAGTAAATGCACTTTTGGAGTTAGGTCTGGTAAACTCCTGGGATTCATCGTAAGCAACAAAGGCATTGAAGTCGATCCGGCAAAAGTAAAAGCAATACAAGAGATGCCTGCTCCCCATACTGAAAAGGAGGTTAGAGGATTCTTGGGGCGCTTAAACTATATTGCCAGATTCATCTCACATCTGACTTCTACCTGTGAGCCAATTTTCAAACTCTTATAAAAAGATCAGGTAGTGGAATGGAACGATGATTGTCAAGCTGCTTTTGATAGAATCAAGGAGTATTTGCTAGAACCTCCTATTCTGATGCCACCCGTCGAAGGAAGACCATTGATCATGTATTTGACCGTCTTGGATAACTCAATGGGGTGTATTTTTTGGATAACTCAATGGGGTGTATTTTGGGCCAGCATGACGAGTCTGGTCGAAAAGAGCATGTTATTTATTACCTTAGCAAAAAGTTTACCGACTGTGAGACTCGCTACTCACTGCTCGAGAAAACTTGCTGCGCTTTGGTATGGGCTGCTCGCCGACTAAGACAGTATATGTTGACTCATACTACCTTGTTGATTTCCAAAATGGATCCTATCAAGTATATCTTTGAAAAGCCCG